>JARBWK010000004.1:185519915-186119915 GCA_030556195.1 Anolis apletophallus
TGATCTTAAACATCTCGATGGTTCATAGGGAGAGATGCGTTCGGACAGGTAAGTAGGACCCGAACCGTTTAGGGCTTTAAAGGCTAAAGCCAGCACTTTGAATTGTGCCCGGTAGCAAACTGGCAGCCAGTGGAGCTGGCACAACAGGGGAGTTGGACGCTCTCTGAATGCCGCTCCTGTTATCAACCTGGCTGCTGTCCGTTGGACTAGTTGCAGCTTCCGAACAGTCTTCAAAGGCAACCCCACGTAGAGAGCATTGCAGTAATCTATACGGGATGTAACCAGAGCGTGGACCACCATGGCCAAGTCAGACTTCTCAAGGTACGGGCGCAGCTGGCGCACAAGTTTTAACTGTGCAAATGCTCCCCTGGTCACCGCCGAAACCTGGGGTTCTAGGCTCAGTGATGAGTCCAGGATCACACCCAAACTGCGAACCTGCATCTTCAGGGGGAGTGTAACCCCGTCTAACACAGGCTGTAACCCTATGCCCTGTTCGGCCTTTCGACTGACCAGGAGTGCCTCTGTCTTGTCTGGATTCAATTTCAATTCTCTTTCCTTCCTTCCCTACTTCCCATCCTTTCTTCCTTCCCTTCTTTCCCTCCCTTCTGTTCTTCCTTCCTTCCTCTCTCTCTCCCTCATTTCCCTTCCTTCCTTCTTCCCTTTCTTCCTTCCCTCTTTCCTTCCTTCCCTACTTCCCATCCTTTCTTCCTTCTCTTCTTTCCCACCCTCCCTTCTGTTCTTCCTTTCTTCCTCTTGTTGTCGAACAACCGGGCAAGTTCCGCAGACCGACTGCGGAACAGAGACCGCGAGGGTTCAGTTAGCCTGGCGAGCTCGGAGCGTCTAGGTCCCCGAAGCCTACCCGCCTCCCTTAGATCCAATTATGCTCACCAATACTGCAAGGTAGATGCCACAAAATTGTTTATTCTGCTCAGCTGAGAGGATGCGAACCGCAATTCCCTGATTCCCGCAAAGAACGCATGCATATACATTTAAAACATTGGTTTTTAAAGGCTACAGAACTGTCAAAACAATTGAATTTCCCGCCCGCCCTCTTCCGGGCCGGCTCCGTCGGTGATTGGTTTGAACGTTGAGACCAGCTGATGGGCGGGACGTCGACCAGCTCCAGAGGGCCTATCGATGCTTACTCCCATTTGCTGGCTCAGCCAATCAGGGTCCGTGGCCATATAAGGAATGTCCGGGAAGGAGAGCTTAGACAGAGATTACTGTCAGGATGGCATATGAATGAAGACAAAAGAGTCCGGGCCAGGTAACGACCTGGGGCAACACCTGGGAATGATGAAATCATTGGGTTGATGTGTCTCATCCATACATGTGAATGAGAAAAGGGAAGAAGCCTGATGAAGGTGATTCACTCAGACCCTCTGGTGACAAAGGCACTTATTCTGGGGCACACCTTGGTTTCCGAGGCCAGGTGTGTCACCCGCTGTGAAGAACAAATATTTATTGTCCAGGCTCCAAAGGCTAGTTTAGTTAGACTAGAAATCCGACCGTTAAACCGCCCCAGGACCGGCGAAGCGTGGGGTCAAGACAAAGGGCTTGACTTTACCATAACAAGATCTTCACCAGGAAACGCATGCAATATGAATATGGTGGTCCAGAAAGGTGTGGGACAGGGCCCAGCAACATTTCCTCTCGGCAGATACAGTAAAACATTTCCAAAGCAATCCTTTTCTTAATTTCACAAAGAGGGGATGGGGAAGGGAAGCGTTACAAGGAGACAAGGGAGACATGAGGGCAACATTGTATAGATACACAGATACAGAGGTGAATCCATATTTATGATTTCCGCTTCCCAGCTGTCAGTCCAATACAAACAGATGAGGCCCCCTGCTCCAAAGCCAATTCACTTCTCAAAACTTTTCCTTCTGAGCTCAGAGGTGTCCCAGAAATGGAGAAAAAGAGGAAAGATAGGAACAAAGGTAGAAAAAGGAAAAAATGAAAATAAGTTCCCTTTCCTCCCTTGGGGGTCCCGAACCCGTGACCCCCGTCCCAAACGGCCTTGGCTCTGCCGCTTGAGCTATCACATCCTATCCTTGTGATACAGCTCTCCTTGCAGTCTTAAGGCGCCCGGGAGGCGGGAGAGAAAGAAAAAATATATAAATTCAGGAAAATTGGGGAAAGGATCAGAAAGTGGCAAGAACCTTTGGACAGGATCCTACGGGGCTAAAGGAGTGGATGTGCGGGTTTCCATCCGAGAACAGGCGTGCGTGCAAAAGTTGGGACTCGTTCACTCGAGGAACGGCCTGCGGCTTGAAGGTTGTCGGCCTCGGCAACACTCTCTCTCCCTCCTTTCCCTTCCTTCTTTCTTCCCTTTCTTTCTTCCCTCTTTCCTTCCTTCCCTACTTCCCATCCTTTCTTCCTTCCCTTCTTTTCCTCCCTCCCTTTTGTTCTTCCTTCCTTTCTCCGCTCCTTCTTGCCTTGCCTTCTTTCCTTCCTGTTTCCTCCCTCCCTCCCTTATTCCTTCCTTCCTTTCCTTCCTCTCTGCCTTGAACATTTGCTGTTGGTTGTGAGGGTTCAGTGTGGGGAGTTTGCTCCAATTCTGTTGTTGGTGGGGTTCAGAATGCTCTTTGATTGTAGGTGAACTATAAATCCCAGCAACTACAACTCCTAAATGAGAAAATCATTTTTTTTAGTGATGGTCACTCCTTGTAGGTGTCTTGTGGCCAAATTTGGCAGCAAATCGTCCAGTAGTAAGAAATCAGTTTGTGTGTGTGTCAACTGTAAAATAGGGTGTGTGGAAGGGCCCTGGGTTATCGGAGGTCCTTTCCACACAGTTGAATAAAATCCCATGTTATCTGCTTTGAATCAGATTATATGGCAGTTTGGGCTCAGAAAACCCAGTTCAAAGCAGATATTGTGTTATATAAGAACATATAAGAACATAAGAACATAGCATTCTGTATCACACAGTGGCCCACCAGTTGTACACGGGGATCTCGAGCAGAAGGGAGGGCAAAACCCTGACCTGCTCCCGACCCCCACAACCAGTACCCAGGGAAATCCTGCCTACCTCAACCAACCCGAGGGGGCACTTGCATGGCCTTGTCAGTAACGACCGATACACTTGGTATCCATGAATCTGTCTAATCCTGCCTTGAAGTTGTTCAGGCTGACAGCTGTCACAACCTTTTCTGGAAGTAAATTCCATAACCCAATGACCCTCTGGGTGAAGAAATATTTCCCTTTATTAGTCCTAATTTTCCTACCTTGGAGCTTCAGGGAGTGCCCTCTAGTCCTAGTGTTTTGTGACAAAGAAAATAATTTTTCTTTATTCACCTTTTCTATCCCATGCATGATTTTATACACTTCGATCTAAATATGTTTCATATTTTTGTAGTGGGTATGTAGATCATTTTGACTTAGTTGTTTTATAAGCACCCTGCTCTAAGTTATTGAAATACTAGAAATTTGCAGACTGAAAGAAAATTCAACGGAAAGCCAAAATCTTATTTGTGGAGCCATGACTTTAAAAGGATAAGATAAACGTTATGCTACATAACTAACAAGATGCCAGTAACGATTAATCTCCATCCTCATGCTTAAGCCCCAACCTCAATATGGCACCTCGGATTTAATTTTGAATTAAGAAAAAATACAGAGCTAATAACGACCACTTTCAGGTAATGGGAAGTTTGACCCTGGGTCAACCCATGAAACTGATTGACAGGAGGCTCATGAATATGCCACACATAATTAACTTTACTAAGAGAAGATATGCTCATGAGGTTTTAATTAGATGGTTTTTAATTAGACAAATGCATGGAAGATTCAAAGATAGTTCTATGATTGACCTAGATTGATTCATCTGATTTTTAAGAGTAATAAAATAAAAGCAAATCCAATTCGGAATCTAAAATATGGAATGAATAGACATTGAATATCTAGGGCAGTGTTTTTCAACCTTTTTTGAGCTGCGGCACATTGTTTACATTTACAAAATCCTGGGGCACACCACCAACCAAAATGACACAAAATGACACTCTAACACAGTAATACATATAGTTAATATGTTTTTAAATGTAATTTATACACTCAGTGTGAAACCTGGGCCTGTTTCGATGAACACAACATATATATGACTTCCCTTCGCATACGCCCCCCTGTCGTCAGCCGGCTGGCCCTCACTTCCGCCCGGGCAGCTCGTTTAAGGCTGCCCAGGACTTACTCTGCAGGGGCCAGTTTCGGTTATTTCTCCCACCCTCCCTACATTATTCATGGCTTGTTAGTGTTCCATTTTGTTCATATATTCATTTTCATTGTTGAATTTGTATGGTTACGCGTTATTATGTTATTTGTCACAACTCTGTGTTTGGCGTGTGGCATGGCTCCTGGATCAGGCTGGCTTATCACCCCCCTTGGTTGTTAGGGGGATAACGCCCAGGCCCCCTGGGGTGCCGAGTTTCCATGGACAGGCATTGGACCGCCGCTTGCACCCAGGCTTACTAGCACCTTTGGACATTCGTGAGGCTGTATGACCCCTGATCCAGGACCCATGCGTGGCCGCCAATCCTTTGTTCCTGTCTTCAATAAACGAGTTGTGGCCATTTTCATCCAACCACTTGTGTTTGTATTTTGTTCATGGCCCGAGGTGTATCACCCTTGCACATGCAAAAGAGAAGCCCTCAAGCCCCCCCAGCTACATGCCTGGCATCAGAGGATCGGAGGCAATGGTAAACCTCTTCCGAACAAATCTTCCCAAGAAAACCTTGTGATAGGTTCAGTTAGGGTCACCATAAATCAGAAATGACTTGAAGGCACACAACAACAAAAACAACCATCGCATGCCTTAAATCCTCTGACAAGGATGAGCCGACCTTCCCACTGGGCAGAATGGGAGATGGAGAAAGGGAGAGGTTGAGAAGAAGGACAAAAAGACTAGCAGTATGCAGCTCTAGAAAGATTACCAGTATACATAAAATGTTGTTCTCACTTTTCTTGCATTGTCCCCTGCCTAGAAGAGCTCCAAAAGATCAGAAGTGCTATCGTCTTATTATTTCTGGTCTTCATCCTTTATCATGAAGCCTTTAAGAAGGAAAACTTCTTTCACTCTCTCACATCATACAGCAGTGTTTTTCAACATGTTTGAGCTGTGGCACATTTTTTACATTTGCAAAATCCTGGGGCACACCACCAACCAAAATGACACAAAATGACACTCTAACCCAGTAATGCATATAGTTAATATGTTTTTAAATGTATTTATACACTCAGTGTGAAACCTGGGCCTGTTTCGATGAACACAACTTAGATATCCTGGCAGGAATGGCAGAAAGACACACACGAAGGTCTTGCTCAACAGCTGTCAGTCTCTCTCTGTGGTTAGTTTTTATCGCAGTCACCGGGTCCTCGGGGAAGCTGGCTGGAAAGAGAGCATCCAGATGGAAGCACACTCTGAGGCAGAGAGTTCCACTGCTGAACATATCTCACAGTCAGGAAGTTCTTCCTAATGTTCACCCTCCTACACAGACATGCTTCCCTGTGATGTTTGCTTTTCTGCCTGCGCTGTTGTGCTCTCTCTCTCTCTCTCTCTCTCTCCAGTATATATACATATACAGTATATATGCAATGTTCATTTGTGGGATTAACATAAAAACCCTCAATTGGAGGCTGGCCACCTGGCGTGCGCGGAGTGAAAACGGCCAAAGGAGGCGGCGCCCCAGCCCCTTCTTTACCGCCGCCCAGCCCTTCCTCCTCCTCCAGCAGCAGGAGTTCGGGAGGAGGAGGAAGAAACGGTATTGGAACTCACGGCACACCTGATGATCGCTCACAGCACACTAGTGTGCCGCGGCACACCGTTTGGGAAACACTGCCATGCAGCCCATACCCTCCTGTCTAGATTTGAAACAACATCTTTCTATTCCTGTACGATGGCCAAAAATGTTATGACATCACTTCCTAATGCTATTTTCACCAATATAAGGCAATAAATACATGTTTTCAGAAAATGAGGGTTCTTGGAGGACTGAAAGTGTAGAAATGTGTTTTCCACCTTGGCGGCTTTCTTTTACTGTATTTCAGTTTGGTTTGGGGTTTGTGTATGTGAGAGAGTTGGTGCAGGTTTCTTGGTGGAAATCAACTGGAAATATTGCCAAAGGTATTGTGGGGAGAACAATAGCTAAGGAGGCTTCAGGGATTGTAAATGGGGGAATTGATTACTACTTTTCTTGATTACAAGAAAAGTTAAAAAAGGTAAAGGTTTCCCCTGACATTAAGTCTAGTTGTATCCAACACGGGGGGTGGTGCTCATCTCCATTTCTAAGCCAAAGAACTGGCGTTGTCCATAGACACCTCCAAGGTCATATGGTCAAGTGTTCGAACAGTAGATGCAGCAATCAAGATGTGTGTGTGTGCGCGCGCGTGTGTGTGAGGACTGACTTAAGAAACTGCAAGTCATTTCTGGTGTGAGAGAATTGGCCGTCTGCAAGAACATTGCCCATGGGACGCCTGGATGTTTTGACGTCTTACGATCCTTCTCTTGGCACCACTGCTTTCTCTGAGCCTCTGTCCAGCATATTACTGGATTCCTTGGTTATCACCCTTGACAACTTCTGCATTCTAACGTCCAGGCCCGGATTAACACCTTTTTGCGCCCTAGGCCACACTTTGGAATTACGCCCCCTTTAAGCCAACCTCTACCGCACCCCGCACCCCCAATCATTCAGACCCACACTAAAAATAAATCATATCATACAACTTACCTCAAATTTACTCAGGTAGCCCATTACATCTCAATTGATCACCGTGTAGATACACCATAAACACCCTTTTAAAAAAAATTATGTATTCTATTTCAACTGGAAACAATGCATACTTGTGTCCCCCCCCCTACAAATAATAACAATCAAAATTTCACACTTCTGCTACTCAGTAGTTCATTCCTGAGGATAAAAATGCTATTGGAAGGTTAAAGTCTTCTCCTGAGAGCTTCCCCCTTCGAAGAAACCAAAGCCAAGCCCTTCGGCTCTTTTCGGCAATTTCCGTAAACGCGCTTTGCATAAGGAAGGGAGCGAAGGAGCGTTCGAGGTATTTTCTTTTTTTAAAGGAATCTGATGTCCTCGCGGCACCTTCCCCTCCCAGCATGTGACGGGGTTCAGGAAAGGGAGAGGTGGAGGGAAGGAAGAGGGGGAGGAGGAGTGGAAGGGGGCGGGGCCAAGGTTTCTTAACGTCTCGAGCTCCACCTACTCAAAATGGAGCGGGAGAGGGGAAAGGAGGGAGGAGGAGTGGAAGGGGGTGGGACCAACGTTTGTTCCGTCTCGAGCTCCACCCACCAGAGGGGGGAGGGGGGAGAGAAAAGAAAGGAGGACGGTTGTGGTGGTTGCTTGGCACGTGATCTCTTTCTCTCGATGTACAATTCAGAACAAGAGAGGAGAGGGGGCAAAAGGAGGAGGAAGGAGGAGAGAGAGAGAGAGGGCAATAACTTTTGGCAAAGGGACGCATGCATGCCTGCTTTTTCAACAGGACTTTCCACCCCTTTGTGTGCGTGAGTGCGCACGCACATGCGTTTTTGACGTTTTTATTTGTTTCAACAAATTTTTTTTGGTCCGTGATCTGCGCCCCCCTCGGCTTGCGCCCCTAGGCCATGGCCTAGGTTGGCCTAATGGGTAATCCGGGCCTGCTCACGCCTGTGTTTCCTGCTTGAATCTGGCTTGCTCGTTGTTGGAAAAAGAGTTTTGTTCTGCTTCAGCCAAGTAACCCTTATACTCATGAAAAACATTTTTTCCTTAAGGAACTGTAGGGATAATTTCGTATATGATTTTTTTTTCTGTATTTAATTCATGGCGCCTGCCTTATCTAAGAGAGCTCATTTAAGAATTTTATTACAAACTCGCTGATGCTGAGACTGTTTACTGCAGGTATCATGCCGGTATTTAAGCCTTGCAATAATTAATACAGATTAGAAACCCAGAGGGATATTTTCCATAACCCCAACCTAATTTTATGTAGTTTATATCAAATTTTTCAAGGGCACACAAATAATTCCAGCTTCCATATGCTACTCAAGTGATAATTAGTTCTGGAGAAATAGGTTTTTTAAAGTGTGCATTTGATCAGGTTAGTAAAACACAGAGCAGGAGGCAAAACAAAGCAAAAAGAGGCAAGGGACAACCTCATCTTAAAGCTTCTGGCTATCTGCTTCTGTGGAAGAACAGAGCTTTATGCTCTGCATACCCTATCCTCATCTTCTGAATGGGCCCACTTTCAAGAATAATGGAGTATGCAATCCTATTGCTAGTATGCAACCAACAATCCGGCCAGTTCTGTCTACAAAATGGACAGCATCTTAACCCAATGGGCGTGGGACGCCTGTACAAGCGCGGACGCTGAGCAGGGAGGAAGCGGAAACAGCACCGTCCCACCCCCAGCACCACTTCCGGTGATCGCCGTGGAGGAGCTCTGGGAGCTGGCGCTAGGGCAGTGGAGCCCTCCCAGAGTGCTGTGGGGACGGCATCGACTTCCTTTATTTTTATTATTTATTTATTTATTTATTTATAAATTCGATTTGGTAGACCGCTCTCTCTGGAGCCCTTTAGATGCAGATCCCAGCGGTGCGAGGCCCACCATCGACGATTCCGTTCTAGAACTGTTTGGGGAGTGGGCTTCAGGAGTTGGAGACTGTGTTGAAGTGATTAATTGTATTATATAAATGAATATGTATTGTAATGTTGGGGGAGAGAGAGCTGATATTAAGAGCACATTTCTGCAGGGAGAGCAAAGTTGCCATAGCAACGTGGCTCTGAAGCTGTAGTGGGAGGAGCCAAAAGGCTTCTGACAAGACCAAGGAGGGAATTCTAGTCAGTCAGGGTTAGGAGCTCAGTGTGTGAGGAGCTCAGAGAGAGAGAGTTAAGAGTTTAGAGAGGGAAGAGCTCAAAGTGAGTGGTTAAGTCTGACCAGCTCTAGAGAGAGAGAGAGCAGGGTTAGGATTAGTTTAAGGCTGGGAGAATACAGTCTTGGTTAACTGAACCTGTGAGTCAGTTAGTTTAGAGAAAGCCTGAAGGCTAAAGAAAGACAAAGTGTCTGAAGAAGGCCAGAGTGCCTATGTATTGAAAGAGTGAAAAGCTAATCTAGCTGGTTGATGACAATAGTTAGGTTATTGTAACTTTGGTTTTGCCATAACTAGAATTAGTAACCTTTTTAAGTTGTGCCTCTTCGGAAGAGTTATACCAAACCAAGCTTTGTACCAGAATAAACTATTAGTTGTTGTTTCATCTAAAAACCTCTCTGTGCCATTGATTTTGAAGTCAAGTCTCATTTCAAAAGTTTATTCCTGTCGCATGAAGGCATTCATTACCTCACAAAGAGCTTCCCTCACAAAAGTGTTTCAGATTACTTCTCTCTCACAAAATGGTGGCAGCAGTTTAAGGACAAAGATTTATATAGTGAATTAGGGACAGTGTGGTGGGATTCTAAAGGAGGGTCCACCCTGTCCAGCTGATAGCCTCTCCACAAATCTTCACAAGTCTCCACAGTTTAAAAGACATTAGGAAACGAGAGTACCCACAAATAGTGGGCCAGTTAATACGCTTCTCTACAAATTGGTGAAAACGGTGAGACAGCCTGCCCTGTCATGATAAAGAAAGTTGAACAGTAAACCTTAAGTCTCCACAGAGGCGAATGGTGATATCACAGTCTAAAGAAGGTGAATTAAGGAGGTGAACGACTCCCCTATCTATTTGGGTTGAGAACTCCTTAAACCACCCGTCCTGTGTCTTGCCCCCTCCCCCTGGAAGATCGACTCTCCTTGGGACTCTGAGTCAGCCCACAAGATTTGGAGGTCTGCCCCCTTGGACCTCGCCTTCCCCTTTGGCCCCCCAAACATCGATGGGCCTCACCTGAACTACTGACTCTAGACCCATTGTTGTAGTTCAGTGTTGTGTGCTTGTAGTTAGTATTAGGTAATTATCTGTTCTTACTATATCTATATTGTAATTGTATCATACTGCTGTTGTAAACCGACCCGAGCCCACGGGGAGTGGTGGTCTATAAGCATGAAGTATAAATAAATAAATAAATAAATAAATAAATAAATAAATAAATAAATGGTGGCTTTAAAGTGCTGGGGTTGGAGTTGTGCCTACATTTTTTAAATTTTTCATTTTGTTGTTTTTCTTCACCTTGTGAAACAATAAAACCACACTCTGATGCAAAAGTTTTGGAAAACCAGCATCTCTATAACCTTTTGGAGAAAAATGGCATTGACAACCATTTGAAAATCATAACCTTTTGCTAAAGTATGATATTCCAAAGAAGAGCCAAAAACCCATTTGAGTAGAATCTTCTCCAGTGATATATAATCACTAGTAGGCCTGCTTTCAAACGTCGGATACATCTGAAATTTGGATGCAATTCGGATGTTTTTGACTTTTGAAGCGCTTCCAAAGAGAGTTAAGGAAACAGGAAGTGGATTCGCCATTTCGAAGTCTCTGTCGCCATATTCGGATATGGCTCGTATGTCATTTCCGCCCTTTTCTATTTTTTCCCCATTGTGTTTAAAATGTTTTAAATGTTTATTAATGTGTTAAATGTGTTCAGTATTTTGCACCAGTGTGACTAGTTTTGTCTGTAGTAGTGTTCAAAAATGGAGGGAAAGGGAATCCCCCAAGTTTTGACTGTCCCTTCTACAGGTTTCTGCGCATTGCAAAATCGCGGACGCCATTAACGAAGCCATTCTGAATTTTGGAAGTACATCCGAATCAATTTTGAAAAAACTGCTGAAAACTTCGGAAGTCTATCAGATATGAGGCGCCAGCGCCTCCTACATCCGAAGTGGGTTTTGAAGCCGGTTTTTCCATGATAAAACACGGAATAATCACATGTACGTTGCAGTTTATTTGTTCGGTCTCTTCCAACTCTTCGTGACCTCAGGGACCCTTTTGGCCCATAGCCACCCCCAGCTCCTTCAGGGTCAAGCTAGTCAGGGATACCATCCATCCATCTTGCCCTTGGTCAGCCCCTTTTCCTTTTTCCTTCCATGTTCCCCAGCATCATTAACTTCTCCAAGCTTTCCTGTCTTCTCATTATGTGGCCAAAGTACTTCACCTTTGCTTCTAATATCCTTCCCTCCAGTGAGCAGCTGGGCCTTATTTTCTGGAGTATCAACTGGTTTGATCTTCTTGTGGCCCAAGGCACTCGCAGAATTTTCCTCCAGCACCACAGTTCAAAAGCATCTATCTTCCTTCTCTCAGCCTTCCTTATGGTCCAGCTCTCGCATCCATAGGTTACTACAGGGAATGAACATTGGCACTGGGTACAAAGGAAAAGAAAACTAAGTCAACAGAAGAGATAAATTTGGCAGGGAAGAAATAACTAAGGAACTTTAAAAGGGTGTTGGGTTGTAGCCAGGGGCGGTCCTACAGTTAGGCCAAGGAAGCGGCCGCATGGGGCGCCATCTGGGTAAGGGCGCATTCCCCCGCCCGCCAGACAGCGCCCGGCCTCCCTCCATCTCCCTTTCTCCCTCTCCTGGAGCATGCACACAACCACCGCCCCCCTCGCTGTCCCTGGGCTGTGCACGCGGCCGGCCGTCTCCATTAGAGCGGCCCCTCAGGTGGGAAGCCACCAGCCGGGCGAAGGCGCAAAGCCACCCGCTCAGACTGCGGGGCTCACAGTATGAGGGCGGCGAAGGCGGCTCCTCACTCCTAGTCAAAATAATGTGAGTCGCGGACCCGAGAGGCCCCGAGTCGCTGCTGCTGCCGCCACCTCCGCCATGTCCCCCTCGGCCTTGGCGGCCGCCCTGGCCAACATCTGCGAGAGAGGCAGCAGCACCTCGGTGCCTCAGGAGGAAAAGGCGGAGGCGGCGGAGGACGCCCGCGAGGAGGTGAGGCCAGCCGGGACTTGCCTCCCTTACCTTCCCTTGGCTTGCTTTCTTTCCCTTCCTTGGCTCCCTCCAGGACCCCCTTCTCTCTTGGAAGAGCAGCGGGCGGACCTTCTCCCCTCCTCGAGACTCAGGGGTCCCAGGGAGTTTGTTCTCTCCCCCCCCCCCCAATAAGGTCCTTAGGCTATGGCAGGTGCCTCTCCAAACTACAACTCCCAGGACCCCGTGGCAGTTAAGCAAGGCCAGGCTGCATTCATTCATTCAGCAGTGTAGACATGCTGATTGCAATATTCACACTTGCCTCAAGCAGACAAGGGTTCTTTCTCCCCCCATCTTGGCTGCTAATCTGGTTTGTGAAGAAGCCCCCAATGAGGAGGGTGCCAACATAATGTTTTTTTTTTGGGGGGGGGGACCAAAATAATGTTTGCTTACCATTTAAAATTACCTTAGACCGCCCCTGGTTGTAGCTTAGCTCCATTGCATATGGTCCTAAATCACCTAGTCAGGTGAATACAAAGGTTTTCCTAAGGATTTGATGATTTTTTTGTAAATGTAACAGAACGCCACTATTATGAGTAGTTTGTGTTAGGGAATTCCTCCAAAAATAGCAGAGCATATAAAAATATAAACAGGATACTTAACTGAGCAGGCAGCTCACAGCAAGCGGAAAGGTGAAGTGTTGTGTGGCTGTAAAATAATTTTTGAGCTTAGCAGGCAAAGATGCAGAGGTCAATATTTAAAGTTACAAAAAGGTTTATTTTTGAAATAAGAACTACATTGGGTTGCTGTGAGTTTTCCGGGATGTATGGCCATGTTCTAGAAGCATTCCCTCCTGACATTTCCCCCATATCTACGGTATGGTAGGCAGGGCCGGACTAAGGTAATTTAAAATGATAAGCGAACATTATTTTGGCGCCACCCCCCCTACCAATCGCTGAAAAATAAAAGGTAGGATATTATTCACACGTTTGGGGGCGCATCCGGCTACCGGGCACTCCTCCTCGGTCTCCAGCCTTGTGGAGGGTGCGCATATGTGCTGGGTGCTCATGCACAGAGCCAGCTGGTTCCGCGCATGCGCATTTGGTGCAGCCTTCCATGGGGCTAGAGACTGAGGAGGAGGGTTTGGCGGGCAGATGCACCCCTGAATATGTGATGCCCCACGCGGCCGCATAGTTCACATAATGTAAGATCCGGCCTTGATGGTAGGCATCCTCCGAATTTGGGAGGTATATTGAAAAATAGATGCATTCCAAGTGACATTCAGGAGTAATTGGGAATGGAATCCCGCATCCTATTCTAAAGCTAACTAACTGTTCCTCATTGAGTAGTAAAGTAGCAAGTAAAGTACAGTCTTGGGCAGTGTGGGATTGAATTCCAACAGTTGGAACATAAGATCATAGGATCATAGAATCATAGAGTTGGAAGAGACCTTGTGGGCCATCCAGTCCAACCCCTGCCAAGAAGCAGGAAATTTGCATTCAAAGCACCCCTGAAAGATGGCCATTCAGCCTCTCCTTAAAAGCCTCCACCAAACTCTGGGGCAGAGAGTTCTGATATCGAGGTGACCCCACCCTTTACCAGGGTTCTGTGAAAGATAGTCAAAAATGCCCTTATGATCTATGCATCCCAAAGTCCTGTGCTCTTGGGGGTGGGGGGTTACCTTGTGCTAATCGCAAGGAACCCCAGAAAGGCAAGATGGCTTGGGACCTGTAGTTCACTTCTACCTCCAGGGACAAGACTTTTCCTCAGCACATGCTTTTCAATTGATCTTTCTCCCAACTTCCAAGGACTCTCTAAAGACTTATTTTCATGAGCTTTTCCCATAATTCAATGACTCCAGGTCCTGGATCCTAATCCCAACACTTATGGACTTCCCTCATGAATGTAATAAACTTTCTATCTCTTTGGGGGAGAAGGGAGGGATGATAAAAAAGGCGATATACTTTCCTTACATGTCAAATGTACCTCCCTGCATGACTCCAGATTTTTCCTTATGTGTTTTCCATGTCTATATTATTTGAAAATTGAGGCCACATCTTAGCCAGCTCTCTGTATGCAGCTGATAGCTGCATTCCTGACCTGTGACTCATTCCCCCATCCATTCACTGCCCTCTTGCATGAAAATAGTTGGGCCAGGTGCTTATTTTGAAAAGGGTCTTTCCCCTTCTCACGCCTGGCCTGGATCAATGTCCTGCTGGCTCGGAGATGGTTTTCGTCCCCTGCAGTGTCATATGATTGTTTTGCATACCTGAACAATATTTTCACAATGACCCTCCTTTCTAGCCTCAGAAACTGGAAAATGGTCAAAATAATTCTCATTGATCCAGCCATCCAGTCAATATTGCACCTTTTGATACCTTTCCTCCTGCCACAGGAAGGAAGAGAATAAGGAGAGATACCTTATCATACACCCCAGGATCATGGCAAACTGGAATTCTCTTTGTTTACCCTCCATTTTACTGAAACCCACACAAAAGGATTTTTGGTCTGAGTTTGGTCAATCAGGAAATCATGGATTAAGGCCTTTGTCTGCAACTCAGAAAAACTGGTTTGGGAGGTCTGGGCTAAAGCCCAGCCTAATGGCACACTCAGAACCACACTTTTCTCTCATTATTCCTCCTTCTTCGGCCTCATTGGCTGAGGCCACTCTCAAGAATCTCCTGTGCCCCTCCTGCAAGTGATGACATCTGCTAATCAGCAGCAGGCCAGCCGGGGGGCGGGAAGAGGGAAAATTGAATCTGTAACCCTATAAAAGGCATGTTTTACTAATGTAACTCCATGAAGCATGGGCGAATGATTGCAGCTGACATCCTTTCCAGCTGGACTGAATAAAACCTCAATGGCACCCTCTTCAGGCTTGGTGAGATCTGTTAATTGAGACATTTTAGGGAAAATGTGGGATTGGTTGCTTCCTTTCTCACCAGGTTTTGACATGGGCCCTCTTTGATGGGTCTAACTGGCCTGCCTTCATGGCAACCCCCCCTAAATTCTGCTCAGAAACAGTTCCACTGCTAAACAGCTCTCACAGTCAGGAAGTTCTTCCTAATGTTCAGATGGAATTTCCTTTCCTGTAGTTTGAAGCCATTGTTCCGTGTCCTAGTCTCCAGGGCAGCAGAAAACAAGCTTGCTCCAGCTGACCAAAAGGTTGGCAGTTTGAATCCAGAGAGTGGGGTGAGCTCCCACTGTTAGCCCCAGCTTCTGCCAACCTAGCAGTTTGAAAACATGCAAATGTGAATAGATCAATTAGGTACCATTTCGGTGGGAAGGTAACAGCACTCCATGCAGTCATGCTGGCCGCATGACCTTGGGGGCGTCTACGGACAATGCCAGTTCTTCAGCTTAGAAATAGAGATGAGCACCACCCCAGAGTCAGATTAAGAACATAAGAACATAAGAAGAGCCATGCTGAATCGGGCCTCAGCCGATCTAGTCCAGCATTCTGTGTCACACAGTGGCCCACCAGTTGTACACAGGGATCTCTAGCAGAAAGGAGGGCAGAACCCTCACCTGCTCCCGACCCCCACAACCAGTGCCCGGGAAAATCCTGCCTGCCTCCATCAACACAGAGGTGGCACTTGGATGTCCATTTCAGTAACTACTGATTCCCTTGGTATCCATGAATCTGTCTAATCCTGCCTTGAAGCTGTCCAGGCTGACAGCTGTCACAACCTCCTCTGGAAGTGAGTTCCATAACCCAATGACCCTCTGGGTGAAGAAATATTTCCTTTATTAGTCCTGACTTTCCTACCTTGGAGCTTTAGGAGTGCCCCTAGTCCTAGTGTTGTGTGACAGAGAAAATATTTTTCTTTATTCACCTTTTCTATCCCATGCATGATTTTATACACTTCGATCAAGTCACCTCTTAAACGCCGTCTTTCAAGGCTGAAAAGACCAAGGCGTTGCAACCTGGTTTCATAAGGGAGCTGCTCCATCCCTTGGATCATTTTGTTGCCCTTCTTTGTACCTTTTCCAGTTCCGTTATATCCTTCTTGAGGTGCGGTGACCAGAATTGTACACAGTACTCCAGATGTGGCCTCACCATAGATTTGTAGAGAGGCAATACAACATTTGCCGACCTATTTTCAATTCCCTTCCTGATCATGCCAAGCATAGAATTTGCTTTTTTTCACTGCTGCAGCGCACTGGGTTGACATGTTCATTGAGCTGTCCACCAAAACCCCAAGATCCCTTTCCTGGTTTGTCTCAGAAAGCTTTGATCCCATCAGTTGATAAGTGTATTTGGGGTTCTTTGCCCCGATGTGCATGACTTTACACTTGTTTAGGTTAAAATGCATTTGCCACTTTGTTGCCCATTCACTCAATTTCGAGAGATCTTTCTGGAGCTCTTTACAGTCAGTTTCATTTTTAACTACCCTGAACAGTTTAGTGTCATCTGCAAACTTTGCTACCTCACAATTTACTTCCACCTCCAGATCATTTATGAATAAATTAAAAAGTAACAGTCCTAAAACTGAACCTTGGGGTACGCCACTTCTCACCTCTTTCCATCCAGAGCAGTGTCCATTTATTACCACCCTTTGTTTCCTACAGTTTAGCCAGGTTCCAATCCAGGACAAGACCTGTCCCCTGATTCCATGGCTGAAGAGCTTATTTAGGAGCCTTTGGTGAGGGACTTTGTCAAAAGCCTTTTGAAAGTCAAGGTAAACAATATCGACTGGGTCCCCTTTATCTATGTGTTTATTTACACCCTCAAAGAATTCTATCAAGTTAGTAAGACATGATTTGCCTTTGCAGAAACCATGTTGATTTTCCTTCAGCAATGCCTGTTCTTCTATGTGCTTAGTAATTTTTCTTTAATAATGGTTTCCATCACTTTGCCTGGAACTGAGGTTAGACTAACTGGCCTATAATTTCCTGGATCACCCTGGATCCTTTCTTGAAGATCGGAGTTACATTTGCCTCCCTCCAGTCCTCAGGTACAGTGACTGATCTTAGAGAAAGGTTATATATTTTGGCTAGAATTTCAGCAATTTCACACTTGAGTTCCTTAAGAACTCTGGGGTGGATGCCATCTGGCCCTGGTGATTTGTTGACATTTAGTTTAGTAAGGCATGTGAGAACATCTTCCTTGTTTATCTCTATCTGGTTTAATTCATTTAATTCCCTCCCTGAAAAAACTGACTCAGCTGCAGGCATATGTTGTCTGTCCTCCTGTGTGAAAACGGGGGCAAAGAAGTCATTTAGCCGCTCAGCA
Source organism: Anolis apletophallus (assembly GCA_030556195.1). NCBI lineage: Eukaryota > Metazoa > Chordata > Lepidosauria > Squamata > Anolidae > Anolis > Anolis apletophallus. The sequence continues at coordinate 185,536,961 of JARBWK010000004.1, forward strand.
ATCTCCTTGTCTTCACTTATTGTCCCTTTCTTACCATTTTCGTCAAGTGGCCCAACTGCTTTTCTAGTTGGGTTTCTGCTTCTGATGTACTTAAAGAAGTTTTTGCTATTCTTTTTAATATTGTTAGCTATATGTGCCTCAAAATCTCTCTTGGCTTTCCTGATGGTTGCTTTGCATTTAGTTTGCCAGTGCTTGTGTTCCTTTCTGTTCTCCTCAGTAGGAAGAGCCTTCCATTTCTTAAATGAGTTTTCTTCTTTCCAATCACATCTTTTACTTCATTTGTAAGCCATACCGATGTCCTCTTGGACTTTCCCGGCCTCTTTCTTATTTTAGGAATGCATTTTAGTTCGGCTTGTTTTAAAGTATTTTTAAACAGTTTCCAAGCATTTTGGAGGGATTTGATTTTTTTTTACTGTTCCTTTTAGTTTGTTCTTTACTATTTTTCTCATTTTGGTGACATTCCCTTTGTGAAAATTTAAGGTCTCTGTGTTAGTTTTCACTGACAGTTTGCTATCCAAACTTAAGTCGAAGGTTATTGTGTTGTGGTCACTGGTACCTATGGGCTCAGTTACAAGGACATCTTGAACGAGATCTTGTTCATTTGTTAGCACCAAGTCCAGGATCCCCTTTCCCTGGTTGGTTCCATGACCATCTGCTCAAGGGAATAATCAGCTAGCATGTCGAGGAACCTTGTCTCTCTTTCATGCGTAGAACAAGAATTTAGCCAATCTATTCGGGGATAGTTGAAGTCCCCCATTATGACTAATTTATTGCTTTTTGAGGCCTGTTTAATTTCATTTTCCAGATAGCAGTCTGCCTCTGGAGTTTGGTTGGGAGGGCGATAGCAGATCCCTAATGCTAGATTTTTTTTTGTCCTGGGACTTTTACCCACAATGTTTCTGTAGGTGAGTTTGAATTTTCTTGAAATTCTAATTCATGAGATTCTAGCTTTTCATTTATGTACAAGGCCACACCGCCACCGTTTTTCCCTCTCCTGTCTTTCCTGTACAGTTTATAACCTGGAATTTTTGTGTCCCAATTGTTTTCCTCTGTCCACCAGGTTTCTGTTATGCCAATAATATCAATGTTTTTTTCTTTTGCCAAACATTCCAACTCCCCTATTTTTGTTCGAAGGCTTCTAGCGTTTGCGTACAGACATTTATATTTATTGCTCTGATGCCCTTTCAACTTTGGCTGTTTATGAGAATTTGTAGAAGGCCTACCATGTCCTACCTCTTGACTACTCTATCTTTTCTGTTGACTCAGCCATTTGTGCATAAAATTCATCCACCATACCTGGCGTTTCACTCTCTCGAACCGGAAGCTGCCCAGCTCCTGTCGACTTTCCCCTAGGAATCAGTTTAAAAGATTTGACTAGTAAAGGGAAACCTTTAGTTTTACATTTACTGACCATAATCAGTAATCAGAACCTAGAAGATCGGGGAATTTGGCATCACTCAATACACCGTTTCCCACACTGTGACGAAAAAGTGTTATTCAATATGCACTTATTTAATTAACAAACTTATTTATATGTAAAGATCTCAGGACCAGTTACAATACAATCAATTCAGATTAGCATTCTTCCAAAGAGTCTGCCTTTGTATAAGAAATAAGCCTGATCAACTGGCAGAAGTGCAGATTGGATAATTCACAAAAGCCTTGTCATTATTTTACAAAGATGTAGATGGAACTATAGCAGCAAAAGAGCTGGGGACAGTGATGAAGTCCCCTGGGTAGAATCTGACAGAAGCAGGGCGTGATTGGTGAAACAGATGTGGATGGCAATGGCACCATTGATTTCCCAGACTTTCTGACAACGATGGCAAGAAAAATGAATGACATGGACAGTGAAGAAGAAATCAAAGAAGCCTTCAGAGCATTTGATAAATGAGAGAAAATATTTTTTTGGAAAATGGAAATCTCCATAATCTTTTGGAAATTTTATAATATTTGGAAAGGCATGATCTTGGAAGTCACAACCTTTTGAAAAATGATGCCATAAGCTTTTGGTAAAAGCATGACCTGTTAGAGCAGTGTTTCCCAATCAGTGTGCTGGGGCACACTAGTGTGCCGTGAGTGATCATCAGGTGTGCCGTGGGAAATTGGAACCTCCAATATTCTTACTTATTAAAGGAACACCGCTACGTCACTCCACTAATTTGTAACGATGAGGTCACTACGTATCTGACCTAATGTAAAGGGTGTTGTATAACTTTAATTTAAGGATCCCTTAAATATGAAGAGATTAGCCACCAGATTGTGAGAACTGTTGTTGTTATCAGTTATCTAGGAGGGTCTGTCACCAATTATTGTGGGACTTCAAACTGTGTAACAAGACAGGTTAAAAACACTTTCCTGTCTTGCTTTACTCTGAGGCTTGACTTTTAAAATACGGAACAGAGAGATTGTTGATGAAAAGAACAATAACAGTTTATTTATAGCTTGGCACAAAAGCGTGATGGATACGTTATAACTTCTTAGAGGCTCAACTCATCATGGTTACATTGGTATTGTAGAAGATACAAAGTTTAAAATGTTTGACTGTTACTATTACTCAGTTAGATCAGTATGTAACTATCTCACACACAGACCTTCTTTCCTCCTATAGGCACCTTGCCTATCTATAGCCCTCAGGCTCTATACAAACAGACTGGCTCGCAAGCTCAGCCTACTAGAACTGTCTCTCTACAGCTCCAAAACCAGACTGCCCTCAGAACCTGCTCTCTCCTAGAACTGGTCTGACAGTTAAACCGTCAAAATTCAAACTTCCCCAGAATTCTATTCTTGGCTGTGGCAGAAAGCTGTTGACTCCTCCCACCTCTGCCTTACAGCCATGTTGCTATGACAACTCTTCCCCAAGGTGGGCCTTCACTGAAGAAGTGCACCTTCCCTAAACATCTAAACATCTCAATACATATTCAATCCTCAATCCTATAATAAAAAATAAACACTTCTGCACATACCTTCCAACCCCTGGAAATTATTTTTGACCTTCTCTAATCCTAGAGAGGTCAAAAATAATGCAGATTGCATATACAATACAACAATATTTTAACACTTAACCACATTTATACAATCATTTGTATTATATACAACCCATAAACTCATCGGTCATCATCTCCTGTTCTCAAGGTATTCTGGATAATGAATCCGCTACCACATTAGATTTACCTTTAGCATGTACAATATCAAAGGTATAATCTTGTAATGATAAACTCCATCTTAAAAGTTTATTATTTGTACCCTTGGTGTTGTTCAACCACTTTAGTGGGGCATGATCGGTCTGAAGGGTGAACCTTCTTCCCCATAAGTAAGGTCTCAATTTTTGAATTGACCAAACTATGGCCAAACATTCTTTCTCTATTGTAGATAAACTACATTCTCGGGGTAAAAGCTTTTTACTTAAAAAGAGGATGGGATGACTCTCCCCCTCCCTATCTGTTTGGCTCAATACTGCTCCCAGACCAGTCTCTGATGCGTCACAGTCACAGTACAAAATGCACAATTAATCATACATAATCATACGCCAAAAACACATTCAAAGTACCCAATCCTGCTGGGGAAAATCAAAACTCTTACATAAGGTAGTTTGGCGTGGTTGCCACAGAGAGCGGAGGAGTTGCGAACCAGGAAGTAGCGAGTTCATGGAGCGCTCCTCTACGGAAACTCGTGATATTTGATGAAATCACGGAAGTGAGTGCAAAAAACAAAGTGTATCCTCGCGATGTTATCCAATGTCACTTCCGGGATCCGCACAATAACACAGTCAGTTTGCGGACAACAAATAACTAGTGGACAACAAATAACTAGTGGAGGCTTGAGAAGGTTGCTATTTCCAACATTATTATATTTGTGTCTCAGAAAATCATTATATCTTTTCAAACTTGGAAGGAAAGAGCGAAGGAAGGAAAAAAAGAAGGAGAGAAAGAAGAAAGGAGAGAAAGAAAAATGGGAAAGAAAAAGGGAGGGGGAAGGAAGGAAAGAGGTAGAGAAGGAAGGAAGGAGAGAAGGAAAGACAAAAAGGGAAGGAAGGAAAGAAGGAGGGAAGGAAAGAGAGAAAGAAAGAAGGTGAGAAAAAAGGAGGAAAGGTTGGCCACAGCAACTAGGGGTGGATATCTCCGGCTGTTATCCTTAGAAAACCATTATTATTTCGTATTAAAATCAATTTAGACCAGGGGTGGGCAATTGTTTTTTCCAAGGGGCCACACGAGAGCCAAAAAATATTATGGAGTGCTGCACCTAAAGGCTGAACTACATTCTAATCTACATTATTTATTTATTTATTTACTATATTTACTATATATTATACATCATTAATATTAACATATTAATATATCAAGAAATATTCATATATTATTAGTATTAATATCATAATTATTATATTATAGTATATATATATAGACATTATAATATATTGAAATTATAATATAATAAAAAAATATTATATTTTTTATTATATTATTATTATAAAATTATTATAAAATAATAATAAAAACCACTAAAATTAAATTAAATTAAATTCAAGAAGACAAGGTGCGAACCAAGCTAGAGGCTGACATCCTCAAGAGAGGAAGGATCCCAAGATGGAATGGCCCAATGGACCCAGCCCAGAAGATCACAAAGTGGACCCAGCCGCCGCCGCAGCAGAGGAGAGCAGAGCAGCAGGCGATCGGAAGCTTCAGGCCTCCGCCCACTCTCACCCCCAGCCATTCCCCAGCTGATTGCCCTGCTATGGAGTGCCTGCCATCCAGGGAGGCCAAGAGGAAGGGGTGCCGCTACTGCCATCCCATTGTGGGCTCTGTGGGACCTGTGTCGGCAGACAGGCCGAAGGAGCGGCGGCTTTGGAGTGCCTTCCATCCCTGGAGGCGATCTGGGTCTGCAGGGGGATCACTCGGTGATCTGAGGCGGCTGATCACCCTGACGCCCTTGACTCCCTTCTCCCTGGGCCGGACAGAATCGACTGCCGGGCCACATCCGACCTGCGGGCCATAGGTTGCCCACCCCTGATTTAGACCCTCATTCAACCTGCGGCCAGCAACCCGGAAGTGACGTTTCTAAATCGAAACTGGGTCTGCCATTTCTTTAAAGGGTGCATTATTATGTCGTTTTTATTTCCACCCTTTCTTATCTTTAACCCGCATTGGTTCTCAGGTGGCGAGGGGGGTGGGGGTGATGCCCTCCATTCTCCCCTGCCAGCTGACAACCAACGTCGGATAAAGATAACCCGCGGTGGTTCTCAGCTGGCGAGGGGGGTTGGGGTGATGCCCTCCATTCTCCCCTGCCAGCTGACAACCAACGTAGGATAAAGATAACCCGCGTTGGTTCTCAGGTGGCGAGGGGGGATGGAGGCGATGCCCTTCACTCTGCCCTGCCAGCTGAGAACCAACGCGGGTTATCTTTAACCCGCGTTGGTTATCAGCTGGCGAGGGCGCATGGAGGGCATGCACTCCATCCCTCCTCTCCAGCTGAGAATCAACCCACATTAAAGATATTGTGGGTTGATTCTGAGCTGGCGAGGGGACGTGGAGGTGGGCATCCCCTGCGCACTGCGCATGCGTGGCGCCACTAACAAAATAGTAAGGAATTTCGTTATTGAAAACGGCTCGATTTCGAAACAGACATAAAATTGTGCAAGAGTATTACTTTCTAAACGGAAGTGGTTCCTGCCCCCCCCCCCCCAACAAGTTTAGAAGCAATTATTTTTGGATCAACCACCCCTAGTGGGTACAGCTAGTACACAGTAAAATCATTATCGGGAACACTGAACTTATGGATCTCAGCAATATTTTGCTACTGACTTCACTGAAGTACAATACTTTCCCTCAAGTTCATTAAATATTTTCATACTTGTATGTTTTAAGTTGCATTGCAATGCTCTTAGTTGTGAGCCGCTTTGAGTCTCTGTATGGAGAGAAAAAGCAGGATATAAAGAAACATGATGATGATGAATAGCCACCATTTCCATGTGTGATTCGAAGAGTTAAAAGGAAGACTGTAGCTTTTTAATAAGGTGAGGGGGAGTGTACATATACACCCATGAAAAGGAAGAGATTTACCAAAAGAATTTGCAGGCCCTTTCATCTTCCCTTTAGCACCTCTTAACTTTGAAAATGCTTCTCGAATGCTGCAGCCTCAGAAGACAGAACTGAGTGGGATATTAAAGCTCGGGCACATACTAATGGAGGTTATTGTACAGCAAGACCTCTTTTGAGGTAGAGCTTTTCCCTGATCAAACATTTGTTGCTTTCCTTTTTATTTGAAAGGACTCTGAGACCTGAACAACCCGAGATACTTGCTTGTTTCTAAAAATTGACAAAAGGCACAACTTTCCCTGTTAGAGGAAACAGAGTTTCCGGAACAATGACATGTGAATTAAGAGAATGTAGTTCTAGCCTTGGCTGGTGGTTAAAAGATTTTGTGTTCAGTTGATTCAGCATGCACATGGACCCTGAGCTAATATCTTACTGAATATCTTCTTCTTGGCTTTTCTTCGTGAACAAAGATTCAGGAAGGACTCGTCCCACGCTTTCTACAAGCGCGTTGATGATTCGGAGGTTGGATGTGTTCTTCGAGCCTGTGCAATGGATTTTTCTGGTGGAGCGCAGCGTTTACAGAACTGGCCTCACCCTTTAAACCAGTGGTTCTCAACCTTCCTTATGCAGTGACCCCTTAACACAGTTCCTCATGTTGTGGTGACCCCCAACCATAAAATTATTTTCGTTGCTACTTCATAACTGTAATTTTGCCACTGTTATGAATCGTAATGTAAATATCTGATATGCCAGATGTATTTTCACTCACTGGACCAAATTTGGCACAAATACCCGATATGCCCAAATTTGAATACTGGTGGGGTTGGTGGGGGGTGCATTGATATTGTCCTTTGGGAGTTGTAGTTGCTGGGATTTATAATTAACCTACAATCAAAGAGCATTCTGAACTTCACCCATGATGGAATTGAACCAAACTTGGCACACAGAATTCCCATGACCAACAGAAAAAACTGGAAGGGTTTGGTGGGCATTGACCTTGAGTTTTGGAGTTGTAGCTTTCTACATCATGAGAGCACTGTGGACTCAAACAATGATGGATTTAGACCAAACTTGGCAAGAATATTCAATATACCCAAATATGAACACTAGTGGAGTTTGGAAAAAGAGGCTTGCTATTTGGGAGCTGTAGTTGCTGGGATTTATAGTTCATCTGCCATCAAAGAGTATTCTGAACCCCACCAATGATAAAATTAGGCCAAATTTCTCACACAGAACCCATGACCAACAGAAAATACTGTGTTTTCGGGTGATCTTTGGTGACCCCTCTGACACCCCCTCGCGACCCCCCCAGGGGTCCCGACCCCCAGGTTGAGAAACACTGCTTTAAACCAAAGGCTCATCTGCCGGGGCCTAGCAAGCTTAGGACGGTGGCAGCGAGGTCCTCAGGTCGTAGGTTTGATTTGAGTTTCCTTCTCTAGATGGTTGACCTTACAGGGTTAGACTAGCACCGTCTGCCCGGGTTTGAAATTAGAGTTTTCCTTCTCCTAGTTTGGTTGCCAAAAGGCTAGATTATTGTATTATTCCGGCATCATCCACCATCCTTGAAGAACTTTCCTTAACACCTCTCTGGATTCACCCTCCCTACAAACTCTTCCCCAAAGTACTGTGAATTATAGTGGACCATTGGCACAAACCAACTAGTGTATACTTGTGTATATCTGTGTTAAGGAAAGTTCTTCAGGGATGGTGGATGATGCCGGAATAATCCAATAATCTAGCCTTTTGGCAACCAAACTAGGAGAAGGAAAACTCTAATTTCAAACCCGGGCAGATGATGATCATCTAACCCTGTAAGGTCAACCATCTAAGAGAAGGTAACTCTAATCAAACCTACGACCTGAGGACCTCGCGCCACCCTCCAAGCTTGCTAGGCCCCGGCAGATGAACCTTTGGTTTAAAGGATGAGGCCAGTTCTGTGCACGCTGCGCTCCACCAGAAAAATCCATTGCACAGGCTCGAAGAACACATAGAAAGCGTGGAATGAGTCCTTCCTGAATCTTTGTTCACGAAGTAAAGCCAAGACAGGAAGAGAACAAAAGTCTGCTGTGACACATTTGCAAGGCATATGCTCTGACTTGGATGCTGTCATTAAGACAGGTCCAATGCATTTAATCTTGATGTCTGCTTGTCCTGTATTATTGGATGTCCTTGAATTTGTGCAACCTGAGAATGTGGACAGGATCTTTGGAGAGGTGAGAGCCACCAAAGGTATACAAGATCCCTGGTTTTCCTGGCTACAGGGAGAATAGCTGAATAAGTAGTGGTGAATGCTTCGTAACACCAAGGAAAATTTCATTTCTCTCCAAAATAATCCATAGTGAGACTGTCCTTTTAAAAAAGGGCCTTCCTGGAAAGCACCCTGTCATGATGCAGATGCCAATTAAAGCCAAACCCAAGAGTAAAAAGGAATAACAAAGAGTTTATTGTACAAGAAAAGGGAATGAGACTAACAAAAACCTGCCTAACTGGCCAAAACCCCCAAAAACCCACGGAGAAGCCCAAAAACTGCTGAAGGAAGGATCAAAAGGAAACTAAAGACATCATCTGCAACGTCCTCAGAGGGTTGAGCCAATAGCGTAGTCGATAATGGATCCGGAGTTGTGGACAGGAGAAAGACGGAGAAACGAGGAGACAATCCAAGGTCCACAGGAGAGAAAGTCCAGCGGAGTTCAAACCCCGCCAATAGGAACACACAGCTGTAGGAGTAAACTGGATCAGGAACACAATGCAAGATATCAGGATACAACACAGGATACCAAGAACAACTCCTTGCTCGCCACAAGGAGACTCCCAAAACCCCCACATTAAATAGACCTAGAGATCAGACCCGCCTGAAGAGGACAACTCCCCCTGATTAGGTGATGCAGCTGCTTCCCTTTCTGCAGCTGAAACCTTTTGTGAGTCCCTCCAAGATCCCCAGCGTCTTTCAAAACTTAGCGTATCACAATAATTCCCTGAGGTTTCAGAGGGCCACTCATTATCACTATCAAACCCCAGAAAAGTATCACTACTGGTGGCTGCATCACACACATCCTGAATTTCCTTTACTTGAGTCCAGTCCAATTCAGTATCACTGTCTTCTGACGAGCTTTCCCCATCCTTGGGGAAACCCTAAAAGGACTCAGTAGGAGCCATAAGTATTTGCTGTACTCTCTTCCTTTATGCTAAACTTTCTCTGCTGGAATCACTTGCAACCCTCTTTCTGCCTGCTCCAGCGTTTAGGTTACTCTCAGCCCCACCCAGTTCCATACTACACTCAGACGCTGTAGATTCAGCATCCTCCCCAGCCCTACTCACAGGCAGAGTCGTGGGCTCAATCACAACACACCCAATCTGAATAAATATCAGCTAGTCCCTAACATCTCATTTTTGGGTAAGATTCTGGAGCATAAGTTTACAATATTCCAGAGATTTCAGGTTTGCAGCTTGTATGTTCTCCTGGACTCAATTCTGAGCATGAATATCCAGGTTTCAGCAGTGGCTTGAATCTAAATTTTCAGATTTCGGCTTTTGTGTCTCCTCCTCCATCTTTATCCGTGGCTCCTTCCTTCCTTACCAAGATAAACCAGTTTATTTGAAATGCTAAATCTTAGAATAAATTATGCAGTGCTACTTAGCATTTACTGTGTGCTCACAAAGAATCTATTCGGAAGATGACGCCCCAAATGGATATAGTTAGCAGCCAGCTAGCATGACTTGGGGATGCATAATTTATCCACATTCTCAGAAGCAGATTCCCTCGTTTGCCCCACCCACAAGAAATATAATAATACTGGGAAGTATATTTTTGGATGGCTCACTAAGCTGAAATGCTGCATGTCACCAACGCAAAGAGAAAACAGCCAGAAAACAACAGCAGTCATTCTGATCTTGGTGGTAAATGTATTTAAGCAAGTGGGTGAAGAGCTCTGGAAAAAACATAACAGGTCACAGAAACAAGGCAGGAAAGGAGCGCTGCACTTTCATCCTACGCCCTTGTTCCTTAGCTACAATTTGCACTATCCCATTGCCTTGTCTTGTTTACAGTCTGGACATGTCTTACAGTAGTTGTTACTATAGGTTATTGGGCGTTGTTCTGGATGGCTGCGTTCCAGCCGGTTGAAGGTGAATCCATCGAAGACGGAGATTCTGTGGTTGGGTCGCCCTGATGTGGGTGAGTGCCAGTTGCCTACCCTGGATGGCGGACAACTAAGCCCGTCATCCTTGGTAAAAAGTCTGGGGGTCCAGTTGGACCCACTGCTGTCCATGGAAACTCAGGTTCTCTAAGCAATGAGTTCAGGACTCAACAAGGGTGAACTCAAAACAAGTTAATTTAATGACAACCAGTAAAAATGCTGGTGGCCCAAAAAGCTTTCTGTTGGTTACTAGAAAAGTCCTTGGAGAAAAGGGATTGCGTTCACTTGCCTTTGCAGAGTGAAGGTACCTTTCTTTGGTTCCAGGTTTCCTGTTGCTTCTCAAATGGTCCTCTGGCACACAAGGTCCGCGGGTCCCCAGAGATTACAGTCTTTGGGTGAAGGACTGGCCTTCCTATTACTGTAATCTTGGTTTGAGAGCATTGGATAGGCTATACGTGAACAAAGGTGCATAGTCCGAGCGATGGCTCCAGATTTCCGCCTGCTTCGTCCATGTGCTCTTTGCTGGAATGGCCAAAGAGAGGAAGTCTTGCCCCTCAGATGACCTCCAACAGGGAAGGTCCTACCGGAAGGCAAAGGACGCCGCTGTGTGGGGCGCAATCTGGGTAAAGGGCGCATTCCCCCGCCTGCCAGACAGCGTCCAGCCGATGTTCCGCTTTTGGGCCTTCTGCGCTCCGCCGCTGCACCGTAGCAAACCTCCCTGCGTGCCGAATAGGGAGTGCTGTGTTTACAGGCTTCTGCGCCTGCGCACAGGAGCTTCTGGGCATGCGCAGAGGGGGAGCGCGTGCCGAATAGGCAGTGCTGTGTTTACAGGCTTCTGCGCCTGCGCACAGGAGCTTCTGGGCATGCAGTGCTGTGTTTACAGGCTTCTGCGGGGGGGGGGGGCGATAAAATAATGTTCGCTTACCATTTAAAATTACCTTAGACTGCCCCTGGGAGCCAAACACAATTCCTCCCATAAATGTCCACATGGCAGAATAGGACAAAGGCCTTGCAGGTGAAGGCAAACAGGTACATAGTACAGATACAAAACAAGCCCCCGTGGGGGCGCAATACATGCAATGTCTGGCTATATTCCTCATGGATATATGGACTGTACTTTACCTGAAGCAAAGCTGCTTCTGCTGCTTCTTGTTATCCCCCCCCCCCCCCGACTTTTAGATAATTAGCTTTGCTACGTGGGGGATGCTGTAGTTCCATCAAATCAATGTTTCTGAGCTCTGAGCTAAAGGAAGGTTTGTGCCGGCGCTGTAGCCTGAACCATATTTCATGGAGCATTATTTGAGTGAGTAACATTCCAGAAAGTGCTTATGCCTATTTGAAGGTCTGAAAAGTGTTGTTACCTCTCATTCATTCTAAATCTTTCTATATCAAAGCCAAACCTAAGGGCAAGAGCAAGAAAGGGTTCGGGTCCTTTTTTCAAAAAAATTGGCATACTTTCAAACTGACTTGAGAATTGCCTAGTTGAACATGCTGTAAATTTAAATCACCATGAATACTAAAATAGGGATTTAGATTAGAAAAGGGGGGAGCTGTCTCCAGCCTCATTTGTAGCCCTCTCTAAACCCTGCGGTCAGAATGCAGATTCTGAATCCCAAATAACTAGAATTATTTGGGGGTGATTCATTACTTCTTAAGGTCAGGTTGACTCCATAACTAATGGAGTGAAACAAGGTTGTGTTCTTGCACCAACCCTCTTTACAGTCTTCTTCAGCATGATGCTCCAAAGGGCTACGGCAGACCTCGAAGAAGAAGAAGGCATATATACTGTATACTAGGCATGGTTTAGAACCCAAAAATAGGAAATCGTAAATCTAATGGGGGGGGGGGGATTTTTTTTTATTAGAAAAAATTTTCCAAAAATTCTAAATGTAACTTAATTACTAACGAAATTCGTTAGTAGTTCAGATGCCAGAGCATGCGCGATTCAGATGAGTTTGTTTACAACTCCCAGAAATCCTAACAGCTGTAAATTGGCTGGGATTTCTGGGAGTTGTAGGCCAAAACTTGAATAAATCACACTGAATTCTAGATGGGACTCTCCAAATAGGAAGGAGGGAGGGAAGGAGGGAGGGAGGGAGGGAGGGGGTATTCTATTCTTGGAAGCAGCAAAAAGGAGGAGCCCCCACCTGCTCCTCGCTGCCTCTCTCTCACCCCGATCCTGAGGGAGCGAGGGCCCAAGTTTGCCCAGGCTGAGAGGAAAAGGAAGAGGCCTGAGGCTGTGAGGAATGGTGGGAGTTGAAGTCCAAAACACCTACCTGAAAGCTGAAGTTCGCCTGCAATGGGGCAAGACAGAGCAACGGGAAGAGAAGGGAGGGGGGAGAAGCCAGCAGGAAAGAGGAGGGGGCAGAGAAGCATGTGAGAGAGTGCAGGAGAGAGAGAGGAGGAGAAGCGCGTGTGTGTGAAGCTGGCCCTGCGATGGGGCAAGACAGAGCAACGGGAAGAGAAGGGAGGAGGGAGAAGCGTGGAGGACTACACTTTCCAGAATGCATTGCCTAGCAGCAGTGTCACTTCCAGTTCCCCATAGAAATGCGGGAAAAAGAAGAAGCTGAATGAAGGCGGGGAAGGAAATGAGGGGGAGAAGACAGGGAGAAGAGTACAATAATTAAGAATTTATTACGATCATAACGCAAATTGTTGGCCTCAAGGACCGTAAAGAAAGTCTACTTCCTGGTTAGCTGCCGTGATGCGTATAAACTAGAAAGTCCCATTACATACGAATCACTTACGATTTCTTTTAATTTTCATAACTTTTTTCTCATGCCTACTGTATACGCTATCGTACTGATGGTAGCTTGTCCAACTTAAGCCGCCTGAGGTCTCGCACTAAGACTCTAAACTATCTAGTCCGTGAGCTGCTTTTTGCTGACGATGCTGCCCTTGTCGCCCATTCAGAAGCAGCCCTGCAGCGCCTCACATCCTGCTGTGCAACAGCTGCAGAGCTGTTTGGGCTGGAAGTCAGCCCGAAGAAAATGGAAGTCCTCTACCAGACCGCACCACAGGAAGAGCACCACCACCCCCATGTCAACATAGGCAAATCTGTGCTTAAGTCCGTTCAGCCGTTCACCTCCCTGGGAAGCAGCATCTCTTCAGACGCCAAGATTGATAAAGAGATAGATCACAGATTAGCAAAGGCATAGAGTGCACTCAGAAGGCTTCACAAAAGAGTCTGGAGCAACAAGCACCTGAGGCAAAGCACCAAAATCAGTGTGTACAGAGCAATCATACTGTCTATTCTCCTATATGGGTCTGAAACATGGGTCACCTATCACCAACACCTACGACTCCTCGAACGCTTTCATCAGCGCTATCTTCGCACAATCCTAAATATACACGGGACCGACTATGTGATGAATGTTGCTGTCCTTGAGCAAGCAGGGATCACCAGCATTGAGGCCATGCTATTGAGAACACAGCTGCGCTGGGCAGAGCACGTCTCTAGGATGGAGGACCACCGCTTCCCAAAGATACTACTCTTTGGGAGGCGGTGAACTCGCCACGGGTCAGGGCAAGAGAGGTGCCCGAAAAAAGAGATATAAGGACTCCCTGAAACAACATCTCAGGCTCGGCCAGATTGATCACCAACAATGGTCCACCCTGGCCTCGCATCGGGAGGCATGGAGACGCACTATCCACAATGCTGAGGCCTCTTTCGAGAAGACACGCCAAATGGATCTCGAAGAGAAACGACAACGCAGAAAGAACCGCAACTTGGAAACAACATCACCGAAGGAGACTTTCTGCTGTGCTTTCTGCAACCAAACTAGCCTATCTCAGATTGGCCTTTTTAGTCATCAACGCGCTTGTAAAAAGCGTGGGATGAGTTCTTCCTAAGAATCTTCATTCGCGAAGTAATGCCGAGAGAAGGTCAGGTTGAGAACCTGCAGTCAACATTTGGATGCAACTCTGCACATTTTTTTTTAAAAAAGGAAACAAAGAAGCAGCCTGGGAATATACTTTGAAAAGTATGACTTTTAAGAGCATGGGGATCAAATTGTGTTAACCTAGAACAAATTCGATCCACGCCATTTCTTGCAAAGGTTTGGAGATGGTAAATGATAGACGTTAATATCACACCAGGGAGCTGCTCTGTGTTCTAGGCAACGTGGATACAAACATTAGGAGTTGTGTGATCAACCACAGAGGCACCTATTAGCAGCTCTACAAAGCGGCTGGAGATCAATGGACTAAGCAATCTGATCCACAGCAAGACGGCAATACCTTTGTGAGGTTCACAACACAAACCGCTCATCTTTACCTTTCATGCCTGTGGCAAGCATTGACGAGCAATAATAATTGACGGCTTTGACATCAGGCTTTCAATAGATCTGCTCTTGGTTTTATGCTGTGCTTTCAAGAGCCAAGTAAGCCAATGAAGCCTAGCCACTTAATAGGTTCAGCACCTCGGATAGCTCCCTTAAAGTATAGGATAACATCCACACCAGGGGTGCTCATTATGGTGATCGAGAGCACCTAGGTGATCTTTGGCCCTCTTCCAGGTGATCTTTGGGCCTCACCAGCCGGATGGCGCGCTCCTGCCATGCGCGCGCCCGGGCCCCCCCGCCACCACCGTCGCGGGGCTTCTGTTGCCACCAGGAGGGTTGAGTGGGGGGGCCCTGGCGCGTCTGGCCCCGCACGGTGTGGTGACATGACCGCCCATTGGTTGCTACTGGGGGAAGCAAGGCGAGGCATGCGCACAGATAGGATGCGAGGCTGTGGGAGGGATGTAGGGAATGTGTGTGTGTGTGTGAGAGAGAGAGAGAGAGCCAAGGAGAGAAGAAAGAAATCCGGAGAACTTTTTCGGATCCTTTTTGCAGGCAGGCAGGCGGGCGCTGGAAGGAGAGAGAGAGAGAGAGAAGAGAGAAGAGAGAGAGAGAGAGAGAAAGAAAGAGGCGAAGTAGGCCAGGCAAAGTGGGGCAAAGCCAAGCAATCCAGCTGCAAACCCTGCTGCTGCCCTCGGGACCCCATTCCAAGCTGAGACCTGGGCGAGCGAGCTGTGTGGGGTTGCTTTCCTTGGTTGGGGGGCGAGGAGGGAGGGCTCCGCCGTGTTCCTGGGGCTGAACCCAAGGAGGAGGGGGCTGCGGTGATGGAGACTCCACTTGCTGCTGCTGCTTGTGCCCTCGCCGCATTTCGCCGCCTCGCCCTCCCTCGCCCTTGAAGGAGAAAGGCGGCGAGGGCCCATGGGAGAGAGAGAGAGAGAAAGGGTGGCTCTTCAGAGCCGGCTAGGAAGAGTCTCTCTCTCTCTCTCTCTCTCTCTCTCTCTCTCTCTCTCTCTCTCCCATGGGCATGGACTGCCACCAGTGGGAGAGGTCCTCCTTCCTGCCAGCCATCCACTTGGGCATCCTTCCTGAGTGACACCCTCGAAAGGAAGGAAGGGCGCCCCCCCTTCCCGGGTGCGTGTGGTGGCGGGTTCGTGAACAGGCAAGAAAGAAGCCCCGCGCGGACGGAAGGCTGCAGTAGGAGCGTGTGCACACACATGCGCGCACCCACTCACATGCACAACAGGTGATCTTTTCAACTTGATTGTTCATATAGTAGCTCGCATGATGAAAAAGTGTGGGCACCCCTGATCCACACTATAGCAGCTCTACAAAGCGGCTGGAGATCAATGGACTAAGCAATCTGATCCACAGCAAGACGGCAATACCTTTGTGAGGTTCACAACACAAACAGCTCATCTTTACCTTTCATGCCTCTGGCAAGCATTGACGAGCAATAATAATTGACGGCTTTGACATCAGGCTTTCAATAGATCTGCTTTTGGTTTTATTCTGTGCTTTCAAGAGCCAAGTAAGCCAATGAAGCCTAGCCACTTAATAGGTTCAGCACCTCGGATAGCTCCCTTAAAGTATAGGATAACATCCAGATACATCACACTATACCAGGGGTGCTCACACTTTTTCAGCATGCGAGCTACTTATAAAAACAACCAAGTCATAATGATCTACCTACCCATATTTTGATAGAAGAAATAAGGGACATTGACGTGATTTTTCACAAAAATAAGGGACACTTCATAAAATGCATCCAGACAAGAGTTCCTTCTCCCACCCTGACATCATTCCACAGATATAAACAGGCAGAATGAAAGCAGACAGACCTTGAAGCTGCAAGGCCATTCAATGCTGATCAATGTAGCCAATGGGACATTCAAAAATGCATCCAGGCAAGAGTTCCTTTTCCCACCCTGAAATCATTCCACAGATATAATTCAAAAATGCATCCAGACAAGAGTTCCTTCTCCCACCCTGACATCATTCCACAGACATAAACAGGCAGAATGAAAGCAGACAGACCTTGAAGCTGCAAGGCCATTCAATGCTGATCAATGTGGCCAATGGGACATTCAAAAATGCATCCAGACAAGTGTTCCTTCTCCCACCCTGACATCATTCCACAAATATAAACAGGCAGAATGAAAGCACACAGACCTTTCAGCTGCAAGTCCATTCAATGCTGATCAAAGCTGCTGTGCAGATGAACTCCTCACAGTCACAGATCTTAGGCTTTGGAAGAAAATGGCTGCCCAAGCCTCCTTATTGTTGCCCTTCCTCGTGGCTCCAAATGCACATTCGCGGGCCGGGCGCCCGCCCCCTCCTTCCCTCTGCTGCCCTCCTCCTTCTCCCTCCGTCCTCCTCAGGCCACGCTGAGACAGCAGCAGTCGGCACTGAGGATGGAGGCGACGGCGGGGGAGTCGCGTCAGGAGCAGCCTGAGCCAGGAAGATGCGCACCGTGCGCGGGGCTCCGATCGACCAGCTACGCCTCCACAATCAACTGGTCGATCGTGATTGACCTAATGGGCAGCTCTGCACTATACAGTAGGCTCTCATTTAACCAGCACCCATGGGGATTGATAGGTGCCAGATAAATGGAGTTGTTGGTTGCTTGAAAGTTACAGGTTTGAATCCGGGGAGTGGTGTGAGCTCCCGCTGTTAGCCCCAGCTTCTGCCAACCTAACAGTTCAAAAACATACATATATTTAATAATGGAAGGATCAGTAATAACCCCAATTGTAATTGTATCAACATTAATATCAAGTCAGTACAGAATTTATTCTATGGTATAGTATGGGGTATAGCATTAGTTACTCCTATTTATAATAGTAACTTTCAAGCAAAGAAAAACTCAATTTATCTGGCACCTATCAATCCCTATGGGTGCTGGTTAAGTGAGAGCCTACTGTATAGTGCAGAGTTGCTCATTAGATTGATCACGATCAACCAGTCGATCGTGGAGGCGGAGCTGGTCGATCACAGCCCCGCACATGGCGCGTATCTTCCCGGCTCAGGCTGCCCCTGACGCGACTCCCCCACCGGCGCCTCCATCCTCAGTGCCGACTGCTGCCGTCGCAGCATGGCCTGAGGAGGAGGGAGGGAGAAGAAGGAGGGCAGCAGATCACACCCAGACTGCGATCCTGCATCTTCAGAGGGAGTGTAACCCCGTCCAACATAAGCTGCAACCCTATGCCCTTTTTTCAAAGTCCAGAGGTAAATTAAAGAAGCACAGGAATTATGTTGCTGCGGGGACAATTAATTCTGACCTTGGTGACCCTTCAGAAGACTGAGATTTGCAGCAAAACAAAGAAGGTAATATTTCTGACTTGGCTGAATGCAGATAATATAATTAGTATTCCGACACTGAATAATCTCCTCAAGAGATAAAAGATTCCTGGTTGTAATATCCTCAGCAAAACCAATTTGACTTTGGAATAGCTTCTTTTTCCCCAAGTAGACTTCATTTAATTCTTGTCTTAGCTGTAAGTGTTTACCATACAATTCTAGTTAATAGCCACCCAACTCCTTCATATCTCCCCCCCCCCCCCCCAACCCCACCCCGGGCAATACCACATTCTCCAATTTTGCTTTGGGATTTTTATCATTTCCTTGCATGGATACCCAGTTCCCATCTGACCACAGCTTGCTGAATTTTAACAGTCCAATTTGTCTCCTAAAATAGCTGAGTACAAGTAAAAGTCACCCCTTGGGTTTCATTTATTCCCCTATAAATTAAAATTATAGTTTCCTATTGGATAACAGTCTAATCAGAGGTTGATTGACAAGTTTGCTGCATCAAAGGTGAGACTATATCCAGGACTATAAGCTAGCTGTGTTGTTAAGCATTAACATACCTGTTCCTTTTAGGAAGGAAGATGAGACCATTCTTTTGATAAATACACAATTGTCTTGACAATCCCTCAAATTAAGGGAAATTTAAAAAATAAAATAAAATCTAGTCTCTATATTGCATGTGAGTGGCTCATGCTCCTGCAGATGTACGCCATCTAAGGATGCATGTACACCAGGGGTGCCCACACTTTTTCAGCATACGAGCTACTTTTAAAGCAACCAAGTTAAAAAGATCTACCTGCCGCGCGCATGCTTCTTCCGTGGGGCATTGCACTCCGGTGCCTGCAAGAGGGAGGCAGGGCGGAGTGTGAGGGGGCAGGACGGAGCACAAGGGGGCAGGGTGGAGTGCAAGGGGGGAGGAAGGGGGGAGCGCGAGGGTGCACGGCGGAGCGTGAGGGGAAGGAAGCAGGGCAGAGCGCGAGGGGAGGGAAGGAGGGCAGAGCACGAGGGAGGCAGGGCGGAGTGCGAGGGTGCAGGGCGGAGCGCGAGGGGAGAGCGTGAGGGCGGATTGCGAGGGTGCGCGCACGCAGGGTGCGTGTGCGCAGGGCAGAAGCACCCCATCCGGCTGCAATCGACCTCATATGGACTCACGATTGACTCGTCGATCACGATCGACTTCGTGGGCGGCCCTGATCTACACTGTAGGATTAGTGCAATTTGATGTCACTTTAACTGCCACTGCTTAATGCTATGGAATCATAGGAGCCAAAGTTTACAAGGTCTTTATTATTTACCAAAAAGTGTTGGGGCTACATCAAACTACAACTCCCAGGATTCTAAAGCATTAAGCAGTGGCAGTAAATGCAATATCAAATTGCATTCGTTCTGGAACAGTATTTCTCAACCTGGGGGTTGGGGCCTCTGGGGGGGGGTTATGAAGGGGTATCAAGGGGTATCAAGGGGTCACCAGAGACCATCTGAAAACACAGTATTTTCTGTTGGTCATGGGGGTTCTGTGTGGGGAGTTTGGCCCAACTTTATTGTTGGTGGGGTTCAAGGAGCTCTTTGATTGTAGGTGTGCTTAAGCAGGGAGGTATTTAGGGCAAAACACACAAAGAGACTGTTTATTATCAAAAATAATGTGTATATATTGGCATATAAACAAACAGGTGGAAGACGCTGATAGAGAACAACAACAATAACAGTTCTCTGGCGCTAACATTAACAATATCAGTGACACCTTCGGGCCCATGGAACTACCTATGATGGGGCCATGCCATTGCACGATAATGTATGTTCTGTGAAACGCCTGTGATCTTCACCGCACCCTGGCCGCTTGAAAAAGCCATTACTTGGCGAAACGGATCGGGCCCCTGCAGCTGAAACTGTTGCGGCGTGCCCGGCGTTTCCGAGTGGGTTTTATCGCTGACACTTCTCCGTGGTTCCTCCTATGGGTTACTTCCGAGGACGGCGTGCCTTGTTCCGGCAACAGAATACAAAGCGCATTTGCGCAGCACTGCTCCCGGCTATCGGCTGCTTTAGGAGCTTGGATTACAAACAAAGGCATTTAGCCTCCCCGCCTATTGGTTGGGATCACTGTGGTTTTAATTCCTGGATTCACCTTTCCTCTCCGCCTGTGTAACTGATCCCCTTCTTCCTCTATTTACCTTGTTGCCCCTGCGAACTCATTCACGCCACTCCCTGGGACACCGCCTGGGAACCACGCCGTGCTTTCTTCATATGGTATTTACACCACTGATATTGTTAATGTTAGCGCCAGAGAACTGTTATTGTTGTTGTTCTCTATCAGCGTCTCCCACCTGTTTGTTTATATGCCAATATATACACATTATTTTTGATAATATACAGTCTCTTTGTGTGTTTTGCTACGTGTATTTACAGTACATGATTTGTTTGTGTATGATTAAGGTATTTAGGGCACCCATGAGGACATGCCAGAAAAATGCCAGCAATTCGATCAAGGAGGAAGTTTACAAACAAAGCTCTTTGGCAGGGAAAGTGGAGAGACAGCACCCCCCTGTGGCTGGAAGCAAGCACAGCCTCCAAGGTGCCAAAGATTGGAAAACCTATACCTCTATCTATGTACAGTTGTCTGTCTTATCCGTGTATAACGGCATTGAATGTTTGCCATGCATGTGTTCGGTGATCTGCTCTGAGTCCCCTTCCACGTGAGAAGGGCAGAATATAACTACTGTACGGGACTGTGGCGCAGCTGGCTGGGTGTCAGCTGCATAAGATCTCTACTGACCAGAAGGTCATGAGTTTGAGGCCTGCCCAGGTCGAGGTGAGCTCTTGGCCAATTTGTGTAGTTCGTTGCCGACCTTTGCAACCCGAAAGACAGTTTCATCTGTCAAGTAGGAAATTTAGGTACCACTTTGTGGGGAAGCTAATTTAACTGATTTACAAGGCCATAAAATCTCCAGGAAGTATGAAAACAAATGAAGGAATGCGACCGCGCCTCCTGGTGGCCAGAAGCTGGAATGTTAAATTGTCTCTATGTCTGTCTATATATGTTGTATGTCAAATGGCATTGAATGTTTGCCTGTATATGTGCATTGTGATCTGCCCCTGCGGGGTGAGAAGGGCGGAATATAAATGATGTAAATAATAATTATATATATATATAGGGTTGTAGGCAGCAAGGGGCCTTTGGACTATCTAATGTTCATAGTACAAAAAGGAGATGGTCATCAGATGCTGTGTAATATACAGAGCCACTTTTTTCATAAATCAATATTTCAATTCAATGGGAGACCCAAGACCATACAGTTCCCTCGTCTGGTCTGCACTAAATGGGGGAATGACTGTCCAGGATTTCACATAGCCTTCCTTGGAGATGCTGAAGGTGAGCCCCAGAGAGAGAGAGCCCATCTGTATCTTATTTGGTTTTACCTGCAGCAGGGAGTTCCAACGTTCCTGCACATGTGGTCTGGCATCTTTAAAGACAAAGGGCTGGGGTTTAGCATCCAGAGACCTCCAGCCATTTCTACCTCTCTGTTTCCTTGCCTCACTTAACCCGAATCTTTTTAGTGCAGTGTCACGATGCACGGACTTGACCGGCCCCTTAATCACACACACAGAGACGGACTGAAGGCTAACTACTTTATTGAGTATAAAAACAGTTCAAAAGATAATGTCCAAGAGAATATAAAAGCAATCCAAAAAGCTTGAAGTAACAATGTCCAAGGTAACGTGGCAAATAAGCTAAAAGCTTAGCAAGGCACCGCAAAACTATGCAGATCAGGAACCAGGGCAAGGCTCCGCACAACCAGGTGGATCAGGAACAAGGCAAGGCAAGGCAAGGCAAGGCAAGGCAAGGCAAGGCAAGGCAAGGCAAGGCAAGGCAAGGCAAGCTTAGATTAGGAACACTCCACATCGCTACATTTTTCCTTTCCACAAAAATACAAAGTGTCCCATTTTGACTCCATTCCAATTTCATATTTTTCTCTGATTTATTCTAAAACCTTTCTGCTATCTCGGTTTCCTTCCTCTGAACCCCTTTGCCTCTATGCAACTTTTTAAACTTTGAAGAATATTTCTTCCACGGACCAGCTGATTGCCAAAACCCGCTGGTTCTTGAAAAGCCTTTGTTCCTGCCATCAGCAACCGGCCTTTTAACGGAGGCCCGAAGCTGTGGGCCCTTTGTGCACAAGGGCTGCATGAAGATGGGCCGACATGAGTCCGCCCAGAATGTGCTGGGAGATATAGTTTTCCAAGGACTTCCGTGTGTTTGGACTCTCCTCTGGCTATTAGCAAAAAGGACTTTTTCTCTTATAGTTTTCCCAAGGACACAGATGGACTTTCCCCAAAGCATATGGATTTGATGCTTTTCAAGATCATATGGACTTTCTTTCTACTCCTTGCATATGAAATAGTTATGAGACATTGGTAGTGGTATTTCCCTGAAACCCTCCCCTTCCATGTAACCATTTTCCTGCATGTTTTTTCCTTTCCCATATGTTTTTAAAAATATGAAGGAATGCTACGTGACCCAGCTGTTTGTTTTGAGATCAGGGTGACCACATTCCTGGCTGCACCCTTTAATCCAATCATTGGAACAATTTGCATGACAGAGGACTCTTTCTGGTTTGGAGAGGTTTTTCTTTTTTTCCCCTCTCCCCATTTTGAAGGACTCATTTTGCTTCATAAACGCCGGACCCTCTGAGATTAGCCTCGCCCCGCGTTTATAGAACCTATGGCATAACTATATTTCATATTTCATAACTGGCCGTCACTGTTGGCCTTAGAAACTGGCACATGGCTGCAATTATTTCATTTGTTTACCATCCAGAAGGCTGAAATTCTCATGGATAAAATCTGCATATGGCCCTTTGTCAACAAGGAAGAGTTGTTAAGGACAATTCATGTTTCTCACAAAGAACAAAAGAATTCCCTTGACTCGAAAGGTCAGGGCCTTGGATTCATTAACATATGGACAAATCTACTCAAGAAAACTCCAGTTGCTTTGTTTTGAAAACATTCCTGCTCTTCACTCCCCATTCGCCAGAACAAGAAGTGGCACTGTTTCACTATTGGACCAAACTCCAGCTGCCCCAGCGATTCCATCGATTCCATCCAATCAACACAAAGCTGGTCGGGGGGGGGGGATTTGAATCTGTAACCTTATAAAAATGGCATATCTTTTGAATGTAACTTCATGACTGCTTTGCGACAAGGAATCTGCAGTGGTCATCCTTCTCAGCTGACAAGAATAAAAACTTCAGTGGCATCTTCTTCCAGACTCCTTTGGTGAGATCATTTGGGAAAGGGATTTTTATATTGCTTTTAAAAACTCACCAGGGGTTCTGCTGAAATCCTCATTTTAGGGGTACTTCTGGGCCTCTGCCCCCTATGGTCCAGGCTGTTCTAATTCAGGGCTGTCCAACTTCTACCAGACCTGTGGCCGGAATTCCGGTCACTGATGACCTGGAGGGCCGAAGGGTCTGCCTCCGCCCCCGGCTCCGCCCCCACCCCGGCTCTGCCCCCTCCCCCTCCTCCACCCCCTCTCCTTAACATAAGGGGAGAGGGAGAGAATGGAACACAATGGGGGCATAAATAAACAATTCCATATATTTAATATTAACATAAGGGGAGAGGGACGGAATGGAATAAATGGGGGCATACATAAACAATTCCATATATTTAATATTAACATAAGGGGAGCCCCCTGATTCAGCCTACCTTCCCAAACGCGCAGGATCCAGGAGAAGCCGATCCATGAGCCAGGCCACGACCGACCGAGCCAGGCGCCGAAGAAGGTCTGTGTGGGCCACAGGGATTCAGTAGCCGAGATTTCGGCAACAGGAGGAGTATCGCGAGACTACGCGAGCCACACGGGATTTCGCTCTCAATGCAGGCATGCTCTCGCGTTGAGAGCGAAATCCCGTGTGGCTCGCATAGTCTCGCGATACTTGCTCCAAAACCCGGAAGTGGGTAATTTTTTAATTTTATTTTATTTTTCATTAAAATGCTGAGGGGGCCGGAGGAAAGGGGCTAGGGGGCCGTGTACGGCCCTGGGGCCGCCTGTTGGACAGCCCCGTTCTAAATTGTTCAGCAACAATGCTCCAGATCCATCATAAGATAGAAAACGTATTCTATCAGTAAACTATAGTCCTTTTGTATAGCATGCATCATTTCTCATACCATACATACCGTAACCTCCCCTTCACTTTCCTCAGCCAAAATAAAGACTATACAGTTCAGATTTAATAAAAGCATGAGAGATATGAAGGACGTAATGAAATTCTATATTCTTTA
Source organism: Anolis apletophallus (assembly GCA_030556195.1). NCBI lineage: Eukaryota > Metazoa > Chordata > Lepidosauria > Squamata > Anolidae > Anolis > Anolis apletophallus. The sequence goes on from JARBWK010000004.1 coordinate 185,560,994, forward strand.
GCAGAAGGCAGCTTAGACCCGTCTCCCCTAATTATACATTGTCTAACTTTCCTATTGAGCTCCCTTCTTTTTGTTCCTCTCTGGCTTTGATCTACTAATGAGAATAGGAATATTCCAACCATCACAGTTCTCTTTTCATTTCTATTCTTTTTCCTCTTTTAAGATTTGGCTATTCTTTTTAATGGGATTTTTATCCTTGCCACAGTTTGAGAGCTGATAAAAATCTTTCTGAAGTAATAAAAAAAACTGAATGTAAGATTCCATACAAAGAGATGAATGAGTAGAGACTTACATAGGATGGTCATTTATCCTATTCCTCACCCAAACCGGGAATGGCATACTATAGAAAGGGACAAATCCGAGCAGAGATTTCCATAACATCTGCATGTGATTTGAATAGAAATGCATCTCATCATCGTGAGGGTGAATTGAGACACTTCCACAGTATACAATGATAGTCACTGGACACACAAATGATGGGAGAATAATGAGTTAGTAGAGTGTTGCCTTAGGCTTAAGTCAAACTGTGATTACATTATTGTTGAAAAGAAGTAGACTCATAAGTATAACAAACATAATAATAATAATACTTTATTTATAACTCGCATCCATCTCCCCAAAGGGGACTCAGAGCGGTTTACATGGGACATCAGAAAACAATAGGCAAAAAAGAGCTATTCCACATACATAGAATGCAGGGCAGAAACAACAGCGTCTGGGCTGACAATTAGGCAATAAGCACAAGTTCACGATAATCTATAATATACACAATGATGCAGTCGTCTCTAGTTCATACACATATATTATAAACAAAGAGTACAGGTATAGAAAATACATATATCACAAGGTGAGTACCAGCATAATACATATCAACATAGTGGCGGTGGATAAGCTCACGCAGAAGTGAACTGAGACGCCCAGGCTCAGTGGAGGAAAGTTTGTGGTAAATCACAAGGCACATTGTATCTGTACTATAATCCGTTTGTATTATTGTAACTCTAGTGCTACGCCACTTACGAGACGCTCGCGAGATTTTGCCATTTAAGGCCACGCCCCCGGCCCTGAGGAAGCCCTTACGGGGGAGAAACGAAGGCGCGGGAGATTCTTTCGTCGGCCCAAGGACGACCTTCCCCACTGATTGAAGCATATAGTGAGAATTCGCTTGAACTTTTATATTATTTGAACATTTTCCTCTGTTTGGGAAGGCCTCCGGGACTGTGCCTTGTGATTTACCACAAACTTTCCTTCTTCCTGTTTAAAAACTCGGGAGAGATAGCTGGAGTAATGTCAAAACATAAAGGATCACAATAAAAATACAGGGCAGTGTTTTTCAACCTGGAGAGATAGCTGGAGGGTCAAAACCCTAGGGGGTCCGAGGGGATGTCAGAGGGGGTTGCCAAAGACCATCAGAAAACACACTATTTTCTGTTGGTCATAGGGGAGTTCTGTGTGGGAAGTTTGGCCATTCTGTTATTGGTGGGTTCAAGAGACTCTTTGATTGTAGGTGAACTATAAATCTCTGCGCCAAATTCCACTAGTATTCACATTTGGGCATATTGAGTAGTTGTGCCAAGTTTGGTCTAGACCAGGCATGAGCAAACCGCGCCCCTCCAGGTGTTTTGGACTACAACTCCCACAATTCCTAACAGCCGGTAGGCTGCTAGGAATTGTGGGAGTTGTAGTCCAAAACACCTGGAGGGCCACAGTTTGCCCATGCCTGGTCTAAATCCATTATTTTTTGAGCCCACAGTGCTCTCTGGATGTAGGCGAACTACAACTCCAAAACTCAAGGCCAATGCCCATCGAACCCTTCCAGTATTTTCTGTTGGTCATGGGAGTTTTATGTGACAAGGTTGGTTAAATTCCACCATTGGTGGAGTTCAGAATGCTTTTTGATTGTAGGTGAACTATAAATCCCAGCAACTACGACTCTCAAATGACAAAATCAATCCCCCACCCCCAACTCCACCAGCATTCAAATTTGGGCGTATTGGGTATTTGTGCCAAATTTATTCCAGTGAATAAAAATACATCCTGCATATTGTATATTTACATTATAATTCATAACTGTAGTAAAATTACAGTTATGAAGTCGCAACAAAAACAAAAAATTTATTGTTGGGGGTCACCCCAACATGAAGAACTGGATTAAGGGGTCGCGGCACTGGGAAAGTTGAGAACTACTGGCATAGGGGGAAGAGGTCTCAGCAAAAACGGGGGCATTTGGGGAGCCCAATCTCCAAAGGCCCGGTGGAAAAACCAGGTTTTCAGCTGTTTTTTAAAGGATTCCAATGAGGGGACATTTCTAATCTCTCCCGGGAGGGAATTCCAAAGACGGGGGGCCACAGAGGAGAAGGCTTTCTCCCTAGTGCTCACAAGCCAAGTCTGTGAGACTGGCGGGGGCGAAAGGAAGACCTTCTCTGAGGGCTCGAGCTGGTTCATGGGAGGAGAGCCGGTCACAAAGGTAGGCAGGTCCCAAACCGTTTAGGGTTTTGTAGGTCAGTCTTTCTCAACCAGTGTGCCGTGGCACACTAGTGTGCCATGATGGACCTCCTACTGTGCCGCGAGAAAAGCTCTCTGCCCCCCTTCCTCCCCCCTCCTGCCAAACTCCTGCTGCTTGGGGGAGGAGGAAGGGCCGGGCAGTGGCGAAGAAAAAGAGGAAGGGACCGGGGCGCCGCTTCCTTCGGCCATTTCCCCAGCCAGCCTCCAATCCGCCATGACTCCCACCATGACTCTCGCCCCTCGCTCGCTGAAGCCACGTGAAGGAGGAGCCCCGCCCACTGAAGCCCATCCACCGCTCATGCTCCTCCTCTGTAGGAAAGCTGAAGCTGGGGGGAGGGGCGGGGCATGGCGCGGCCTTTAGGAGAGCTGAAGCTGGGGGAGGGGTGGGGCATGGCGCTGCCTGGCTCCGCCCCCTCCCCGGCTTCAGCACTCCCAGCAGCTGCTCCAGCCTTGAGGGGACAGTGCCAAGCCAGCATTGTGCTGGCTCTGGCACCGCTGGCTTGGCACTGCCCCCTCAAGGCTGGAGCAGCTGCTGGGAGAGGTGAAGCCGGGGGGTAGCCTGGCTCCGCCTCCTCCCCAGCTTCGGCACTCCCAGCAGCTGCTCCCAGCAGGCCACCAACCCCCAGCCGTTCTTTACTGTGTTAGAGTGTCATTTTGTGTCATTTTGGTTGGTGGTGTGCCTCCGGATTTTTTTAATGTTAAAAGTGTGCCGCGGCTCAAAAAAGGTTGGGAAACACTGTTGTAGGTAATCACCTGCACCTTGAATTGGGCTCGGAAAATGAACGGCAGCCAGTGGAGCTCTTTAAACATGGGGGTCGATCGCTCCCTGTAACCTGCCCCAGTTATTAATCTGGCAGCCGAGCGTTGGACAAGTTGAAGTTTCCGGGCCGTCTTCAAGGGAAGCCCCACATAGAGCGCATTGCAGTAATCCAATCTAGAGGTAACCAAGGTGTGGACCACCATGGTCAAGTCAGACTTCACAAGGTATGGTCGCAGTTGGGGCACAAGTTTTAACTGTGCAAAGGCTCTCCCAGCCACCGCCGACACCTGAGCATCAGCGCTGAATCAAAGAGAACCCCCAAACTGCGGACCTGTGATTTCAGGGGGAGTGTAACCCCGTCCAGCACAGGTTGCCACCCAATACCCCGATCAGACGAGCGACTGACCTGGAGGACCTCTGACTTATCGGGATTGATCCTCAGCTTGTTCCTCCTCATCCAGACCGTCACAGCGGGCAGGCACTGGTCCAATATCCGAGGGGCTTCCTTGGAATCTCATGGAAAAGAGTAGTGGAGTTGGGTGTCATCTGCCTAGAGATGGCACCATACCCCAAAACTCCGGATGACCTCACCCAGCGGTTTTATGTAGATGTTAAATAGCATGGGGGATAAAATAGATCCTTGCGGGACCCCACAGGTCAAAGACCGGGGGTCCGAGCAGGAATCCCCCAGCTTCACTGACTGGGAACGACCCTCCAGGAAGGATCGGAGGCACAGAAGAGAGAGAGAGAGAGAGAGAGAGAGAGAGAGAGAGAGAGAGATTTGTAGGGTTGTTCATCTCCTTTTCATTTTTAAAAATAATTATTTAGTTGTAGTTTATTATGTAGTTCTATAGTGTTTTTGTTGTAGGTGAGCCTGAGGCTTCAGATACTACTGATAGTATGGAGTTGGGTGGGGCTGAGTATTTATATATCTAAAATATTTGTGTATTTTATTTTGTGCTTTTCTGAAATATTTTCCCCAAATCTATGTATATAATAAAAGTCAGTGTTTGCGGCGGTGCAGTGGGAGGAATATGTGGCCGCGTTTCGATTGGCTGACACTGTGGGATTATTTGCATAAAGGGCTCCGATTGGCCAGCCTCAGAACTCCAACATTCTACGGCCCCAGACAGAGGGGATTGGTTGCCACTAAAATGGTATTTGCATAAAGGGCTCCAATTGGCCAACCACATTCCACCATTCTAAAGTGACTCAGAGGGAAAAGGAAAGGCCTCAGGCAGTCAGCCACTGAGGCCCACAGCAATGACAGATCAGGACCAAACTTGGCAAACAGGCGACCAATGGCCCACTTCACAACCTGGTGTGGTTTAGGGCAGGATGGGCCACAAATGATGGGATTTGCAGTACCTTCACATCATTCACTTCCCAAACAACACTGTAGCCCCTATAAATCACAGACCAGGCCCAAAATTGACTTGATTTTCCTGACTAGGCCTCAGCTCATGGGATATTGTTAGGCTTCCTCAACTTGATCTAATAGGAACCAACCTTGGCACACAATGCCTTCCTCAAATAACCCGGGCACCGTCGGGTCCTCAGCTAGTAAATAATAAATATCCCACTATATTGTTGTCTTTGAAAAATGTTTCATTATTAAGCTGCAAGCTACCCACCCCGATTTAAAGATTTGTCAATAAGATTATTAAAATAGCATGCACTCTGCAATTAGGAAATAATAATAATAATAACTTTATTTAGAGACTTATATCATTACTCATGTGCAGTTTCAGCGTCCTGTGATAAATAGAAGTGGGTCAGGGGAAATATTTAATGAATGCCCCTCATAACAACAGGGTCACACTGGGGGACCTAGATACCTAGAGAGAGCCCGTTAAGCAAATATGTGAATAATCCACATGCGAAACAGATAAATGTGAAATGTGTACAAATGCACTGATCTTGTGCAGCTACTGTTTTCCTCTGTGTATCAGGTTTCTTTTTGTATACAGACAAAGACATTTTGACAAAAATGTAAGCCTACATAAGATTGTGTAACTGTCTGTTTTGAAAGAAGACAAAAGCCTCAGAGTGCTTTCTCCTTTCTCTCTGCAGGCTTCTTGCTAATTTAACCACAGGCAACGATGAAATAAGCACTTGATGGGGTTATAGAGGCAGGTACACAGATCAGGAAATTTTTTTCAAGGCCCAAATGGTGACATTCCAGTCAAAGATGCTCAACCAAATCGGAAATACCAAAAAGAGCATTTAAATGTGGCGCAGCTGGCTGGGTGTCAGCTGCATAAGATCTCTACTGACCAGAAGGTCATGAGTTCAAGGCCTGCCCGGGTCGGGGTGAGCTCTCGGCCAATTTGTGTAGCTCGTTGTCGACCTTTGCAACCCGAAAGACCGTTGCATCTGTCAAGTAGGAAATTTAGGTACCACTTTGTGGGGAGGCTAAATTTAACTGATTTCTGGAATGTTAAATTGTCTCTATGTCTGTCTATATATGTTGTATGTCAAATGTTTGCCTGTATATGTGCATTGTGATCACCCTGAGTCCCCTGCGGGGTGAGAAGGGCGGAATATAAATGACGTAAATAAATAAATAAATAAATAAATAAATAAATAAATAATATATGGCAGTGTAGACTCATACAATCCAGCTCAATGAGGTTCAATCTGCATTATATGAGTCTACATTGATCGTTATACTGTTGCTCGGTCTCTCAATGAACATCGAGAAAACCAAAGTGCTCTTCCAGCAGGGACCAGCCAATCCCTTTGCAATGCCAGAAATTCAGCTTAATGGTGTAATGTTTGAAAATGTTGGCCATTTCCGCTACCTTGGCAGCCACCTCTCCACAAAAGTCAACATTGGCACTGAAATACAACATCGCCTGAGCTCTGCGAGTGCAGTATTTTCCCAAATGAAGCAGAGAGTGTTTGAGGATCAGGACATCCGTAGGGAGACCAAGGTGTTTGTGTGCCAAGTGTGGTCAGTTTTGTTGAATGGATGAAGGTAGCATTGTTTTTAGGAAGTGATTGAAGGTACTTCAAGTCTCATCATCTGTGGTCCATCTCACACAAAACTGCACCAGGATGTAGAGTGGGTCATGAGGGCTCTGTGTGCCAGGTTTGGTCTTGATCAGTCATTGGATTAGGTTTGCAGCAGTTTTGGAAAGTGAGGGAAGGTACTGCAAGGCCCATCATTCATGGTCTGCCCTCCTCCAAACTGCAATAGGATGTAGAGTGGGGCTCTGCATGCCAAATGCAGTCTTTATCGGTGTTTGTTGGGGGCCGCAGTGGTCTGTGGGAACAGAGGGGTGTGGAAGTACTACAAATCCCATCCTCCCTTGTCAGTCCTCCCCTGAACCTCACCAGGACGTGAAGGCAGTAATGGGGGTTATGTGTGCCAAGTCTGGTCTCAATCAGAAATTGGAAGAGAGTCGCAGCGGCAAACTTGAGTAGAGGTAGTTCAAGTCCCATAATCCCTGGTCCACCCTCCTCGAAACTGCACCAGGATGTAGAGTGGGTCATGGGGGCTGTGTGTGCCAAGTGTGATCTGTATTGGTCGTTTTTGGTGGCCACAGTGGTCTGTGGGAACCAAAGTGTTTGAAAGTACTACAAATCCCATAATCCGTGCTCCATCTCCCCCAAACTGCACCAGGACGTGCGTTGTTGGGTTCAGTGTGCTTTGGATACCTATTGTGTTAGTCTCCCAAACCCTTCCAGTCTGTTCAGTTGCTGATGAATTCCTCTGTGTTTGCAGTGTGCCATAGGAAAGGGTTAAGGGGGAGGCAGTAGGCGGTGTTTGTTTGTAAAGCTATTGTCCTCCCAACCTTGTTGTATGCCTGCAAAACATAGACGTCACACTTTAGGTACCACTTTGTGTTGGGAGGATAAATTTAACTGATTTACAAGGCCATAAAATCTCCAGGAAGTACACAAAAAGAATGAAGGAATGTGACAGCTCCCCCTGGTGGCCAGAAGCTGGAATGTTAAATTGCCTCTATGTCTGTCAATGGCATTGAATGTTTGCCTGTATATGTGCATTGTGATCCGCCCTGAGTCCCCTGCGGAGTGAGGAGGGCAGAATATAAATGACGTCAATAAATAATAAATAAATAATAAATTCTTGACATGCCTACAGCCCAGCAAGAGAGGCATAATCTACACCCCGTCATAAGCATGTAGATCTTTCCTTCCATGTATCACCTCAGGGCATTTCCTCTCAACTTTCCCATTACTTTTTATATTTTGAGTCCTCTGGTGAGATAAACCTAAATGCTAGGATTTTCCATCACTTCTGAGTTAGCAACGAAGCTTTCAATTAGAGGTGGAGTGAATTCCTAGCCTGTGTCAGGGGTTTGCGTTTAACCTTAATTTTCAAAGAGGCCATTCCCGAAATGTATTTCACTCTTTCATTGCAATGTAGCATTTGCGCAATGGGTCCTTCACGGCTGGCTATTGATTAAATAATTTTCTCTGCAGGCTCGCTAATTCAAGGTCAAGTCCCCACAGTCAAAATACCCATGATCTGAACTTCTTCTTCTTCTTTGTGTCTTCTCTTTCAATGAATAAATGAACAGCCACAAAAGAGAGGCCGTGCACTATATAAATAAGGGATCTGCTTTAACCCCTCCCAGCAAAACAAATGGATTGTTTAATTCCTGCAACAAAAGAATGTAGAGCCCTAGAGAGAAGCACAGAAAAAAACACTGTTTTCTCAGTCTGTGTTCATTAAAAGAGTGGGTCAAACCTACAAGGATGCAGGTTTGTTTAGAGAGGACAGCCACTTCGAAATGAAACAAGAGACAGTGCTGGAAAATGAGGCTCCCAGATTGGAAATACTGGGGAAGAGCAGAGAGTAAGGATTATCCATGCCAATGTTAACGAACAGGAATGGGGGGGGGGGGGTCTTACCATGTAGGCAGACCAGTTAGATCCATCAAAGAGGGTCTAAAATGGCCTAGTGGGAAAGGAAGCAACCCAATCCCCTTTCCCCTAAATTTCCCAATAAAGATCTCACCAGGTTGAAGAAAATGCCACTGAGTTTTTTTCATCCAGCTGGAATGAGGTACTAACCGCGATCCTTCGGCCATGCTAGTACCCAGCATACATGTGATACATACATTTTTTATACATTTTGCAAAGGCATTTGTAATGAAGTCAAAATGTGTGTGTTGTTTTATTGTTGGAATATGGGGTTAAGTGTTAGACAGACCCTAAAGGGTTAACTATGATAGTAAAGGGATTTCCCTCCTAGGGGAATGTGTTGCCATAGTGACAGTGGGCGGAGCCAGTCAGGAGGCTAAATTAGAATGCTGGAGAGTTTGAATTTGTCAGTTGGCCAGCAGATGTGACCAGGGTTAGTTGGTATTTGGCAGTTGGTGGGATAGCCAGCTCTCTGTTAGAGCTGCAAGTATGCAGTTAAGCTCTGTGTGTGGGGTTTAGGGAAACCCAAGTGCGTGGGACAGGTTTTAGTCCTAGTTAGGGTTGAGAGTAACCCAGTAGTAAGCAGTTAAGTAGTAGAACTGCTGGTACTTGTGCTATTAACTGTATCAGGGGAAGTTATACCCCAGTGTCAGGGGAAGTTATACCCCAGTGTTAAATTAGTTTGGAAATACAAGTGTGTACCTCTTCAGAATCTGAAACCAACTAAGCATTGTACCCGTTTGTGTAATAAACTGTTAAACACTTTCAACACAACATCTGTGGAAGTCGTTTATTATCAAAGCCCTCATATCGGTAGCCAGAGTGAATATGGTGGCAGCGTAATTGGAAATAGATCCTTTCACAGTGGGACTCATGCTGTAGGCTGCATCTTCACGAAGTGGTCAGTGGTCAGTTTAAATCTACGAGAGGTTTTGCCGCTAGTCTTAGGCGGCGTTCGCAATCTTTTCAGCATTGGATTCAAATTCCCCGTCCTTCCAGCTTCCCACGCTTTGCCCTGATTGGTTGGAACTTTGGCAACAGCTGGGGGCAGAGCTAGCTGGTTCCCTCAGGCCAATGAGATGACAGCTTCGCCTGTGTTTTGACCAATGAGGGGAATTCCTGATTGGCCATTTCGGCCAATGGAGAGCAAGAGGCAGGAGTAGGTTCAGGACAATGGGGAACGGAAACCTGGGATGAATGGATTAAGACATGCTAATTTGGTTTCATTGATAAGGAGGAAATCCTAAATCTGGTCATTCTAGCTATCTTTGTGTGGTGACAAAAATTAATGACTTTTCTGGCAGTAGCATGTATTTCTGAAGGCTGTTCTTTGTTTAGTAATTAGAGGAAGGCTTTGTGTGCCAAGGTTGGTTCCTATGGGAGGTACTTCAAGTCCCATCATTTGTGGTCCATCCTCCTCAATACTGCACCAGAATGTAGAATGAGTCATGGGGGCTCTGTGTGCCAAGTTTAGTCTTGATCAGTGTTTGGATGAGGTTGGCAATGGTCTGGTGAAATGAGTGGAGGTACTTCAAGTCCATCATCCGTGGTCCGCCCTCCGAACTGCATCAGGACGTCCATTGGGTCATGGGGGGTTTTGTGCCAAGTGTGGTCATGATTATGCACTGGATGAGGGTCGCAGCGGGCTTGGGAAGTGAATGGAGTTACTTGAAATCCCATCCTTCATGGTCCATCCTCCTCTAAACTGCAGTAGGATGGAGTGTGGGACATGGGGGTACTGTGTGCCAAGTTTGGTCTTGTGGTTCAGGGCCGCCTTGGTCTGTGGGGAATGAAGAGTTTGAAAGTACTACAAATCTCATAACCTGTGATGGTACTTCAAGTCCCATCATCCATGGTCCTCCCTACTCCAAACTGCAGTAGAATGAATCATGGGTCATAGGGGCTCAGTGTGCCAAGGTGGGTTACTGTTAATTCAGGCCATACACAATGTCCCATTAACTGAGGCCTAGTCAGGGAAATCAAGTTAATGAAGCCGTACTGTAAATTTTGGGCCTGGTTTGTGATTTGTAGGGGCTACAGTGTTTTCTGGGAAGTGAAGTGGGATGCAAATCCCATCATTCGTGGCCCATCCTGCCCTAAACTCTCTTTTGGGGCCTGGCTATACACAATGTCCTATTAACTGAGGCCTAGTCAGGAAAATCAAGTTAACCCTGCTGTTATGTTCGGGTCAAATATGACCCGTTTTGGAAATTGATATTTGTTTATTCATTCATTTTTTGATTTTGAAACTTGTGGTTCCTTCACTTTTCCTAATTTACAGGGTTCATACTAAGGGTACTTAATTTTTTTGTTTCGGTGCCTTACTTTTTGCGCTACAGTTTTGTTACACTTGTTATGTTGGTCAAAAATGACCCGGTATATAATAAAACACAATTTTTTTAAAAAAATTCAATTTTTCTTTGATAATGAACAACTATGATTCACACACAGTATAATAATGCATCAGGTTTCAAAAAGTGGCTCAAAATAACATTTCAGCGGCCAAAATAACATCCGAAAATAGGGCCGGGTCAAAAATGACCCGAACATAACAAGTGTATAGTAAACCCAAAAATAATATTACTTAATAAAAACAAAATTTTAAAAGCAAAGTTTTTTGTTTCAATTATTCTCTGATAACTAACAGCTATGATCACACAGTATAATAATGCAACAGGTATTCAAAAAGAACTTTTAAGTGGCTCAAAAACATCCGAAAATAGGGCCGGGTCAAAAATGACCCGAACATAACAAGTGTATGGTGGCACGAAACAAACAGCAGGTGAAGCCTTACTGTAAATTTTGGGCCTGGTCTGTGATTTGTAGGGGCTACAGTGTTTTCTGGGAAGTGAATTGGGATGCAAATCCCATCATTCGTGGGCCATCCTGCTCTAAACTCTCTTTTGGGGCCTGTAATGTTCTGGTCTGTTCTGCTGGTAATTGGTAACTTTAAAAGGCGGAATGGCAGGCAGCCATTTTCTAAAAGCTGAGGGGAGGAGAAAACAGGATTCCATTTTGTTTTCACAGAGCCAAGTGGGGAGGAATGTTGATGGTGCATTTTTTCCCTCAGTGGGAAGAAATCCTGTTGTTTGAATGTAGAGGCCTGGATTCTGGGATGCTGGCTAATCTGTGGCTATCAATGCCCTCTGTCTGGTGCCTTAGAATTTTGGAGTGCCAAGGCTGGCCAATCAAAGGACTTTATGCAAATAGCTGGCACTTAGAATTTTGGAGTGCCAAGGCTGGCCAATCAAAGGACTTTATCCAAATAGCTGGCACTTAGAATTTTGGAGTGGCGAGGCTGGCCAATCAAAGAACTTTATGCAAATAGCTGGCACTTAGAACTTTGGAGTGCCAAGGCTAGCCAATCAAAGGACTTTATGCAAATAGCTGCCACATATCGCTGTGGCCTGTGAAAGTGGCTGCCACATATCCGCCCTCCCGCCCTCTCGCCCTCCCGCCCTCCGCACACATACATACAAACATTCCGCTTTATAAAGGTATACAGATGTGAGGCAGCTTATGAGATTTTCCATGTGAAACCAAGTCCGGTCTAGCATCTTGACCCCCCTTGAGTTACAAGGAAATCCTTGGTCAAATAGCAAGATTTGATAGGTGGAAGTTCCTGTCTTTTGAAAAAGTTAATTGCTTTTGGGAGAGGTTGATTAGCATTTCCAGTCTTCCAGAGCTTATGTTGAATTTCTCTATGTCTGGGTTCCCTTGCAGTCAACATAATTTTACCTTTCTAAAAATATATTTCATAAAGTAAAGCAAAGCAGAAGCTATACATGAATTTCAAGAGAAAATACCTTATACAATCCTAGGCATTTCATAAAGTCACATGGAAAAGTAAGTTCAGGAAAATACACCAATCATTTCATAAGAGAAAATAACAGGATCTCTCTTTTGGGAGAGATCAGTGTCTTGTTATTAAAATCGATTTCCAATTGCATCGTTGTCGTTCCTTAGGTCTCAATTAATAATCATACTACATCTGCAAATGCCCGGTCAAACAGCCAGGTCTTGACCTTCTTGCGAAATGTCAGGAGGGAGGGGGCTGATCTGATGTCACTAGGAAGGGCGTTCCAAAGCCGAGGAGCCACCACTGAAAAGGCCCTGTCTATCGTCCCCACCAATCGCGCCCGTGAAGCAGGCAGGACCAAGAGAAGGGTCTCTCCGGATGATCTTAAACATCTTGATGGTTCATAGGGGGAGATGCGTTCGGACATGTAAGTTGGACCAGTACCGCTAAGGGCTTTAAAGGCCAAAGCCAGCACGTTGAATTGTAGCAAACTGGCAGCCAGTGGAGCTGGTGCAACAGAGGAGTTGTGCGCTCCCTGAGTGCCGCTCCTGTTATCAACCTGACTGCTGTCCGTTGGACCAGTTGAAGCTTCCGAACAGTCTTCAAAGGCAGTCCCACATAGTGGGCATTGCAGTAATCTATATGGGATGTAACCAGAGCATGGACTATCTATGGCTTTGAAAGCTGCACAGTGAAAAATATGTTATAATAATGATAATCTTTATTTGTACCCTGCCCCCATCTTCCCAATGGGGACTCGGGGTGGCTCACATGAGGCCAAGCCCAAACAACAAATTACAATAAAATAAAATCAAAACATCAGCAATAAACACAATAAAAATACATACATATAAATAAAAACAATATACAACTAGATATCTAAAATCACAAAGACAGCACGGGCCACAGGCTAAGTGGGGTTGCCTCTGACGACTGCAATTAGTCCAACGCTCGGCATCCAGGCAACTAACGGGAGCAGGGCACAGGGAGCGCACAACGCCCTCGTTACACTAGCTCCACTGGCTACCTTTTAGCTTCCGAGCACAATTCAAAGTGCTGGTTTCAACCTATAAATCCCTACACGGTTCTGGCCCAGTTTACTTGTCCAAATGTGTTCTCCCCTACGAACCATCAAGGACCCTAAAATCTTCCGGAGAGGCCCTGCTCTCGGTCCCGCCACCTTCGCAAGTGCGTTTGGTGGGGACGAGAGACAGGGCCTTCTCTGTGGTGGCCCCTCGACTATGGAACTCTCTCCTGAGTGAGATTAGATCTGCCCCCTCCCTCCTGTCCTTTAGGAGGCTGGTAAAGTCCTGGCTTTGGAAGGAAGCATTCCCAGAATAAGGATCGAGATGGTTTTTGGATAAAGTGTCTCTCGGCATTACTTCGCGATTGAAGATTCTTAGGAAGGACACATCCCACGCTTTTTACAAGCATGTTGATGACTAGAAAGGCCAATCTGAGATAGGCAAGTTACTCCAGACTCTTTTGTGAAGCCTTCCAAATGCACTACATATTGTACATATTGGTGAATAGGGAATGCAGAAAATTCAAAAAAATCCTAATCCATATGAGGTCCACCGGCAGGGGCGGTCCTACAAGTAGGCCAAGGAAGCGGCCGCATGGGGCGCCATCTGGGAAGGGGCGAAAATTACCCCGCCCACCGGGCGCCGGCGCCAGACAGTGTCCTGGCCCTGCCAATGTTCCTCAGGCAGTGCCGCAGCTGCCTGCTTTTGGGCCCTGGCCTTGTGCGCACCGACACCACTTCTGGGCATGCGCGGAGGTTTTCGCGCAGGCACAGTAAATCCGGAGCTGAAGATGAGCGCAGGAGCAATTGCGCATGTGCGAAAACCTCCGCACATGCCCAGTAGCTCCTGTGCGCAAAAGCCTGTAAGCAAAGCACTCCCTATCGGGCAGGCAGGGAGTGCTTCCCCTCTCCCTTTGTCTCTGCCCTGCTGCCGAATACGGTGACCCAATTGGGCAGGCAGGGGGCGGAGACAAAGGGAGAGGGGAGGGGAGCCAAAGGGGTATTGGCGACGTATTGCCTCCTGACAGCCGCCACCGGAAGTAGCCGCCGCGCACGGAGGCGAACTCCCTCACCAGGCCCAATCACGTGTGAACCCTACCACATCCGCCCACCTCCCCACCCCTGCCTGTGCGCATGCGCCGGCCGGCAGCATCAAGGAGAAACAGGCGCAACTGCTCAGGCAAATAGTAATATATAATATTTTATTTTACTTTATTTTGGGTTATATGAGTTTTATAGGAGTAATGAAAATATTTAGTAGAGGATAATTTTATTTAAATAAATAATTTTATTTATTATTTTATAATAATAATATAATATAATGTCAATATATTATAATATAATTATATTGTAATGTAGTATAATATAATAATGATATAATATAGTATGTGTATGTACTATAATATATTGTATGTAAATTGATACAATATAAAACAACTAATGGTATTGTGATATTATAATTGTATATTTGTTTTACACGGGGGGCGCCAAAATAATGTTTGCGGGGGGGGGGGGCAAATAACGTTTCGCTTACCATATAAAATTACCTTAGACCGCCCCTGTCCACCAGCCTCTTTATCAGGAAAATATGGTTAAAAATTAAGTCGGGATGAAAAACAATGTTGTTAGAACGATAGGTTTGCATCTTGCTTCTTTTTGGATCTTGAAAAGAAGAGGTCTGGGCAGACAGAATATTATTTCCATTTTTCCCTTGGTAAAAAAGTGGGCAGAGAAAATACTTGAAACAAAAGCGGTTAAGGAAGGAAATAACATTACTGTTCAAATGCAGCCACACAGTCCCTCGTCATTTTGACATTCATTTTATTCAGGATTCACAGGATTAGTTTTGTTTGGGGTAACAAACATCAAAAGATGAATGCTGTGCTTGGAGTGACTTCATTGGACTCGAACCTGCAGAAATCCTCCAGCCAGTGTGGCCATCAGACCGTGTGAACAGCCCTCTGGGCCAGGGAGAGAAAGGATGCCGCTCTCCTTTACTTTGAAGAAAAGTGTAATGTTCTTTTACAAAGATTGTTTGCATTCCTAATTAAAAGCGGAAGGTTCCCTTTTAGTTCTCTGGAGATCTCTCATTAAAGTTCAGTGTTTAGCACTGGCCGAAATGAATGCAGGCAGCAATGAATGTTATGGAATTCGGTGAAGCCTATTATTGTGTAACTCTGGGTAGGACTACTGCTGCGGTGATCTTAAAGCATTTTAGAGCAAGAGCTCCTATTAGGACTGTTGAGGTGGTGATCTCAGGGGACAAGATCACACTTTGCTTTCTACTTTAGGCAGCAGGAAAGCTTGGGCCATCCCTCATACACTGTGTGTTGGGTTGGCATGGAAGGGGAGTGTAAGGACTCTCTCTATTTCACTTTCAACTATGGCCGGGTAGTTTTCTTATTCCACCCTTACCACCAATTTATATAAAGACTTCTTTTATTTCCACTTGCTGCCACTGTATAATGTAATAAGTATTCACACAGGTCAGCTTTCCCACTGACCTTTCGATTACTGTGTCAGGGCAGGGTATCCCTCTAACCCAAACTCCCACTGACACTATTTGTTAATTTTCGCTGCCACCCACTAGGAAGAAGTTGTTTTCGAGGCTTGCGTGTGAAGGAACTACGCGGGGAGATATCTTTGTTAAAGAACTGTAAAGTTTATTCAAACAATGTTCTAAGCATGGAGGTTTCAGAGTTCAAAGCTTAGGTGGTTACAGTATCTTCTTAGAGGCACATAAGGTTACAATACACTAACTATGGAGATACAACTTGATACTATATAGCTGCACTCCCAGAACCAATAGCTCTGCAGTCTTTACACTAACTGCTTGTCCTTTAAACCCAACTGCTTTCCTAGCAGTTCAAACACAGCTTTTCTTATACTCTCTCTGAGTAGAGTCAGAGTTTTTTAAAAAACCGGTTGACAGCTGGCTAAAACGGACTCTCTAACTCTTCACACACCCTCTCTCCTTCGACTTTCACTCCCAACTGCCAACTGCTTAAGTTTGAATTTGAAGATTCTAAGGCCAGTTGCAGGCTTTGCCTCCTGTTTCCACGGTAACAGAAACCCCTTGGAGATTCTGCACGCTAATTTCTCTCCTTGGTCAGAGTGGACCCTGGTCAAAGTGGTCCCTGGTCAAAGTAGTCCCTGTTCAAGTGGCCCTTGGTCAGAGTGGACCCTGGTCAAAGTGGTCCCTGGTCAAGTAGTCCTTGGTCAGAGTGGACCCTGGTCAAAGTGGTCCCTGGTCAAAGTAGTCCCTGTTCAAGTGGCCCTTGGTCAGAGTGGTCCCTGGTCAAAGTGGTCCCTGGTCAAAGTAGTCCCTGTTCAAGTGGTCCTTGGTCAGAGTGGACCCTGGTCAAAGTGGTCCCTGGTCAAAGTAGTCCCTGTTCAAGTGGCCCTTGGTCAGAGTGGACCCTGGTCAAAGTGGTCCCTGGTCAAGTAGTCTTTGGTCAAAAAATATTGGGAATCACTGCAATAAAATAACGTTAATATAGGCAGTCCCTGGGTTGCTAACAAGATAGGCTCTGTTGGTTTGTTTTTAAGTTGAATGTATATGTATATCGGAACAGGTGCATTTTTAAATGTGACTCCAGCCAAAAAAAAGGTAGTCTTGGATAGCATAGGAAAGGGTTAACATTTGTTTTGCTGTCTGTGCCCTTGTTCAGAAGATTTCATCTCAGTTTCTGTCCTTCTGACAATTAGATTTTGAAATAAATAAGTGGAAATAAGGATTGGTGAGAAAGCCTCAGTAGAAACACCTTTTCTCCATAATAAATCTTCCATGAGTCTCTTTCTAGGGGTAGATTTCCTCTCACCTTCTGTTATCTCACCCACTTTAGGAGTTGTATGTAAGTTGTATGTTTGTAACATGGGGACTGCCTGTACTAGGAAACATGGAAGCATGAAAGGAGTAATAAGCAAAGTCTGGAACTGCTCACATCTGGACTACAGTTCCCCAAAATCCACAGCAGCCACTGCAGGCTAGAGAATTTCTGAGACTTGTAACTTCAAAAAGTCATTTCTGCTGGCTTTGACAATAAAGCATGGATATTCCTTTTAGCTAGTTTGCTATGAATACTATGAAGGCAAGAGATTCTTCTGGAAGAAAACCTGGCATCTGGAAGGTCCTTCCAATCAAAAGAAACTGGGAACGTACCCCTGAACTGTCCTTGTCTAGTTGTGAATTAATTAAGAACTAATTAAAATGGTCCTTCACAGAACAGCAAGCGGAACCAAGTCAAGAAGAGATGTTTGAGTGCTTTAAGTTAAAATAACTTCGGTTTCTATCTTCATGTTTTATTTTGCAGCTGCTGCAAAACATTTCAAACACGGAGAGGAACATGTGAGAATGCCCTCCACTCCCCCTCGCCAGCTGGGAACTAAAGCGTGTTAGATGTAATGGGCATTGGCTCCCAGCTGGCTAGGAGGAGAGGAGGGGATGCCCTCCACTCCCCCTCGTCAGCTGGGAACTAACGCGTGTTAGCTGTAACACGCATTGGCTCCCAGCTGGCTAGGAGGAGAGGAGGGGATGCCCTCCACTCCCCCTCGTCAGCTGGGAACTAACGCGTGTTAGATGTAATGGGCATTGGCTCCCAGCTGGCTAGGAGGAGAGGAGGGGATGCCCTCCACTCCCCCTCGCCAGCTGGGAACTAACGCGTGTTAGCTGTAACGTGCGGTGGCTCCCAGCTGGCGAGGAGGAGAGGAGGGGATGCCCTCCACTCCCCCTCGTCAGCTGGGAACTGATGCGCATTAGCTGTAACGTGCGTTGGTTCCCAGCTGGCGAGGCGGAGAGGAGGGGATGCCCTCCACTCCCCCTCATCAGCTGGGAACTAACGCGCATTAGCTGTAACACGCATTGGTTCCCAGCTGGCGAGGAGCAGAGGAGGGGATGCCCTCCACTCCCCCTCGCCAGCTGGGAACTAACACACGTTAGCTGTAATGCGCGTTGGTTCCCAGCTGGTGAGGAGGAGTGGAGGGGATTGGATAGAGTTAGAAGAGACCACATGGGCCATTTAGTCCATCCTCCTGCCATGCAGGAAAAAGCACAATCAAAGCACCTCTGACAGATGGCCATCCAGGAGTGCACATTTCATGCCCACCAAGGCTACGGCTTCCAGCCCGGAGCCCAGGCACAATGGGGTGCCTCCAGAGCTAGGGCTGCCTCGTGTGGGAGGGGAAAGAGAGAAGTGGAGAGCCGCCCCCGCATGTGCTTGTATAGCTGAGGAAGGGAGACATGCAGAGGGGAGGAAGCGGCTACCGCAGCCCCCTCTCTGCTCTTGCTCTTCCCTCCTCCCCTCTCCCCCCCCCCCCCCGAGCACGAGCACCAGGAGTGGAGCCAATCCCCTCAACCCCTGGCCCCTGGTAAGCAGCCAACGCACATACGAAAAACCTAACAAAGCCTGACAACTGAGGCTTCAAAACTGAAAGGTCACTTCCGGGTTGCTAGACACACTTCAAAACCATTTCTAATGTAAGTTTTTAATGAATTTATAACAAAATTAGTTGACTAACGAGATACCTAACCAGGCCTAAAATACATCATGCAAGCTTTTGAACTTCACTGGCTTCTTCATCAGGCAAAGATCTGCAGGAGAAGAAAAATGTTAAAAGTCGCGGGTCTGCATTTCGTCCTTGGTGTTACTTCTGGATACAAAAGGATGTAAGATGTGAGACTGGCCTCCTAGCTTCAAAGAGCCATGGAAGGTGACATCGCCTGTCAGGCAGCTGGCCTATTAGTCTTGAGGAGGTGTCAAAGCCATGCCATTTGCTTTGACAACTCTGAGCTGCTTCTGAGCCAGTCCACTAGAAGTAAGAAACTTTTCTGGAGAGATTTCTTCTGTTATGTGTGCAGTCATGATTTGAGGCTGTATATTAATACAGTGTTTCCCAACCTTATTTGAGCCGCGGCACACATTTTACATTTGCAAAATCCTGGGGCACACCACCAACCAAAATGACACAAAATGACACTCTAACACAGTAATACATATAGTTAACATGTTTTTAAAATGTATTTATACACTCAGTGTGAAACCTAGGCCTGTTTCGATGAACTCAACATAGATATCCTGACAGGAATGGCAGAAAGACACACGAAGGTCTTGTTCAACAGCTGGGAGTTATAGTTCACCCGCAATCAAAGAGCATTCTGAACTCCACCAATGATGGAATGGAATCAAACTTCCCACACAGAACTCCCATAACCAAGAGAAAATGCTATAAGACTTTGGTGGGCATTGACCTTGAGTTTTGGAATTGTAGTTCACCTATTTCCAGAGAGCACTGTGGACTGAAACAGTGTTGGATCAGGACCAAACTTGGCATGAATACTCAATATGTCCAAATATGAATGCAGATGGAGTTCAGGGGAAATACACCTTGACATTTGGGAGTTGTAGTTGCTGGGATTTATAGTTCCCCTACAATCAAAGAGCATTCTGAATCCCACCAATGATAGAACTGGGCCAAATTTCCCACACAGAACCCCCAGGAGGCAAGAGGAGGTCTCTACTTGGGGAAAGGGAGGTGGGCCTTCCTAATGCATGGAGAGGGAGAGACCAAGTAGACCATGGGTGGGGAGGGGGAGGGTGTTTGTAATTTTGTGTTTTTATCGAGGTAGGTTTCTTAGGGTTTTTATACTTCAACACACTAAAACACCCCCCCCCCCCCCCTTGGAGGTTCCAATTTCCCACGGCACACCTGATGATCGCTCACGGCACACTGGTTGGGAAACTGTATTAATATATAGAGAGTGCCAAGAAACCAAATAATGATACATCCCAGTGGTTGTTTCCTTCTATGCATATTTTTGTTTGCTTGTTTGTTTTAGAACAGCTGCTTGAAAGTCCATGTTTGCACGTGCAGGAATGTTAAAATGCTCTGCCATTGGTTTAGAGTACCGTATATACTCGAGTATAAGCCGGGTTTTTCTGCCTTTTTAAGGCTGAAAAAACTCCCCTCAGTTTATATTCCAGTCAAAGTTACTGTATATACTCGAGTAAAAGCCTAGTTTTTCAGACCTTTTTTCAGGCTGAAAAAGTCTACCTTGGCTTATACAGGAGTCAAGGTTATTTATTACTTCAGTCTGTTATAAATCTATCTTCTATGTATATAATAAAAGTCAGTGTTTGTGGAGGTGCGGAGGGCGGGAGGTGCGGAGGAATATGTGCCAGCGTTTCGATTGGTTGCCACTGTGGGATTATTTGCATAAAGGACTCTGATTGGCCAGCCTCAGAACTCCAACACTCTAAGGCACCAGACAGAGGGCATTGATTGTCACTGAGACACTATTTCCATAGAGGACTGCAAAACAGAATGCAACTGAATGCTTGAGTAAGCCAAACAACAGTTTTTTTTTCTGTTGGAAATGGAAGGTTCATTTTCTGGAAGGTGCGGAGGTGCCAAGGAATATGTGACAGTGTTTCTATAGGTTGGCACTATGGGATTATTTGCATAAAAGACTCTGATTGGCCAGCCTCAGAACTCCAACATTATACGGCCCCAGACAGAGGGGATTGGTTGCCACTAAAATGGTCTTTGCATAACGGACTCTGATTAGCCATCCACATTCCAACATTCTAGGGTGATGCAGAGAGAAAAGGAAAGGCCTCAGGCAGTCAGACACTGCGGCCCACAGCAGTGACGGATCAGGACCAAACTTGGCACACAGGGGCCCAATGGCCCACTTCACAACGCGACCCTCACCCAATGACCAATACAGACCAAATTTAGCACACAGAGCCCCCTTGACCCACTCCACACCCTGGTGCTGTTTCAAGGAGTTCCGTTGCCATGGAAACGGGAGGCGGAGCCAGCCAGGAGCAAGCTAGGCTTAGAATGTTCAGATTCAAAAATCTGACAGTTGAAGTCTGTTAGGCCAGCTGGAAGCAGGGTTTTAAAAAGCTGCTGATTCTGTTTCGAGGAGAGCAGAGTGGCGCAGTGATTTTGAACTGCAGGGAAGCAGTTGGTCTTGGGAAAAGACAGTTTTCAGTTTAGGTTAGGCCCGAGAAGCTAACCTGGCTAAGCCGTAGTGCTGGAAATAGGCAGAGAGCCTATAGTTTAGTAAAGTACTCCTGGAAAAGCAGTTGGCTGTTTATGACTGCTAAGTTGTTGAGTGGAAAGTACAGTTAAGAAACATAACCGTGTATCTCCATCATTTTGAATATTGTAACCACAAGATTTGTGCCTCTAAAAGAGATTTAAGAAATTGTAACCAACTAAGCAGATACACCTTTTTAAGTTTTAAAATTAGAGATTAAAGTACGCTTCTTCGCAGGCCCCTTCTACGCTGCCAAATAAAATCCAGATGATCTGCTTTGAACTGGATTACATGGCAGTGTAGACTCATATAATCCAGTTCAAAGAAGATAACGTGGATTATTTGATTTGATAATCTGGGTTACGGGGTCGGAGAGGTAGCACAGCGGTAACAACCGCTGTGCTTGCAATCAGAAGGTTGCATGTTCGATTCCCGGGCTGGTCTGGACACCCAGCTGTGAGCCCTGTCCAGGCCCGAATTATGCTCTTCGGCCGCCCAAGGCCAAGACGCCCCGCGCCGCCCCCCCCAGGGCGTGGAAAGCCATGCCCCATGGTGCAAAAGCCACGCCCCCCACGGCGCGAAAGCCACACCCCCGGGGCGCTGCTGTGCATGTGTGGCAGCAGCCCCGGCCGTGCGGCTTCCGTGGCCTCCTCGCGCCCTCCTTCCATTTGCGGGAGGAGGAGGAGGAGGCCGATGCCGTGCGGCTTCTGTCGCCTCCTCCTCCCGCCACGACCGGAAGGAGGGCCCGAGGAGGTGGCCAGGAGGAGGAGGAGGAAGGGAAGCCCGCTGGCGGGCATGCGTGCGCATTCATGCATGCCCGCCGGTGGGGCGGGGCTTCCCTTCCTCCTCCTGGCCGCCTCCTTCTTTTGCAAGGGGGCGGCCCAGGCGAGGGGAGGGCGCCATTCCTTCCTCCATGCCCCCTCGCAGCACTCTCCCCCCACCCTCTCCCGAGGTATGATGACTATCTCAGGAGAGGGCGGGGGGGAAAGCGCTGTGAGGGGGCGGGGTTTTTTTTAAATAAATTTTTTAAAATGTTTTCGGGGGGCGAAACCGCTGCCCTCCAAAACCTGCCACCTGAGGCCATGGCCTAGTCTGGCCTTATGGGTAATCCGGGCCTGGCCCTGTCCACTGTTCACCCAACAGTTCGAAAACAGCCCAGCTGTGAATAGATGAACTAGGGACCGCTAAGCAGGGAAGGATTTTTACACACAAAAACGCCTGAATAAAAGGAAAGATCAGCTGTCGGAAAGTGGAATGAGGAAACAGAGGCTCTCCATCATGAGGATGAAGCAACAGCTCCCCCTTGTGACGCGATGACGTAATGGAGCAACCGCACCCTGTGACGCAGCCAGAAGAAGAAGAAATCCTTCTAAATTGTACTTGTTGTATTGTAATTGTATGTCAACTGGCAAGGATTGTCTGCCGTATGTGTAATGTAATCCGCTCTGAGTCCCCTTTGGGGTGAGAAGAGCGGAATATAAATAAACGTATGTGTAATGTAATCCGCTCTGAGTCCTCTTCGGGGTGAGAAGAGCGGAATATAAATAAAGTGTATTATTATTATTATTATTATTATTATTATACAGCACAGGAGTAACAGCTCAAAGAATCCCCACAAAACCTTCCTTCAAAGCTACATTCTCTCAAATTTTGAGGAAAGCAAATGCAACCCCCTTCTGAACAAATCTTGCCAAATGCAAGGGGGTTGCATTTGCCTTCCTCTAATTCTGAGGGAATGTAGCTTTGAAGGAAGGCTTTGTGGGGATTCTTGTAGTCCTTACTCCTGTGCCGTATTCAATGAGAATCCCCCTACTTGACAATGCTATTTGAACCCACAGGGATATTCTTATGAATGTCAACGAGAACTTTTCTCTCAAGCCTCAGCGTCAGCTTTCCTCTGAAACCTGTGACCCTTTCTACACTGCCATATAATGCAGATTATAAAAGAAGATAATCCACAATGCAAGTTTTGGCTGTTGTCTTTGTGTGTGTCTTCATGTTGTTTCTGACTTTCTGAGGCTAAGAGTGAGTTGCACAAGTGGGTTTCCATGACTGAGTAAAGATTCCAAATCTATTCTCCAGAGCCAAAGTGGGCAGTACCACCCCCTGGTGGGTGGTGGGACGATCCAAGAGGGCGCTGGGAGGCTCCGGAGAATTTTGGGGGGCGCTGAGCCTCTAAAAGGGGGTGGTGGCGTGAGCCAGGTGTAGGGTTGCCACTTGTCCCTGTTGAAAGGAAAGGGCCATACAGGACTGTGCGCCGTGGGCAGGGTTGAGGAGAGGAAGGGGTGTGCACCGCAGTTTCCAGGCAGCGCCCCCTTCCTCTCCTCAACTCTGCCCATGGCGCACAGTTTATATTATTTATTTATTTACTTTATTTATATTCCGCTCTTCTCACCCCGAAGGGGACTCATAACGGATTACAGGTACACATACTTCGCAGACAATCCCTGCTGTTTCCACATACACAGTATACATATATAGACGAACATATAGACGAACAGAGGCAAACTCTGGCCACCAGGGGGAGCTGACGCACTCCTCATCTCTCAGCATTCCCAGCGTCCCTTGTTGTTCCTTCCGCATTCCTCAGCGTTCCTGGAGTTCTTTAATGGCCTCATAATTCAGTCAAAATTTGTCTCCCCACTTAATGTGGTACCTTTATCTCCTACTTGACAGATGCAACTGTCTTTCGGGCTGCAAAGGTTAACAGCAGGCTACACTTAAAGGTCGAGCACCCACCTCGACCCTGGCAGGCCTCAAACTCATGACCTACTGGTGAGAGAGATCTTATGAAGCTGACACTTAGCCAGCTGCGCCACATTCCCAGTGCAGTTCTGTATTGGTGAATGAAGGTGGCTGAGTTGGGGTGAAGGGTCCCTCTGTCCCGCACAAAACCCACTTCTTCTGAGCCAGGAGCAATAATGGAGAACCCAATGGGCACATCATCTCCCCCTTCCCATTTTCCAGAAGTATGCAACATTGGTATTACCTTTCTATTCTTAGTTCAATAAATAGTTTCATAATTTCAAACCTGAATGTTTCTAATGTACACCTTTCTTTACTATATTTTACAAAAAAGGTAGAAGCATTAATACATACATCTTTCTGTTTAACTGCAATTTAAAAAATTAAAATTAATTTCTAGGGGGGCGGTGAGTAAAACAATTTTCTGGAAAGGGGGCGGTAGGCCAAAAAGTTTGGGAACCACTGCTCCAGAGTCAAAGTCCAATGGTCAAACCACTATTTATTTATTTATTTATTTACGGCATTTTACCCCGCTCTTTATAACCCCCGAGGGGGGACTCAGAGCGGCTTCCAAAAGGCACAATTTGATGCCTACATCACAATCGCAGTATAAAAACACAATATAAAACCCTCCAGCATTCGACACTAAAATACATTAAAATACAATTATATTCACACATCCTATGCATTCACCTATGTTAAAAACAACAACAACAACAACAATTTTATTGATTAGCCAGAAGCCATATCAAATAAAACAGTGTTTTCCGTCCATAAAAGCATTGAGCCCTATTCACCAACTTTCCATTAAAACTACTAAAGTGCTGTCCTGTGCTACTATGCGAACGCCTGGTCCCACATCCAGGCTTTCACTTTTTTCCTAAATGTCAGGAGGGATGGAATTGATCATATGTCACTTGGGAGCGCATTCCACAGACGGGGAGCCACCACCGAGAAGGCCCTCTCCCTCGTCCCCACCAGCCGCACCTGGGAAGCCGGCGGGAGTGAGAGCAGGGCCTCCCCGGATGATCTTAAAGTATGAGGAGGGACGTAGCAGCAGATGCGTTCGGACAAGTAAGCTGGGCCAGAACCATAGAGCTTTAAAGGTCAAAACCAGCACTTTGAATTGAGCCCGGAAGTGGGCAGGCAGCCACTACTCCACACTTTGGGATAATAATTATTTAGAAATATTGTGAAAGCACACAATAACAAGACAATTTTTGACCTATCATTTATGGCTGCTGTTAGGGTTTAAAGAAGCATCGTGCTGTCTCTTTTTAAGCAAAACATGCAATTGGGCCATTGGTTTATTTAAGATTATATAGTGATATGTTGCCACAATCTAGGACAGCGCTTGTTCTTCCCTTCCTTACAACACAAGCAACAATTTCCTTTCTTTGGCCTAAATCTAGTTAGTTGCGTCCTCCTGAGACTCAGATGATATTTCTTTTTGATTTTGCATCCTTTGTAAGTTACTTTGAGTACTTTTTACTGCATGAAATTACTAAATGAAAAGAAATGCAAGATAATGAATGAAATACTGGCCTAGACCAACAAGCATACCACCCACAGCTAATCCTGTTATTTTTTGTCACCTAAGAGAGAACA
This sequence comes from Anolis apletophallus, assembly GCA_030556195.1. NCBI lineage: Eukaryota > Metazoa > Chordata > Lepidosauria > Squamata > Anolidae > Anolis > Anolis apletophallus. Next base: position 185,586,372 of record JARBWK010000004.1, read on the forward strand.
TTCCAGAAGTATCTCTTCCCATCACTCAAAGTAAATATTAGGGTTGTGCATGGAAACGTTTTCCTTAGTTTCATCTGTTCCTTCATTGCTTTTGATACCTTTGGGAGCCCCTCCTGCTACAAAAATTAGCTCAACACGAAAGCAATCAAGAGCCGATCCTAGCTCCTCACCTGCTTTTGGTGAGCGCGTGGCACGACATGCGTCCTTGACTTGCAAAGAGTGTGTGTGTGGTGTGCAGGCTCAGAAAGAATGCTCATCTGCCTGCAGCTGAGTGCCTCCTCCAAAATAAGAATGCGTCGGTGGTAGCTGGGAGGGCTTTTGCACAATTAAAACTTGTGCGCCCACTGTGACCATACCTCGCGATGTCACATCTGGCCACGGTGGTCCACGCCTTAGTCAACTCCAGATTGGACTACTGTAATGCACTCTACGTGGGTCTTCCCTTGAAGACGGCCTGGAAGTTTCCATTGGTCCAACGGGCGGCAGCTAGATTACTAACTGGAAGGTCCTATAGGGAGCGGTCAACCCCCCTGTTTAAGGAGCTCCATTGGCTACCATTCATCTTCCGGTCCCAATTCAAGATGCAGGTTCTTACCTACAAAGCCCTGAACGGTTTGGGACCCACCTACCTTCGTGACTGCATTTCCATCTACGCACCCAGCCGATCTCTTCGATCATCTGGAGAAACCCTGCTCTCACCCCCACCCTCTTTGCAGGCGCGATTGGTGGGGACGAGGGAGAGGGCCTTCTCGGTGGTGGCCCCCTGACTCTGGAACTCGCTCCCTAAGGATATCAGACAGGCCCCCACATTGACAGTTTTTAGGAGGAGCTTGAAAACATGGCTGTTCCAATATGCCTTCCTGGAATAGAGTAAATAACCCCTTGCCCTGATAAACCTTTGCAAAATGTCCTCAGAAGCACTTTATTCACCTGTTGGGTTCTGCTCCACTTTATTTTCTAAAAAACCCTCCTGTGTCACACATTCTACCTCTGTTCGCACCCAGTGTTATTTCTTTTAAATAATTTTAATAATTTACATCTGGCCCAGCTATAATGCTTTTAAACTGTACTGTTGTTGTTTATTGCTTATTGTAAGTTATAGTAATTGTATTGTTTTATTTGCTGTTGTGTATTTTACTTTTTTTAATTTTAAATAAATCTTTATTCAGTTTACAAAATTAGGATTAAAAGAAAGATAGCATATAGAAATAGTACCAGAAAAAGAAAGATAAGAAAAATAAGAAATGCCACCTGGCATTACAGAAAAAGTGGAGAATAGGGTGCCGGAAACAAGAAAACATAAAAAGTTCTGGGTAGGTGGATTATCACTGCCAGTTCATTTTTCAACATGTTCATTTCAGATGTTCCCTATGTTTTCTTCTTGTGTTTTCTCAAGATGCCTAAGGTGCGTAGAGAAAAGAAGCAAATCTTATTTAACATAACACATCATTTAGTAGGACTTTTACTAGCCCCCTTATTAATTTTGTTCAATACTCCCTCCCCTTGTTAGAGATTTACTTTCCTTTAGCGTCTTTCTTATATCTATCTATATTCCTGATTCGCAGACTTATATCTTATATCTTAGACTTTCTTTGCAGATGGTCTCACTCCCAGTTTAATTGCAGGACGATGTTATATTCCTTTTGACAATATTCCTGCATACATTTCCAGTAGGCATGGTTTCGAACCCAAAAATGGCGATTCTAAAATCAAATGGGGGATTTTTTTTTTTGATTAGTACAAGAAACACTTACAAAAAAATGTCCAAAAATTTCTAAAATGTAACTTAATTACTAACGAAATTCGTTAGTAGTTCGTATGCCAGAGCATGCGCATTCCAGATGGTTTTGGCCTACAACTCCCAGAAATCCTAACAGCTGGTAAATTGGCTGGGATTTCTGGGAGTTGTAGGCCAAAACTTGAATAAATCACACTGAATTCTAGATGGGACTCTCCAAATAGGAAGGAGGGAGGGAACGAGGGAGGGAGTGGGTATTCTATTCTTGGAAGCAGCAATAAAAGGAGGACCCCCCCCTTGCTCCTCGCTGCCTCTCTCTCACCCCGATCCTGAGGGAGCGAGGGCCCAAGTTTGCCCAGGCTGAGAGGAAAAGGAAGAGGCCTGAGGCTGTGAGGAATGGTGGGAGTTGAAGTCCAAAACACCTACCTGGAGGGCTGAAGTTGGCCCCTGCGATGGGGCAAGGCAGAGCAACGGGGAAGAGAAGGAAGGGGGGGAGAAGCATCTGAGAGAGCGCAGGGAGAGAGAGGAGGAGAAGTGTGTGTGTGTGAGAGAGAAGTTGGCCCCTGCGAGGGGAAGAGAAGGGAGGGGGAGAAGCATCTGAGAGAGCGCAGGGAGAGAAAGGAGGAGAAGTGTGTGTGTGTGAGAGAGAGAAGTTGGCCCCTGCGAGGGGAAGAGAAGGGAGGGGGGAGAAGCATCTGAGAGAGCGCAGTGAGAGAGAGGAGGAGTGTGTGTGTGTGTGTGTGTGTGTGTGTGAGAAGTTGGCCCCTGCGATGTGGCAAGACAGAGCAACGGGGAAGAGAAGGGGGGGAGAAGCCAGCAGGAAAGAGGAGGACTACACTTTCCAGAATGCATTGCCTAGCAGCAGCGTCACTTCCAGTTCCCCATAGAAATGCGGGAAAAAGAAGAAGCTGAATGAAGGCGGAAAGGAAATGAGGGGGAGAAGACAGGGAGAAGTGAGTACATAGTACAATAATTAAGAATTTATTACGGTCATAACGCAAATTGTTGGCCTCAAGGACCGTAAAAGAAAGTCTACTTCCTGGTTAGCTGCCGTGATGCGTATAAACTAGAAAGTCCCATTACATACGAATCACTTACGATTTCTTTTGATTTTCATAACTTTTTTCTCATGCCTAATTTCCAGTCCTGTTTTCTACCCGAGCCCATTTCAACATTATTCTCTTTGATTGCTTCTGTAAGCCACTCCATTTGAATGGCTTCGATCGTACTTAAAATCCATTCATCCTTCGTTGGGGTTTTTTCGGATTTCCAATATTTGGCATACGTTATCTTTGCCGCCGTAGTTAATATCAGAAATATCCTTTTGTCGTTTTCATTAAGTTTTATGCTTGAATCCAATAATCCTAAAAGTAGGCTGTCTGGTTTTGTCTCTATTTGAATCTTAAATACTTTCTCTAGCTCTCTGTTGACCATACTCCAAAACCTCCTTGCCTTTCTACAGTGCCACCACAAATGAAAAAAGGTTCCATTTTTGTCGCCACAGTTCCAGCAATTTGTTTTGGAGGATCTGTACATTTTTGCTATTTTGGCCGGGTCAAGGTACCACCTATACACCAGTTTTACCCAGTTTTCCTTGTATCTAGAGCAAACTGATGCACATATATTTCTCTTCCAAATACTTCTCCATGTTTCTGTATTGATTTTATAACCGATATTCCTCGACCATAGCTTCATATAATCTTTTATCCTGCTATCTTCCCCCTCCTTAAGAACTAGCTTTCTGTATATTTTTCCCACCATCTTTTTGTTATTTCCCAATAAAATTCCTCCTAATTCATTTTCTTCGTCATTGAACCCTTCTTTCTGGTCTTCTTTGAATTTTTGGGTTAGTTGCAGATATGAGAACCAATTTATATCTTTCTGTTCTTCTACTAGTTGGTGTCTGGGTTTCAGGGTATATTTTTGGCCGTCCCAACCTAATACTTCCTTATAGGTTAGCCACTTGATGTTATCGAGTTGTCTGATTCTAAAGGCTTCTAGTGGAGACGTCCACATAGGCATTTTTTTGTAATATTCTTTGTAGTATCTTTGCCATACCTTGATTAGTGCACTTCTAATATAGTGGTCCTTGAACGTTCCATCAACTTTCCCCTTATCATAACACATATATCCATGAAACCCAAACCTCAAGTCATAGCCTTCCAGATTGAGTAGCCTATCGTTTTCTATCTTACACCATTCCCCCACCCACGCTAAGCAATTTGCCTCGTAATATAATTTCGGGTTTGGGACTGCGAGCCCCCCTCCTTTCTTTGGTGTCTTGGAGTATCTTCATTTTCACTCTTGGCTTTTTGCCACCCCAGATGAATTTCGAAATATCGGACATCCATGTTTTAATTGGAGCTTCTTTCTTTATAATGGGCAGGGTAGAAAACAGGAAATTTATTTTAGGGAGCGTCATCATTTTTACTGTCGCTATCCTGCCTAGGAAAGATAGTTTTAATTTTGACCACTTCTCTAGTTCCTTTACAATTTCATTCCATTTCTTTACATAATTGTTCTTAAATAGCTGTACATTACTGGTGGTTAGATGCACCCCAAGATACTTCACCATATTTGTAATATGGATCCCTGTTTTCAATTGTAAGTCCAGTCTTTCCCTTTCATTCATATTCATGGTCATCATTTGTGTTTTTTCCTTATTGATCCTCAAGCCCGCAATCTCCCCATATTTTTCTATCTTCTCCGACCACCTTGACCAATTTTTTTCAGGGTTTTCTATTACTAAAGCCAGATTGTTCACGAAAGCATGAATCTTATATTCTTCCCTTTTGATCTTTAGTCCCTTCAGTTCGGTGTCGTTCCTAATCTCATCTAACAGGACCTCCAGCAGCCATATAAAAAGGAGAGGAGATAGTGGACATCCCTGTCTTACTCCTTTCTGGATCTCGATTCTACCAGATTTATTTTGATTTACGATAATCCTGGCCATTTGATGGTCATAAATTGCGTGTATTACATTATTAATTTTAAAGCCCAGGTCCAATTCATTTGCTAAATTTTTCAGATATTGCCAATTAACATTGTCAAACGCTTTCTCAGCGTCTAGGAAGACCAGCGCCACTTTTTTATTTATATTTTTTTGTAATATTCAATTATATTAATCATTGTCCTAATATTGTTTTTTAGATATCTGTTCGGTAAAAATCCATTTTGGTCTGATTTTATTCTTGTGTTTAAAAAGGGTTTTTGCCTCTCTGATAGTATAGACGCAAAAATGTTATAATCAACGTTTAACAACGAGATGGGCCTGTAGCTTGCCGGATTAAGTAGGTCTTTATCTGGTTTTCCTATAAGGATTATATTGGATTCGATCCAAGATTCAGGAGTTCTCCCTGTTTCCAAGATTTTTTTATTTATTTATTTATCGGGTTTCTTGACTTCGCGGTCCAAGATTCAGGGCACTAAAAACAGAAACAATAAAACAGTAAAAGCAGTTAAAAACAGAGCACAATAAAACAATAGGATTAGGACACTGGCACGGTTGGAATAAGATGTCATTAAAGACCTTCTCGAGGATGTCCTCTATCTCCTCACAATGTTCTTTATAATATTCTGCGGAATAACCGTCTGGGCCAGCTGCTTTTCCCCCTTTGGCTTTTTTTATTGCGAGTTTTATTTCTTCTCTCGTTATTTTTTTATTTAGTGCTTCCCTCTCATCCTCTTTATTTTTACCAAGTTTTTTTTTATCTCCTATGTATTTCTGTACCTTTTCCGAATCGATATTGTCGTTTTTATATTATTTCGAGAAGAATTCCTCAAAGGTTCGCCTTATGTCTTCCTCTGAAGTTATTTCCCTATGGCCAATTCTTAATTTAGGAATAACATTTCTCCTTCTCTTTTCCTTCAATTGCCAGGCAAGAAATCTGCCCGCTTTGTTAGCATGCTCAAAGAATTTTTGATTTGTATACTTTAGGGGTTTTTTTTGCATTCCTTCCAATTCGAAGAAATCCAGTTGTTTCAGTAACAGATATAATTCCTTTCTTTTTTCAGCATTAGTAGTAGTAGGGTGTTTCTTTAACTCCTTCTCTGTTGCTGAAATCCTATTCTGAATTTCTTGGAGTTCTTTCCTTTTTTTCTCTTCAAGATGGCCTGGCTCTTCATGTAGAAGCCCCTCAGGTAGGCTTTGCTGGTATCCCATATAACCCTCCAATTTTCGTTATCTTTACAATTTATTTCTAGGAATTCTTTTAGGTTTTTCTTACTCTCTTCCATTATATTCCTATTTTTTGCCAGCCAGACTGGGTATTTCCAACAGAACTCCGTTCTCTTTCCGTAAAACTCTATCTCAATTGGACAGTGGTCGGAGATATATTTAGAAAGGATTTTTGTTTGTTGGACTTTTGGCAGTAGATTTTTTGATGTAAAAATATAGTCAATTCTCAACCATGACTGGTGCCTGTTAGAATAAAAGGTATAGTCTCTTTCCTTGGGGTGCATCTCCCTCCAGATATCTATAAGCCCAAGGTTTTCTTTAAGGTCAAAAAGTTATTTGGCAGTTTACCACTTGGGCCACTCCCGCTCTTATCTACCTTGGGGTCGAGTACCCCATTAAAGTCACCAAGGAGAACAAGGTTGTCATATTCATGGTCAAGTATTTTCTCCTCAATTTCTCTAAAAAAATTGTTTTAGAGTCATTTGGGGCATAGGCATTGCAGATTAAAGATATTTCTTTCTCCTTTTCTATTAAGATCCCCACATATCTTCCTTCCTAATCTTGGAATGCCAATTTAGGATTTAGGTTTAAGTCAGCGTATATTGCTACCCCCTTTTTCTTCTTGTTTGATGAGGCCGAAAAGATCTCGCCAATTGCGTCATGTTTAAGGTATTGTACATCTGTATTTTTTATGTGAGTTTCCTGGAGGGCTATCACACTAGCCCTACTTTTCTTAACCTTTTGGAAAATTCTCCCCCTCTTAACCCCACTGTTTAACATTCCAAGTTAAATATTTTATGGACATTTACAAGTCTTTGGAGATCTCCTCTTCCTGGTTTTCTTCCTCTAGTGACTCCTCTTCTTCTTCCTCGTCCCCTATTTCCTCGTCCTTACTCTCTTTGGGTGTGTCTATTGGTTTTTTGGGGGTCATGGGATGGTCTCTATTTCCAGGTCTATTTTGAACGTCCTTGTCCTCCTTCAAATCTTCACCGTATTTTCCGATGAAATCTTTCGCTTTGTCTATTGTTGTAAGCCAAAACTTCCCTCCCCTGAAGGTGGCCATCACTCCCTCTATCTTCTCCCAACGGTACCTGATGTTATTTCTCTTTAGTATATCTGTTAAAAAATAATAGTTATTTCTCCTTTCCATCAGTTCCTTTGGGATCTCCTTGAATATTGTCACTTTTTTGCTTTTATAGGCTCCATGTCTTTTAAATTGCCACGTTAGAATGTCATCTCGAATTGATTTAAGGGAGTAATTCACGATCACATCTCTTAGGAGATTGTTCCCCTTCGTGTATCCCGAGCTCACCCGATACACTCTATCAATCATGTTAGCCATCCACATTTCCAGTTTATCCAAAATACTAGCCGATATGGCTGTTATGATTTCTTTGATTCTTTCATTCTCCTCCTCTTCAATCCCTCTATACCTCAATTGATGTTCTTTTAAGGCTATCTCCATAAGGATTAGCCTTTCTTCTAATACTATATTCTTGATTTCCAATTCTTTAATTTTTTCCAGATTCTTTTTTTGTTTCAATTTCATTTCTATATTTTCCCTTTTCAGTTCTGTCACTTCTTCTTTCACTTCACCTATCCCTCTGTTCAGTATTGCCATTTCCTTTTTCATCTCCTTTAAGTCACCTTTAATTTCACCTTTCATTTCTTGCAGATCGCCCTTCAGGTCTCCCTTTAAGTCTCTTATGTCCTCCTTCATTTTCCTTCTGTCATCATCTCCTCTTTCTAACATCTTTCTTATATCTTGCATTTCCACCAGAAGTTCTTTAAAACCAAATTCTCCTGCATTGGAGGCTCTTCTCTGCATCTCTCCTTTCCTCTCTCTCTCTTTACCTGGTCTAGCTCTTGTAGTCATTATGGTCAGTTCTTGCATAAATTTTGTCCTTCTGGTCTCCCCAGATCCTCCCACATTCCAGTATTATTTTTGAAATTGTACCTTGTCTTCACAAACTTTCCCTCGTCTCTGTTGCCACCTCCTCTTTCCCCTTCGTGTGACCGTGTCTTGCTTTCTTTGACTTTACTTCTTTTCTTCCTTTCTGGGCGCCGCTCTGGTCACCTCCTCAAACTCCTCGGTCGCTTCAGTCGCTGCCGCCTCTTTTCTGTCTCCCAAATTTATGCTCTCCTGATCAGGTCGGATCTCTGTCTCAATCTTGTTTTTCTTCTAGCTTTCCTTGCAGGTTCTTTACCTCTCTAGGGTTGGCGTAGTGTATTTCCGCTCTAGGACTCCCGCCCCCTTGTCTCTTCTGCTCTCTCGCCTCCCGGCTTTCCCAGTTCACCTCCTTCCGGCTCGCCTCTTTCCGGACCACCACCTCCTCCGATGATGATCTTCCGTCTTCTTTCCTCTAGGCTTCCCCGAGCTCTTATCTCCTGATCAGGTCCTTTCTTCATTCCTCCACCTCCCTCTCATGGAGCCATCTTTGCCTCAGCTTATTTCCAGCAGTTAAAGGTACATTCCGTCCTTTCTTCCTTCCTTTCTCCGGTTAAGCCTCTCTCTTCCTAGAATATCTCTCCAGACGCCTCTAAGCTCTCAGGGGTTCTCTATATCCAGTAGCTTGCCATTCAAATTAGTCTTTGCACTTTGGGGCGCACGGGCTTGCTGAGCCTCACCCCCTCTCTCTGCCTCGCTTTCTCCTCTCAGCGGCTCCGATGTTGTCTCGCCACCTTCCTTCGCGTCTCCCTCTCTTCTATGTTGGCACGGCTCACTTTCCACCTACCCTCGTGTGTTGGTTGGCTTGTGGGAGGATTGGGCTGCTTTTTCCGCAGGCCTCGCTCAGCAGGGATCCCTCAGGTCTCTTCTGTCCTTACCGGTCTCGTCCAGGTCCTTGAGGGGCCCGGATCTTGACTGACAGGACTTTCTTTGACCCTGGACCTTGTGCCTTTAGGTCTCGGCACCTGCGGGCTCCTTCTCACGCCCGATCCTCTGCTTTGCTTCGTCCCTAGGGCAGCAGGCTCCTAGGACGCATCCCTCCTCGCCATTAGCCAAACCGGAAGTGTGTTGTGTATTTTACTATGTGCTGTGGGCTTGGCCTCATGTAAGCTGCCCTGAGTCCCTTCTGGGAGATGAGGCGGGATATAAATAAAGTTTAATAATAATAATAATAATAAGAAGAAGAAGAATTTGCCTCCTTGCCTTAGAAAGTGTGTACAGCATGCAGGCCCAGAAAGTGAGTGCGCCTGATTGCAGCCGAGCACCTCCTCTGGAGTAAGATAACTCCTCTTTGCCTTGGAAAGTATGTGTGATGTGCAGGCCCAGAAAGTACACGTGCCTGTCTGCAGCCGAGCACCTCCTCTGGAGTAAGATAACTCCTCCTTGCTTTGGAAAGTATGTGTGGTGTGCAGGCCCAGAAAGTGCATGTGCCTGTCTGCAGCTGAGTACCTCCTCTGGAGTAATATAATTCCTCCTTGCCTTGGAAAGTATGTGTGATGTGCAGGCCCAGAAAGTACATGTGTCTGACTGCAGCCAAGTGCCTCCTCTGGAGTGAGATAACTCCTCCTTGCCATGGGAAGCGCGTGTGGTATGCAGACCCAGAAAGTGCCGATGCCTGCCTGCAACAGAGCGCCTCCACTAATATAAGAAACAGGTATGAAGCCTCCTTAAAGTCTGTGCCAGCCTGCAGCTGAGCATCTCTCCTTTAGAGCAGTGTTTCCCAACCGCTGTGACGTGGCACAGTAGTGTGCCATGACGGACCTCCTGCTGTGCCGTGAGAAAAGCTCTCAACTCCCCTTCCTTCCCCCTCCTCCTGCTGAACTCCTGCTGCTTGGGGGAGGAGGAGGAAGGGCCGGGCGGTGGCGATGAAAAAGGAAGAAGGGGCCGGGGCGCCGCCTCCTTCCGCCATTTTCCCAGCCAGCCTCCAATCCGCCATGACTCCCGCCATGACTCAAGACCCTCATTCGCTGAAGCCACGCGGAGGAGGAGTCCCGCCCACTGAAACCCGTCTACCGCTCATGCTCCTCCTCCTCCACGCGGCTTCAGCAAGCGAGGGGCGGGAGTCATGGCGAAGAGCGGCGCCGAGGACAGGGGCCATGACTCCCGCCCCTTGCTCGCACTGCCCCCTCAAGGCTGGATAAGCTGTGGGAGAGCTGAAGCTGAAGGGAGGGGGTGGAGCCAGGCCGCACCATGCCCCGTTCCCTCCCCCCCGGCTTCAGCTCTCCCACAGCTTCTCCAGCCTTGAGGGGGCAGTGACAAGTCAGCATTGTGCTGGCTCTGCCACCGCTGACTTGGCACTGCCCCCTCAAGGCTGGAGAAGCTGTGGGAGAGCTGAAGCTGGGGGGGAGGGGTATGGTGCGGCCTTGCTCCGCCCCCTCCCCGACTTCGGTACTCCCAGCAGCTGCTCCCAGCAGTGTGGTGAAGTGATAATTTTAATTACAGGTTAAATGTAATTTTATATATCTGTTAAATGTTAAAGGTAACATAGGCCATAACAGGGTGATATTAAGGGCCACCCTCTGCATGGAGGTTGAGTTACCATAGTAACGGTGGGCGGAGCCAGCCAGGAGCTAAATTAGAATGCTGGAGAGTTTGAATTTGTCAGTTGGACAGCAGCTGTGACCAGAGTTAGTTGGTATTTGGCGGTTGGTGGGATAGCCAGCATTCTAATTTAGCCTCCTGACTGGCTCCGCCCACTGTCACTATGGCAACACATTCCCCTAGGAGGGAAATTCCTTTACTATCATAGTTAACCCTTTAAGGTCTATCTGACACTTAACCCCATATTCCAACAATAAAACAACACACACATTTTGACTTCATTACAGCAGGCCACCATCCCCCAGCCGTTCTTTACTGTGTTAGAGTGTCATTTTGTGTCATTTTGGTTGGTGGTGTGCCTCCAGATTTTTTTAATGTTAAAAGTGTGCCACGGCTCAAAAAAGGTTGGGAAACACCGCTCTAGAGTAAAACAGCTGAAATGCCCAAAATGATGGCAAGGGGAGCCTGGGGAGCCTCCCACCCCAATAATGGGCTGATAGAAAACAGATCGACCGGCACACCAGAGCAAAAACAGATACCTTCCCTCTCGATTTTTGGAGGCTCCTACAAGAACTGGGACACGAAACAGGTCAAGGTTTATCCAGAACGCACAACCCTAGTAAATACACAATAATACATTTCGATTCAAGACACTTAAAAATTCTTTCTGACCAAAAAGTTTCCGCAGTGTGCCAAATGGTAAGGTTGCCTCTGATCACTTCTTACTAATTCTCCTTTCTCCCTAGCGTATTTCTTCTTCTTTTCAAGGTCTCCAGAACTATTTTATTTCAGCCAGCTAATTTAGATGAGGACCATTTAGTGCACTTTTTATACTGCCTGCTATAATAGATTTCAAAGGCTATAATGTTCCCTCATCCGATCCAGGGAGAGGGCCATCTATACAGGAGTGTCTGCTTTTATCTGGTAATTTAAAACCCCATTACTTGGGCTCTTTTTTATCATATGCAAATGATGCCTTTTTTCCTCTGGCAACTGGAAAGAGTCAAGGGGCTTATTTGCTATTGTAAAAGCAGAGCAAGTTAAAATAAATGGGTAGCAGCCAGCCACAATTATGTCTTGAAATATGTTTCGTATTGCTTTAGAAAGCTGAATCGGGATTTTACTCACAAATTTCAGCTATTCTGCATTCAGTAATCTTTTGAATGGCCTCCTTAACGTGTTCAGGAGCCAAAATAGCCTTCAGAAATATAACATAGTCAACTAAACCTTCAGTGCTGATCACAGATGCATCCTTATTTTTCTATATGTGTATTAAAAATACCATAACAAAGCAGGAAAAGGAGGAGGAGAGCAGTTCGCTAATGAGTATGTGCCATCACGATAGATGAATGATCTATAGCAGGGCTGTCCAACTTCTATCGGCCCAAGGGCAGGTAGAAGGTCACTGATCACCTGGGGGGCCAAAGGGTCTGCCTCCGCCCCTGGCCCTGCCCCTCCCCGCCCTGCCCCTGCCCCTCCCCCCCTGCCCCACCCCCAGCCCCGCCTCTTCCTCCTAGGAAGGGATGGGGAGCTGCCAAAAAGGAGTTGTAGGCGGCGCGAAGGGCGGCGCGTCAGAGGCCTGGGACGCACCGCCCTTCACGCCGTGTCAGAGACCTGGGACGCACCGCCCTTCACGCCGCGTCAGAGGCCTGGGACGCACCGCCCTTCACGCCGCGTCAGAGGCCTGGGACGCACCGCCCTTCACGCCACGTCAGAGGCCTGGGACGCACCGCCCTTTACGCCGCGTCAGAGGCCTGGGACGCACCGCCCTTCACGCCGCGTCAGAGGCCTGGGACGGGCTGCCCTTCGTGCCGCCTACTGCTCCTTTTCGGCGGTTCCCCCTCCCTTCCTAGGGTTTCGCCCACTTCTGACACTGGCGCAGAATATAACTATTCGTTGACCGCTTTGCAAGCCTCCCAGTGATTGCTAATATTGTGCATTCTATTATTGTTTTCTGGCACTTTAATAATGCTAATACCTTGATTTGTATTGCGCCTGGGAGGGCTTCTGGGTTCTGTGTCCACTTTTGATGACGGAGGAGCTTTTCCTTCCAGCTACGGCGTCTCAGCTCACTCCTGTGTGAGTTAGCAGCTCGTATATGCTGTTTATGCTTTTTATGTTCATTATATAACAGATAGGCATTGCCCCTTTAAAAAATATGTGATTATGTTGAGAATGAACTTACAACTTTGATTTCTGACACTCTTGACCATTGAGTCCTTTTGAATGCGATAAAATATATCTGTGTTATTCATTATATCGTGGTGTTGCGTTTACCTATTCTGTTTACAAGGCTTGACCTGGACTTATTTCAGCTACGCCTAGATATCTGTTGATTATGGTGCAAGTACTGGGACATATTTGATTTCCATCCAGGAACATTTGCACTCTGGGACTTTGGGTACTATAATATCCGTGGACTACATGAACTCTGGTTACTAGCTATCTGTTGATTATGGTGCAAGTACTGGGACATATTTGATTTCCATCCAGGAACATTTGCACTCTGGGACTTTGGGAACTATAATATCCGTGGACTACATGAACTCTGGTTACTAGCTATCTGTTGATTATGGTGCAAGTACTGGGACATATTTGATTTCCATCCAGGAACATTTGCACTCTGGGACTTTGGGAACTATAATATCCATGAACTACAGTAACTCTGGTTACTACCTTGATCCTTAATGTCTTTCCCTATAACACCAGTCTGTATATTGTTCTCCTTGAATCTTTCCCTTTAACTCCAGTCTGCATATTGTTCCCTCTGAATCTTTCCCTCCTGCTCCCATGTTTATTGATGAAGGTGTATGCTGCAGCCAGGTTTGGCTATGGTGTTGATTTCAATATGTGTTATGCATGACGAGATATGTTTAATCATGAGTAGATAAATCAGCTTCAAGAAAATGATAATATATTCAATTTGATACTTTTGAAAGATTGATTCAATTACTTGTCCCTTGAGTGGTACAGCAGGTATATAAAATTGAACAATAAATAAATAAAATAACTACTTTTTTCCTCCATAATAACCAAAGCCCCGCAAGATTCTTGGTTTTGTTGGAGTAGCCTGCCCCCAATAGCTATTTTGGGGCTGGTAGAGAGCATAAAGGATTGAAAAAGCATCTAACTATGGCCCAAGATGACATCTGTTGAGACTTATGGCCTTCATCTATACAGCCATATAATGCAGTTTCAGAACGCAGATTGAACCACATTGAACTGGAGTACTTAGCTCGTTGTGTAGCTCGTTGCCAACCTTTGCAACCCGAAAGACAGTTGCATCTGTCAACTAGGAAATTTAGGTACCACTTGAGTGGAGAGGCTTAATTTAACTGATTTACGAGGCCATAAAAATATCCAGGAAATACACACAAAAGGAGTGAAGGAATGCGACAGCACCTCCTGGTGGCCAGAAAAAAGCTGGAATGTTAAATTGCCTCTGTGTCTGTCTTATATGTTGTATGTCAAATGGCATTGAATGTTTGCCTGTATATGTGCATAGTGATCCGCACTGAGTCCCCTGCGGGGTGAGAAGGGCGGAATATAAATGACGTAAATAAATAAAATACACAATTTAAACCTCCTTTTTAATTGTATGTTTGTGTCTATGTTTGTTGCAATCCTATTAAGGATTTTTATTTGGCAAGGGGAGGATCTTACTCTTTCATTTCATAGTTTCTCTGTCACCATAGCGACTGATTTAGGAAATGAGAGCCTCCTGCAGAAGAGTCTTTTTAGCAAAAAAAAAAAGTTTATCATATCAGTCAATTTATATGGAATTGAAATTAAGAGATGCTGGTTTTACTTTGCACTGAAAGGCATCCAAATTAACCCTGGGAGATAATCAGGTCCCTCGGTATACTTCCCTCGAAATCTCAGAGGAGAAGGAGAAATTGATGATTAGCAGAGGGACTCTGTTGGTAAGTGTCAGGATGAAACACTTCGACAGGAAAAGAACATGTCCCCAAATGAAGGAGGAAAGATGTGTGCATTTCCTAGGATTGCATTCTGAAAGTTGTCCCTTCAATCAAAATAGCCAAGAGAACAGAGCATTCATTTTTGCTGCAATTTTATACTTACTTGGAAGTAAATATGGTCAAGCTCAACGAGACTTGGGGGTAGACAGACATGCATATGTAGGACTGTGAAGTTCTGGTCTTTTTGCAAAACTTGCATAGACATACAACAATGCCATAGACATACAACATATATAGACAGACATAGAGGCAATTTAACATTCCAGAAATCAGTTAAATTTAGCCTCCCCACAAAGTGGTACCTCAATTTCCTACTTGACAGATGCAACTGTCTTGCGGGTTGCAAAGGTCGACAACGAGCTACACAAATTGCCCGACCCAGGCAGACCTTGAACTCATGACCTTCTGGTCAGTTGAGATCTTATGCAGCTGACACCCAGCCAGCTGCACCACATTCTCGGTGGTATGTGGGTGTGTGAGAGAGACTGCCTTCAAGCTGCCTGTTGGAGCACCCAGCATCCAGTCTGAGAAAAAAGAAAGCTTGGATTATAGACTCTGCACCATCAATTTCAATGGTAAAAAATTGTTTTACTGAATTTCGTTGTGGCCGTACAAGCACGGAAGATGCCGAACATTCTGGACACCCAGTTGAGGTCTCTACACCCGAAACAATTGAAAAATTCGTGATATTGTGTTGGCCGATCGGAGACTGAAAGTGCGAGAGATTGTGGAAGCCATAGGCATCTCACATGGCTCAGTGGTTTCAATTTTAAATGATCACTTGGGTATGAGAAAGCTTTCCGCAGGATAGGTGCCGCGTTTGCTCACAATCGACCACGAACACAATCGTGTGACAATTTCACAGGAGCGTTTGGCATTGTTCAACCGCAATATGGATGGGGTTTTGCACCGTTTCGTAACTGTGAATGAAACGTGGATCCACCACAACACACCAGAGACCAAACAGCAGTCAAAACTGGGTTTCTCAGGGTGAATCGGCGCCAAAGAAGACCAACGTGGGTTTGTCAACCAATAAAGTCATGGCGACTGTTTTTGGGGATGCATGCAGCATAATCCACATTGACTACCTTCAAAAGGGTAAAACAACCAATAGCGAATATTATGCCAACTTATTGGGTCGATTTAATGAGGATTTAGGGGGGGAAAGACCACATTTGGTCAAGAAAAAAGTTACTTTGCACCAGGACAATGCAAGAGTGCACACATGTGCGGTTGCCATGGCAACAATCCATGAATTGGGATACGAATTGCTCCCTCATCCGCCCTATTCTCCGGATTTAGCCCCGAGTGACTATTTCTTGTTTCCAAACCTGAAGAAATGGCTCGGCGGAAAGAGATTTGACTCCTAGGCATGAGAAAAATGAAACGGAAATTAAAAGGATTCGTAAGAGATTCGTATGAAATGGGACTTTTGAGGTTTTACGGATCGCTGCCACGAACCAGGAAGTAGACTTCCTTTTACGGTCCTTCAGGTCAACAATATGCGTTAAGTTCGTTAGAAATTCTTAAGTATTAATTAATTAATTATTGTAGTACTCACTTCTCCCTGTCTTCTCCCGCTCATTTCCTTCCCGCCTTCATTAAGCTTCTTCTTTTCCCGCATTTCTATGGGGAACTGGAAGTGACGCTGCTGCTAGGCAATGCATCCTGGAAACTGTAGTCCTCCAGGCTTCTCCCCCCCCCCTCCTTCTCTTCCCTGTTGCTCTGCCTTCTCCCATCGCAGGGGCCAGCTTCAGCCCTCCAGGTACGTTTTTTGGACTTCAACTCCCACCATTCCTCACAGCCTCAGGCCTCTTCCTTTCCTCTCAGCCTGGGCAAACTTGGGCCCTCGCTCCCTCAGGATCGGGGCCAGAGAGAGGCGAGGGGGGTGAGTGGGGCCTCCTCCTCTCTCGCCAGCCTGTCATTGGCAAGAGAGGAGGAGAAGCCGCGCCTCGCGCCCCTCTGCTTCTCTCTAGCCTTGATCCATGGATCCAGGCTAGAGAGAGGCGGAGAGGTCTTGCTGGGCGCCTTCAGCTAAAAATATAAGCCGACCCAGGGTTGGGTCGGCTTATATTTTAGCTGGAAAAAGACCATCGCTCCCCCTCGCTCTCTCTAGCCTCGATGCATGCACCGGGGCCAGAGAGAAGCGAGGGGGGTGAGCGAGGCGCCGACGCGCGGGGGATCCCAGTTTGGCCCAATTCTGTCATTGGTGGAGTTCAGAATGCTCTTTGATTGAAGGTGAACTATAAATCCCAGCAACTACAACTCCCAAATGTCAAGGTCTATTTTCCCCAAACTCCATCTGCGTTCACATTTGGGCATATTGAGTATTCATGCCAAGTTTGGTCCTGATCCAGGATTGTTTGGGTTCAGAGTTATCTCCCCTAAATCACTGTCAATTCCTCCCAAACCCCTCCAGTATTTTCTGTGGGTCATGGGGGTTCTGTGTGCCAAGTTTGGTCCAGGTCTGTCATTCATGGGGTCTCAGCTGTGGAAGTCAGAGCTGAATTGGTCGAAGGTACTGCAAATCCCATCATCCATTGTCCATCCTCCCCCAAACATATTGTTTTTGTGATTAATCCCTATGCTTTAACTTTGGTCAATTTGTAACAATGAAAATACATCCTGCATATTAGATATTTGCATTAGAATTCATAAGAGTAACAAAATTATGAAGTAGCAACGAAAATATGGATGGGGGTCACCACAACATGAGGAACCACTGCATTAATACATATCTCTCTCTCGGCATTACTTCACGAACGAAGATTCAGGAAGGACTCATCCCACGCTTTTTACAAGCGCGCTGATGACTAAAGAGGCCAATCTGAGATAGGCAAGTTCGGTTGCAGAAAGCACAGCAGAAAGTCTATATATTATACATATATCTTTCTGTTTAATTGCTATTAGGGAAATAAAACGTGAACAAAGGAAGGAAGGAGACAAAGGAAGAAGTAGAGAAGGGGGGAGGGAAGGAAGGAAAGAGAAAAGAAGGGATGGGGAACCAAAGAGCAAAGGAAGGAATGAAAGAGGAGGGTAGAGAAGGTCACAGTTGTACTGAGAGCTAGTAGCTAGCTCTTATATTGATGTTACATCTACAGATCCATTGAATTGCACTGCAGAGGTGAAGGGGAATGTTCCCCCCTTGATTTTTGACTGTTTCCCTGCTTTTTCTACTTTAGAACCAATTTAGAATTTCGTAAGTAATTAAGTTACATTTTAGCACTTTTTGCAAAAATTTTTGTAAGTATTTGATATACTAATAAAAAAAAATCCCCCATTTGATTTTAGAATTGCGATTTTAGGATTCTAAACCAAGCCTATTGACTCCAACAATGAAATCATCTCACAAACAAATACCTATTTTGATGACCTCGACAAATCTTAATTTTTGGAAGGGATAAAAAAATTGGAGAAACGTTGGACAAAATGTATAGAGCTCAAAGGAGACGACGTTGAAAAATAAAATGATTTTTTTTTACCCCAAAACCTGTGTTTCATTCAAAATGTCACAGACTTATTGACCCGCCCTCGTTTAGTCTAGCATCAGAAACTAGATTATATGACAATGTAGCTCCAGCCTAAGTCATAGTTATGTCTGGCACAGTATGTTCTAATGGTTTCTCAATTCCATTATGCCTAAAAGAGATGGTTTTTTTTATAAAAAAAGCTTCATCTGGATCCCACCAACTTTTCAACATTTGTTTTTTGGACTAGGTACTGGAGCACGTGACAGTGGTGGCTTCTTCTTCCAGAGTTTAGCCCCACAATAATGCCATTCTCTCTCTACCCAACTCTCTGCTGCCTGCTAATATATTTGAAAACAAGAACAACAGCTGTGTAAGGGAAATGACACAAATAATGCCACACTTCTAGCTTGGCCCTCAGATCCTAAACAGATGGGAAGAAGAAGATCTGTTGGTTGTACACTTTGCAATATTTTCCCACCCAGTCAATTTTATGTTGGTTTTTATGGCGAGAGCAAACTGTTCAATACGGAACATAAAATGTCAATCATATTTCAGAAGGACAGCATAATTTTTCCCATTTTCTGGAAGAATTATAATGGCATGTTCTTTACTATTTTACACTGAATATTCTTACTACTGTATTTTCCGGTGTATAAGATGACTGGGCATATAAGACGACCCCCCAACTTTTCCAATTAAAATATAGAGTTTGGAATATACTCGCCGTATAGTCTACCCCTCTTCCAATGCACACCAAATAAAAAATTTAAAAGTATCTGTTGTAGTAGAGCCTGAGGCTCTTGTTGCTCCTGGTAGTAGAGACTTGGGTGGGGCTGATTCTTCAGCATCTAGCAGTAGTATGGAACTGGGTGAGGCCGATAAGAGTTATTCTATGCCTCAAAGGGGAAGCAAAAGGCTTACTCGAGAACAAAGTGCAGAGGAGATCACTCAGTGCAAGAGAATAAGACAAATACTTACAGAGCCTACTGATGAGGAGAGTTTTGAGGGCTTCCCTGGGGAGGATGGGAGTCAGAGTGAAGGGAATTCTTTGGATGAAGAGCTGGATTGATCCAGGGTAAGGGAGGTCCAGGCTGTTTGTGAGGAACCCACAAGCAGTGAGACCTTTTTAGGGTTCTCTGATTATACAGAATGGCCCTCAGGCTATCCTGATAACTGTTGGGGAGATCTAAGTCTTGACAGAAGATGGTACAATTGGAGAGGGTCTGCAGCTGCGGGGACAATAGCAGCTGAGCCTGTTAATGAAGAGGTGTTGTCAAGCTCGGGTGGGTCCGAAGTGGAAGACTAATAAATTGTGGGCTTGGAGATGTTTCACTTTGCAGCAGGCAAGGTGTTACGTTTGGGACTTCTGCCTTGTATCTTGAATCCTGTATGGAGGAACTTCGTTGCTGCCCGTACCACGTTTGGCGTAGTTTGAACTACTTTGATCTACTCTGCTGTGGACATTCGGCTTGCCTTCTCCCTCTGTTTTGACCCGGTATCCGTGACAATGTTTGAAGCTCAACCCTTTTAGACTGCCTATTCGTGAAGACCAGGACTGACTACAGACGCTGAGTTGAATCCTACTACTTTTGTGTTTATCTTGTTAATGACTGTTTAAAGACTGTTTGTTTTGTGCTAAAGAAGGCTATTTTTCAGTTAAAGTTTAGCTAAATAGGTGCTAGTCAAGCACAGTGATTAAGTGGACACTAAACCCTTTTTATCACCTACTTGTGACTGGGTGTTAAGCGGCATCTGATTCTGACAGTATCAGATTTTATTTCAATATGGTAATTTTCCTATTACTGTACCTCCTTGACCTCCACCCCCCGGAATAAAGAGACGACACAAGTAAAGAGACAACACAAGTAAAGTGGATTCAAATTGGGCAACTTTTATTCAATCGTTACCTATTTAAACTCCTCAACTAAACGTAAGGAGGGGGTGTCAGGAATCAAGGTGTTTCAATCCGTGGTGTCGTCTTAACCTGGCATCTCAACACAATTTAAGGGTGAAACACCAGGATTGCCTGATTATCCAACCAGGACAAACCTTAAGGGAAATGAGACAGAGGCCTGGTCTCCGTATGCTGAGATCAGCCTCTTCCCATTCCAGGGCCATTAACTTAACTCACCAAACAACAACTTCAATGTGAGTGTTAACTTTAATGGCCCTTGCCCGAACAGGGGGCGCCAGAGATGCACACCAACAAAGGATTCCCTAGCTAATTACGCCACAGACTGGGGGTAGGTGTCTACCTTGCCCCCATCCCCACCAAGTCCTCTAACACCTCCTCCGACTTAACTGAATATCTCACAACAAAACACAGTTGCCCACGTCAGAAAAATGCACCCCGTCATGCCTGTACAATAATGGAAAATCCAAAGAAATGTCCGGATGGCCGAGGTAGGACCCATTACCTCTATCAAAAAACTTCCGCATGGCCCGGTTCACCCTTTTTTAGTTCTCTCCAAAAACCCTCACATCTCCACCGCCGCGCCATATCATTCAGGGCACCATGGCAGACCAGACGATGTGGACTTTAGGCCATGCGCTCCCAATCTTCTCTAGGTCTGCCCGAGCCTGTAGGTATAGAGCCTTACCCGTAAACAAACTTAGAACGTTATCCCCCAAGTGTATCACCAGTACATAAGGAGGCAGACCTCTCCCGACTGTGAACAACAGGGGTAACAAGCCATGCCACTGCAAACCTCGCCTGCCTCCCCATTCAATCTGGGCTATATCAGATAGCCATCCGTCTTCGAAAATATGTCTTACGAGCGAATTGCTCAGCCCAATAATATAGCTGTGACCAACCACCAGCCCTCTCTTCGGCGGTGAGGCACCAGCAGCGTCTGAAAGATAAAAAACTCAACAAGCATGGTGCTCACGTATTTTTATATACATTCGATCACCACCTCCCAACCCTTTAATGCTCTCAACATTGAAACCCTTGGTGGCCGCGTATGAAGCAGCCCCTCTTAAAAAAGAGTAGGTGCCAATTTAAATTTCCCTAGTCCGCGAACCTCAAGTGACTTCTTCGTAACCGGCCAAACTAATTTTATTAAAGCGGAGTCCCATCCAGGTCTGAGACAAATACCCGGGAACCTGACCCCTTGCCGTCAAAAACCGTGACATGGCTGCTATTAAACAAAGCTCCCTTTTGCTGGCTTTTGACAGTGTGATCGAACAGCCCCTTCCACTTTAATCAGTCTTAGATGCCTTCCCACAAATCTCAACTTGTCCCGGCCACAACGAATATCAGCAGCGAGGAGGGCTTCAAGGGGCCTGTCCGTCTTGGAGGATGCCACCAACTCGCTGACTCTTAGCTCTTGGGATTGTTTTAGGGTGGCCTTTCCTTTCTCTAAGAATTGCTTGACTCTAGCCATCAGGCCCGCCACTTCTCTGGCGGCAACCTGGAATACTGGTTGATGGTGTCTAATTCAATTCCCAGAAATGGTAAACTGTATTGGGCCCGTCAGTCTTATCGTGAGCCAAATGAAGTATACAGTACAGAGCACAAGTCATCCGGTATCGCATCATTCGCCGAGTCACCCCGATGGTATGACAGGTGATGAATGAGGCGATACTCACCAGGAGCCTTCTTCTTCTTTTTTTTGGAAAACAATCCCCAAGGGGGGAAACTCGAAACTGGGGTGTGGGAGGGGAAGTGAGCGGCCCCAACAACCTGCCTTCCTCCGCCTGCTTCTGAATTTTTTTATTTAACCACGTTCTCCATGCCAATCATGGATTTTAAATTTGAAGACAACCGTGGTGCACGCGGACCCTGGGCTGGGATACGAAGACCAAATGAGAAGCCATGAAGCAAATAACTTGCAGCGGCCCGGTTAGGATATAACTTCAGCCACTGTCCGAGAGGCCCTAACTTAATTGGGCTGGGCCCCTTTTGGGAGAGTAGATTGATTTGGGATTCTTTTAAATTGAGAATCGCGAGGGGAAGCTCCACCTGCCTTACCTCTAAAGCAGCTTCTGGCCGAGTGATTGCCAAGGCATATGGTACATGCGTGTTGAAAAATGCAGTTCTTTTTAGAGCAGGTCCCTTGTGCTGAGTACTCCCAACACAATTGTCTTTGCTCCTGCGCCTGTTTGGGTGCAGTGCCCTGGCGAAAGGGCTGCACCACCCGTGAATTCTGAATTGTATGGCCACTGTCGGCTTTCTCCCCTGGAATCTTTCTTGCGGAATTCATGACCTCCATCCACAGTTGACTGTCGATGAGGTCCCACCGCTTGGCGGGTTGACAAGCTGCTTCACTCCTGAAGCGCTTATCGTAAAGCAACCATGCCTGGCCTGAAAAGTTTACCTTCGCTCCATAAATTATGTTTTGATATTTAAACAGGGACTTGGCCCTGTACGGGGAGGCATCTATAATTATGGTGGCGTATATTGTGTAACATGCGAGCCAATTGTCCCAGTTTTGCTCAACTCTACGTTTCTTAACCAATTCCTTACTCTCCTCATCAAGGTCCTCCTTCTCTTTTTTCTCTAACTCTCTAAAGTACAGGGAAAAGATGTCTACGTATTCGTTACGCAGAATCTTATCTAACGTCTTCTGAGCTAAGTGTGATCCCAGTGAGGCCGCTGAACCCGCCACTGTTACCGGCACGGTCCACTTGTCTGTACCCCAGAAACCTCTTTCATCGCTAGTCCTAGCTACTTCAAGCGAAATAGGATCCTTCGCTACTCTCCCAGGAAGGTTCTCGCGTGTGTCCCCCCCCTTTCGCAGCTGACAAGATTGCCGCTGATGCCGACATGTCATGTTGTGTGGTGGTGTGTGCTGCCTGGGTTTTGTCCCAAGGCCAGACCGTGGCAGCGTCTTTACCTACAGAAGTTGAAGGCGCCACAGGGGGGGGTGAAGAGCAGGCCTGCTCTATAGGTGAAGGCAGCACCGGGACATCCAAAGGCAGCTGCAATCCAGAGGTGTCCTCTGATGGTGTGATCTCCTCCTGTTCAGTCCCTGAAGCCGCCCCTTGGGGCTGGTCAGACACCCCGGTCGGTTCGTTCCCCGGACTGGCTGCACCTGCTTCTAAATCAGAGACACGAGAAAGCAACATTTCAAAAACTGCTTTTTTGTTGTGTCGTGTCACTCGGGGTCCGGCTCTAAGTACCGGTAACCCCGCCCTCTTTTCCAAATCCTCCACCCGCGCTAATACCAAAGTGGCTGCCGAGATGCCCCCTTCTTCCAAAGACGATTCCGCAGGGGGTGCTGGGCGTTTTCCGGGTGACTTCTTCGCGGGGCCCTTGCCCTTGCGTCCCCTGACATTCCTTCTCAGTGCCATCTGTAATAAACATGCAGCACGACATTTAATTAGAACAATGATAAAGGGAAAAACCCCACTGCGAGGCCTTGACACCATAAGGGTAGTCAGTAAATCACACCCTGAAAGGTGACCAGGTCCCCCACTTGCGTATTAACTTCCTTTTATTACTTATATATGCATATTTATAATTCATATCCTTTAGACATTTTATTCGCAATGTTAATGGTGGTGACCTACCCGGAAATATGTCTAATCCCATAAGAGGTTCTTAATTCATTAATGTTACCCCTTCAATTTAGCCTCCCCCCAAAATGGTTCCTAATCTCTTTCTTGTCAACAGCAACTGTCTTTCAAATTGCAAAGGTCAACAACCACCACACCAATTGATTGAGTGCTCGCCCATAACCGAGCAGCCTCGAATTCATAACCTTTTATTTACACCATATGCTCATTAAGTCCCACTAAATAAATCTGTGCAGCATTACTCCATGTCTGGTAGAATGCTTTTCAGTAACCTCTCAGCCAATTCAATGCTTAATGAGACAAAGTAAGGGGGGGCGGGAGTAATGGGCCCAACCCTAAAATGGCCACCATCCAGGGCCCGGCTGCACCATACAAAATGGCGGCCCCACGGAGGCCAGCCATGCGGCCAAGATGGCGCCGGAGGGAAGGCCACTCCCCCCGGCATCCAACCGGCGCCATCCAGGAGGTGCAGCTCCAAAGCGCCCAAATTGGAGCCAATGCCCAAGCCCTGCCCCCATCCTTCTGCAATGATGCCCTAGATGGGGGGGAGCCAGCAGCGTCGGCCCCGCATAACAGCGGGAAGAAGAAACTGCAGCCTCTAATCCCCCGCCCCACTGCCCCCATCGAGGAGCGCCCCGCGCAAAAGAGAAAAAGGGGGGGTGATGTGGGGGAGGGGACACCCCCGGTTGCAAGCTGGAAGGCCCTCACCCCCCTGGCCGCAACCCGAAAAAAGGCCGTAGGCAGGCAAAGTAAATAACCACCCCATCCCACAGCAAAAAACCCCTGTCCATGAGGCAACGGCGGCGGCAAATGGCGCGAAGGCGAAAGAGGTGCCCGCAGCTGCACTTTCCCCCGCCGGAGTGCTGCCCGCAAGTCGGCAGCAGCAGCGGGCGGAAACAAGCCTGCCCGTGGCCAAACGAGGGGGGGAACCCAGCCGCCCCACAGCAGCAGCGGCATCCCCGGGGGGGGAGAGAGGAGCCCCCGCGGAGCCCATCCGCTCCCCAACTTCCAAGCGGTCACCCACGTGTCCTCTGAGGGCCGCAGCCCACCGGCGAACCAGCGACCCGGCGGCGAGAGGGAAGCGCCAAACAAAGAGCGGGTGCCCAAATCCCCCCCACCTAACAAAGCAGGGCCTTCTGATGCAGGCAAGGGATGGAACCCATGCCGCCAAAAGCCCCAACTCTCATGCAACGGCAGCAGCAGAAAGTGGCGTGCGGGTTAAAGAGGCGCTCGCGGCCTAGCTGCTCGCCCAAAGCGCCACCCGCATGGCCGCGGCAACAGCGGCGGGGGGGGGGGGGGCAGGCCCCAAGAATCCCACCATTCCCGGACCCCCGGCCATTGCTCGGGACCCCCACTTGGTCGGCATAAGGGGAGGGGGGGCATAAATACCCCCTTGAAGGAAAAACACCCTCGCCGCCTATAAAGCGGCAGTGGCGGCAGCGGCGGCAGCGAGGAGCCCACCCACAGGCCTCCCGCTAACCAACCCAAACGCCAACCACCCAGGGTCACCCCAGGGCGAAAAGCTAACAGCCCCCACAGAAAATGAACGCACTGCCACAACCGGCGGTGCGGTGGCGAGGGGGCAGGGGAGGAAGAAGCCCACCCAAGGCCTCCCTCTCCCCAATCCCCCCGCCGAAAAACAAACAGCCCCCAAGGACCTGCAAGTAGGTCCCCTGGGCCACTGGAGGGAGCACAGCCCAGCTCCGGTAGAACTCGCCCACCGAGGGAGGGGGGAGCAAAAACGCCCCCCCCGGCCTCCCTAGGCCCCCAATACCGACCTGGTTGCTGCAGTCCTTCCACTTGCACGCTGCAGCTCCATGTCCAGGTCCTCTTCCTCCAAAGTTCTGGCTCAAAGTGAGCTTAGCAGAGGGCCTGGTTTCACTTTTGAAACCACGCTCCCTGCCTGGAAGATTCAAGAAACTTCGCCTCCCTTCCGAGGAGGGCCAAATCCCTCTCTCGCCAGCTGTGCTGGCGAGAGAGGCACTTCTCTGCCTCTCAGATCTCGCACCTGCACCGCTTCACTGCCGTCTTCAGGAGCGAGATCTGAAAGGCAGATGAGGAGGTATGGTAATAAGATACAAGGGCGGGCCAGACAGGTAAAAGAGGTGTGTTTTTCTGGGCTCAGAGATTGTGAAGGGCTGACTGTATACTACTCCAGTTTTCACTATGCAGTATATCCATCTCATGAGTTGTGTGTTGGGCAGGAATCTACCTTTGGAAGTCTTAATGCTCAAGGTACGTATTGCCTGCATTGCACATTTTCCCATATGTTTCACACTTCTTCAGAGGTAGTGCTTAGGGATGGTTTCGAACCCAAAATAGGGAATCGAAAATCTAATGGGGGGAGGGGGTTGATTAGTAATAGAAAGACTTACAAAAAAATTCCCAAAAATTTCTAAAATGTAAGGTAATTACTAACGAAATTCGTTCGTAGTTCTAAAGTAGGCAAAGCAAGGAAACAGGACTGACACTGTTTTAACCACAGGCAAATCAAGGGGCAACATTTCCCTTGGATTCCTTGCAGGGAGATATAATGCATTAATATATTATTATTAATATTATTATTAATATTATTATTAATATTATTAAAGGACAGGGTTTCTTTGCAGGGACATATAATGCATTAATATATTATTATTATTATTAATATTATAAAAGGACAGGGTTTCTTTGCAGGGACATATAATGCATTAATATATTATTATTAATTATTAAATAAAATAGTTGCCCACCTCTGGTGCAGGCCTTGCTAATCTGTAGAGTTCTCCTCACTCCAGCTTTTCCCCATTCAGTTTTACCATAGCACTCTAGGATCTCCGTTTGAACTCTATGGCTTTTCTTGATTCTGAACTCTTCCTTCTCCTCTCCGTGCATGTACTTCTGCTCTGTCCTTCTATCTAAACCCCTTCCTGGGTGTTTAAATCGCTTTTCGTTAGTCCTCCAGCCCCTCTAGGAGTCCTGATCTGGATCTCTCTATCGTTTCCGGCTCCTTTTCACTTCCTGGAGGAGGCCTTCACTCTAATTAGGCCCAAGCATGGAAAGGCCCCTGATTTGACTGTGAGTTATGTCTGCAAAGCTATTTTTGAGGGGGAAATTTTCCTGTTGGGTGGGCATCCGAAATATTTACTAATCTAACAAAAATTTGGGCCCAGAGAGTGCGGAAAAGAAAGTCCACTTCGGGATTGGCCCTGCGATGCGTATAAACTTGAAAGTCCCATACATACGAATCCCTTCTGATTTCTTTTAATTTTCATAACTTTTTTCTCATGCCTAGTAGTGCTATCAAATGCAGCTGTTCATAGAAAGACCTGCCAAAACACTGCTGCATTTTCATTTCAATCTCTTCTAAATGTGGCTGGTATGGAAATTGGTTCTTCTTTGTGCTGATTCAAAAAGAAATAGTAAAATATGGTCATTTGAGCATTCCCCCCTTATCCACACCAACAACAAGAACTCTAGGCAGCTTGGAGACATTATCTCTCTCTCTCTCACTCAGCATTACTTTGCGAACAAAGATTCTTAGGAAGGACTCATCCCATGCTTTTTACAAGCGCGTTGACTAAAAAGGCCAATCTGAGATAGGCAAGTTCGGTTGCAGAAAGCACAGCAGAAAGTCTCCTTGGGTGATGTTTGTTTCTTTAAGTTTGTGGACCCATTTCGTGTCTTCTGTGTTGTCCTCTCCTCCTGAGAGACCATTGTTGGTGATCAATCTGGCCGAGCCTGAGGTGCTGTTTCAGGAGTCCTTATATCTCTTTTGGGGGCTCTCTTCTGACCAATAGTTCACCATAGATGGCCTCAGATGGTGGTCCTCCATCCCTGCTTGCTCAAAGACAATGCTGGTAACTGCTTGCTCAAAGACAGCAACATTCGTCACATAGTCAGTCCAGTGTATATTTAGGATTGTGCGAAGACAGCGCTGATGAAAGCGTTCGAGGAGTCATAGGTGTTGGCGATAGGTGACCCATGTTTCAGACCCGTATAGGAGAATAGACAGTACGATAGCTCTGTACACACTGATTTTGGTGCTTTGCCTCAGGTGCTTGTTGCTCCAGACTCTTTTGTGAAGCCTTCCAAATGCACTATATGCCTTTGATAATCTGTGATCTAACTCTTTGTCAATCTTGGCGTCAAGAGATGATGCTTCCCAGGTAGGTGAACTGCTGAACGGACTTAAGCACAGATGTGCCTATGCTGATGTGGGGATGATGGCGTTCTTCCTGTGGTGCGGGCTGGTAGAGGACTTCCATTTTCTTCAGGCTGACTTCCAACCCAAATAGTTCTGCAGCTGTTGCAAAGCAGAATGTTAGGCGCTGCAGAGCTGCTTCTGAATGGGCGACAAGGGCAGCAGCATCGGCAAAAAGCAGCTCACGGACTAGATAGTTTAGAGTCTTAGTGCGAGCCCTCAGATGACTTAAGTTGAACAAGCTACCATCAGTACGATAGCGTATATATATACCGTCTTCTTCTTTGAGGTCTGCTGTAGCCCTTTGGAGCATCATGGGGGCATTATAATACAAAGGAAATCATGTTGGGTGATATGAAGCCAGATGGGACTCCAGCTGCCAGCTGAAAAAAAACAAAAACACTAGACTCCAATTAAAATGTACTTTGGGCTGTATTTTGCTAAAGTTTTGCAATAATTGATTTTAGAATTATAGAAAGCAGCCACTGTCATGTAGAGTTGCATCCTATGAGTTCGTTAATGCTAATGTTTAAATATTTGAACACTGAAATATTTGGTTGTCGTTTAGCTATTGCAGAATTCAATTATTAGCAGAAGAGTAGTACCCAGAGTTGTTCACTTTCTAAGATATTTTCTCCCATGAATTTACACATGAAACTGATAATGTTTTGAACGCCAATTTTGTTGGAACTCTCAAGTTCGGTCAAAACTGATTTTAAAAATCTAAACCTTACTCTTATCCGTGGTTTTGTCCCATTAAATAACACATCCAAGACTGAAGACTTCTATTAAGCACAAGCTTGGGTACCCGGTGTGGTGCGCGTTATTTGAAAAAGTCATTTTTTATTTTACAAAATACATAAGATTGTGGGTGAACTACAACTCACATCATGTCAGGTTAACCCCCTGAAACTCCATCAGTGGTTAAAGTTTGTCATATTGGGCAATTCTGCTCTCTAGATGCATCACCGTTGGGGTCTGTGTGGTCTCTGGTTGCACTGCTACAGCTCCCACCATGGTGGGTCAGTCCCCTCAAACCCCTCCAGATCTATCATCAGTGGTGATCACAGTGTCTCTGGATGTAGGTGAACTACAACTCCCAAAGATGGAGGTCAGTTCCCCCCAAGGCCCTCTAGTTCAGTTGTTCAGTTGGTCATGGTGGTTCTGAGTGCCAGATTTGATCCAGGTCCATCGTCGGTGGGGTTCACAGTTTCTCTGGTTGAATGTGAACGACAACTTCCAAAATTTGAGGTCAATCTCTCTCACACACCCTCCAGTATTCAAATTTGGGTGTATGTATTTGGTATATCTGCCAAGTTTGGTCCAGATCCATCATCATTTGGGTTCACTGAGCTCAATGGGTGTAAGTGAACTACAACTCACCCAAACTTCCAGTATTTTTTGTTGGTCTGTGTGCCAAATGTTGTCCAGGTTCATTGTTAGTGGGAGTCACAGTGCTCTTTCTTGATGCAGGGTGAACTACAACTTCCATCATGTTGAGTCAGTCCCGCCAATCCCCTCCAGTATTGTTCAGTTGCTGATCAATTCCGCTCTGTTTATTTTTGTATTTTATTTATTTATTATTAACTTTAGGGCCAGAGAGATAGCACAGCAGTAACAAAAGCTGTGTTTGTAATCAGAAGGTTGTATGTTCGATTCCCGGTCTGGTCTGGACACCCAGCTATGAGCCCTGCCCACTGTCCACCTAACAAGCCAGCTGTGAGTAGATAAACTAGGGACCACTCAGTGGGGAAGGATTTTTATGAGGACTTTACAACACCTGAATAAAAATAAGGAAGATTGGCTGCTGGAGGTGGAATGCGGAACCAGAGGCTCTCATCTGAGGATGAAGCAACAGCACCCCCTTGTGACATAATGGAGCAACTGAACCCGCGAGGCAGCCAGAAGAGAAAAAAATCCTTCTAATTGCACATGTTTGTCTGTACAATGTATTGTAATTGTATGTCAGTCGGGAGGGACTGTCTGCCGTATATGTAATGTAATCTGCTCTGAGTCTCCTTCAGGGTGAGAAGAGCGGAATATAAATAAGGTGTATTATTATTGTATTGTTATTATTTATACTCCGCCCCATCTCCCAAAGGGACTCGGGGCAGCTTACATGAGGCCAAGCCCAATAAAACACAATAACAACACAACAGCATTTATAAAACAATACAATCAATAAAACTTAACATAAGCAATAACAGACAAAAATTAAAAACCATTTCGGGCGGGCCCAATGTGAATTAAAATTTAAATAAATAAACCTTGGATACAGACAGAGGTGGATTGTTTGCTTTACCCTGCAGCAAAGACTAGGAGAGGGTTAAGGGAGAGGAAGTGGGTGGGATTATGCAAATTCCACACCAGTAGAGATAGTGTCAGATTAGCTGAGCAAATAAATTCTAAATGAACAGATACCACCAGTAATAATGGTATATTGCAGTATTACAAATCGTTAAAAGAGCATCCCAATGGATAGCAAGAAACAATGCATCCGTCTACGTATATATGCGCAGATTAGGTACATATACTAGAATACAATACTGTGGAGAACATGTGGGAAACTAAATATATAGATAGCAGTAATAGTTGAGGATGCAATGGCAATTAGATCTAGACTCAGTACCCCAGCTATAGCTAAAGGGGTAAATAATATCATCACACAGTATATATATACACATAAAGTTAATGTACATCTGAAGCAAGTCAAAATATTCAAAGGGGTTGCTACCCTAAGCCCTAGATGGAAGATGACCAGCGGTGGAAGTGGAGAGAGGGGCAGCAGTTGGCCTAATAAGGCATAGATCTCTCAGTGGAAGATGCCACAGTAGATCAAGTGCAGGCTGCGACGTCACTAGGCAGCGTCTGTGTGAGAAGGGCGTCGCTCGTGGATGACGTGGCACACAAGGCTCTATAGTTTAAAGTAAAGTAATTGAAGGGGAGAGGCCCCAAAATGAACTAGTCAATGCTCTAAATGTAACAGTGTTCCAGCTCTATGGGCTGCAACATCACAGAAGCACTGCTGTAGATGGGTAGCGTCGCTCGTGGATGACGTAGCGCAAATAGCGCTAAATTTCAAACCAAAATAAACGGTAGAGAGATTTGCAATACACGCCCATGCCGGCCTATAAGCGTACTTCTAACTTAGGTGATCTTCTGATCCAAACGGATCACAGACTACAAAGCGCACACAGTGCCCTAACACCAGGCATGAGACGTTGTGGCAACTGCAGTGTTTGCCAGTTTGCCCTTAACACACGCGAACTGCATGTCACGCACAAATCTAGGGCAT
Organism: Anolis apletophallus; assembly: GCA_030556195.1. Taxonomy (NCBI): domain Eukaryota; kingdom Metazoa; phylum Chordata; class Lepidosauria; order Squamata; family Anolidae; genus Anolis; species Anolis apletophallus. The sequence continues at coordinate 185,617,224 of JARBWK010000004.1, forward strand.
TCAAGATCAAGAATGCAATGACCTGCAAATCTGTTGGGTGTGTCTATTGCATCATAAGTTCATGTGACAAGATCTATATAGGCCAAAGCTCTCGGATGCTTAAAGTGAGAATAGGAGAACATCGCAGTAGAATTAGGCTAGGTTCAGAAGAATCGGCCCTCTATTGCCACTTCAAGTCTATACATAAAGGAAAAGAGGAGTTTCACTTCATGGGGCTAGAACGGGTTAAATCCCATCCCCATGGTGATATCAGGCAACAACTACTTCGCAAGAAAGTGCCTGGATCTCAATGGTCAGAAGTGAGACCCCTACTGGCCTCAATGAGCCTCTCAGTATTTCCCACTTACTTACCTAATTCCCTTTAATCCCCTCACTCTTAGCAGCTGCTCCTAGGGTATTTATACCCCACCCTCCAACTCCTCCCTACCGTATGGCGGTCATACCTACTATTGACACAACTTGATGATTCCACACAGGTATAGTGCCTACCCTGCCTTTGCTCCCACCCTTAACCCTGTGACTGTGCATATTTTGAGTTAGATGTTATTACACTTTATTTCAGATTATTGGGACTTGTTTGAAGCCACAGATATACCTGTGTTTACTCTCGCCCTGAAGATGGACCCATTGAGGTCCGAAACGGGTGCAGCGCAGCAGAAAATCCCCGTAGGTGTTTGCTTCGTCTCATTCTAGACATCCCACCCACGCATTTCTGGGGCAAGGGACATAGGGACAAGCTTGCTGCTGAACTTCAGCCTTGTTATATTTGCCTATTTTTGCCACATTACAAGCTATATAGCTATAGATTTTTATCCAACTGTGGTACTAAAGCACCCTGGTGCCTTTTGCGGCTTGTCTTCTTCCCCCATGGCCCCCCTCCTTCCGAGTGGGCTTCCACAAGCCCCCCGGATAGACAGTGACCACGGAGGATGTATGCTACACAGCATTTCTCTACTGGTCATACTGACCTCAAATAACTACTTCAAATTTCCTTTGGGGCTTCTCTCTACCGTTTATTTTGGTTTGAAATTTAGCGCTATTTGCGCTACGTCATCCACGAGCAATGCTACCCATCTACAGCAGTGCTTCTGTGACGTTGCAGCCCATAGAGCTGGAACGCTGTTACATTTAGAGCATTGACTAGTTTATTTTGGGGCCTCTCCCCTTCAATTACTTTACTTTAAACTATAGAGCCTTGTGTGCAACGCCATTCCTGGGCGACGTCCCTCCCACACAGACGCTACTCTATGACGTCACAGCCCATAGAGCTGGAATACCACAGACTTTAGAATATTTCCAGTTTATTTTGGGGCTTCTCCCCTCCGGTTTTTTACTTTGATCTATAGCGCCTTGTGTGCCACGTCATCCACGAGCGACGCCCTTCTCACACAGACGCTGCCTAGTGACGTCGCAGCCTGCACTTGATCTACTGTGGCATCTTCCACTGAGAGATCTATGCCTTATTAGGCCAACTGCTGCCCCTCTCTCCACTTCCACCGCTGGTCATCTTCCATCTGGGGCTTAGGGTAGCAACCCCTTTGAATATTTTGACTTGCTTCAGATGTACATTAACTTTATGTGTATATATATACTGTGTGATGATATTATTTACCCTTTAGCTATAGCTGGGGTTCTGTGTCTTGATATAATTGCCATTGCATCCTATACTATTACTGCTATCTATATATTTAGTTTCCCACTTGTTCTACACTGTATTGTATTCTATTATATGTACCTTATCTGCGGATTTATACGTTGACTGATGCATTGTTTCTTGCTATCCATTGGGATGCTCTTTTAACGATTTGTAATACTGCAATATACCATTATTACTGCTTTACATATGTGGTATCTGTTCATTTAGAGTGATTTATTTGCTCAGCTTGTTGTTTCATTGCTTTGTGCCAGTCCAACTTTGTTCCATTGTTGTTTATACAGAAACACTGAGATGTCTGTGGTGGTGGCAGAAACACATACAATCTAGGATGATATTTTCCCCATATGAAAGCCTTCACGTGGGTGGTGGGCAGTATTGTGTTTGTGGAGGACACTGGCAGGGGTTGTACATGTTCACGACACTCGCTATAACCTGCAATGTCATTGGAGGGAGGGCTTTTGGTGGGTCTGCATAGGTGGGGAGCATAGCTGTTTGTGAAAGTGGGAGCCTGTCTGTGAAAGTGGACACCCCGGCCACATACACATACATGTTTTCACTGTTATTATGGATATAGATGTGGCTAAAAGAGATACACAAAGAGTTAAGCAAACACTTTAAATGATACCACAGATACACACACACTTACATTTAAACTATCTCTCATTAAATGAATCAGCTATCTTTGTCCAGAAGCCATCTGAATTTGCTCATTCAGCCTTTACATCAAGATTAAATGCCATAGCCATATACCACTGGCAAGCACAAGGAGATTGCTTTTCTATTTATGGGTAATGTCTAGTCTTGGTGCCAATAAAAAAGGACAACATTACTGTGATGCTAATTACTAAAACAACTCATTTCCATAATCTATGGTAGCACCACACAAACAAGGTTGGGTCTTGGTGGTTCCAATAAACATCGGACCTTGGAGGAAATACTCAATAGAGAAACTAGAATTCCTGTGTATAAATGTGAGGTCAGTTTCTCCAAACTGAATTTGGGAATAATCTTTGTTATTTTCCATGGGCCCTTTCTAATAACTAATGGAGGGAAGCAAGATTGTGTTCTTGCACCGACCCTATTTACAAGATGGCTGCCGTACTGACATCCCCTCAAAGGACGGAGGCCAAACTGTTTTCAGGCCTACCTCTACAGGCTTCTGCCAGGCCTACTGGGGTAAGGATCATTACAGTTGGCTTTAAGCCCATCTTTAAATCTCTTTTCCTGTCCACCAACACTACATTTCCCATTTTTGAGTTGGGAGTATAGTAACTGCTTTGGGAGACGGTGATCATCCATAGGGAGACCAACATGCTTGTTTCTAAAGCTATTGTCCTCCCAACTCTGCCAGGCCCGGATTAGCGGACTGTGCCGCCCAAGGCCTCCCTGTCTAAATGCCACCCCCGGGGGGCGGGGCCTCTTGCGGGGGCCGGGGCCGGCGTGACGGACAAGACGCCACCGGAAGTCCCGCCCCTAGGGAGACTCACACGGCTTCCCCCGCTGCCGCCGCGCTCACACCGGCGCCCCTCCTCCCTTCACGCCGGTTCCGCCCCCTCCCTTCACTGAAGGGAGGAGGGGTGGAGCCACTGCCGGCGTGACGGACAAGGTGCCGCTGGAAGTCCCGCCCCTAGGGTGACTCACGCGGCTTCCCCAGCCGCCACCCCGCTCGTATTTGGGGCGCGGGCGAGCGGGGCAGCGGCGGAGAAAGCTGCGTGAGTCGCCCTAGGGGCGGGACTTCCAGCGGCGCCTTGTCCGTCACGCCGGTTCCGCCCCCTCCCTTCACTGAAGGGAGGAGGGGCGGAGCCACTGCCGGCGTGACAGACAAGGCACCGCCGGAAGTTCTGCCCCTAGGGCGACTCACGCGGCTTCCCCCGCTGCCACCGCACTCACACCGGCACCCCTCCTCCCTTCACTGGAGGAAGGAGTGGTGCCCACTCATGGGAGCGGGGCGGTGGCGGGGGAAGCCGCGTCAATCGCCCTAGGGGCGGCGGGACTTTCCCCCAGCTCCTTGTCCCTCGCACGGGTGGGAACCACTCCTTCCTTCACCCCTTCCTTCAGGCCCGGAAATGCTGCCCCCCAAATCCGCCGCACGAGGCCATGGCCTCGGGTGGCCTTATGGGTAATCCGAGCCTGAACCCTGCTATACACCTGCAAAACATGGACTGTCTTCACTCCTGGAATGATTCCATCAGTGTTGCCTCTGAAAAATCCTGCAAATCTCTTGGGAAGACAGACAGACAAATGTCAGCATGCTAGAAGCAATGACCACCAGCATTGAAGCAATGCTCCTACGCCATCAACTCCGCTGGACTGGCCACATTGTCCATACTTTGTTGCGGCTCAGAACTAGAACGTACCCCCCTAGAACACACACACAAACAATCTCTGTAAACTACTTTTATTTAGAATAGAATAGTCCAAAAATAGAAGATAAAAGCAAAAAGTAAGTCCCAATATAGAAGTCTGGAAAAATACTCAAAACAGGGTAAGTCTCAAGGAAAGCAATCCAAATAGCAAGGCAGGCCGCTCCCGCGGTCAGAACATGAAACTTGAGTCCAAGGTCAGTGAAACAATGACACCAGGAAAACTTGGTTCAGCAGGGCAAGCCGTCCCTGCGGTCCACTTGAACTTGGAGCCAAGAACCAAAGAAGCGTTCAGTCCAAACGTAGCTTCGCATCTGCCGAAATCTTTCCAGAGCCAGTCTTAAAAACAATCTATTTTCTGTGAGACCCCTGAATTCCCCGTCTCAAATTCCAATCTTTTCTCGAAGATCTGATATTAGCTCTTCGGTCAAAACTCGCCAGCTCGTTAGCCGGGCCAGGTGGACTCATATCTTGGTGGGAAAGTTAATCCTCCCTATTTCCCGAAGCCTCAGCTGGCAAGGGAGAACGGTTCCCGTGAGATTCAAGGTTACTGGAATTCTCACTTGCAGTCTCGAAACTTATGTTCATAGAATCTTCGTTAACCCCTTCCTCGGGCCAATTCCCATGCAACCAGTCATTATCCCATGACAGGTCTGCATTTACAGAAGTGTCCATCTCAGGCCATTCATACTCCTCCTCCTCCTCCTCGCCCTGATCCACTGGCACCACTGGTACCTGTCTTGAACCACTAGGCTGGGACACCCCACTATTAGGCTGGAGAATCCCACTACTAGGCTGGAACAACACATACTTTCACTAATTGAATACCCTATTTAACTAAGTTACGTCACACACTAAGATACCGTATTTACGGTCAATACGATTGCTACCTTAATGCCCCCCTACTCTTGGTTTTTTGCCTTTGAATTTACTATATACAGTATGTTATGTTATAGATGATTGTATGTAACGTCTAAGAGAAGCTTTGTTTACATTTGGAAACTACCGCCCTGACGAAGTGCCTCCACACGAAACGGGACTGGATCCATCCATCTTCTCCCCGTAGGTGGGTCTTAGCTTTCTCCCTGCGGCTCCTAACCCCGCTTCCAACTGGCGTCGACCTTATGTTTGTGATTTTTCGGCTTGGATGACTTCGGTCTCTCCCATACCAAGAGATTTTCACCGCTCTGCGTGTCCAGGTGTTACTCTGCAGAAACACTCCCCCTTTGTATATTACAAGTGCCTCAGTTGAGGAGTGAAACCTGATACTCTCCCTAAGTTCCTTCCATTTGGGACTAACAGATCAGGACTTACAGAGACTGCCTATACCGGATTATATTCACACGCCCAAGAGTAGAGTGAGTACGAACTCTCTATGGGTTGAACACCTTTGTGTAGAACGCCTTTGTGTAGAACTTCTAATGTGTTGAACGGAACATGCACTGTATTTACCATGTGTTGAACGCAATATGTATTGAACCTTCCATGTGTTGAACTAATCATTCGTTGGATATCAATGGACAGGAGTCCACTATTCTAAATTCAAAAATAGAGATACATTGAATTTCAATTGACTTACTTGTGATTATATTGCTCATTAGAAATATTTGTGGCTTGTTGTTCTGAGTTATACGGAACTTAGAGTAGATTTATTCCTTGTTGTTGTTTGATACTCTCTAGCCTTTTGGCAACCATCCTAAGAGAAGGAAAACTCTAATTTCAAACCTGGGCAGATGGTGCTCGTCTAACTCTAAGGTCAACCATCTAGAGAAGGAAACTCAAATCAAACCTACGACCTGAGGACCTCGCTGCCACCGTCCCAGCTTGCAAGGCCCCGGCAGATGAACCTTTGATTTAAAGGGTGAGGCCAGTTCTGTGCACGCTAAGCTCCACCAGAAAAATCCATTGCACAGGCTCGAAGGACACATCCAACCTCCTTAGTCATCAATGTGCTTGTAAAAAGCGTGGGATTTTTATTTATTTATTTATTATTTGGACTTGTACGCCGCCACTCCCCGAGGGCTCGGAGCGGCTTACAATCAGGTAAAGCACACAGAGGTAAAAGCATACATATTAAACTAGCTTAAAAAGGATTTCTGGCCTAGCAATCAAAGGCTAGCTGGAAAAGGTGAGTTTTGCAGGCCTTGCGGAAGGAGAGAAGGTCCTGCATGGCCTGTACACTGCTAAGAAGAGTGTTCCATATTGACGGTGCCACTACAGAAAAGGCTCTGTGCCTGGTCGATGTAAGACGGATTGCTTTGAAGGTCAGTACTTCAAGGAGGTTCATTTGTTTGGAATGAAGTTATCTCTGGGGTTGGTAGGGGGAAAGACGGTCCCTCAGATACAGCGGCCCCAGACCATGCAAGGCTTTGAAAGTTAACACCATCACCTTGAAGGTGATCTGGTGCTCGACTGGAAGCCAATGAAGCTGTTGGAGGATAGGTGTTATGTGACATCTCACTGGAGCCCTGGATGAGCTTAAGTTTCCGGATCACTGACAAGGGCAGGCCGATGTAAAGGGCATTACAGTAGTCCAGTCTCGAGATGACCGTGGCTTGGAGCACCATGGCCAGGTTGTCTCTGGATAGGTAGGGGGCCAGACGCCTAGCTTGCCGCAGATGGAAAAAGGCAGTTTTGCTGACACTGGAGACCTGGGCCTCCATTGACAGCAACGAGTCAAAAACGACCCCAAGGCTCTTAACTGAGGATGTCGGGCATAATGCCTCACCATCCAAGCTAGGCAGTCGGGCCACCCCACCAACCGGCCGGCCCAACCACAGGATCTCCGTCTTTGCTGGATTCACCCTCAATCTACTGGCACGCAGCCAACCAGTAACGGCTTCAAGGCACTGTTGGAAACAAAAAGGTACGGAGTTCGGCCGGCCTTCCATTTTCAGAACGAGCTGGGTGTCCACAGCGTACTGATAACATTCCAGCCCAAAGCTTCGGACCAGACCAGCAAGTGGTCACATATAGATGTTAAATAATAAAGGAGAAAGAGTGGCACCTTAAGGGACCCCACACGTAAGTGGAGCCCTCTCGGCAACCAAACCACCCATTTCCACTCGCTGTCCCGATTGTGGAGAAAGGACAACAGCCATTTCAGGGCTGTTCCCCTAACTCCCGCAATGGCAAGGCGGTGGGGCAAAACATTGTAATCGACCGTATCAAAAGCTGCTGTGCACTGAACCATCCTGGTTTTCCAATCCCCAACACAAGCAGCACTGAACCATCCTTCTCCAGTTGGCATCGAAGCTGATCTGAAATGGCGACCAACACAGTCTCCGTCCCGTGCCCCAAGCGGAAGCCGAACAGGAAGGGATGAGTCTTTCCTAAGAATCTTCATTCACGAAGTAATGCCAGAGAGAGAGAGAGAGTTTCCAAGATTAGATAGCATCTGGTGTTTAGGCTTGCTGAAGGGTACAACAGCCCCTTTTTTTTCTGTGCACTCATCTGTATTCAGTTCTAGTTACCGGAGGCTAATAGACTAGTACTTCAATACGAGGCTGTAACAAATAAATTGCCCCGTCATTTATAGATATTGGGGGAGTTGCCATTTTTGGCATGGCCAGTTCTTGAACTCTCTCAAAAACATCTATGTTCAGCCACACTCTGGATTCATAAGGACCTTGTCTTTTCTTGCTCCGTTCTAAGGGCATAGGTTCCTTTGGCTGGAGCTGCAAATTGGGATGGAATATTTTCTCCTTCGGGATTCAGAAGTGGCAATTTGTGACAGATCCCCATGAACCCTGTCAAATTTCACTGTCTTATCCTTTCTTTTCCCCTGGGGCTTAGCAAACAAATTCTGACAGATGCCTGATTGGGCTACCTTTCAGCCATCTATCAGAATTTCAATTTCTTCTCCTCCCCTTACCCTGCACGAAATGGGAAAACAAAAGCGTGAAACAAAAAAAAAAGTGTCTGCAGTCATCCATCAGGATTTCTTCACCTTCGAAAAAGCAGGGACTTAAGGTTTCACCTAGTTAGCAATTGCAACACTGCATGGGAAATAGACTTACCCCCCTGTGCTTGCTTCTCAGAAGGTAAACAACATAAAACAAGAATCAAAACATGCAAGGCAGGCATGTAGCCGGGGTCTAAGGGGCTTCAGCCCCCCCCCCCCGAAATTCTCAGGGTAGTCCGCGAAAAGGCCTTACTGGTACATTATTTAAACTGTTATGTTTATTCATATCATGATCTGATCACCATGCTCATTATATCCCACATTAATGGGGTTATTGGGATAACAATACAAAAGGTTTGCTAGGGTAGACCCTCTTCCACCCAGTCTCAGCCCCCTGAACCAAACTCAGCCCCCTGGAATCAAAATCCTGGCGGCCCTGATGCAAGGTAATGCCTTCAATGTCAAACACGGCAAAGGTTAGATCTGTTCAGATATTCAGCTTTATCAAAATATTGGAAATAATCTACTCCTAAATAACTAGTTGCATCTAACTGATTGAACTTCCTGACTGTGAACGCTGTTCAGCAGTGGAACTCTCTGCCCCAGAGTGTGGTGGAGGCTCCTTCTTTGGATGCTTTTAAACAGAGGCTTGATGACCATCTGTCAGGGGTGCTTTGAATGCACTGCAACTGCCACTTCTGCACCGCCATCGCCGCCTCTTCCTCATCCCCCGGTTGCTCTCAGGGCTCTGCGCACCCTCATCCTCATCTTCCTCTTCGTCCTCCGCCACGGGCCTCAGGTGAGGCGGCGGAGGCGGGCCTGGCCCTGGCGCTGCGGACCCGGCCTCGCTGCCCCCGGGGGACGCCCAGCTCATCGCCCTCATCATCGGGCAGCTCAAGAGCCGCTGCCTCTTCGACACCTTCCAGAGGGACTGCCTCACTGACGTCGACACCAAGGTCCGCCTTGGTCCTGCGCCCTCCACCCCCCCTTCCTTCCTTCCTTCCTTCCTTCCTTCCTTCCTTCCTTCCTTCCTCTTCCTTTCTTTTTCCCCTCTCTTTTTCTTTCATTCCTTTTCCTCCCTCTCTCCCTACCTTCTTTCCTCCATTCTCCCTCTTTGTTCCTTCCTTCTTCTTCCATTCTTTCCTTCTCTCCTTCCTTTTCCCTCCCTCTCTCTCCCCTTCCTTCTTTCCTCCATTCTCCCTCCCCTTCCTTCCTTCCTTCCTTCCTCTTCTATTCTTTTCCCTCAAGTCTTCCTTTCCTTCTCCTTCTTTTCTTTTCACTTCCCTCTCTCTCCCTTTCTTTCTTTTCTTCTTTTCCCTTCATGATTTTACTTTTTCCTCACTCCCTTTCCTTTCTTTCCCCCACCCTTTCCTGTCCTCCCTTCCCATTTCCTTCTTTCTTTTCCCTTTCTTGTCTCTCTCCTGCTTTTGTTTTCATCCTCTCCCTCTCCCTCCTTTATTTCCTCTGTCTTTCTTTCTTTTCCCCCTTCCTTCCTTCCATCTTCTCTTCCTTCCCAGAGTCCTGAGCGTGCCTTTTGTAGAGCCAGGTCTGAAGTGTCCTGTCATTCTGCCGGGGGAATCCTTTTCTCATAGTATGTACATATATACTTAGTTGATTTCAGTCTTAAAATAGATTGTATATATTATATGTCTCTCACTGAAATAAATTTCCAAATATTTTGTTTAGATATCTAACAAATAATCACCAGGTGAGAACCACTAGAAGTAATCACACCCCATTGATTAGAGATCTTATTTAAGTAATCCCTTTTAGAGTGTCTTCACTGTACACGTTCTGTTTAACCCTATGTCTCCTACCCTTCATACTACCTTTACTTCAATTGGGTCATTATGGCAATGTTATTATTGTATTATAGATATTAGTTATTGATAACCGTGAATGTTCCAGCTTGAACGTCACATTTGATGGGCAGAATACAGGCTAATTAGTTATGGACCTCACTCATATTCATTGTTTTACCACCCACACGTTCTGAACCCGTCTTGAATATCGGAACGTGTTGATTACAAATATTGCTTATATTCACTACAAGAACAGAACTTGTGGATTACTTTACAGCTTGCATTGGGACAAACAAAGACTTGATACAAGAAATGGGACTGTGTTGGGAGGCGTGAGTAAACTATTATTGTGTTATACCAGAACCGAGGAGGTTTCACTCAGAGAGGTTCCCCTCTCACACTTTGCCAGGGGTGGTCCTACTGGTAGGCAAAGGACGCCATTGTGTGGGGCGCTATCTGGGTAAAGGGCGCATTCCTCCGCCCGCCAGACAGCGTGCGGCTGATGTTCCGCTTTTGGGCCTTGTGCACTCCGACCCCATGTCATAGCAAACCTCCCTGCATGCCGAATAGGGAGTGCTGTGTTTACAGGCTTCTGCGCCTGTGCACAGGAGCTTCTGGGCATGCGCGGAGGGGGGCGCATGCCGAATAGGGAGCGCAGTGTTTACAGGCTTCTGCGCCTGTGCACAGGAGCTTCTGGGCATGCGTGGAGGGGGGGGCATGCCGAATAGGGAGTGCTGTGTTTACAGGCTTCTGCGCCTGCGCACAGGAGCTTCTGGGCATGCGTGGAGGGGGGCGCATGCCGAATAGGGAGTGCTGTGTTTACAGGCTTCTGCGCCTGCGCACAGGAGCTTCTGGGCATGCGCGGGGGCGCATGCCGAATAGGGAGTGCTGTGTTTACAGGCTTCTGCGCCTGCGCACAGGAGCTTCTGGGCATGCGCGGAGGGGGGCGCATGCCGAATAGAGAGTGCTGTGTTTACAGGCTTCTGCGCCTGCGCACAGGAGCTTCTGGGCATGCGCGGAGGGGGGGCGCATGCCGAATAGGGAGTGCTGTGTTTACAGGCTTCTGCGCCTGCGCACAGGAGCTTCTGGGCATGCGCGGAGGAGGGGCGCATGCCGAATAGAGAGTGCTGTGTTTACAGGCTTCTGCGCCTGCGCACAGGCGCTTCTGGGCATGCGCGGAGGGGGGCGCATGCCGAATAGGGAGTGCTGTGTTTACAGGCTTCTGCGCCTGCGCACAGGTGCTTCTGGGCATGCGCGGGGGGGGGCGCATGCCGAATAGGGAGTGCTGTGTTTACAGGCTTCTGCGCCTGCGCACAGGCGCTTCTGGGCATGCGCGGAGGGGGCGCATGCCGAATAGGGAGTGCTGTGTTTATAGGCTTCTGCGCCTGCGCAGAGGCGCTACTGGGCATGAGCGGAGGTGGGACGTGCCGGATAGGGAGTGCTGTGTTTACAGGCTTCTGCGCCTGCGCACAGGCGCGTCTAGGCATGCGCGGAGGGGGGGCATGCCGAATAGGGAGTGCTGTGTTTACAGGCTTCTGCGCCTATGCACAGGAGCTTCTGGGCATGCGCGGAGGGGGGCGCATGCCGAATAGGGAGTGCTGTGTTTATAGGCTTCTGCGCCTGCGCAGAGGCGCTTCTGGGCATGCGCGGAGGGGGGCGCATGCCGAATAGGGAGTGCTGTGTTTACAGGCTTCTGCGCCTGCGCACAGGCGCTTCTGGGCATGCGCGGAGGGGGGCGCATGCCGAATAGGGAGTGTTGTGTTTATAGGCTTCTGCGCCTATGCACAGGAGCTTCTGGGCATGCGCGGAGGGGGGGGCGCCAAAAGAATGTTTGGTGAGGCACCAAAGTAATGTTCGCTTACCATTTAATATTACCTTAGACCGCCCCTGCACTTTGCACACGGTTACCATTGTGTACGATTGTATATTAAATATTGTGATATATTGTGACAAACAACAGATATATTTATATGAGTATCAACTCAAAAAGAAGATAATATTATTTCTTTCTTTAATTCCACAGTTGTTGTTAGTTTTCCCTTTGTGTATATAGATACGTAGCAGGGAGTAGCTTTATTATTATTGTAGTTCACTAGTCCAGTGTTTCCCAACATTTTTTGAGCCGCGGCACACTTTTTACATTGACAAAATCCTGGGGCACACCACCAACCAAAATGACACAAACTGACAGTCTAACACAATAATACATATAGTTAATATGTTTTTAAATGTATTTATACACTCAGTGTGAAACCTGGGCCTGTTTCGATGAACACAACATAGATATCCTGGCAGGAATGGCAGAAAGACACAAACTTCCCACACAGAACTCCCACAACCAAGAGAAAATACTATAAGAGTTTGGTGGGCATTGACCTTGGGTTTTGGAGTTGTAGTTCACCTATATCCAGAGAGCACTGTGGACTCAAACAATGTTGGATCAGGAGCAAACTTGGCATGAATACTCAATATGCCCAAATATGAACGCAGCTGGAGTTCAGGGGAAATAGACCTTGACATTTGGGAGTTGTAGTTGCTGGGATTTATAGTTCCCCTACAATCAAAGAGCATTTTGAACCCCACCAACGATAGAACTGGGCCAAACTTTCCACACAGAACCCCTAGGAGGCAAGAGGAGGTCTCTACTTGGGGAGTGCATGGAGAGGGAGAGACCAAGTAGACAACGGGTGGGGAGGGGAGGTGTTTGTAATTTTGTGCCTTGATCGAGGTAGGTTTCTTAGGGTTTTTATACTTCAACACATTAGACTTCCCCCCCCCCCCCCCCCCTTCCTGGAGGTTCCAATTTCCCACGGCACACCTGATGATCGCTCACGGCACACTGGTTGGGAAACACTGCACTAGTCTATAAAATAACAGAAAGTAAATTTGACCCTTTCTCAACATTAAATCTTTTAAAAAATATTTAAACATGTTTCTCATGCCTCCTCCTCGCTTTCTCTTCTCCTGTTGGACAGCCAGTTTGTTAAGAACTTAGCTTATGGGAGGATGAATGGGAATCGGAAATCAATCCTGTGCCTACAGATAAGTCCCATTCATTGGTGCTGAATCTCAAGTAGAAAAATCTACAGAATTCACAAAACCAGTTCTCCTCAAAGTTACAAGATTTTATGAAATTTTTATTGACCTGTTTCCTGTTAGCTCTACAGTTATTTATGTTTTTTTTTTTTTAGTTTCCACGAGCCATTAAAGCACTTGCAGTGATATGAGCATTACCTGTCAGGGTGCGATGAGAATGTGACATGTTCAAAAACAAGCAAATAAACCTGTCCAGCTGCTTGTTTTCATAAATGGCGTCACTGAAAACTTGGGGCTGGCAGGATATCATTCCATGCTTGGGTAGGTGCCAGGCAAAACTTGAAAACGAAATCTGTGCAGCTACAGACAGTGGCAAATGCCTGTGCGCTGTCAGAAAAATCTGGTAAAGAAGGAAAGTCTGATTACTTCTAATACTGCAGGAAATGGTTATGTGGAATATCATTACCAGACTTCAATGTAAAAAAATCTTGATGGATTGTATTCAAGGTTATTACTTAAGCATGACGATTTTTGGAGTGGTTCAGCTTGAACAGGAGAAAGATGTATCAGTAAGTAGCCTTCTCCACTGACTAGTCCTTGTGATTTCACCAACCCATGACTGGCCCATTCTGGAAGCATTCGTGCAAAAGTTTTCAATAACAAAATGTTATGTGGTTAAAAAAAAAAACCTGCCCCGGTTGTGTAAAAACTATAGTTCTTTAGGGAAATATACAATTGAATGAATTTGTTTCCGATTGCCTCCAGAGAGCTTTGAGGGAGCTGTCCAAGGTGCTGATTACCATCCCCAAAGGGGCCATGGTAGCACAGCAGGTTAAACCACTAACTGCAGGAAATCTGCTGACTGGAGGGTTAGCAATCTGAAGCAGTGAGTCGGGGTGAGCTCCCAATGGCAGCTCTAGCTTCTGCCAATTTACCAGTTTGATCTCCCGGTGGTGCAATGGGTCAAACCCTTGTGCTGGCAGGACCGAAGACCAACAGGTCAGATGTTCGAATCCGGGGAGAGCGCAGATTCTGTCCATCACAATTTCTGACATGAAAGGGAAGAGGGGAAAGTGGGTGGGATGAGAAAGAAAGGATAGAAGGAGTAATAACAAGTATAAAAGACAATAGAGTAAACAGATAAGTAGTAAAGTAGTGCACAGAAAAATTTGGGCCAATGTGGTATATATTTCATTCTATCGATGTCCTTCGAGCGTGATTTTCATTCAGACTAGATCTTCTTATATTTCTTAAACATTCATAATTATTTCCTAGAATATAGAGAAAAGTATTTTAATAAACTTGATATATTTAATCCCAATTTAATTTTAAATCTATATTAAACTCTGCTTTACAATAATCTTGCACTATAGACCAATCACATTTTCTATCACCTTGTTTGTAATGCCCCAAGTAGATGGTATTGCCCTGAATACTAGGCATGGTTTAGAACCCAAAAATAGGAAATCGAAAATCTAATGGGGGGGGGGGGGGGTTTATTAGTAATAGGAAGACTTACAAAAAAAATTTCCAAAAATTTCTAAAATTTAACATAATTACTAACGAATTCGTTAGTAGTTCGTATGCCAGCGCATGCATTCAGATGGTTTTGACCTACAACTCCCAGAAATCCTAACAGCTGGTAAATTGGCTGGGATTTCTGGGAGTTGCAAACAAAACTTGAATAAATCACACTGAATTCTAGATGGGACTCTCCAAATAGGAAGGAGGGAGCAAAGGAGGGAAGGAGGGGGGTATTCTATTCTTGGAAGCAGCAAAAGAAAAGGAGGAGGAGCCCCCTGGCTCCTCGCTGCTCTCTCTCACCCCGATCCCGAGGGAGCGAGGGCCCAAGTTTGCCCAGGCTGGTCATATACCTACATTCCATGCACATGCAATAATACAGCAGTAATAACAATGGGTATAAGAAGAGGTAAAATTCAAACCGAAGTATTCTGACTGGTCCCTGCCTCATGCGGTGCAAACGGGCTCTTCTCTGTGAGCCCGGGAAAAGCCAGCGTTTTCTGCTTGGGTGCACACACATACATATTCTTTGGGGGGGGATTTGCTGCAGAATCTTCTCTATGAGCCCGGGATTCTGCAGCAAATCCCCCAAGAATATGTATGTGTGTGCTCCCAAGCAGCAACGCTGGCTTTTCCCGGGCTAATTTCCCGGGCTAATAAGAGAAGAGGAGAGACCAGTCAGAGACCGCATGAGGAGAGACCAGTCAGAATACTTCGGTTTGAATTTTACCTCTTGTTATTGTTATTACTGCTGTATTATTGCATGTGCATGGAATGTAGGTATGACCAGTTGGATTACTTATAATATTAGGCACTTACAGTAGCATTCATTCTATTATACATTAGGTTGGTTTCTCACCCCAATACTCTTTGATGCTTTAGATCCTGGCAGGGCAGGAGAGGCAGGAAGCCTGGAAAAATGTAAACAGAGAGGTTTACTCAGAAGTAAATCCACAAAGGAGGGCCCTTCATCCAAAGTGCCCTCCTTTGCAGATTTACTTCTGAGTAAACCTCTCTGTTTACATTTTTTCCAGGCTTCCTTCCAGCCGAAAGAAGGAGCGAGTTTAGGGCTTGCCTTGCCATAATACTTATTGGCAAGGGAGGCGGGAGGGTGGTGAGAGAGAAGGAGGGTGCCCCCTTACGACCTAATAACGACACTTAAGAAAATCCTGGCCCCGAGAAGTTCGAAAAAGAAAGTCCACTTCCTGGTTGGCGTTCCAGGTGCGGAAATACTTGAAAGTAGCATTTCTTACGAATTTTTCTTAAACGAATCATTTTCATAACTTTTTTTTCTCATGCCTACTGAATGCATGCGAAAGGAGGCTTCTGTTAGACCCCGGTCTAAAGATCAGTCAACAGTGTGATGCCACAGCTGAAAAAGCCAAGGCCCACACTTTTTCAGCATGCGAGCTACTTATAATAAAACCAAGTCAGAAAGATCTACCGAGAGAGAAGCAGGGCGAAGCAAGGGGAGAGGGCGTGGCTTGGCACGGCATGGCTCCGCCCCCTCTGGCTTTAGCGTTCCCACAACTTCTCCAGGCTAGGGGAGGGTGGTGCCAAGCTCGTGGTGGCATAGCTAGCCACTACTGGCTTGGCACTACCCTCCTCAACGCTGGAGAAGCTGTGGTAGCGCTGAAGCTGGGGAAGGGGCGGGGCTTGGTGCGGCATGGCTCCGCCCCCTCCCCCTCTGGCTTTAGTGCTACCACAGCTTCTCCAGGCTAGAGGAGGTTAGTGCCAAGCCAGTGGTGGCATAGCTAGACACTACTGGGTTGGCACTACCCTCCTCAAGCCTGGAGAAGCATATATGTGGTAGCTGAGCCTGAGGAGCCGGGAGAAGTAATAAATAAGGGCTTGGCGCAGCATGGCTCCGCCCCTTCTAGAAGTGCCTCATCCGGCTGGGATTGACCTCCTTTGGTCCTGGGATCGACCAGTCGATCGCGATCGACTTCCTGGGCAGCCCTGGAGTAGAGTTAGGGTTGCGTAACGTTTGATTTTCAAGTTTTTATGAAGTGTCCCTTATTTTTGTGAAAAATCCCGTATTTTTAGGTAAATGTCCTTTATTTCTTATATCAAAAAGTGGCAACCATAGAAGAGAGGAAAGAATATCAACCTCTGCAATGACCAGAAAAGATATTTGCAAGTGTACGGTGGACTTGATTTTATCACTATGAGGGTACCAGCTACAGTTTGCAAATTAGTGCTTCTCCCAAACCAAATGTGGATTTTCTTGCAGTTTTTTTTAACACCTGAAGATTAATGTGGAAATTCAACATAATAGATTTATGCTGAGTGAACACAAGTAGAAGCGACATGAACAGTAAAAAAGAGTGACTTGTCCATCTCTGGAAGCAAAATATGATTACATTTGGGAAGCCTTAAACTATTTGTGTTTGTGAGTGAAAGAACACCGTTCTTACAGCCTCCGCTTGAAAACACTTGCTGATGTAGGAGTGGAATTGCCATCATTACTTCTGAGCCACATATAGCCAAGGAGGGAAGGTTATTTTAACAGTATGTGGGGGATGCATTTAAGGTTGGTTAAAAAAACTCCCTTTTGTCACTTTCTCCACCGCTTAGTAATTAATACACCACGAGAAATAGCAATATTTGATTCCCCCCCCCCTATAACAATAAAAATAAAATACTGTAGTAGTGTGGAACCATGGAAACTCAACTGCATACAGCCCACGAATAGTGTCACGTCTTCTACCTGGAAGGTGCTCATACGCTGCATCTGTTCTCCCTGGAAAAGGAAGAAATGGAAAATACTGGAGGAGAAGATCTGAGAAGAGCTGATGGCATCCAGGAAAGAACAGGTGGGTACACCTGACACAGAAGGCTTCTTTTTAAGACAAGGATAAAGAATAAGGTTAAAATCATTGTCTTCAAGTTAGTGTTTCTCAACCTGGGGGTTCAGGACCCCTGGGGGTCATAGGGGGGGTTCAGAGGGGTCACCACATATTTCTGATGGTCTTAGGCAGTGTTTCCCAACCGCTGTGACGCTGCACAATAGTGTGCCATGACGGACCTCCTGCTGTGTCGCGAGAAAAGCTCTCTGCCCCCTTCCTTCCCCCCTCCTCCTGCCAAACTTCTGCTGCTTGGGGGGGGGGGAGGAAGGGCCGGGCGGCGGCGAAGGAAAAGAAGAAGGGGCCGGGGCGCCGCCTACTTTGGCCGTTTCCCCAGCCAGCCTCCAATCCGCCATGACTCCCGCCCCTCTCTTGCTGAAGCTGCGCGGAGGAGGAGCCCCGCCCACTGAAGCCCATCCACCGCTCATGCTCCTCCTCCTCCGCGCGGCTTCAGCGAGCGAGGGGCGGGAGTCATGGCGGAGAGCGGTGCTGGGGACAGTGGCCATGACTCCCGCTCCTCGCTCACACTGCCCCCTCAAGGCTGGAGAAGCTGTGGGAGAGCTGAAGCCGGGGGGAGGGGGCCGGGCATGGCACGGCTTGCCTCCACCCCCACCCCTCGGCTTCAGCTCACCCAGTTCTCCAGCCTTGAGGGGACAGTGCCAAGTCAGCGGTGGCAGAGCCAGCACAATGCTGGCTTGGCACTGCCCCCTCAAGGCTGGAGAAGCTGTGGGAGAGCTGAAGCTGGGGGAGGGGGAGGGGCATGGCATGGCCTGGCTCCTCCCCCTCCCCTGGCTTTGGCACTCCCAGCAGCTGCTCCCAGCAAGCCACCATTCCCCAGCCGCTCTTTACTGTATTAGAGTGTCATTTTGTGTCATTTTGGTTGGTGGTGTGCTCCTGGATTTTTTTAATGTTAAAAGTATGCCGGGGCTCAAAAAAGTTTGGGAAACACTGGTCTTAGGAACCCCTTTGGCAGAGAAGGCTGAAGATCTCTCCACCTGTCCTTCTCTTTGTTTTTGAAAACAGATGGTGAATTCTCCCACCAAAATCCCTCATCCTGCTCTCTGGTTGTAGATGAACTAACACTCCAAAACTCAAAGTCATACATACAAGATTTATTACGGTCAATGACCAGCATCAAAAAACTCAAGGTCAAAGCCCATGAAACCCTTCCAGTACTTTCTCTTGGTCATGGGAGTACTGAGTGCCAAGATTCTTCAGTTCTATTGTTGGTGGAGTTCAGAATGCTCTTTTATTGTAGATGAACTATAAATTCCAGCAACTACAACTCCCAAATATCAATGTCTATTTTCCCCAAACTCCACCAGTGCTCACATTTGGGCATATTGAGTATTTGTGCCAAGTTTGTTCAGATGCATTATTGTTTGAGTCCACAGTGTTCTCTGAATATAAGTTAGCTACAACTCTAAAACTCAAGGTCAATGCCCACCAAAGCTGATTGTAGAACATCTTCAGGGTAACTATCAAAACCTCCATCGCATCTATGCTATTAATTCGTTGCCTATTATTGCCAGTTACAGTACATTAATCTCTATGCACTATAATCTGTTACATGGTTGTTTTATGATGGATATTGCGATTCCTATATTCCATTTGGATTAGCCATATTGTTACTTATTAGTCCTCCTTTTACCATAAATTTCAGGTTGTTCCAGCCATGTCCTGATTTTCAACACCCAGAGGTCTTCCATCACTACGGCCTTGAAAAAGACCCATATTAGGGTCGAAACGAGAGGCGGATCTTGCGTCCATACGGCTCCTCGTCGGCTTTGTTTGTTTATTGTTTCGCCATCAGGCATTTGGATTATAAATACACTCCGTTGAGTGTCCTCGTTTGAATGACTCAGCATTTTGCCCTTGGCAGTATATCTTTTGGACCCTGGAACTCTTACATATGGACATGAACTTTGGTTGATATTATTGACATTTATTTGAATTTATTGTTACACTACAGGAATCGCTGTTGCACTATTTGTGGTGTTTACTTACAGCCGACTTTGGCTTTTGGCTATTTGCCACTTTCTTTATAAACTCATTTGGAAATGATACAGTTGTTATTGATTTTGCTTGCATATCCTCCGTTGAGGCTGCTTTCAGCAACCGCCCAGTTTCTTGCAGTCAAAACCCTCCTCTAGCCTGGAAAAGCTGTGGTAGCGCTAAAGCCAGAGGGGGGAGGGGGCGGAGCCATGCCGTGCAAAGCCCCGCCCCTCCCTGGCTTCAGTGCTACCACAGCTTCTTCAGCCTTGAGAAGGGTAGTGCCAAGCCAGTAGAGGCTAGCTATGCCACCACTGGCTTGGCACTACCCTCCCCTAGCCTGGAGAAGTTGTGGGAGCGCTAAAGCCAGAGGGGGGCGGAGCCAGGCCATGCCAAGCCACGCCCCCTCCCCCTGCTCCGCCCTGCTTCTCTCTCGGTAGAACTTTCTGACTTGGTTTTTTTTTCTTTTTTTAACCCTCACCGCTGTGCTCCCCCCTCCCGTAGCCATTGCTTTTACATATCATTCGTCCAAAATTTCATTTCTTCTTGTGGAGGTAACCTTCCTTCTTCCTTTTCTAATCCTTTTTCAATAAATTTTCTCCATACCTCATAAAAATCACTTTGTTTCCATATACCTCTTTTTACTTTTAATATACATGTTAACTTGTCATTTATGGCCAGTTTCCATACTTCCTTGTACCATTCCTCTATTTGTATATTTATTTCTTTTTTTCCAATTCCTTGCTATAAGCAGTCTTGCTATTGTTAATAGGTTTGTTATCGCATCTTTATCCTTTTTTTCCAATTGTATACTATTATATAATGATAATAAAGCTATACTAGGACTTCTTTCTATTTTAATATTCATTATATCTTCTATTTCTTTAAATACTTTCGCCCCAAAATTTATTTACATAGTTACATTGCCACCACATATGTATGTATGTTCCTGTTTCTTGGCATCCTCTCCAACAGTTTTTCGAGTAGTTTTTATTTATATTTGCCATTCTTACTGGTGTAAGGTACCATTTCCATATTAATTTATAATAATTTTCTTTAATCCTTATTGATACATTTTTAAGATGTCTTTGTCTCCACAATTGTTGCCACTCTGTTTCCTTTATTTTTATCCCTAAGTCTTCTTCCCAAACCTCCTTAAGGGTGTTATTTTTTGTTTTTCCTTCCTTTATTTCAATTATTATCTTATATATTTTACTAGTTATTCCTTTCAAGTTTTCGTGCTCTTCTACATCCCTCCCATTTTGTATTATTTGTTCAAATTGGTTAACCTTACTTCCTTTTTTATTGTTTTTTAGCCAGTTTTTAAACCATTGTTCTAATTGTATACAATGGAACCATGTCAATTTTATTTCTCTAAATTCTTCCATAATCATTTCCTTCTTCGTTCCTACTTTTATCCAATCCCCATTTTATCTAAAAAAATTCCCTTAACTTTTTATCCATTATTTGTTTTAAATTCTTTGGAAATTTCTTTTCCATTACAATTGGGGTTATTACTGATCCATCCGTTATTAACATTCTCCTGTATTTATTCCATACTTCTAATATATTACTCAACATTGGATTTCTAATTTCCCTGCCTTGGTTTTATTATAAGTAGCGCGCATGCTGAAAAAGTGTGGGCACCCCTGCTCTACTCCTTTTGATGCAGCCTTGGCTTTTTCAGCTGCGGCATCACACTGCTGACTGATCTTTAGACTGGGGTCTAACAGAAGCCTCCTTTCGCATGCATTCAGGGCAATATCATCTACTTGGGGCATTCTGCAAGGAGGCACAACCCAAGCCCTCCTGACAGATGCCCGTCCGGCTCAAAAGCCCTTCAGAGACTACCACCGCCCCTCAGCCCCGGTGCGGCTGTGATTTGTGTGCCTGGCAGGGGGTATATTATCTAAGTTCTGCTTTGATTAATTTATTGGCTATGGAACTTTTTTTTCAGCTATCTATTAGTATAACACCAAGTTTTAAACTTCGTTTGTGGTCTTTTATGCATTATAGCTGTATTTTTAATTTGCTTCTGACACGATAAATAAAATAAGTTTGCACCAAGTGAAGTATAATGGGGTCAAAAAGGGAAAGGAAGAGAGAGAAGGAAACATTTAAAGGAATTTTTTAAAAAAAATCAGACAATAAAATAATAATTAGAACTGTCCCTGCCAAAATTGGGAGTTGGCGGTTATGAACTAGGGATTGGCGGATTTGCCTATTTCCAGAAGGTTTTGTATATGTTAATTCACAAAACTTTTTTAAAATTATAAATGCCTGAATCCATCAGTCAGCGTTGCTAGGAAAATGCTGAAAATGGCGGTGCCTGTCAACTATAGCTCAAAAAGTAACTTTTCCGAACTCTAATTGTTCACTAGTTTTTTCCATCCTAATTCCCTCAAATAATCTGATTCTTTTTTTAAAAAAAATACTATTTATGTTGTTTTAATGTGTTTTGATTTCAAAATATCCATCAATATTGCAAAAGGTATATTTTGTGTGACTTTTCACCTGAAAAAGATAGATCTTTCTACGTATTTAGAGACAGCTTTTTGAACTGAGAGCTTCACTGCAGAGAAAAATCAAAATTCAAAAGATAACTTCCTTCTGATCTGATTATACTCGGGAATCATTTTTTGCTTGCTTAAAAATGCTCATCGAACGAAGTCCTTGAGTAACCTTTTCCATAACATAAAGCCTATTGATGCCTTGGAGGGCAGAAGTGTTGATGTGCATATCTGTCTGGACCTCTTTTTGTGACCTTGGAGGGTTTTCTTCTCTTCCTTTTTTGCTTTCTGATCTCTTCTGAACTCTTTGACTTCAGCTCTTAGGCCCAAATCTACGTCTTAACCTAAATTAGAGACTAATTGAATCAAAAGAACCTGTGTAAATATTAACTGAACATATTGACACAGGCCCCTTCTATACTGCCATATAATCCAGTTCAAAGCTGATGATAGGGATTTTATATGGCTTCTGGAACTGTCCCAGGTGCTTGTTCAAATATCAAGGCAGATAATCCACAATATCTGCTTTGAACTGGATTATCTAAATCCACACTGCCATATATTCCAATTCAATGTGGAGTTTATACAGCTGTGTGGAAGAGACCCTGGAGTTTGTTGGAAATTCTAGAACAGGGGTGCACTGCTTGATCGTCTTCCGGGTCGCCAGGGCGATCAAGTCTCAGATTGCCGAGTGCTCCCCCTGCAGGCCCAGATCGCCTCCAGGGATGGCAGGCACTCCATGGCAGGGCGATCAGCTGGGGAACGGCTGGGGCGAGAGCGGGCGGAGGCCTGCAGCCTCCGATCGCCTACTGCTCTGCTCTCCTCTGCTGCAGTGGCGGCTGGGTCCGCTTTGCCATCCTCTGGGCTGGGTCCATTGGGCCATTCCATCTTGAGATCCTTCCTCTCTTGAGGATGTCAGCCTTCATCTTGGTTTGGACCTTGTCTTCTTGAATTTTATTTTATTTTATTTTAGTGGGTTTTATTATTATTTTAATTTTATTATAATAATATAATAAATAATATAATATAATAATGTGATATTATATTATAATTTCAATATATTATAATGCCTATATATATTTATACTATACTACAGGGCTGTCCAACTGGCGGCCCTGGGGCCGTATACGCCCCCCAGCCCCTTCCCTACGGCCCCCGCCTACCCTGCAATTTTTTATAAAAAAGATCTCCGGGGGCGGGGGAGGGAGAAGGCGGGCCTAAAGGGGAGGAAGGGAAGTGCTCCCCTTCTTCCTCCATAGGCCCGCCTCCTCCGTCCCACCTCTCCCCTTGGCGCTCCGATCGGAGCGGGACGGAGGAGGAGGCTGGCGTGACCCTTTAGCTGGAAGGGCAAAGCTGAGGAGGGCTCTGCTTGGCTTCGCCCTTCCAGCTAAAGGGACACACCAGCCTTGGAAGCGGGGAAATCGCTGCTTCTGAGGCTGGCGTGTCCCTTTAACTGGAAGGGCGAAGCCATGGAGAGCCCTCCTCAGCTTCAGCGCCCTTCCAGCTAAAGCACACGCCAGCCTCGAAGCAGCGATTTCCCCTCGAGGCTGGTGTGTCCCTTTAGCTGGAAGGGCAAAGCTGAGGAGGGTTTCTGCTTGCCGCTTCTTCCAGTTAAAGGCACACGCCAGCCACGGAAGCGGGAAATCGCTGGTTCCGAGGCTGGCGTGTCCCTTTAGCTGGAAGGGCGAAGCTGAGGAGGGCTCTGCTTGGCTTTGCCCTTCCTCTTAAAGGGACACGCCAGCCTCAGAAGCAGCAATTTCCCTTTAAGAGGAAGGGCAAAGCCAAGCAGAGCCCTCCTCAGCTTCGCCCTTCCAGCTAAAGGCACACGCCAGCCTCGGAAGCGGGAAATCGCTGCTTCTGAGGCTGGCGTGTGCCTTTAGCTGAAGGGCGAAGCTGAGGAGGAGGGTTCTCCTCGGCTTTGCCCTTCCTCTTACAGCCTCAGCCGGGGCAGCAGAACGGGAGAAATCGCCGGTTCTGCCGCCCTGGCTGTCACTGTAGGAGGGAGGGAGGCGGGGGCGGGTCTCTCCTGACGGCGCGCTGACGTCACCACGTCTGACGTCACCACGTCTGACGTCACCACGCCGGCGTCCTGCACGGCCCGCCCCTTCGGGCGGGCTTGGTGACATCAGCAAGCCTCGCCGAAAAGGGGCGGGCCGTGCAGGACGCCGGCGTGGTGACGTCAGACGTGGTGACGTCAGCGCGCCGACAGGTGCGGCCCGCCCCCTGCTCCGGCCCCCCAGGTCATCAGTGGCCAGGACTCCGGCCCTTGGCCCAAAAGATGTTGGACAGCCCTGCTATACTATAATAATTATGATATTAATACTAATAATATATGAATATTTCTTGATATATTAATATGTTAATATTAATGATGTGCAATACAGTCTTTTTCAACCGGTGTGCCTAGGCACACTCCTGTGCCTTTGCAGAGCTCCAGGTGTGCCTCCAGAAAAACTTTTTGCCCCCCTTCCTTCCCCCTCTTTTGCCACCGCTATTATTTTGTCCTCCTCCATGGGAGAAAAAATCTTCCCTTACCACGTTGGTAATAGGCTCTGTCCGCAGACGCCCCCTGCTGCGAGGGAAGAGCGTTACGCAGCATGCAAAGGAGGAGAGGAGCCCAATGGGCGGCTCCAAAATGACGCCACGTCATTTTGGAACTGCCCACTGGGCTCCTCTCCCCGAACATGGCAGCATGCAAAGGAGCAGAGGGGCCCAATGGGCGGCTCCAAAATGATGCCGTGTCATTTTGGAGCCGCCCACTTGTGGATAACTTTTGGAACCGCCCACTAGCGCTCCTCTCCTGCTTCACATGCTGCCCTCTGTTTGTGGATAACTCCTACAGTATATATTGAACTTCTATATATTGCAGATTATCCAGTACGGAGCCTAATCCAATGCTGTAAGGGAAGATTTTTCCTTTTTCTCCTATGGAGGTGCCAACATCATGTGGGTGCCAAACTGTACTCCGTTTTTCAAATTCACTATATTGATACATTAACTTTATAAAACTTTTGTAATTGTCCATATTGCTAGTTTCAATATATTATTATTATTTTGCCTACTCTTTGTCCCCTGCATATGCAGCCTGTTGTGAAAAAGAGGTGCCGAAACGCCATAAAACATTTTGTGTCATTTTGGTTGGTGGTGTGCCCCAGGATTTTTTAAATGTAAAAAATGTGCCTCAGCTCAAAAAAGGTTAAGAAACACTGGTGTAATATATAGTAAATATACTAAATAAATAAATTATGTAGATTAGAATGTAGTTCAGCCTTTAGGGGCGGCCCTCCCTAATATTTCTTGGCTCTCGTGTGGCCCCTTGGAAAAATAATTGCCCACCCCTGGCATAGATGAAGCTCTTTGGTGCAAACTGAATTGAAAGTGCAAAAGGACTAACTCAGGGAGAGCCGGAAGAGAGGAGAGGCAGAATTGTATCCTTCCCAGTAGGCTCAAACAAAATAAAACTGCTTCGGCCTCTCCTAGCTTATGCCAGTCAGTCACGTTTATTGAGTAACCGTCAGGTCATTTCAAATAAAAGCTCCAATAGCAGAGTAGTATACAAGATAAGGATAAAATCAGTACCTAATGTACAAGGCAAACAATGTAACACATTAAAAACTAAACTTATTGCAATTGTCTTGCATCAACACATAGGAAGGGAAACTATTAGCATAGGATACTTAGGACAGTCTTTCTCAACCAGTGTGCCGTGGCACACTAGTGTGCCGTGACGGACCTCCTGCTGTGCCGCGAGAAAAGCTCTCTGCCCCCCTTCCTCCCCCCTCCTGCTGAACTCCTGCTGCTTGGGGGAGGAGGAAGGGCCGGGCAGTGGCGAAGAAAAAGAAGAAGGGACTGGGCTGCTACCTCCTTCGGCCGTTTCCCCAGCCAGCCTCCAATCCGCCATGACTCCCACCATGACTCTCGCCCCTCGCTCGCTGAAGCTGCGTGGAGGAGCCCCGCCCACTGAAGCCCGTCCACCGCTCATGCTCCTCCTCTGTAGGAGAGCTGAAGCTGGGGGGAGGGGGCGGGGCATGGCGCGGCCTGGCTCTGCCCCCTCCCCCGGCTTCGGCACTCCCAGCAGCTGCTCCAGCCTTGAGGGGACAGTGCCAAGTCAGCATTGTGCTGGCTCTGACACCGCTGGCTTGGCACTGCCCCCTCAAGGCTGGAGCAGCTGCTGGGAGAGGTGAAGCCAGGGGTAGGGGGCGAGGCATGGCGCAGCTTCAGCACTCCCAGCAGCTGCTCCCAGCAGGCTACCAACTCCCAGCCGTTCTTTACTGTGTTACAGTGTCATTTTGGTTGGTGGTGTGCCCCAGATTTTTTAATGTTAAAAGTGTGTGCCGCGGCTCTAAAAAGGTTGGGAAACATTGACTTAGGAGGCCCGGTGATCAGTTGATGTGACGCTTATTACCACTGTACCGCGGGCTGTTCCATGCCGCCAGGCATGTAGCCAGGGGGGGCTAAGGAGGCTTCAGCCCCCCCCCCCCCAAATTCTCAGGGTGGACCGTGAGAAGGCCTTACTGGTACATTATTTAAACTGTTATGTTTATTCATATCATGATCTGATCACCATGCTCATTATATCCCACATTAATGGGGTTATTGGGATAACAATACAAAAGGTTTGCTAGGGTAGACTCTCTTCCACCCAGTCTCAGCCCCCCAAACCAAACTCAGCCCCCGAATCAAAATCTTGGCTACGGCCCTGCATGCCGCCTACTGGAACTCATCCCCCGCACAGTTGACTCCAATAGACTCCATATACCACTGTCTCTTTTTATATGCTCTAAATAGGTAAGCAGCTACCTTATACACTGTTTGAGGGTTTGAGTCCAAGAGGAGGAAGTTAATTTTAAAGGTAGAGGGCCAAAATGTCCTTTTGGATAGTAAATAGCTAAGGTATTTCTCCCTCTCCTCTGCATATATGGGACAGATCAACAAAATGTGGACTAGATCCTCGACTTCTGGTAGGCCGCAGACAGAGACTCTGTCCCTATAGGGTGTGGCAGCATATCTGCCGGCCCTCACCATAGGCTCGAATTGCTCGAACCTAGCTCTAGTTAGGGCAATCCTAAGGTGAGGTAAGAGCGGGCGAGCCAGATACGGGGCAGTAACAAAGTGGTTGGGTTGTTGGGCTAACCAGTGCATGGATTTGACCCTAGCCAAATGGGCTAGGTCATCTTGGGCACATACATCAAGTACCCTCTGCTTCACCCGGTTCATCATTGAAGTCACTCTGATGTTCGACGGATCCACCTGGAGCCCCTGTAGGTTGAGATATGTCATTATGGACCCCTCCCCCCATGTTTTCTGAGAGTGAACTCTGGATTGCTCCATCAGGCACAACTTGGGCAGTCTCGCATCTTCTAGATTGTTTACCTTGCACCAGTAGTTAATGGCTCTAATTTTTGCTAGGCCTGAGATTTGGTGTCTGCCTAATTCGGACCTGACTGCCGCTGCAGGAGTGCGATTATTCACCCCCAGAATCCGCCTAAAAAAGTTAGTCTGGGTGCGCTCAATAGGGGTGACATTGGTCAGGCCCCAAATTTCTGCGCCATACAACAAGAGAGGCCTGAGGTTAGCCTTGATGGAAAGTACATGCATATGATCCACCCATGACCCGTTAGCAGAGAAGGTGACCCCAAGGTAAGTATACTTTTTAGCTTATGCATTCTTCTGCATTCATAACTTTTTGCCATCTTGACCACGCACATATTTCCCAGTCTGTGAAATGCTGGAAGGCATGTTAGTTTCCGTAGTGGCTCAAAGCAGCGTTCTACCAGGAAATGTAATTAATTCCGCTTTTCAAATACTTACATTGGACTTATTGCTATATGAATATATTTAACCTGGTTCCCAGAAGCAATATATTAGTCCTTTAATTTATCTTGGAGTCCTCTGGATTTCTTTTTTGGCATTCGGTGAAACCGTCCGCAACATTTCTTTCAGGCTCCTCGATATTGCTCTTAGATGCTATTTTTTTCCCTATTTGGCTCACAGTGTAATCTAGTTTCCCCAAATCCCTGTTTGATTGTCTTGAGCCGGAATTGCTATTTACATTAGAAGACGCCTCTGTTAAAAGAGAAGGAAGGAAAGAAGGAAAAAGAAACCCCCAGATACACTCATAGCCTATAACTTTTATCTGAAGACGAAATCCCTCCGTTAGGAGAACACACAGAGTAGCCGTTTAAATTCTCATCTGTATTTCAACAGTAAAATTGCATTGTGCAAACAAAATTTAACACGAACAGTATTTTGATTTGGATTTAATGCTCTTTGGGGGAGGCAATAACTCCACTTCTTGTTGATTCAGAGATATCTCAAGATTTTTCTTTTTAAAAAATTGCTATCTTTTCACAACACACTAAATCAGCTGCCTTAGACAAACATGTCACTCCTAATAATGGTAGGGCCTGTTCTGCCTAAAGTTAATAGCCCTTTCCCTCTTGTTGTTTCCCATTAAATAGTATTCCCCAGTATTTTCTTGCTCTGAACTTGGTTGGTTCTTCTGGCCTTAAATAGGTCTCTTCCTTCCTTCGGGACCAGGGACAGCAGGTGGTGGGGGGGGGGGCGTCTCTGGGAGACTCCCATTAAATTGTGGGGTTCCCCAGGGAGCGATCCTTTCCCCTCTATTATTTAACATCTACATACGTCCTCTGGCCCAGTTGGTACGTAGCTTCGGTCTGGAGTGTCATCAGTACGCTGATGACACCCAGCTAGTGCTGAGGATGGAAGGCCGGCCGGACTCCGTACCCGATTCTTTCCATCAATGCCTTGAGGCCGTGACTGGATGGCTACAGTCCAGCTGGTCGAAGGTGAATCCCTCGAAGACGGAGATCTTGCTTCTGGGTCGTCCGGGGGGGGGGGGGGGGAATGCCGGCTGCCTATGCTGGATGGTGAAGCATTATGCCCATCATCGCTAGTAAAAAACTTGAGGGTCCAATTGGATCCATTGTTATCCATGGAGACTCAGGTCTCCATGGTCAGCAGAACCGCATTTTTCCATCTGCGCCAGGCCAGGCGGCTGGCGCCCTACCTATCAGTGAACGACTTGGCTATGGTGATTCAGGCGACGGTCATCTCGAGACTGGATTACTGTAACGCCCTTTACATCGTCCTACCCCTGGGGATGATCCGGAAGCTTAAGCTGGTGCAGAATCCTGTGGCACGCCTTCTCGCTGGAGCTCTGGCGAGATGCCACATTACACCAATATTGCGGCAACTGCACTGGCTACCCATTGAGCACCGGATCTCATTTAAGGTGTTGGTATTAACCTTTAAGGCCTTGTATGGTCTTGGACCAGTGTACTTGAGGGACCGCCTCTCCCCATACTGTCCCCAGAGATCCCTGCGCTCCGGCGAACAAAATCTCCTCAATGTCCTCTCCATCCGACAATATCGACTGTCCTCAACCAGACAAAAGGCATTCTCAGTGGTTGCACCAACCTTGTGGAATGCACTACCAGAGGAAGTTAGAGAAATTAGAGAACTGTCTTCATTTCGTAGAGCCTGCAAGACGGCTCTTTTCCGCTTGGCATTTCCGGCCGAGTAAACTGTCATGCTCACTGTGTAGTTCTAGAATTATTTTAGCGATAGTAGTATTTCTTAGATTAACTGGTTGTTTTATTGTCCTGCTTGTTTTACACTGCTGTAAACCGCCCCGAGCTTCTAGAGGGAGCGGTCTAGAAGCCGAAATAATAAATAAATAAATAAATTACATCATATCCTGGTAAAGTTCCTTTTGGGACTACAATTCCCAGGATATCCTACCATCAAGGATCCCAAAACTGTTTTTTAAAGTATGGGAGGTCGAGGTCATGGATAGGGAGATGACACCCAACTCTATTACTCATTTCCACCGAAAGCCAAGGAAGCCACTCAGACCCTGAACCAGTATCTGGCAGCTGTAACGGACTGGATGAGGACCAGAGGCGGATTAACGCATACGGCGGAGTAGGAGCCCACCGAGAGCACCAGATGCGCAGGGGCGCACCACCGCTGGCTGTAAACTCCATCTCCACGCCGGTTGGTAACTCTGGGAGGCATGCACATTTGGGCGGGGGCAAATAATGTTTGCCTACCATTTAAAATTACATGCATCCAAAAAAACGGTCGCCATGACTTTATTGGCTGACAAACCCACCTTGGCCTTCTTAGGCACCGATTCACCCCGAGAAACCCACTGTTTTGACTGCTGTTTGGTCTCTGGTGTGTTGTGGTGGATCCACGTTTCGTCCACAGTTACGAAATGGCGCAAAAACCCGTCCATATTGTGGTTGAACAACGCCAATCACTCCTGCGAAATTGTCACACGATTGCGTTTGTGGTCGATTGTGAGCAAATGCAGCACCCATCTTGTGGAAAGCTTTCTCATACCCAAGGGATCATTTAAGATTGAAACCTCTGAGCCACGTGAGATGCCTATGGCCTCCACAATCTCTCGCACTTTCAATCTCCAATCGGCCAACAGCATATCGTGATTTTTTTTCAATTGTTTCGGGTGTAGAGACCTCAATTGGGCACCCAGAACGTTTCGCATCTTCCGTGCTTTTACGGCCACAACAAAATTCAGTCAACCACTTTTTTACCCTTGAAATGGATGGTGCAGAGTCCCCATAGTATTTATCAAGCTTAGCCTTGGTTTGAGTGATGGTTTTTCCCTGCAAAAATAATGCTTAATGAGCACATGAAATTCACTTTTTTCCATTTTCTCCTCAAATCACGCGGTAGTCTGCTGTCAATGGCTGTCAAACACAAACTAAATGACGCAGCTTGTTCAAATTTTGACAGGAGTCAACTGACAGATGCAGTGTTGACAGGAGCAGTGTTGCCCTTTCAGTTAAGAGGAGGGAAATTCAAAAAGTCACAGACTTATTGATCCGCCCTCGTACAAAGGCCACATGGATTGGCAGCTGAATTCCTATTTATCTTTCCAGTATCTATAAACCAAGACAGTTGCCTGATTCTACTGAATGGCACGGCTTGCCCTGTTCATTCATATCTCCCTCTCTCTGCCATGCACGCACACACACGGTGCAGTGTGGGTATACAGCATGAAGAAAAAGGCCCAAAGCTGTAGGATAATCCTTAAATTTCAGAAAAGTTACTGGGATTTTTTTTAAAAAAAGCTAGCACGAAAGCTGCCAAGTAAAGATAATGTGCTGAAGGGAGCTTTACAGGAAAGAAAAATGTTTCCATGTTACATAGCCTACAAATTCAACTGCATTTGGATGATTAGAATACTAAATATAGCACTGAGGTTCTATATAATATGATAAACATTGCTTGCTCCGTGGCGCCAAACGCACTCCATATTACAGTGCTGAGGCAAGCAGGATAACACCAAGTAAAAGTTGCTGAACTGACCTTCAGCTTAGGTTGTGTTTGGTACATGCTTTCGTTGAGTTATTTAGTTATTTCATATCAAAAGCATTGCATAAATTAGTATAAAACTGATAAAAATAGATAAATATCTTTTGACCAGAAACGGGCAACAGCAACGGCATTGTCTGTAGCCTCCAACAATTTTTCCTCTGTACATGAGGCAGGACATTGCGGACAAGCCTACAGATGCAGAGTTGTCTGTTCTGCTCCACAAGGTGGGGGATTCTTCTAGGTTGCCAGGTTTTGCCAGGTTGTCTTTTGCCGGGTTGTCTTTTGATCTGCCCACTCCGCTTCTGAGTCTGTTCGGGGACTTCCAAGTTCCCATTCTTGGTTTGCCCGTAAAGGAAGACCCTCTTGGGGGGGGGGGGACGCCTCCATTTGGGATTTCCTGGTTTAGTGGAGTGAAAGTGAGAATTTATGATGTGCTGAGCCATAACTCTGCATTAGTTTCTCACATTAAATAGATCTGCTAGATACCGATTTCAGTCTAGTACAGGCATGTAGCCAGGGGGCTAAGGGGCTTCAGCCCCTGAAATTTTCAGGGTGGTCCGCGAAAAGGCCTTACTGGTACATTATTTAAACTGTTATGTTTATTCATATCATGATCTGATCACCATGCTCATTATATCCCACATTAATGGGGTTATTGGGATAACAATACAAAAGGTTTGCTAGGGTAGACCATCTTCCACCCAGTCTCAGCCCCCCCCCCCCGAACCAAACTCACCCCCCCCAATCAAAATCCTGGCTACGGCCCTGGTCTAGTACAATATTGATGCCGTGACGATGGAATCCAACTGCAGGGAGTTCCACAGTTCCTTTTTCCTCCATCTTGGGCCAGGTGGCTCAAGAACAAAGACCAGAAAATGGCCCCTTTCCTTCTCTTTCTCTCTGCCTCTGCCTATGCTCCATTTTCTCCTGACTCATTGAAGCCACTGCCACAACAGTAAGCACACATTTCCTGTAAGCAACATCCGTTTTCCAAGTACCAAGGACTCAAATATGGACTCTTTCATTCCCTGGACTGTTTGTCGTTTGTTTTACACCTTACCTGCAGTGCTGGCCCTACACAAAAGGGGCAGCTAATGGACTCTCACTGTTGCAACATGAACTTTCTAGTCTCCTCAAGGACCAACGACTTTGCAGTAAGCCAGAACACTGGCCTTCCTCCATGACTCGTTCTCCTTTGTCTCCTGTTGCTCCATGAACTGAAGAAGGCATGGTTTAGAACCCAAAAATGGCGATTCTAAAATCAAATGGGGGGTTTAATTAGTAAAAGAAAGACTTACAAAAAAATTTCCAAAAATTTCTAAATGTAACTTAATTACTAACGAAATTCGTTAGTAGTTCGTATGCCAGCGCATGCGCATTCCCAGATGTTTTGGCCTACAACTCCCAGAAATCCTAACAGCTGGTAAATTGGCTGGGATTTCTGGGAGTTGTGGGCCAAAACTTGAATAAATCACACTGAATTCTAGATGGGACTCTCCAAATAGGAAGGAGGGAGGGAAGGAGGGAGGGAGCGGGTATTCTATTCTTGGAAGCAGCAAAAGAAAAGGAGGAGGAGCCCCCCCCCCCCTCGCTCCTCGCTGCCTCTCTCTCACCCCGATCCCGAGGGAGCGAGGGCCCAAGTTTGCCCAGGCTGGTCATATACCTACATTCCATGCACATGCAATAATACAGCAGTAATAACAATGGGTATAAGAAGAGGTAAAATTCAAACTGAAGTATTCTGACTGGTTCCTCCTCATGCGGTGCAAACGGGCTCTTCTCTGTGAGCCCGGGAAAAGCCCGCGTTTTCTGCTTGGGTGCCCACACATACATATTCTTGGGGGGATTTGCTGCAGAATCTTCTCTATGAGCCCGGATTCTGCAGCAAATCCCCCAAGAATATGTATGTGTGTGCACCCAAGCAGAAAATGCTGGCTTTTCCCGGCTCACAGAGAAGAGCCCGTTTGCACCGCATGAGGAGGGACCAGTCAGAATACTCGGTTTGAATTTTACCTCTTGTTATTGTTATTACTGCTGTATTATTGCATGTGCATGGAATGTAGGTATGACCAGTTGGATTACTTATAATATTAGGCACTTACAGTAGCATTCATTCTATTATACATTAGGTTGGTTTCTCACCCCAATACTCTTTGATGCTTTAGATCCTGGCAGGCAGGAGAGGCAGGGAAGCCTGGAAAAATGTAAACAGAGAGGTTTACTCAGAAGTAAATCCACAAGGAGGGCACTTCATCCAAAGTGCCCTCCTTTGCAGATTTACTCTGAGTAATCCTCTCTGTTTACATTTTTTCCGGGCTTCCAGCCGAAAGAAGGAGCGAGTTTAGGGCTTGCCTTGCCATAATACTTATTGGCAAGGGAGGCGGGAGGGTGGTGAGAGAGAAGGAGGGTGCCCCCTTACGACCTAATAACGACACTTAAGAAAATCCTGGCCCCCAAAGTTCTATAAAGAAAGTCCACTTCCTGGTTGGTGCGGAAATACTCAAAAGTAGCATTTCTTACGAATTTCTTACGAATCATTTCATTTTCATAACTTTTTTTCTCATGCCTAAACTGAAGGCGTCAGAGAAGAGATGCAACATTTGTCTGTTTGCATGATCTTCTTCTCTGTATGGGCTGCATTGCATGGGGAACATGTATATTGGTAGCTGCTTATCCAAAATTTCTTGTTTAGGTTTTCCCTTGTTGTATCTTCCCCAAATGTTGATTATTGTTAGAAAAAGCCTCCTGGGGCCCCACGGGGAATCAGAGAGGGCCGCAGTGCTGACCAGCAGCCACATTTTAAAACCAGCCACCATGTTGCTATTGCAGAACTGTTTAAAAGGTAGATGCTAGGTTCCTTTGCAGGGTCTATCCTGCAGTATATACTAGGTCTGCCTGCATATGTTCCAATGACCTCGGAGCTTGTCCGTCGATAGGGCCATATGCCTGTACATACACATAACCATATTTTCATAAGCAAAGTTGCCTCTGTGGGCTTCGGACCCCCACATGTAACTGTAATAGGAAATGTTCAAACAGGCCACCTGGTGTTGCCACAACAGGAAAACACCAATCTGGGACAAAAACAAAACCATTTATTTTCTAATGTAAACAATAGCAGGTATGCTGGAAGGACAAAGTCCTCGCTTGCCCTTAGGTCATTTCCAAGCCCACCTGAAACTCATCAAACCAGCCAGTTTCACTGTTTTCTTTTTGACCTTTGTCCTGTCTCCCTGTTTTTTCCTCATTAGTTGGGTTGCGAAATGCGCTAGTTTGCAATAGGCTGGGAGGATCTTCAGCTGGCATTTTTGTGATGCTCAAGTTGTTTCCATCCAATCAGCTGAGAGCACACATAGCCAGGACAGGCCCCAAAATTTGAATTTGTATGGATCTTAAGGCATAAATATGACTGTATCTTTACAATAAAGACATGTTAGCCTTGCGGATCACTCAGGACTGTGGCTTTCATCCTTTCCAGCTGGTCAGAACCTTCTCTCGGTGGGGCACGCTTCCAAGATTTGGTGAGACTATTGATTTGGGATATTTTGGGATTTCTAGCGTTTAAAAGGATCCACCAAATCCCATCCCAGTAATTGGCGGGCAGAGGAGGGCAAGGTCCAGCAACCCACCCTCCACCAAACAGAGCCGCAGCTCCTCTTCGACCTGGCTGCGCCCCATCACCTGCCACGCCCGTCAACAAACAATTGCCACACCCTGGTCCTCACTTCTGCTCCTTAATGCGAGGTCGATCTGTAATAAGCTGGCCACCCTGCGAGATTTTATCGCAGAACAGGACGCAGATGTTATATGCATCACAGAGACATGGACCCAGGACGGTGACTGTGTCCTCCTCCAGGAGATAGCCCCCCCAGGCTTTCAAGCCTTCCATCGACCAAGATCTATAGGTCGGGGTGGGGGAGTAGGACTGGTCGTAAGGGACGCTGTTGCCACTTCTGTCCTCCAAACACTGGAGATGACCGGCATAGAATGCCTGGGAGCAACCCTTGGAGAGGAAGGAAAGACGGGGATCCTGGTGGTTTACCGGGCCCCCGGGGCCCATAAAGAGGCCACATCTGCCTTACAGGATCTGATTGCGGACTGGGCCCTGAGGTTCCCCCGGTTCCTCATACTGGGGGACTTCAACATCCACCCGGACACAGTCCCTCCCACCCCCAATGCACGAGAATTCCTCATGCACATGGACGCCCTCGACCTCTCCAGGACAGATACCGGTCCCACTCACCAAGCGGGCCATGCACTGGACCTGATTTTCAGCCAGGGTCTCGCCACAAATCATCGTGATACCAGAGCAGTGCCTTGGTCGGACCACCTGATTGTGAGGGTAGATATCAACATCCCCCTCACGGTAAGATCGGAGCCAAGGTCTGTACTAGCCCGCCAAAAGAGCGCGATGACCCCGAGGGCATTCGCGCGGCGCTGAACCCCTGGATGTCCCCGGAGGATCATTATCAGATCTAGTCGCCAGATGGAATAGTGTTCTCTCAAGGGCCATTGACCAGATAGCTCCTAGGGCCCCTCCGCCCCAGGAAAACCTGCTCTCCATGGTTTACAACGCACCTAAAGCAGATAAAACACCGGAGGAAGCAACTCGAGAGCACCTGGCGACGAAAGCCTAGTGAAGAAACCAGAGCAGCCTACAGAGAACAACATAGGCTATACGAACACGAGATCAAAAAGGCCAAGAGATCCTATAATGCGGCCCAGATCTCAGCCGCGGGTTCCCATACGGCACAGATCTTTAAGGTAGTCCGGAGTCTCCTCACGTCCCCACAGAGTGAATCCAACAACTCGCCGATAACTGCAGATGACCTCCAGGAGTACTTCCTCGGAAAAATCGCGGCACTTCGACTTGACTTGCCGCTGCTTCCCGAGGAGGGGGACACGAGGTCCCAGTACCCCACCCGGACAAATGAACACCGTCTCTCAGAATTCAGCCCACTAACAACGGAGGAGGTGAGAAGGCTGGTGACCGGGGCAAGAGCGACGACCTGCCCAACGGACCCCTGCCCATCACACCTAATTAAGTCCAGTATTGACATCATGTCGGGTGCTCTGAGGGACTTGGTGAATCTCTCCCTAGAGACAGGCACCTTTCCGAACTCCCTGAAAGAGGCCAGAGTCAGCCCCCTCTTGAAAAAGACGAACCTCGACCCCGATGACCCAGCAAGCTACCGCCCGGTTGCCAACCTACCCTTTCTGGGTAAGCTCTTAGAGTGAGCGGTAGAAAGCCATTACGGGACTTCCTAGATCGATCCGGGGGCCTAGACCCGTCCCAGTCGGGTTTCCGCGCAGGTCACGAAGTGGAATCCGTCCTCGTAGCGATCACAGACGACATTCGCCGTCAACTGGACCGGGGAGGCTCGGCAGTCCTAGTCCTTCTGGACCTAACCGCGGCTTTTGACACCGTTGATCACGACTTGCTCCTCGACCGCCTGGCTGCCTCTGGGATCCAAGACAAGGCTTTGACCTGGCTGGAATCGTTTCCTGCGAGGCCGCCGCAGCGGGTCGAGTGGCAGGGTCAAGTCTCTAGGAAAGCGAATTGGAATGTGGAGTCCCCCAGGGTGCCATCCTATCTCCCACCCTCTTCAACATCTACGTCCAGCCTCTGGCTAGCATTGCCAGGAGCTATGGGTTCTCCTGCTACCAATATGCGGACGATACACAGCTGCTCCTGAAGCTTGACCCAGGGTCATCGTCGGTGCCGGACAGTTTCAGCCAAGGATTGAGAGCGGTGACGAGCTGGCTCAGAGCACATAGACTCAAAATCAACCCGGCCAAAACGGAGATCCTCTGGCCTGGCCGACCCGCCCCTCACCCATCACTGCCACCCTTTGAGGGCGAGCCCTTATCCCCGGCCCGGCAGTGAAAAGCCTGGGAGTGATCCTGGACGAAAAACTAACGATGGAGGCCCAGATCCAGGCGGCAGCAAAAGGCGCCTTTTTCCATCTCCGTAGGGCCCGACGGCTGGCCCCTACCTACCATCTGAGGCGCTGAGAACCGTGGTACATGCCACCGTTGTCTCGCGTCTTGATTATTGCAACGCCCTATATGTGGGCCTCCCCCTCTCCACAACCAAGAGGCTGAAACTCATCCACAACGCAGCGGCCAGACTCATCTCTGGGTCATCAGTGAGGGACCACATTTCTCCTATTTTAAAAGATCTCCACTGGCTGCCCCTAGAGTTCAGAGTGCTCTACAAACTTCTGGTGCTCACCTTTAAAGCTCGGCACAATATTGGGCCAGCCTACTTGAGTGACCGGCTGACGGTCCAACGCAGCGTGAGGCCAGCACGTGCCATAAATGGCGATCGCATGACCATCCCTGGGGTGCGAGAGGCTCGGCTGATGGAAACCCAGCGGAGAGCCTTTTCCGTGGCGGCCCCCAGGATCTGGAACTCACTGCCACCTGCCCTCAGAGCCACTCTGACCCTAACTAGATTCCGGTCAGACCTAAAGACCTGGCTCTTCCGCCTAGCGTTTGGGGCCTGATCGGTACCTCTGAATGTCTGAGCCTTTCCTCAGACATGTATCTGTTTTAAATCGCTGTATATTGTTGTTTTTAGGGTTTTTAAATGATGTAAGTCGCCCGGAGCACCACTGGTGGAGGGCGACTCACAAATATTAAAGTATTATTATTATTATTATTATTATTATTTAGGAATCCCCGTTTTTAGGGGTTTTTGGTGTCCTTGGCCCCATCTGGGCAAGGCCCTTTCTATTGTTTGGTAACAATATGGCATTATACTAAATGTCCTTTGACATAAAGCTGGCCATTTGGAGTGTCTCTGGTGTTGCTGTAAGAAGGTTCTCATACTGTAGTAAGTCTGTGGTTTGCTCTTCTCCACACTCGCATGTCGTAGACTCCACTGGCCCCATTTCTTAAAATTGGCTCTGCATCTCATGGTCCCAGAGTGCCGTCTGTTCAGCACCTCAAGTTGTCCAGTCTTCAGTTGTCTGACTGCCCAGGAGGGAGTTTCTCATCCGGGGCCTAGCAATCTTAGGATGGTTGCAGCGAGGTCCTCAGGTCGTAAGTTTGATTCGAGTTTCCTTCTCTTAGATGGTTGACCTTAAACGAGCACTATTTGCCTGGGTTTAAAATCAGAGTTTTCCTTCTCTTGGGATGGTTGCCAAAAGGCTAGAGAACCCATCGTGCCCATTGACGCTCTTTGTCAGACCCTTCGGTTGTGACCTGTCTGGCACCGCCAGCATAGCTCACAACTTCATTAGGGTACGCAAGCCTCTCCCCCACGACAAGGGGGCGCCAATGGAGAGGACCTTGAGTATAATTTCTGTAGTAAGGTGGTATAAGAAAGGAATGAATTATAGAATCCTAGAGCTGGAAGGGACCTCATGGGCCATCCAGTTCAACCCTGTGGCAAAAAGCAGGAAAATCGCATTCAAAGCACCCCTGAGATGGCCGAGGGAGGGAGGGACGGAGGGAGGAAAGTCCAGCACTGTGTCTGTTTCTAGAACAGGACAGAACTAGAACCAATTTCGAAGACAAAATAAGTTGTTCAGATTTCAGTGACATCATGGCACGCTTGTGACCAGAAGAGTCCAGCGTATATTAATCAGGAAAGCTTTCAAGAATTAATGGCATTTTTCTGTTACGTGCAATTTATAAAGCACCGAATAGATTTCTCCATACAAAGCGTAAAGCAATGTGTTTGCCATATTTAATCAAGATAAAGCATTCGAGCTAATTTCTCTTAAAGGAAGCCCACTTGTATGGATATTACTTAGCTGTCTTAATTTATATTATTAAATGGCTGCTGGAATCAATTCTGGGGAAGAAAACCTGAAATAGTACTTTAAAAATCAATATGGATTGGCCCCCTACCTCCCATTCATGGATGTTGGAAATGTGCGGAAGTCCAAGAATACAAATCGACTTGGCTGATAAGCATACTACTAATTATAAGTATATTTTTGGTACAGCTACATTAATGGACCATAATCTTTATCCGAAGCACGCAGACATTTGTGCCGTTGTGGGACTGCACAACTGAAAGCAAAATAACTTTAGGAATTAATACTTCCCTCTTACTAGTAGTTCACTCCTCTTTTACTCCAGCATTTGTCCCACTTGATGGCAGGGTCCGAGGCACTGGTTTCTTGGCTCCGTTTCACCCAGTCGTGCGCCCGATCAGGGCATCAGTTCGTGTGGATCCACAGGCACAGTAGCTTTTATGTGGGCTCCATGGGCAAGAACCATGTGATGTGACATTGATGGTCTTCCATCAGCCTGCCCATCACATAGCCTTGTTGCCGGGGTGTCCATGTTTAATTCACCTCAATAGGGAAGTCTCCAGTAGTACCAACATGGAGGAACAGACTTGCCACCACTCCTATAGCTCACTCCTATAGAGGGTAAAACTATCCTAGTTTATTCTTATACACAATTGGGGTCTATGCTACTGATATCAGGGGTGACCCACCCCCAGGCCTCTGTCTAAAGATAGTTCAGAACCAAGGGATTCATAGTTTCACCCAGGTCACCACACGGGAGTGGTCCATTAATCCCCTATTTCCTCTCCATGTGGGAACCTAAGGCTCTCCTCTTGGCCCCGCATGGCAAGGTTTTCTATAACCCAAACACACCAAGTTATTTCCCTTTCCGTTATTTTTGGTCTTGCTTGGCCAACAGGAAATCACAGATTATAAGGCCTTTGTCTGCAACTCAGAAAAACTGGTTTGGGCTGAAGCCCAGCCTCATGGCATACTCAGGAACACCCCTTCTCTCATTATTCCTCCTTCTTTGCCCTCATTGGCTGGGGCCATGCACAGGGACTGCCTGTGCCCCGCCTGCAAGTCATGACATCTGCCAATCAGCAGCGGGGGTGGGAAGAGGGAAATTCAAATCTGTAACCCTATAAAAGGGATGTTCACCAATGTAGCTGCAT
Source organism: Anolis apletophallus (assembly GCA_030556195.1). Taxonomy (NCBI): domain Eukaryota; kingdom Metazoa; phylum Chordata; class Lepidosauria; order Squamata; family Anolidae; genus Anolis; species Anolis apletophallus. Next base: position 185,657,147 of record JARBWK010000004.1, read on the forward strand.
TGCAGCATGAGAGAATGATTTGCGGCTGTAATCCCTTCCAGCTGGGCTGAATAAATCCTCAATGGCACCCTCTTCAGGCTTTGGTGAGATCTGTTAAATTGAGACATTTTAGGAAAAAATATGGGATTGGTTGCTTCCTTTCTCACCAGGTTTGACATGGGCCCTCTTTGGTGGGTCTTGCTGGTCTGCCTTCATGGCAAGACCCCCAAATTCCGTTCTCTATCACTACTGCCTTACAGTTCTGGCCCAGCTTATCTGTCCAAACAGATCTGCCTCTATGTCCTACCTCGTAATTTAAGATCATCCGGGGAGGCTCTGCTCTCGCTCCCACCAGCATCCCAAACTCGGCTGATGGGGACAAGGAACAGGGTCTTCTCAGCTGTCACCCCCCGCCTCTGGAATGCACTTCCAAGTGAGATATGATCGACCCCACCCCTCCTGGCTTTTAGGAAAAAAGTAAAATTGTGGTTGTGGGACCAGGCCTTTTGTCAATAGACATAAAGCAGCACATGTGCGTAATGGACTGATGAGGATGATTTATACGAGGATTGGTTTTTATTAATGACTAGCTTGGGGACCCAGCCCTGCCCAGGTTATTTGAGAAAGGCATTGTGTGCCAAGATGTTTACGTGGCTTGCAGTGGTCTCAGGAAGTTAGTGAAGGTACTGCAAGTCCCATCGGCCATGGTCCATCCCCCTCCCAACAGCATCAGGATGTAGAGTGGGTCATGTGGGCTCTGTGTGCCACGTTTGGTCTTGATCATTCATTGGATGAGGGTCGCAGCGGTCTCGGAAGGTGAGTGAAGGTACTTCAAGTCCCATCATCCATGGTCCAGCCTCCTTCAAATGGCACCAGGATGTAGAGTGGGTCATGAGGGCTCTGTGTGGCAAGTTTGGTCTGTATTGGTCATTGGATGAGGGTCACAGTGCTTTCAGGAAGTGAGTGAAGGTACTTCAAGTCCCATCATCTGTGGTCCATCCCACACAAAACTGCACCAGGATGTAGAGTGGGTCATGAGGGCTCTGTGTGTTAGGTTTGGTCTTGATCAGTCATTGGATTAGGTTTGCAGCAGTTTTGGGAAGTGAGTGAAGGTACTTCAAGTCCCATCATGCATGGTCTGCCCTCCTCCAAACTACACCAGGATATATAGTGGGTCTTGGGGGTTTTGTGTGCCAAGCTTGGTCTTGTTCTGTCATTGTTGGGAGCTGCAAAGTGTTTTGTTCTGAAACTCCCACCATGGCTGACTGCCTCAGGCCTTTGCCTTATTCCCCTCTGGCAGTTTAGAGTGTTGGACTGTTTGTGTTGGCGACTGCCTCAGGCCTTTACCTTATCCCCCTCTGGAAGTTTAGAGTGTTGGAATGTTTGTGTTGGCTGGCCAATTAGAGGCGTTATGCAAATACTCCCTCACTGGCAACCAATCCTGTTGTCAGAATGTAGAGGCCGGGAGCCAATCAGAACGCTGCCACATACATACATACATACATACATACATACATACACACAAACATACAAAATTCCACTTTATGATATATAGAGATTAATGTTTTATACTGTTTTAATGAATTTATGTAATTTATGCATTTTATCTAATGATTAATGATTAAGTATGATGGTTTTAACTGTTTAGATGACATTGAATGTTTACCAGGTATATGTGTGTTGTAATCCGCCCTGAGTCCCTTGCAAAGTGAGAAGGGTGGAATAGAAATGCTGCAAATAAATAAATAAATAAATAAATAAATAAATAAATAAATAAGGAGATGTCTTGTTTTGTCTCCATTTTGTCAATTTAAGGTGGGCAAACTGTGACCCCAGAGCCGCATAGGCAGTTTCTACAACCTTCAATTTACACCTTCGACACTGACATACAAAAAAAGGGAATGGATTGCCTTTTCTGGAAAAGCTCCATCAAATTTTCAGGTTTTTTTTTTTTAAAAAATCAGGTTCTTAGTTGTCTTTCACACTCCACATTTATAAAGCTTTTATTCCATTTTAACTGCTATGGCTACATCCTATAGAAGCCTGGGATGTGTAGTTTGATGAGGCCTTACATCTCTCTGGTTGAGAGTTCTAAGTAAGTCTGTCTAAACTGAAAATTTGGGATTCCAGAGGATGTCACTTTGGCAGTGTTCGAGAGTTTGTTTGTTTTTTCCATTTATTTAGTAACAAGTAGTGTAAGGATTAGGGCGTTAGGCAGTGGGAGCCAGGCCACCTGGCAAGCATTGAGTAGCTGCGGCCAGGGTGAGGTAAGTGGACTTTTTTCTGCAACATAGTGGTTTTGATATCGAGATGACCCCACCCTTTCCCAGGGTTCTGTGAAAGATAGTCAAAAATACCCTTACGATCTATACATCCCAAAGTCCTGCACCCTTGGGGGGGGGGGGAGAGGTTGCCTTGTGCTAATCCCAAGGAACCCCACAAAGGCAAAATGGCCTTGCCTGGCCCAGGACAGCTCGGGATCTGTAGTTCACTTCTACCTCCAAGGACTCATTTTTCTGAACTTTTCCCAAATCCACTGCATCAAAGACTCTCCCCCTTTCTGAACTCAGTTTTGCTCCATGATCATCCCATGGATCTATAGCAGGGCTGTCCAACAGGCGGCCCGCGGGCCATACACGGCCCGCCAGCTCCTTGCATCCGGCCCCCCTACCCTCCTGCAATAAAAATAAAAACAAAAAATCCCGAATTTTTTTTTTAATCCCGCTTCTGCCACCCTGGCTGATGCTGTAGGAGGGAGGGAGGGGCCAAGGGGAGCCCTCCTTAGCTCCTCCCTCCCTCCTACAACGTCAGCCAGGGCAGCAGAACCGGGAGAAATCGCCGCTTCTGCCGCCCTGGCTGACGCGGTGGGAGGGAGGAGGGGCCAAGGGAGCCCTCCAGCTCCTCCTCCTCCTACAATGTCAGCCAGGGTGGCAGAACGGGGAGAAATTACCGCTTCTGCCACCCTGGCTGACGCTGTAGGAGGGAGGGAGGGAGGGGCCAAGGAAGCCCTCCTTAGCTTTGCCCCCTCCTACAGCGACAGCCAGGGCGGCAGAACTGGGAGAAATTGCCCCCGTGATCGGCCATGCCCCCGCGATCGGCCACGCCCCGCGATCGGCCCCGTCCCCTGTGAGCGACCACGCCCCCGTGAGCAACCACGCCCCCCCCCGCTGCAGCCCGGCCACCTGATCAGTCACTGGAATTCCGGCCCTTGGGCTGGTAGAAGTTGGACAGCCCTGATCTATAGTTCACTAAGTACCAAAGACCTTCCATACGCTAGAATCAAGGACTCTCTCCCACTGTTTTGCTGCCCAATAAACTTTCATACTTATGGACTTATGAATTTTCCCTTCCTGGACTTTATCTAAAGACTTCTGCCTACATGAATTGAACCCCAGAAGCCCCCCTTTCCCCCCGTCTCCTCTCAAGGGACATTTTCATGGATTCTAAAGCTCAGATCTCCCCAATAATCCCTAGACTCCCCTTCAGTGAAAGATAAAGGAAAATGAAATGATCTAAATGATGGACAGGATATAAAATGATGCTTTTCACCCTAAAAGTCATTGTCTTTTTCCCTACATGTCTCCTTTCCCCCATGTATGTATTTTAAAAAGCTAAGACCTGCATTTTCCAGGGATTAGTAGCCCGCTTTGTTGACCAAGCTGATGACTCGTATGAGACCATCCAGTTCCTCCTGCATGACAATAAGGTGAAAAGCCAGCCTTTATGGGGTCTTTCCCCAAATCAAAACTGGATCTTTTTACCTATCTGTGGTTTAATTAGTTTCTGAGCTTTTCGTCTGCTAAGAAAATCGTGGATAGTTGGACAGTAACCAAACCTTACACAAAGGGCCATTCATATGGGCGTCGGAACCCCATATATGGTCATAGCCTTGCTTTTGTCACCTTCCACCTTCCTGAAACTCACAAAAAGCCAAGTTAATCTGTGTTTGCCAAGGCAAGAAAACGCAGATCCTGGATCATGTCTAAAATGTTTATTTTCACACCACACATAGAATTGGCCAAACTTGAGAATGCTTTGAGTTCTTGTTTGCCTTCCGGACCTTCATTTCACACATGTTAATTACATCTTCAAAAAAACCTGACCTCATTGTTCCATCCATTTCCCCCTCTCTCTCTTCCCATTGGCTCAGATCCACAGCCAATAGAGGCAGGTGGGAGGGAGGTTTGAAACTTGCTGTTCTGAAAATGTATAAAAATACTGAAAAAATTGCAATAAAACATGTCAGCATGACGAATGATTGCTGCTGTCATCCTTTCTCAGCTGGGACAGTCCTCTCTCGTTGGCACACTTCCGGACCTTGGTGAGATATTGCTCTGGGGATTTGGGGTTTTCCAAGGCACTTTGGATCGCTCCCCAAGGTTTTTCCATCAAGACCCTCGCCTTAGAGGAGCATACGGTCACCGCCCTTAATGCAGGACTCCCTAAATTTGTGCTTGGCTCCAATTTAGCCTGCTTGTGGTGTTCCAGCCTAGTCAGCCCAGTGGTCAGAGTCAGGCACCGGGGGTCCCAGCTGATCAGGGTCAGCTTGGAGATGATGAATGGCCAGATGGGTATGGGTCTCCAAACGATGGGATGATGAATAGCTAGAAGGTTATAGGACTCCAGATGAGTTTACTGAGGATTCCATGGAAGCGGATTCTGGATCAGACTATGAGAGGCCCGGCGGCCTTGGTTCCCAAGAGAGAGTTTCTACTCCCTTTCCAGATGAGCATTCCGGAGAAAGGGAGTTTCCTGCTTCTCATTCTGATAGTAATGCACTTGGGCCTGCTAACGAGCTGGAATTTGACAGGAGGGCCTGCATTAGGTCTTCTAGAAGAGATTGGAAGAAGGGGGTGCGCTGGGCACCCAGGAGTTAGTTTCCCTTATTAGTTTGTGCCCAGGGGATTCTAGTCAGACCTGAAGCTACGTTCAGCTTGATCAAGTCTCACGTTCAAGTCTCCAGCTCACGCCGACCAAAATACCCGGAGAACAGTTTGCCTTGTTTTGGAACTTGTTGGACTCAAGTTCATGTTGACTAAATAAAAGTACATTTATTGCATCCGCCGTAGGGGGGCTGTCCACGATCGGTTTGCCTCAGAAAGTATCACGTTTGACTGCCGGAGCGGTTTGCCTTGTTTTGGAACTTTGCTTTCCTTGGGATTTAAGCCGCTAGGGCTTGCAGCTACAGAACTTTATTGGACTATTTTCGATTGCTTTATTCTTACTTCCTTGGACTATTCTTTATCCTTTATTCTAAATAAAAGTACATTTATTGCATCCGCCTGTGTGTGTGTGATCTAGGGGGGCTGTCCACGAACTGAGGTGCAACACTGCTGTGCTAAGCCCGGCCATCACTAGCCAGAATGGAGCTCAATTTCCAGAAACAACTTCACGTTTTCCTTTATTATATCAGGGAACAATATCAAATGAAAGTCATCCATACACACTGAATAGCTTCTTATATCACCCAAGTACAAATGTGCAGACTCATTGTGCAAAATGTGAATGGCTTTATTGACAAAGTAGGTAGGAGGTATATTCCAAAGATGCTTTTGCTTTAAAAAAAAATCCACTCTAGTTTTGTTTTGTTTATAAGAGTGGTCCATTTATACACAATTCCACAGAGTTATTAAAGTTTTCCTAATCAGCTATGAAAATTGCACATGAAACATTATAGCAAGCTGTGTATTCCTATTTAGCATTTCGGCTTCATTATCATGCCATTTTTCAATGCTACAGTGTTCCCTATTGTGTCAATTAAGGTGTTTAAAGTCCTGGGTCGCAGCATCGCCATCAAGGTGAAAACCGAACGATTTTGCCATTGCTGCATAATTGTGTACAAAGCTGCAACAACAGATTTACAACCTCGACTTTTTTACACTAGCTCCCCAGCGCTGTGGATAATTTTATTACTGGGTTGGTTCACTTGATCAAAGAGCCTGCTTTTCTCATCTATCATTGTTGGAAAGCAGAGAAGGAGAAGAAGGGAATCGAATCTGAAATCCTTCTGGGAGAATCTTTTTCACTTCCCTGTGTAAATCTCAGAGCTTCAGCATCTTGAACAAACCCAACATCTTGAACGTGCAAAATGGATTTTGAAGATTCAAGGCCTGAACCATGATAACGCGCAAGCAAAGAGTCAAGTAGCGAGGTTGGGGAGTTTTTTTTAAAGGATGGCAATCGGCGGAGGAAGCCATATAAAACTCTCAATACACAGCAACACTGTTTGTGATAAAGATCGCAATGGCAATAAAAAAGAGTAAAAGCCAGGAAAATGTGGTTATTGCTCCATAAAGAAGACCTCCAGGATATGTAAGATTTAAAGAAAAAAAGCTATGCTTTGGAGAGCACTCCGGGCAACATCCTTAGAACAGAAGAAAATTTTCTGTATAGCCACAGTGATTTCGGAGTGTCACAGAGGCCTGGAGTAGAAGAGAGAAAAGAAAAGGAAGAAGACATCACAATCCTAATTTCCTAGTGCTATTGTCTTGATTAACTGATTTCTGGAATGTTAAATTGCCTCTAAGTCTGTCTATATATGTTGTATCAAACACAAAAAGGACAGAGGCAATCAGGGGCGGACGAAGGTAATTTTAAATGGTAAGCGAACATTATTTTGCGCCCCCCCCCCAAAATCGCTTGATAACAAAAGGTATAAATATTATTTATTTATTTATTTATTTGCAACATTTTTATCCCGCCCTTCTCAGTGACTAACAAGGCAGCAATTTGATGCCCAAACATACAATGTACAGAACCCTAAAACATACATCATTAAACAATAATAACAACAACAAAAACCCAAATCTCCCCACTTTAATATTATATTATATTATATTGTGTTATTTCATTATATTAATAACAACAAAAAAAACCAAATCTCCCCACTTTATATTATATTATATTGTGTTATTTCATTATATTAATAACAACCAAAAAAACCAAATCTCCCCACTTTAATATTATATTATATTTTGTTATTTCATTATATTAATAACAAAAAAAAAACCCAAATCTCCCCACTTTTATATTATATTATATTGTGTTATTTCATTATATTAATAACAACAAAAAACCCAAATCTCCCCACTTTAATATTATATTATATTGTGTTATTTCATTATATTAATAACAACCAAAAAACCCAAATCTCCCCACTTTAATATTATATTATATTGTGTTATTTCATTATATTAATAACAACAAAAAAACCCCAAATCTCCCCACTTTAATATTATATTATATTGTGTTATTTCATTATATTAATAACAACAAAAAACCCAAATCTCCCCACTTTAATATTATATTATATTGTGTTATTTCATTATATTAATAACAACAAAAAAACCCAAATCTCCCCACTTTAATATTATATTATATCAATAATAATACTAATAATAAAAGCCCCTTCCTCTCTCTGCCTGTGTTCCTTCAAGGCAAGCTCAGGAGGAAAGAAACTCCGCTGACCTGAATATGTGCAATGACTTACTCAGTCTCCGCCCGGCCTCGTCGTGCTGCTAGCGCGGCAGGTGAGGTGAGCCTCCTCGAGTCCTCCTCGAGGAGGTTTTTGCACATGTGCAGTTGCTTCTGCGCGTTACTTCGCCTTGGAGGAACTGCGCATGCGCAAAAACTGCGCACGTGCAGAAGCGGCAAGCAGCCCCAAGGATGCTGTGGCCCGCGGCTGCCTGCTTTTGAGGCTTGCCTGCCGCTTGTGCGCATGCGTATGGGCGCTCCACGTGCGTATGGGCGCTCCGCGTTCCGCCGCCCGCCGCTTGGAGCGCCCATGCGCACAAGCGGCGCCGGCAGGGCAAGCCCCAAAAGTAGGCAGCCGCAGCACTGCCTGCGGCCGCCCGCCACATGCAGCGCCCATGCTGCCTGGCCTGCAGATGGCACTTTACGTGATTGCTTCCTCCGCGTAATGGGCGCGCCGGCCCTGGATTCAATAATACAAATATAAATATGAACTCTAATTGTAGAGGGCTAAAAGCCTAGTGCGATAAGTGCATCAAATATATAAATACACATGAATAACATACATCGGTGTGGGGTCGCTCTTACATACCGCAATAAGAGGATACAAAGGAGACGGGCGTGCGACTGGGAAAGGAAAAGAGTTCGGCGAATGTCCGTAGTGTAGACCAATGAAGTTCAATGATTGTCCTGAATAGAAGTTCCTATGCAGTCTAATAATGCACCGATCCCTCAGCAGACATCTAGGGGGAGGGGGTGCACGACTGGGAACTGAGATGGTCGACACAATGCGAGTGATGGAGTACATGGGAACTTCTATTCAGGACAATCATTGAACTTCATTGGTCTACACTACAGACATTCGCCGAACTCTTTTCCTTTCCCAGTCGCACGCCCGTCTCCTTTGTATCCTCTTACTGCAGTATGTAATAGCGACCCCGCACCGATGTATGTTATTCATGTGTATTTATATATTTGATGCACTTATCACACAAGGCTTTTAGCCCTCTACAATTAGAGTTCATATTTATATTTGTATTATTGCCTCTGTCCTTTTTGTGTTTGATACTTGCAGAATCCCGGGCTCATAGAGAAGATTCTGCAGCAAATCCCCCCCCCCCAAAGAATATGTATGTGTGTGCACCCAGGCAGCAAACGCTGTGCCCGGGGTTTTGCCTTTTCCCGGGCTCAGAGAAGAGCCTTTTGCAGTTTGCACCCTTGAGGAGGGACCACAGTCAGAATACTTCGGTTTGAATTTTACCTCTTCTTATACCCATTGTTATTACTGCTGTATTATTGCATGTGCATGGAATGTAGGTATATGACCAGTTGGATTACTTATAATATTAGGCACTTACAGTAGCATTCATTCTATTATACATTAGGTTGGTTTCTCACCCCAATACTCTTTGATGCTTTAGATCCTGGCAGGGCAGGAGAAGCAGGGAAGCCTGGAAAAATGTAAACAGAGAGGTTTACTCAGAAGTAAATCCACCAAGGAGGGCCCTTCATCCACAGTGCCCCTTTGCAGATTTACTTCTGAGTAATCCTCCTCTGTTTACATTTTTCCCGGGCTTCCAGCCGAAAGAAGGAGCGAGTTTAGGGCTTGCCTTGCCATAATACTTATTGGCAAGGGAGGCGGGAGGGTGGTGAGAGAGAAGGAGGGTGCCCCCCCCCCCTTACGACCTAATAACGACACTTAAGAAAATCCTGGCCCCCGAAGTTCTATGAAGAAAGTCCACTTCCTGGTTGGCGTTCCAGGTGCGGAAATACTCAAAAGTAGCATTTCTTATGAATTTCTTCCGAATCATTTCATTTTCATAACTTTTTTCTCATGCCTAGTGAACACAGATGGAGTTTGGGGAAAATAGACCTTGATGTTTGGGAGTTACAGTTTCTGAGATTTATAGTTAACACACAAAGAGCATCCTGAACTCTTGCAACAATGGAATTGAACCAAACTTGGCATATTGAACTCTCATTACCAACAGAAAGTACTGAAAGGGTTTGCTTGGGAATTGACCTTGAGATTGGAAGTTGTCGTTCACCTACACCCAGAGAGCACTGTAGACTCAAACAATGATGGATCTGGACCAAACTTGGCATGAATACTCAATTTGCCCAAATGTGAACACAGATGGAGTTTGGAGAAAATAGACCTTGACATTTGGGAGTTACAGTTTCTGGGCCCCTTCTTCCTCTTCGCCGTCGCCCGGCCCTTCTTCTTCCTCCTCCTCTCCCAAGCAGCAGCAGCAGGAGTTCGGCAGGAGGGGGAAGAAAGGGGGAAGAGAGGTTTTCCCGTGGCACACCAGGTGAACGCTCACGGCGGTTGGGAAACACTGGTCTATGGCATTGAATGATTGCCTGTATATGTGCATTGTGATCCGCCCTGAGTCCCCTGCGGGGTGAGAAGGGCGGAATATAAATGACGTAAATTAATTAATTAATTAAAGTAAAAAGAAAATTACTCAAGTGCCAGACCAAAGAAGATTAAAGCAATACGAGTTCTTAAACCATAGTGAGTGTTATATCTATCACACACTGTCAGACTTGCAGTCTTATGAGTACATACTAATCCTCTCTTACAGCACAAGAACTCTCTGATGGAGAATCTGAAGAACTTCACCAAACTACATATTCCAGGACCTCATAGGGGTGAGCTGTGACAGGACTGCTTTTGACTGTGTAACCCAGAATGCACTCTATAAGAGAAGAAGGAATAGAAAGATGGGCTGGTGATTCTCTTTTGTAGCACTAAACTCTGCTAAAGTTCATGCTGGCTGCATAAAATAAGCTGAGTTTTTCAGCCCTTTTTTAGGCTGAAAAAAACCCCTTGGCTTATACTCCAGTCAATGTTATTTATTATTTTACTCTATTGATTATTATTATTACATTTATTATTTTTCTCTATTTAATATTGTTATTATTCCATGCATTATTTTACTCTATTATTATTACTTTATTTATTTATTTACAGTAAACAACAGATAATGCTGTTGGGTGGGTGCTGTTGCTTCATCCGTTATGACGGCAGATCTCGAAGAAGAAGGCAGCATATATATATACGCTATCATACTGATGGCAACTTGTTCAACTTAAGCCGTCTGAGGGCTCGCACTAAGACTCTAAGCTATCTAGTCCGTGAGCTGCTTTTTGTCGACGATGCTGCCCTTGTTGCCCATTCAGAAGCAGCTCTGCAGCACCTAACATCCTGCTTTGCAACAGCTGCAGAGCTGTTTGGGCTGGAAGTCAGCCCGAAGAAAATGGAAGTCCTCTACCAGCCCGCACCACAGGAAGAACACCATCGTCCCCACGTCAGCATAGGCACATCTCTGCTTAAGTCCGTTCAGCAGTTCCCCTACCTGGGAAGCATAATCTCTTCAGATGCCAAGATTGATAAAGAGATAGATCACAGATTAGCAAAGGCATATAGTGCATTCGGAAGACTTCACAAAAAAGAGTCTGGAGTAACAAACACCTGAGGCAAAACACCAAAATCAGTGTGTACATAGATACTACTCTACAGTGAACTCGCCACGGGTCAGCGCAAGAGAGGCACCCCAAAAAAGAGATATAAGGACTCCCTGAAACAACATCTCAGGCTCGGCCAGATTGATCATCAACATTAATCCACCCTGGCCTCACTTTGGGAGGTGTGGAGACGCACTATCCACAATGCTGCAGCCTCTTTTGAGAAGACACGGTGGACGAGTCTCGAAAAGAAACGACAACGCAGAAAGAACCGCAACTTGGAAACAACCTCTCCCAAGGAGACTTTCTGCTGTGCTTTCTGCAACCGGACTTGCCTATCTCGGATTGGCCTTTTTAGAGACTTAATAATATAATATAATAATAAACTTTATTTATATCCCGCCCCTAGACCTGTTTGGAGAGGGGGCAGGATATAAATAAAGTTTATGATTATATTATTATTAAGTTTCCCAAGTTTTGTTTAGTATACTCAGGGCTCCAGAGTCAACACATCTGATCCCTGACAAGTTGAATTCCAGAGGACGAAAATGTTTACCTGGAAACACTCCAAGGTATCTTGCTGTCAAGGTCCAGTGGCCGTTTATTTGGCATAACTTAGCTTGACAGTGAGCAAAGCTGGTCAGATACCAGATCATAATTTGGCTGAACAAAATGTATATTTGGTGTCATGTCTCACATGCCCTTGCCCTTCACAATCTGTGCTTATGAGAAACAAAACCTGTGCGCAGTGATTACCTGAGGCTTTGTAATACAGTTAACACTACTGTGTTCTTCTGCAAAGCACCACACAGCAACGTGCTGGCTAAAAATCTTATTGTTGTATAATTCAAAGCCGAGAAATCTGCCCCTCCAGGCTTTTAGTAGGCTCGACATACTGAAGAGTGACACTTGGTGTTCCAGTTAGCTTGAATTTGAGTACTTAGTTGGGAGTTGAAGCCACACTGCTGCGATCACTAATATAATGTTAAGTTCTGGAAGAAGGTACATTTGTCTTGGTAGTTGTTTTGCGGACAAGTGCGGAGCTGGAGGCGCAGCTATCCCAAAGGCAGCGTGACTTCTGGGAGATGTGGTAATGCAATAATAAATTACAGGAATTATGGTAATAAAAGAAAATCATATTTTTTCCAGTCTCTGTTCATTACTAAAACTGGCTCTAGGCTTTGCTCCTGGCAGCACCAATTCACTAAACCTAGTTACCTTGCAAATTTTCTCTTTTTTAAAAACTGATTTTTATTCAGAAATGAAGAAAACATCATAAATAAGCAAAAATAATTACATACTACACAGGCATAACTACAGAAAGTACTGTATTGATTTTGTCTATTGATTTTTACCCCCTTAGTATTCTACTCCCTTTAGATATGATATACTTCCTTTAGGTACTATATAACCACACTTCGGTTTTAATAACATTCGTCTAATTCAGTGTTTCCCAGCCAGTGTGCCGTGGCACACTAGTGTGCCGTGAGCGATCATCAGGTGTGCCGTGGGAAAATGGCACTGTCCCCCCTCCTAGCAGCCCCCTCACAGGTTTCCAAGAAACAAATTGAGACTCTCCGCTTGGAAATGGTTTTTTAAAAAACTATTTTACTGGATTTTTCTAGAGTCGTCCCCCCCTCCCCTTCCCCAGAACTGTTAATAACAGATCGTGACATCCATAGTTAACTGGAAGCAATTTTCACTCAGGGTGAAATTTCACAAAGGTCTGGAGAACAAGCTCTATGAGGAGCGGCTTGAAGAGCTGGGCATGTTTAGCCTGAAGAAGAGAAGGTTGAGGGAAGACATGATAGCCATGTATAAATATGTGAGAGGAAGTCATATATATGTTTTGTTCATCGAAACAGGCCCAGGTTTCACACTGAGTGTATAAATACATTTTAAAACTATGAAATACATTTTAACTCTATGTATTACTGTGTTAGAGTGCCATTTTGTGTCATTTTGGTTGGTGGTGTGCCCCAGGATTTTGTAAATGTAAAAAGTGTGCCGCGGCTCAAAAAAAGGTTGAAAAACACTGGTCTAATTCAGTGTTTCTCAACCAGTGTACCGTGGCACACTAGTGTGCCGTGAGCGATCATCAGGTGTGCCGCGAGAAAAGCTCTCTGCCCCCTTTCCTTCCCCCTCCTCCTGCCAAACTCCTGCTGCTTGGGAGAGGAGGAGGAAGGGACTGGGGCACTGCCTCCTTCGGCCGTTTCCCCAGCCAGCCTCCAATCCGCCATGACTCCCGCCCCTTACTTGTTGAAGCCGCACGGAAGAGGAGCCCCGCCTACTGAAGCCCATCCACCGCTCATGCTCCTCCTCTGTGAGAGAGCTGAAGCCGGGGGGGGGGATGACACAGCCTGGCTCTGCCCCCTCCCCCTGGCTTCAGCACTCCCATAGCTTCGCCAGCCTTGAAGGGGCAGTGCCAAGCCAGCGGTGGCAGAGCCAGCACAATGCTGGCTTAGCACTGCCCCTCAAGGCTGGCGAAGCTGTGGGAGTGCTGAAGCCAGGAGAGGGGCGGGGCATGAAGCGGCCTGGCTCCGCCCCCTCCCCCAGCTTCAGCACTCCCACAGCTTTGCCAGACTTGAGGGGGCAGTGCCAAGCCAGCGGTGGCAGAGCCAACACAATGCTGGCTTGGCACTGCCCCCTCAAGGCTGGCGAGCTGTGGGAGAACTGAAGCCGGGGAGAGGGGCGGGGCATGGCGTAGCCTGGCTCCTCCCTCGGCTTCGGCACTCCCAGCAGCTGCTCCCAGCAGGTCACCATCCCCCAGCCATTCTTTACTGTGTTACAGTGTCATTTTGTGTCATTTTGGTTGGTGGTGTGCCCCAGGATTTTGTAAATGTAAAAAGTGTGCCGCGGCTCAAAAAAAGGTTTAAAAACACTGGTCTAATTCATAATTCCTACAGTTGACACCTTCTCCCATCGTTGTTGTGGGAAAAGTAATAAACAAATTCCAATCTTTCTTGAAATTGGTCAAAGATTTGTCCTTGATCAATAATAATAATAATAATAATAATCAATGGGGACTCGGGGTGGCTCACGTGAGGCCAAGCTCAAACAAAAAACAAATTACAGTTAAAAAATCAAACATCAACAGTAGATGCAATAAAAATACATATAAATAAAAAAATAAAAAATAAAAATAATTATACAACTGAATGGTAAGTTTGTCCATCTCAGCTTGTAAATTCTCCACAGTTCTCCTCATCCAACATGATTCCAGAGCACTGTGCAAAATTAACTAGGCAGGTGTGTTGTCGAAGGCTTTCATGGCCAGAATCACTGGGTTGCTGTGAGTTTTCCAGGCTTTACAGCCGTGTTCCAGAAGTATTCTCTCCTGACATTTCATCCACATCTATCCTCAGAGGTATTAGACCAGTGGTTCTCAACCTTCCTAATGCTGCGACCCCATCAAACAGTTCCTCATGTTGTGGTGACCCCCAACTATAACATTATTTTCATTGCTACTTCATGACTGTAATTTTGCTACTGTTATGAATCGTAATGTAAATATCTGATATGCAGGATGTATTTTCATTCACTGGACCAAATATCCAATATGCCCAAATTTGAATACTAGTGGAGTTGGGATGAATTGATTTCGTCATTTGGGAGTTGTAGTTGCTGGGATTTATAGTTAACCTACAATCAAAGTGCATTCTGAACTCCACCAACGATGGAATCGAACCAATCTTGGCACACACAACTCCCATGACCAACAGAAAATACTGGAAGGGTTCGGTGGGCATTAACCTTGAGTTTTGGAGTTGTAGTTCACCTATATTCACAGGTCCGGAAAGTGAGGAGAAAGGTTTGGCGGTCGAGGGTGGAGGTTCTGCCTCCGGCTGCCGGGCGCTCCTCCTCGGTCTCCAGCCTTGTGAAGCCGCTGCAGGTGGCTGTGGCCTGCTTGCGCTACACCATCTGGTTCCGCGCATGCGCATTTGGTGCAGTGTGGGCAGGCTGCCTTCCACGGGGGCAGAGACTGAGAAGGGCCGGATGCGCCCCTGAATATATGGGGCCCCGTGCGGGTGCATAGTTTGCGTAATGTAAGATCCGGCCCTGCATGTGTCAAGACTTTCAGAATCTACCCTAGACAGAAGAAGAACCTCAACAAAGTATACGTTGTCTTGGACACCCTCCAACCTGGAGTCATCCCGGGACTAGCAAAGGCCAGATAACATTATTTATTTATTTATTATTTCGCATTTGTCTGCCCCCCCCCCCCCCAACGGCTCAGGGCGACTTACAACAGTTCGTAAAATACAATTGTCAGATAACTCATAATAACTCACAGTAATACCATTAAGATGGAATTACAATTAGAACAGTTGAAACAAGAAATGGAGTCGCAGTGGGCTGACAGCTAGGTGGCGCGAGCTACAGTTTAGCTAACTCCGAAGGCTTGTTGGAACAGCAATGTCTTAACTGCTCTCCTGAACAGGAGGAGGCCCTGGGTGGCACGGATGCCGGTGGGCAGTGCGTTCCGTGGTATGTCCTCACATTTGGGATGACCAGGAGGTTTAGCTCTTTGGAGCGCAGTGATCTGGTGTGATGATATGGGACAAGGCGGTCCCGCAGGTACACTGGCCCCAGACCATGTAAGGCCTTAAAAGTCAGGACTAACACTTTGAAGGCAATCCGGCATTCAATTGGGAGCCAGTGCAGTTCGCGTAGGATTGGCGTGATGTGGTGGCCAATCGGGACCCCTGCCAGGAGTCGCGCTGCAGCATTCTGCACCAGCTTGAGTCTCCAGATTACCGACAGAGGAAGGCCAATGTAAAGAGCGTTACAGTAGTCCAGCCTTGAGATGACAGTGGCTTGGATCACTGTGGCTAAGTTGCGCCGGGACAAATAGGGGGCCAGCTTCCTCGCCTGGCGAAGATGGAAAAATGCTACCCTGCTGACGCTGGAGACGTGGGCCTCCATCGACAACAGGGGGTCCAAGGTTACTCCTAAGCTCTTGACAGAGGGTGACGGACATAATGTCACGCCGTCCAGGGTTGGAAGCTGAACATCCCTACAGCCCGGAGGACCCAGCCACATAGACTCTATACAGACTAGACCGGGTGTTTATATAGTGTAACAGCAATAATAAAAAGCAGAAATAAGAGAAACAGCAGCACTTTTGGGTTATCGTCTGGGGACCTTGCTTGCCTTTGGTAATCTTCCCAAGCAATAATCTGGAAGCAAGTGAGAAATCAAACAATGTTTTGTAAGTAAAAAATGGTGGCATAAACTCTTCTCCCGTCATGCCACAAATTCCAACCAACAGCCTCTGGTGACTTTTACTTTCACCAGAGGAGAATCGGCAATTGTGTAGTTTATCTTACTTGCTGAAAGCATCCTTGAAGTACAAACAAATTAGGGCTTTAGGTAAACTGATTGTCCAGGTAATAAACGATCACATTTCCTAATCACTGGGAGATTTATGCGACTTTGTTTCAACCCTAGTGCATGGAATAGAGCCACAGTAAATCAAGCAGAAAGGAAACGCAACAGTGACCAGGGTGAATATCATTTTGGAACACACTCAATAGAAACTTGTCTGTGGAATGCAAACTATTGAAGATAGGGGAAGAGCCATAACCCACCTGGATATCCTGTTTATCATTTTAGTTTTCTATTCCTGGCTGCAAAACTGCCGTCGTCTCAAATCCCACCCATACAGTCTATATAGAGTTGTTTCCAAATGCCTTCAGGAGTATTGCTGCTGCAAGGAGTTACCGAATACCTCCTTCCTCAATGATTGTAAAACCATGATGACTGATATTATGTGGAGTGGGATTACATATTTAACATGCAGGATCGTTCCCAGTCTTATCCTCCCCAGTCTGAACTGGAATCCACTTCCTTTCCACTTCATTTTCTGAGATTTGTACCGTATTTTCCAGCGTATAAGACGACTGGGTGTATAAGACGACTGGGCGTATAAGACGACCCCCAACTTTTCAGTTAAAATATAGAGTTTAGGATATACTCGCCATTTAAGACTACCCCTCTTCCAATGCGCACCACATAAAAATTTAAAAAGCATCAGATTTGATTTCAATATGGTAATTTTCCTATTACGGTACCTCCTTCTCTGCCTCTCAGACAGGGGCGGATCTTAGTGGAGGCAAAGTAAGCGGCCGCCTCAGGGAGCCATGTGGCCAAGGGCGCATCTGACCATGGCTGCCAGGTTCAGCGCATCATGCTGTGGGCGATGGGCGCGCAGGCGGGAGGCTTTGCCACGGTTGCAAAATGTTCCCTGGCTTGTCCTTTTCATCCTCTTGGGAGTGCTCTGTTTTAATAGTGCTTGCGCAAAACTTTCACGCATGCGCTATTGGGACCGAGCGCTTCTGGTGGAGGGAGTTGCTAAATGCCCTCCCAAGAAGCCAAAAAGGATCCGCCCCCGCTGCAAAATGTTTCCCCGTCCTTTTCATCCTCTTGGGAGTGCATTTCGCTACTCCCTCCACCAGAAGCACTCGGTCCCAATAGCGCATGCGCGAAACTAGCTCACGCGCTCACGCCATCATCACCACACTGAAGACCCAGGGGGTGCCAAAAAAAGGTTGGTTTACTATAATTTTTTACCTTTGTCCCACCCTGCTCTAAGATCTCACACATGCGCACCTGCACCGCTTCAGGAGTGACATCTGAGAGGCAGCGGAGGAGGTATGGTAATAGGATACAAGAGTGGGCCAGACAGGTAAAAGAGGTGTGTTTTTCTGGGCCCAGAGCCTCTCTCTCTCTTTTCCATACCCCGGACGCCTGCAGCTTGCTCCGCCCTTCACTTACACCTTCCCAGTGAGCCACTCCTTCAACTCACTATCGGGACCACAAATCCTGATGAATGGATTTTCTTCTACCGTACTTGTACAGCGTCGCTCTTAATGCTTTCATACAGTCGCTGCATACGGCAGGGACACGGCCACTGCCATTTTTGAGCTCCCCCCACCATATGCGGCAACCACAGATTCTCCAATCCAGATTGGAAGTTTCAGTACCCACTCTATAAAACGACTCCCGGCATATAAAATGACTCCTGGTGTATGTGTTGTAATTGAGACTTCAGCGTCTCCTGTTAGTAGTGATAAGGAAGATGCTGAGTCAGTAGCATCTAGCAGTAGTATGGAATGGGGTATGGCTCTGAGTAATCAAGACACTGCAGCTGGGAGAAAGAGGGCTGCTAGTGATTCTAGCCTTGAGGGTTTGGAGCAGAGAAAGAAGATCCGGCAGATACTTAGAGCCCCTTCAGATTCTGAAACCTTTGAAGGTTTTTCTGGGAATGAAGAAATAGGGTCAGAGGAGAGTGATACTGACCTAGACTGGACTTTGGTTCAGGAAGTAAGGGATGTGTGTAATGAAGATTCTAGCACTGATATCTTCTATCGCCCTCTGAAGCCTTGGCAACCTGACCCCCCTGGATAAACCACACAGCAGCTGAGGTACAACGGGTTTTATTGATAGCATGTAAGTATAGGAAAAAGGTTGGTAGCAATCATTGCGGTGCCCCAACTAGCAGCAAACAGGAATCAGCAAGGCAAGGGTGCTCCGCAGTATGAAGGAGCACAAGCGGCAAATGGGAACACAAGCCGGACGCAAAGTCTCTTAAAACCCCAGCCGAAGCAAGGGAGGCTGGGATGCGTTGAGTAAAATGCAAAGAGTTCAAAAAGGCAAAAGAGTCTTTTCAGGATCAATCAAAGGACCTCGACGATGAACTGGAACAAGGCAACACTGGAACGAGTCAGCCCGAAGTAGGCTGGCCGGCGTGGCTTGGTGGAAGGCCCGACTGGCCTTACCCTCAAGATCTTCACCCAAATGCGTCGTTGGTACAAGACGCTGGCATAGGGGTCTGCAAAGCAGTTATAGTGTTCCTTAGTTGCGTCACACGTCAAAAGCTAAGATTGATGATCCTTAGTATGTTTTGTGAACTCAGTCCTCTAGGAATGCGGAGATCGTTAGCAAGGGCCAGCTGGGCCAGGGAGTCAAGCTTGTTACTCCCGCGGCCCGCTTCCATTATCAGGGGAGGCAGTGATGGTACAGCCTTGAAGGCCTATGTTATGCTTGCATCCCTGCTCTTCACACGGGAAAGACACGGGAGGCCCAAGCAGGGTTTGAGCAGAGCAAGCTGGTTTGGAAGTTGCACTCTTGTTACCTTGGCTGGAACTTCACTCAAGCGAAAGTGACGCCTGAGGCCCTTGAGGTGTGAAACCTTCCTAGGCTTTGATAGCGATTCGAAATGGCCTTCTGAGGCTTCAAGGACAGACTGGGATACTTTAAGTTTCCAGGACCGTTGGGAAAATTGGAGAAATACACAAAGCACAGCAGCTGCAGGAAATGAAACAGCTGCTACTCCTGAACAAGGGGAGTCTTCGGGCGAGTCCGACAGCTAAGGGCTATATAATGAATGGGTCTATGAGGCTGCCTTTGCGGCGGTCAAAGAGTGGTTATCTGGTACTTTTGTCTGGCATTCTTGTGATCTTTGGCATCTTGGCATCGTGTGTCTTGTTCCTGGTTCCAGTTACTCTTGCTGCCATGTATTCCTGTGGCGGGGTTTTATCTCCGCTGAATCTGCTCTCCTGTGATCCTTGGACCGTCTCCTTTTTTCCTCCATCATTCTCCTGCCCTTGACCTTTGGACTGGCTTATGACTACTCTTCTGGATCTTCCCACATCGGACGTTGCAGACGGACGTCCTGAGTTTGTTTTGCATCGTGCTTCAGGGTTTTTGTTAGGTTTCCTGGGATTTTTGAGGGTTTTTAGCCGAGTTGGCTGCTTTTTTTGTTCATCCCCTTTCCATTTGATTGTTCAATAAATTTTTTGTTACCCCCTTTTACATCTGGGTTTGGCTTACTTGGTCTCTGTGCTACGACAGTATAAGTCGATTCCCACGTATGAGACAACTCCTGACTTTTGAGAAGATTTTTTTGGGTTAAAAGTAGTCTTATACGCCAGAAAATATGGTAATTAACAAGACGACAAATTATTATTACAATGGATCCATCTGTTATTCAGAAGCATGACATGGATTGGACAGCAAATACTAATGCCAAAAAAATCCCATTAACCATAGCAAACCTTGGTTCCAATAATTGGTTTAGGATACTAATTAGAATTAATTAAGGTAATGAGCAGTTGTTGGCTGCCTGTGACATTTCATTTATGATTAGCTATATGTAGCAGAAGCTCTCTGAGAATTATTTGAAGGCTCTGCTTTGACAACCTCTAAATGCCATGCCGCACACAGAGTAGCACGTTGATATTGTAATGCCAACAGGGTTCTCTTAGCATTTTGTTTTGGTTTTGACTCTAATAGACATTATTAAAATATGCCAGGAAATTAGGTCATGCTGTAACAGTGCTGCATTAATGATGTGTAATTTATGGCTATGTGTACACGAAGTCATTTTGGTGATTAGGTTTTTAATACCAGAGTTTATGGAAAACAAAGTTACACAGAGGTAGTGGATGAGTGAGTCAATATGGCATAGTAGTTTGAATATTGGATTATAACTCTCGAGACCAGAGTGACCTTGTCCGAGTCACACTCTCTCAGCCTGAGAAAAGCCAAGGTCATGTGGCCAGCATGACTGCATGGAGTACCATTACCTTCCTGCAGAAGCAATACCTATTGCTTCTCAGAATCCCACCAGATCCTCTTAGAATCATAGAATCCTAGAGTTAGAAGAGACCTCGTGGGCCATCCAGTCCAACCTCCTGCCAAGAAGCAGGAAAATCGCATTCAAAGCACCCCCGGTTGATGACTATCCAGTCTCTGCTTAAAAGCCTCCAAAGAAGGAGCCTCCACTACACTCCAGGGCAAAGAGTTCCACAGCTGAACAGCTCTCACAGTCAGAAAGTTATTCTTAATGGTGGAATCTTCTTTTTTGTAGTTTGAAGCCATTGTTCCATGTCCTAGTCTCCAGGGCAGCGGAAAACAAGCTTGCTCCCTATTCCCTATGGTTTCCTTTCACCTACTTATACATGGTTATCTTGTCTCCTCTCAGCCTTCTTTTCTTCAGGCTAAACATGCGCAGCTCTTTTAGCTGCTCCTCATAGGGCTTGTTCTCCTAACCCTTGATCCACCATCCTCTGGACACATTCCAGCTTGTCAACATCTCCCTTCAAATGTGGTGCCCAGAATTGGACACAGTATTCCAAGTGTGGTATGACCAAGTGTCACACCTCAAGGGCCTCAGGCGTCACTTTTGCTTGAGTGCAGTTCCAGCCAAGGTAACCAGAATACAGTTTCCAAACCAGCTTGCTTTGCTCTGCAACCCTGCTTGGGCCTCCCGTGCCTTTCCCGTGAGAAGACTAGGGATGCAAGCATAACATAGGCCTTTCAAGGTTGTACCATCTTTGCCTCCCTGATAATGGAAGCTGGCCGCGGGAGTAGAAAGCCTGACTTCCCAGCCCAGATGGCACTCGCTAACGAGCTCCGCATTCCAAGAGTACTGAGTTCACAAAACATACAAGGGATCATCAATCTTAGCGTTTGACGTGCGACGCAACTAAGGAACACTATAACTGCCTTGCAGACCCCCATGCCGGTGTCTTGTACCAACGACGCATTTGGGAGAAGATCTTGCGGGTTAGGTCAGTCGGGCCTTCCACCAAGCCTTGCCAGCCAGCCTGCTTCAGGTTGACTTGTTCCAGTGTTGCCTTGTTCCAGTTCATCGTCGAGACCCAGTGATTGATCCTGAAAGACTCTTTTACCTTTTGAACTCTTTGCATTTTAATCAACGCGTCCCAGCCTCACTTGCTTTAGCTGGGATTCCAAGAGACTCTTTGCATCCGGCTTGTGTTCCCATTTTCCCGCTTGTGCTCCTTTTTACTGCAGAGCACCTACACCCTTGCTGACTCCTGTTTTGCTGCTAGTTGGAGGCACTATAAGGATTGCCTCCAACCTCTTTCCTATACTTACCTATTATCAATAAAACCCGTTGTATCTCAGCTGCTGTGTGGTTTATCCAGGGGGGTCAGGTTGCCAAGGCCTCAGAGGGCGATACCAAGGCAGAATACAGGGGTAGCATGACTTCCCTGGATCTAGACCAGACCTGAGCAACCTACGGCCCGCGGGCCGGATGAGGCCCGGCTTAGGGGGCAGAGGCCCAGAAGTACCCCTAAAGCAAGGATTTTGGCAGAACCTCTGGTGAAGTTTTAAAAGCAAATAAAAATCCCTTTCCCAAATGATCTCACCAAAGAAGTCCGGAAGAAGGTGCCACTGAAGTTTTTATTCTTGTCAGCTGAGAAGGATAACCACTGTAGTTTCCTTGTTGCAAAGCAGTCATAAAGTTACATTGAAACATGTGCCATTTTTATACACTTTACAGAACTGTCAAATTCAAACTTTCCCGCCCCTGCATGCTGTAGGCCTCATGATGATTGGTTGGAACCTTGGAAGCCAGCTGTAGCGGGAACCAATTGTGAAACAGTGCCGCTTCTGGGAAATGGGAAGCGAGGGACAGGAATGTGTTCAAAACAAAGAGCAGCTGGAGTTTTCTTGATTAGATCATGTCCATATGTTAATGAAGATCTGAGGCTTTGACCTTTCAGGCCAAAGGAATTCTTTTGTTCTTGGTGAGAGACAGGAATTTGTCCTTATCGACCCTCCTTGTTGACAAAGGGCCACATGCAGATTCTATCCATGAGAAGTTTCAGCCTTCTGGATGGTAAACAAATGAAATGATTGCAGCTATGTGTTGGTTTCCGAGGCCAACAGTGACAGCCGGTTAGGAAATAGGAAATATAGTTATGCCATAGGTCAGGGGTGCTCACACTTTTTCAGCATGGGAGCTACCATATGAAGAACCAAGTTTAAAAGATCACCTGGTGCGCACGCGCATGCGCGCACACCCACTCCTGCTGCCACCTTCTGTCCGCACGGGGCTTCTTTCTTTCTCAAAAATGTAAACAATGGGACATGCAAAAATACATCCAAGCACCCCTTCCTCCCTCCCTCCCTCCCTGGCATATTTACACAGATATTATCAGGCAGAAAGTAGACAGAGAGACCTGGTAGCTGCAAAGCCATTTGTTTCTCAGAGTTCCTTCTCCCACCCTGACATCATTCCACAGATATAAAAAGGCAAAATGAAAGCACACAGACCTTTCAGCTGCAAGGCCATTCAATGCTGATCAATATGGCCATCCCTCTCAGCCGCTTAATTCTGAGCTCCACCAACTATTGAACTGAACCAAACTTTGGCATACAGGCCAACAGAAAATACTCGAGGGGATTGGAGGGTTTATAAATGATGATGGGATTTGCAATACCTTCAATCACTTCAGCTCTGGGAGAGGCCTCCTTCCTGGGTCCTAGATGAGTGCAGGAACAGTGCTCAGGAGAAGCGCAGCATCCATCGCCTGGTGCGGCCAGGACATCAGAGCCACCAGGCTGCTCCTCCAGGCAAGCAGCACCCCGGGTTGGAAAGAGCGTGTGGGGGGGGGGGAGGCTGGTACATGCTGCACACTCCCTCTCCACGCCCCTGGGCACCACAGTGCCAGTCCAACGAAGGGGCACACATCCGGAGCCAATGCAGGAGGAGACGCTCTCCTCCTTTTAACCTTCTTCCTGTTCCAAACGCGTGTTTAGCCAGGACACTGAGAAAGAGGGCTCTCTTTCCCCATGCCCTGGCTAAACGCGGGGGAGAGTTGGAACAGAGGAAGAGGGCAGCAGGAGCGCGCTCTCTCTCCTTGGCCCTTCACCCAACTCTCCTCCGCATTTAGCCAGGGCACGGGAAAGGAGACCTCTTTCCCCACGCCCTGGCTAAACACGGGGGAGACTTGGAACAGGAAGGAAGAGGGCAAAGCAATGTGCTCTCCCTGCATTGGCCTGCTTCACCCCAACTCTCCTCCGCGTTTAGCCAGGGCACGGGGAAAGGGAGACCTCTTTCCCCACGCCCTGGCTAAACACGGGGGAGACTTGGAACAGGAAGGAAGAGGGCCAAAGCAGGGAGAGCGCGTGCTCTCCCTGCATTGGCCTGCTTCACCCCAACTCTCCTCCGCGTTTAGCCAGGGGGAAAGGGAGACCTCTTTCCCCCACGCCCTGGCTAAACACGGGGGAGACTTGGAACAGGAAGGAAGAGGGCCAAAGCAGGGAGAGCCGCCTCCCTGCATTGGTTTCACCCAACTCTCCTCCGCGTTTAGCCAGGGCACGGGGAAGGGAGACCTCTTTCCCCACGCCTGGCTAAACACGGGGAGACTTGGAACAGGAAGGAAGAGGGCCAAAGCAGGAGAGGCGCTCTCCCTGCATTGGCGCTACCCAACTCTCCTCCGCGTTTAGCCAGGGCATGGGGAAAGGGAGCCCTCTTTACCCCGTGCCCTGGCTAAACACTAGGGAGAGTTAGAACATGAAGGAAGAGGGCCAATGTGCTCTCCCTGCATTGGCCCTCTTCCTCTTTGCCCCATCCATGCAGCACACCTTCCACTGCCTCTGGAACTCAGCGGAAGGAGGGAGGGAGGAGGAGTGCAGCAGAGGAAAGGAGGGAGCGGGCGTGGATGGCACGATGCGTGGCTGGCGCTGCCTAGGCCCGAAGATCACCTGGATGAGGGCTGAAGATCACCCTGGTGATCGCGATCACCGTTCTGAGCTCCCCTGCCATAGGTTCTATAAACGCGGGACGAGGCTAATCTCAGAGGGTCCAGTGTTTATAAAACAAAAGGAGTGTTTCAAAAATGGGGAGAAGGGAGAGAACCTTCTCCAAACCAGAAAGAGTCCTCTGTCATGCAAATTGTTTCAATGATTGGATTAAAGGGTGTAGCCAGGAATGTGGTCACCCTGATCTTGAAAAACAACAGCTGAGTCACGTAGCCTTCCTCATATTATTTTACACATGGGGAGGGGGGAAAACATGCAGGAAAAATTACATAGGAGTGTTTCAGGGGAATATCACCAATATCTCATAATTATTTCATATGCAAGGGGTGAAAGATTTTGATCTTGAAAAGCATCAAATCCATATGCTTTGGGGAAGTCCATCTGTGTCCTTGGGAAAACTATAAGAGAAAAGTCATTTTTGCTAATAACCAGAGAATAGTCCAAACACATGGAAGTCCTTGGAAAACTATGTCTCCCAAACCGCTCAGGGATTGCCCTTGTTGGCCTGCCCACATGCAACTCCGTGCACAAAGAGTCCATGGCTTCAGGTTAAGTGAGGCAAAAAAAACCAGAGAGGTGGAAATGGCTGGAGGTCTTTTGATGCCAAATCCCAGCCTTTGGTGCTAGAGATGCCAGACCACATGTGCAGGAACATTGGAACTCCCTGCTACAGGTCAAACCAATTAGGATGCAGATGGGCTCTTTCTGGGGCTCGCCTTCATTCTGACGGCAGGAAAGCAAGGCATGCATGCTTCTTTTAATATCCTTCTTTTAAGATCACAAATTGGATAAACCAATTTTATTTTATTTTAAATTCCAGTTAATTTGTATTTCTTATCCATGTCTAACTATGACATGCAAGACCACCCCCACCCCCCAGTTAGGCACTATAACATTCTTCTTTTGCTGTTATCCTATTTGTTTGACTTACTAATCTGCTGTCAAATATGAATTATTGCAAAGGCCAGGGTCAAAGCTACCCATGGACTAGCCATGGAGTTTAGCAGTTCATGATACTGACCTGGAGTGGATATTTATAGCACTTCTGCTTTGCTTTGATTCTCAGCTCTGATTAATGGGAAGTATTCTCTGACACGTTGGAGACAAAAGCGGTCCACTGGGGTTTGATGTGTTCCTGGTAATGATTCCTTCCTGGCAGATTTTCAAACTTCCCCAGGACTTTCTGCATTTTTAAGTCTAGGCTAAAAAGTTGGCATCGAACAGTGTTTTTCAACCTTTTTTGAGCCGTGGCACATTTTTTACATTTACAAAATCCTGGGGCACACCACCAACCAAAATGACACAAAATGACACTCTAACACAGTAATACATATAGTTAATATGTTTTTAAATGTATTTATACACTCAGTGTGAAACCTGGGCCTGTTTCGATGAACACAACATCGATATCCTGGCAGGAATGGCAGAAAGACACACACGAAGGTCTTGCTCAACAGCTCAGTCTCTCTCTGTGTTCATATAGGTTGTTTTGAATAATATGTACAGTATCTGCTGTAAAACAATATATATGTATGTTTGTTTGAGGGATTATCATAACTCAAAAAGCACTTGATGAATTGACACCAAATCTGGACACAATACACCCCTATTTGCAAAAATAGGGGACAGTTCATAAATAAATAAATAAATATTAATTCACTTCAACTACCACCATTCCTAACGGCCTCGGGCACCTTCCTTTCCCCCCTCGGCCACTTAAGCTCTAGGGAAAAGGGATGAGGGGGAAAAGGAAAGGACCTGGATCTGTTAGGAATGGTGGGAGTTGGAGTCCATGACACCTGGAAGGGCCCAAGTTGGCCCATGCATGGGCTAGAGCGCGAGGCCGTGGCCCCAAAGCTCACCGGTCATAGTGCAGCAGGGGACGCAGCTTGGGGAGGAGGGTGAAGCGGAGCTCGGCGTTGGCGGCCAGTGAGGCCCAGAGCAGTACCCGGGTCTGGACTCCAAGGGGCACGAGCAGGAAGCATGACACGCGGGCGGCCAAGTGCTCCCAGAGGGGTGATGCCATCCAGCCCCTCCAGCATCACTTCCTCCAGCGCAGGCGTGTCTAGAAGGAGGGACGCCAGCAGGGACTCCGCTCCGCCAACAAGCAGAGCGTGCAGCGCACCAGAAGTGATGTCCCAGTCCTGTGCGCTCTCTCTCTCTCTCTCTGGCTTCCACAATCTCTCGCACTTTCAATCTCTGATCGGCCAACACCATATCGTGATTTTTTTCAATTGTTTTGGGTGTTGAGGCCTCAACTGGGCGTCCAGAACGTTCGGCATCTTCCGTGCTTGTACAGCACAACGGAATTCAGTAAACTACTTTTTTACCATTGAAATGGATGGTGCAGAGTCCTCATAGTATTTATCAAGCTTAGCCTTGGTTTGAGTGATGGTTTTTTCCCGCAAAAAATAATGCTTAATTAGCACACGAAATTCACTTTTTTCCATTTTCTCCTCAAATCACGCGGTAGTCTGCTATCAATGGCTATCAAACACAAACTAAATGAACAGAAGAGTTTATGCATATGACACACAGCTTTTTTCTTTTTAGCACATTAGCTATTCCTAACTGACCTGAATACCCCTATCTTCTTTAAAACGAATGCAACTCAGCACTTTTATGCTTTCATTGACTGTTGGAACTTCATGGCTCCCTTATCTTTGGACCTTTAAAACCCTCTATTTAATTAAATAATTAATTACTTACTTTACTTTTTATCTCTCTTCCATAGAGATCTGCAACTTGACCAAATCTTATCATAAGGCATATTTACTCTTCTTTTAAAATGCCAGGCATATTCATATTAAATAGCTCAATGAATAATTTAATTAGTAGAAGAAACCCAAAGTCAAGTATTATGTTAGTTACCCATATCCTTCTGTATGGCCTTGCTTACAGGGGGGGGATTTTTTGTGATTAGTAATAGAAAGACTTACAAAAAAATTCCAAAAAGTTCTAAAATGTAACGTAATTACTAACGAAATTCTTAATTAGTTCTAAAGTAGGCAAAGCAGGGAAACAGGACTGACACTGTTTTAAACACAGGCAAATCAAGGGCAACATTTCCCGTCTCGGGAGTGCAATTCACTGGGACCTATTATTATTATTATTATAAAATGCCTGGGCCTGCTTGGAGGGAAATATAATGAATTAATATTATTATTATTAAATGCTTTGGCCTGCTTGGGGGGGAATATAATGGATTATTAATATTATTATAATAAAATGCCTGGGTCTGCTTATGGGGGGAATATAATGGATTATTAATATTATTATAATAAAATGCCTGGGCCTGCTTATGGGAGAATATAATGGATTCATATATTATTATTAATATTAATATTATAATAAAATGCCTGGGCCTGCTTGCAGGGAGATATAATGGATTCATATATTATTATTAACATTATTAAATAAAATAGTTGCCCACCTGTGGTCCAGGACTTGCTAATCTGTAGAGTTCTTCTTACTCCCTCACTCCAGCTTTTCCCCCTATCAGTTTTACCATAGCACTCTAGGATCTCCGTTGGAACTCTATGGCTTTTCTTGATTCTGAACTCTTCCTTCTCCTCTCCGTGCTGTTTTCACTCCTTGCTCCCCTTCTCTCAGCAGTTCTTATGTCCTTCTGCTCTGTCCTTCTATCTAAACCCCCTTCCTAGGGGTTTAAACCGCTTTTTTCCTCAGTCCTCCGGGCCCCTCTAGGAGTCCTGAGCTGGTGGTCTATGGTTCCGGCTCCTTTTTCACTTCCTGGAGGAAGGCCTTTCACTCTAATTAGGCTCCGAGCATGGAAAGGCCCCGATCTGACTGTGAGTAATGTCTGGAAAGCTATTTTGGAGGGGAAAATTTTCCTGTTGGGGAGGCATCCGAAATATTTACAAATCTAACGAAAATTTGGGCCCAGTAAGTGCGGAAAAGAAAGTCCACTTCCGGGATCGCCACTGCGATGCGTATAAACTTGAAAGTCCCATTACATACGAATCCCTTCCGATTTCATTTAATTTTCATAACTTTTTTCTCATGCCTAATAAGTATAGCACTCTATTTTGACAATTATATATTTATAATGGAATATAATCCTGATTTTATAGCTAGATAATCTGGATTATACTAAAAATCAATTTATATGGTTTTCTACACATTACATGCATTACTATCAATATTGGCATAAGTATAGTACTCTATTTTGACAATTATATACTTACTAGCTTGGGGACCCGGCCCTGCCCGGGTTATTTGAGAAAGGCATTGTTTGCCAGTGCTCCCAGTTTAATGTAGATCCAATGTCAGCTGCATTCAGTAGGTGTGGGTGAACTACAACTCGCATATGGAAGTCCCATCACCCATAGTCCATGCTCCTTCAATCTGCACCACCATGTAGAGTGGGTCATGGGGGCTCTGTATGCCTAGTTTGATTGTGAACAGTCATTGGTGTGGGTTGTAGTCGTCCAAGGAAATGAGCGTTGGTACTGAAAATGCCATCATCCATGGTCTGTCATCCTTCAAACTGCACCAGTATGTAGAGTGTGTCATGGGGTCTCTGTGTGCCAAGTTTGGTATGGATCAGTCATTGATGAGAGGTGCAGTGATCTCAGAAAGTGAGTGAAGGTACTGCAAATCCCATCATTCATGATCTGTCCTTCCCCAAACCTCACCAGGATGTAAAGGGGGTAGTGGGAGCTATGTGTGCCAAGTGTGGTCTTGATCAGTCATTGGATAAGGGTCGCAGCAGTCTCAGTAAGTGAGTGGAGGTACTTCAAGACCCATCTCCTTTCCCACAGTTCTCTCCTAGGCCCTTTCCACATTGCCCTTATATCCCAGGATCTGATCCCAGATCATCTGATTATCCCAGATAAGTGTGGTCTCTAGTGGTAATTGGATGAGAGTCACAGTGGTCTCAGAAAGTGAGTGAAGGTACTGCAAGTCCCATCATCTGTGATCCATCATCCCCCAAACCGCACCAGGATGTAGAGTGGGTCATGGGGGCTCTGTGTGCCAAGTTTGGTCTTGATCAGTCATTGGATGAGGGTTGCAGCTGTCTTGGAAAGTGAGTGGAGGTACTTCATGTCCCATCATCCATGGTCTGCCCTCCTCCAAACTGCCCCAGGATGTAAAGTGGGCCATGAGGGCTTTGTGTGGCAAGTTTGGTCTTGATCAGTGGATGAGGGTTGCAGTGGTCTCGGAAAGTGATTGGAGGTACTTCAAGTCCCATCATCCATTGTTCATCCTCCTGCAAACTGCACCAGGATGTAGAGTGGGTCATGGGGACTCTGTGTGCCAAGTTTGGTCTTGATCAGTCATTGGGTGAGGGTTGGAGTGGTCTCGGGAAGTGAGTGGAAGTACTTCAAGGCCCATCATCCATGGTTCATCCTCCTTCAAGCTGCTGCAGGATGTAGAGTGGGTCACGGGGGATCTGTGTGGCAACCATCATTGGGGTGGTTAAAGTACTGCAAGTTAAAGTGGGCCATTGGGCCTCAAGTCCCCGTCATCCATGTTCTATCCTGCAAGTCCCCATCCAAACTCCACCACCAGGACGTAGAGTGGGTCTTGGGGGTTCTGTCTGCCAAGTTTGGTCTAGTTCTGTCATTGTTGGGGGCCGCAAAGTGTTTTGGCCTTAAACTCCCACCATGCCTGACTGCCTCAGGCCTTTTCCTTACCCCCCCATGCCACTTTAGAGTGTTGGAATGTTGGTGGTGCTGGCCAATGAGAGTCCATTATGCAAATTCTCCCACAGTGGGAGCCAATCAGAAAGCTGCCACATATCCACCCTTCCGCCCTACGCACCTCCGCATACATACATACAAACATTCCGCTTTATATATAGAGAGAGATAGTGGAATATAATCCTGATTTTATAGCTGGATAATCTGGATTATACTAAAAACCAACATATATGGTTTTCTATATATTAAATGCATTACTATCAATATCAGCATTAGTACTCTATTTTGCAACGTAAGTATTGATATAGTACCCTGTTTTTTGGGATTTACAGTTAACCTATCAACAAAGAGCATTCTGAACTCCACCAATGATAAAATTGAACCAAACGTGGCACACAGGACTCCCCTGACCAACAGAATACACTAGGAGGGTTTGGAGGCCATTGACCTTGAGTTTGGGAGTTGTAGAGTTGTATTTTCCCCAAATTTGGGAAAAATAGACCGAGATATTTGGGAGTTGGAGAGTTGCTGGGATGTATACTTCACTTACTGTTTGAAGAGACCGCCTTTACCTCCTCTCCTCCTTCCTCGCACCCTGCCCACCTTCCTCAACCGTGGTGGCAGAGGAGGAGGGATCCGCCAAGGCAGGGTTTCTCCCAGCAGCGTCAACAGCGGAAACAGAGGGAGGAGATGGAAAAGGCACGCGGGGGCCAACGGAGAAGGAAAAGGCACGCGCCTCTGCCCCCTCCTCTTTCACCCTGCGCGAGCCATCCACGGTGGAGGGGGGGGAGGTGCACACAGGGTGAGGATTGAGACACGCCCAGGGCGAGGGAGAAGGGAAAGGTGTGTGCCTCTGCCTCCTCCTCTCTTGCCCTGCGCGAGCCATCCTTGGAGGCATTGGGAGCCAGCGTGACGGGACTGAGCCTTCCTCCCGCCCTGCCGCCGCCCCTGCGTAATGCAAGAACCAGCCCTGCCGGCGGGGGAGTCGCGGCAGGGGCAGCCTGAGCGGGGAAGCCGGAGAAAGATGCGTGCCGCGCGCGGGGCAAAATCACCCCTCAGAAATCCGGCCCTGGCTGCGATCGACCACTTCCGTCTCCGTGATTGACTGGTCGATCGCGATCGACGCAATGGGCACCCCTGTTCTAGATGCAATGGGAACCCCTATCCTGACGTTTCGCCTGCATCTATGGCAAGCATCCTCAGAGGTTGTGAGGTTTGTTGGAACTAGGAAAATTGGGTTTATATATTTGTGGAATGCCCAGGATGGGAAAAAGAACTCTTGTCTGTTGGAGGTTGGTGTGAATGTTTCAACTGGCCACCTAGATTAACATTCGATCGCCTGCCAGTTTTTTGATGTAGCTTGTTAGTACCTGGGGGAATTTTTTGTTGAGACGTCAGGAGAGAATGCCTCTAGAACGTGGCCATATAGCTCGGGGAAAAACCTACAACAACACAGTGATTCCGCCCAAGAAAGCCTTCGACTATTTATTTATTTATTTGCATTATTTATATTCCGCCCTTCTCAGGGCGGATCACAATGCACATATACAGGCAAACATTCAATGCCATTTGACATACAACAGTGCTGTCTGCGGGCCACTCGCCCCGCCCCTCAGGCTCCCGCCCAGCCCAGGCCCCGCCCCTCCTAAAGCTGCCGGAGGAGTAGGCGGCGCCAAGAGCAGCGCGTCACAGGCCTGGCGTGATGCGCTGCTCTTGGCAGGCCTACTCCTCCCCTCGGCCCGCTCCCTTCCTAGGCCGGGGGAGCTGCCGAAAGGAGGAGTAGGCGGCGCCAAGAGCAGCGCGTCACGCCAGGCCTGTGATGCGCTGCTCTTGGCGCCGCCTCTGCCTTTTCGTCGGCTCCCCTGCCCCTAGGAAGGAGGGGGGCGCCGAAAAAAAGCAGCAGGCGGCGCCAATGGCAGCGCGTCACAGGCCTGGCGTGACGCGCCCCTTGGCACCGCCCTCCTCCCCTTTTCGGTGCCCCTCCTTCCTAGGCCGGGAGCCGCCGAAAGGAGGAGTAGGCGGTGCCAAGGGCAGCGCGTCACGCCAGGCCTGTGACGCTGCTCTTGGCGCCGTCTTCTGCCTTTTTCGGCGGCTCCCGCCCCTAGGTAGGGAGGGGCGCCGAAAAGGGAGCTAGCTCTCTTCCTCCTCCCTGCCCCGCCTCCCCCCCCCGGCCACCATTTTTAAAAAATCGTTTTTTTAATCTAAAAATGGCGGCTGAGGGCATAGGTGGGGACGTGTCCAACAGGCTACGGGGCCGGATCCGGCCCCGGGGCCGCCAGTTGGACAGCCCTGACATACAACATATAAGACAGATATAAGGTAATTTAACATTCCAGCTTTTCTGGCCACCCGGAGGAGCTGTTGCATTCCTTCATTCTTTTTGTGTGTATTTCCTGGAGATTTTTATGGCCTCGTAAATCAATTAAATCTAGGCTCCCCACACAAGTGGTACCTAAATTTCCTACTTGACAGATGCAACTGTCTTTCGGTTTGCAAAGGTCGACAACGAGCTACACAATTGGTCGAGAGCTCACCCCGATCCGGGCAGGCCTCAAACTCATGACCTTCTGGTCAGTAGAGATCTTATGCAGCTGACACCCAGCCAGCTGTGCCACATTTCCGGTGACAATACTTCCCAGTCTTGATCATAAGGATACTCCCTAAAGCTATACTTCAATACTTTCCACCACAAAACAGGACACAAAACCCTACATCATGCTTATGACTAATCCTTATTGCAAAAATTACAAGCTGGTTGCCGAATATTGACATTGTGCAACTGATAGTTTACCTGTCAATGTGACTATTTGTAATCCTGCCGTGCAATGTGAAATGCACAGTAGCTGCTTCTGCAGTCTCAGTGAAGAAAGCATACTTAATAGAAGAATGCACAGTTGTATGGTTGGAATTCTTTAGTAGAAGGCATAAGGAGTCAATTGTTGAAAGGTGAGTTCACATGCTCTGATTCAAGAGCTCTGTTCTAGTTGAGATTAACAATAAGATAGGCCCATGTTCGATGCTTACACGGGTAGAACTCCTTTTACACAGCCATGAAGTTTATTTATTTATTTACTCTACTTCGATACCGCCCCTCTCAACCCGAAGGCGACTCGAGGCGGTGTACACATAGCAAGGACTGCCCAAGATAAATACATCAACAGTTACTAACACAATCATATAATACACAATAAAGCAATTAAAATTAACACAAATCTCAGTGTCTCGTTATTAAGTTGATTTCCAATTTCTTCTTCGTCGTTCTTTAGGTCTCAGTTTAGTAATCATACTACATCTGCAAATGCCCGGTCAAACATCCAGGTCTTGACCTTCTTGCGAAATGTCAGGAGGGAGGGGGCTGATCTGATGTCACTAGGAAGGGCGTTTCAAAACCGAGGGGCCACCACTGAAAAGGCCCTGTCTCTCATCCTCACCAATCAAGAGCAAGGCCTCTCCGGATGATCTTAAACATCTCGTTGGTTCATAGGGAAAGATGTGTTCGGACATATAAGTTGGACCAGAACCGTTTAGGGCTTTAAAGGCTAAAGCCAGCAGTGTATAATTGTATTTATTCACTCAGTGTGAAACCTGGGCCTGTTTCGATGAACACAACATAGATATCCTGGCAGGAATGGCAGAAAGACACAAACTTCCCACACAGAACTCCCATAAACAAGAGAAAATGCTATAAGAGTTTGGTGGGCATTGACCTTGGGTTTTGGAGTTGTAGTTCACCTATATCCAGAGAGCACGGTGGACTCAAACAATGTTGGATCAGGACCAAACTTGTCATGAATACTCAATGTGCCCAAATGTGAACACAGATGGAGTTTGGGGAAAATAGACCTTGACATTTGGGAGTTACAGTTTCTGGGATTTATAGTTAACACACAATCAAAGAGCATCCTGAACTCCAACAATGATGGAATGGAATCAAACTTCCCACACAGAACTCCCATAACCAAGAGAAAATACTATAAGAGTTTGGTGGGCATTGACCTTGAGTTTTGGAGTTGTAGTTCACCTATATCCAGAGAGCACTATGGACTCAAACAATGTTGAATACTCAATATGCCCAACAGATGGAGTTTGGGGAAAATAGATCTTGACATTTGGGAGTTGTAGTTGGTGGGATTTATAGTTCCCCTACAATCAAAGAGCATTCTGAACCCCACCAGTGATAGAACTGGGCCAAACTTCCCACACAGAACCCCCAGATGGCTCCCTTCCTGAATGGCTCTCTCCCTCTTCCACACCAGAAAGGAACACACTCACTCGGTCCGCAGTTGCCTGCCTTCCTTTCTTCTTTCCTGCGGTTCGAAAGAAGAAGCCAGTGGGCCTGCCTCAGACTGCGCTCCTCACTTCCGCTTCTGTTCCCCACCCTCCCTCGATTGGAGGCTGGCTGGCTGGGGAAACGGCCGAAGGAGGCAGCGCCCTGGCCCCTTCTTCGCTGCCGCCGCCCGGCCCTTCCTCCTCCTCCCCC
Organism: Anolis apletophallus; assembly: GCA_030556195.1. Taxonomy (NCBI): domain Eukaryota; kingdom Metazoa; phylum Chordata; class Lepidosauria; order Squamata; family Anolidae; genus Anolis; species Anolis apletophallus. The sequence continues at coordinate 185,691,791 of JARBWK010000004.1, forward strand.
AAGCAGCAGCAGCAGGAGTTCAGCAGGAGGGGGAAGAAAGCAGGGAAGAGAGGTTTTTCCGCGACACACCAGGTGATCACGTATGGCACATTAGTGTGCCGTGGAACAGCGGTTGGGATACACTGATCTACCATACAAGTTAAAAATACATATAAATAAAATACAGCTAGATTAAAATACATTCAAGCCCAGATCGCCAGATAAAATCAAATTCAAATTCAACTCAATCCAGTATAAATGGTCCTTCACTTTATCCAGAAGCAATCTCGGTCCTTATTCTGGGAATGCTTCCTTCCAGAGCCATGATTTTACCAGCCTCCTAAAGGACAGGAGGGAGGAGGCAGATCTGAGCTCACTCAGGAGAGAGTTCCATAGTCGAGGGGCCACCACAGAGAAGGCCCTGTCTCTTGTTCCCTTCAAACATGCTTTTGAAGGTGGCGGGACCATGAGCAGGGCCTCTCCGGAAGATCTTAGTGTCCTTGATGGTTCCTACCACACTTTCTCGACGCAGCTGGCATGGAGCCCCACTAGAAGTAGATGTGTGGCAGGCTCCGTGCCACCTGCATCAAGGAATTGTCATAGCATGGGGAATTTAGATAACAACAACAACAACAACAAACTCAGGGGGACTCAGGGCAAAAAATAATAAAAGGTAATGTGACGAGTTCCCTATTCTCACCTCTCAAGTAATCCTGAGCAAAAAGGGTGATATGAATGACAACGGAACTGCTCTGGAAAATCATACTGAAGCATGCCATTTCTTCTTTTCTGTATCAAATGCTCTCACAAACTTAAATTGTCGGTTGTTCTCTATCACCCACTCTGCTTTTATTTTTTCCAATGCCAGTTAAACGATAGGACTTCCATCTCTCAAGGGCTTCCGCTTTTGGAAAAAGATATCAGAGTGTCACCAAAATACTGCAGTAAATGAGGATGAAGGAAAGAAAAGGATAAGAGAAGAATGGAAATGTCAAGTGAGCACCAGGTCCTTGTCCTTGGATTGTCTATTTTGTGCAGTACACGAAAAGGTCAATGATTTAACGATTTGTATCTTCTTCTTTGTCTTTTCAAATACACCAGCCTTTTCTCAAATGCATAGTAAAGAAAAGCTGCTTCCTCTTCTGCGACTGTTGAGTTTGGTTTCATCATATCCGCTCTGCCCTGAGTAAGAAGTGATGGCTGGACAGTTCTTGCCATTTGTACACCGCCTCGAGTCGCCTTCGGGCTGAGAGGGGCAGTCTAGAAGCAAAGCAAATCTGTATACCTTAATAAAGCAGAATGTTTGTATGTATGTATGTGTGCGGAGGGCAGATATGTGGCAGCTATTTGCATAAAGTCCTTTGATTGGCCAGCCTTGGCACTCCAAAATTCTAAGTGCCAGCTATTTGCATAAAGTCCTTTGATTGGCCAGCCTTGGCACCCCAAAATTCTAAGTGCCAGCTATTTGCATAAAGTCCTTTGATTGGCCAGCCTTGGCACTCCAAAAATTCTAAGTGCCAGCTATTTGCATAAAGTCCTTTGATTGGCCAGCCTTGGCACTCCAAAATTCTAAGTGCCAGCTATTTGCATAAAGTCCTTTGATTGGCCAGCCTTGGCACTCCAAAATTCTAAGTGCCAGCTATTTGCATAAAGTCCTTTGATTGGCCAGCCTTGGCACTCCAAAATTCTAAGTGCCAGCTATTTGCATAAAGTCCTTTGATTGGCCAGCCTTGGCACTCCAAAATTCTAAGTGCCAGCTATTTGCATAAAGTCCTTTGATTGGCCAGCCTTGGCACCCCAAAATTCTAAGTGCCAGCTATTTGCATAAAGTCCTTTGATTGGCCAGCCTTGGCACTCCAAAATTCTAAGTGCCAGCTATTTGCATAAAGTCCTTTGATTGGCCAGCCTTGGCACCCCAAAATTCTAAGTGCCAGCTATTTGCATAAGTCCTTTGATTGGCCAGCCTCGCCACTCCAAAATTCTAAGGCACCAGACAGAGGGCATTGATTGCCACTGATTAGCCAGCATCCCAGAATCCAGGCCTCTACATTCAAACAACAGGATTTCTTCCCACTGAGGGAAAAAATGCACCATCAACATTCCCTCCCCACTTGGCTCTGTGAAAACAAAATGGAATCCTGTTTTCTCCTCCCCCTCAGCTTTTAGAAAACGGCTGCCTGCCATTCCGCCTTTTAAAGTTACCAATTACCAGCAGAACAGGCCAGAACATTACAGGCCCCAAAAGAGAGTTTAGGGCAGGATGGCCCACGAATGATGGGATTTGCATCCCAATTCACTTCCCAGAAAACACTGTAGCCCCTACAAATCACAGACCAGGCCCAAAATTTACAGTAAGGCTTCATTAACTTGATTTTCCTGACTAGGCCTCAGTTAATAGGACATTGTGTATAGCCAGGCCCCAAAAGAGAGTTTAGGGCAGGATGGGCCACGAATGATGGGATTTGCATCCCAATTCACTTCCCAGAAAACACTGTAGCCCCTACAAATCACAGACCAGGCCCAAAATTTACAGTAAGGCTTCATTAACTTGATTTTCCTGACTAGGCCTCAGTTAATAGGACATTGTGTATAGCCAGGCCCCAAAAGAGAGTTTAGGGCAGGATGGGCCACGAATGATGGGATTTGCATCCCAATTCACTTCCCAGAAAACACTGTAGCCCCTACAAATCACAGACCAGGCCCAAAATTTACAGTAAGGCTTCATTAACTTGATTTTCCTGACTAGGCCTCAGTTAATAGGACATTGTGTATAGCCAGGCCCCAAAAGAGAGTTTAGGGCAGGATGGGCCACGAATGATGGGATTTGTATCCCAATTCACTTCCCAGAAAACACTGTAGCCCCTACAAATCACAAAGCAGGCCCAAAATTTACAGTACGGCTTCATTAACTTGATTTCCCTGACTAGGCCTCAGTTAATGGGGCATTGTGTATGGCCTGAATTAACAGTAACCAACCTTGGCACACTGAGCCCCTATGACCCATGATTCATTCTACTGCAGTTTGGAGTACGGAGGACCATGGATGATGGGACTTGAAGTACCATCACAGGTTATGAGATTTGTAGTACTTTCAAACTCTTCATTCCCCACAGACCAAGGCGGCCCTAAACCACAAGACCAAACTTGGCACACAGTACCCCCATGACCCACACTCCATCCTACTGCAGTTTTATAGGAGGATGGACCATGAAGGATGGGATTTCAAGTACCTCCATTCACTTCCCAAGCCCGCTGCGACCTTCATCCAGTGCATAATCATGACCACACTTGGCACAAAAGCCCCCATGACCCAATGGACGTCCTGATGCAGTTTGGAGGGCGGACCATGGATGATGGGACTTGAAGTACCTCCACTCACTTCCCAAGACTGCTGCGACCCTCATTCAATGACTGATCAAGACCAAACTTGGCACACAAAGCCCTCATGCCCCACTCTACATCCTGGTGCTGTTTGGAGGGGGATGGACCATGGATGACGGGACTTGAAGTACCTTCACTCACCCTCTGATACTACTGCGACCCTCATCCAATGAATGATCAACACCAAATGTGGCACTAAGAGCCCCCATGACCCACTCTACATCCTGGTGCTGTTGGGAGGGGGATGGACCATGACCAATGGGACTTGCAGTACCTTCACTAACTTCCTGAGACCACTGCAAGCCACATACACATCTAATAGGAACCAACCTTGGCACACAGTGCCTTCCTCAAATAACCCGGGCACCGCCGGGTCCTCAGCTAGTAAATGAATAAAAGAGAACTCAAGCCCTAGTGTAACATTGCTCTGGAATAACAATGTGCTGATCGTGTTTTCTATTTCTCTATTTTTATCTGGAAAATGTCACACTGCTCGTATCATCTCTGCTCTATTCGATGAAACAAGTAAGGCAGCACTATACCAAAAAAAACCAGAAATGCCTCAGATGAAGGAGACACTTTCATTACAGCCAGCGTCTCCTGCTGACCTGATGCTTTCATCTAATTCTGTCTCCTCGGATAGAACAGCTTTGTTTAGTGTGGAAATATTTGACTCCGAGGGCGAAACATCCGAGGGTGCCATCCTGCCTAACAAGGCTTGTGTCTGATTACTCAGAAATCTGTCTCCTTGAAGATGAAAGCTGCCTATCCCTGCATTGCAAAGGATTGAAAATCTTCCAGATCATCAGCTGGGTTATATATATATATAGCAAAACACCAGGAAGGGGTGAGAAAAGATCACTCCTTAATTGGTAGAGTCAATAAAGAGAAATGTAAACATATATAGTAATTCTCTCTAATATTTATTTGTTTATTTATTTATTTATTTCATCGGTTTTATATTCCGCTCCTTCCAGCAGGATCGGGGCGGATCACAAGCAGATAAGCAATAAAAACATACAGTAAAAACAGTAAAACACAATACATAACCTAGATGTTACAGGCTACGATTTCTTAGCCAAGCGAGACGAACCAGTTGAGTTTAGATTTACCCAAACGCTAGCCTGAAGAGAGCCGTCTTACATTCTCTTCGAAAAGGGAGGAGTTCGGAGACCATTCGGACATGGTCGGGGAGTGAATTCCAGAGTACTGGAGCCGCCGCAGAGAAAGCTCTCTGTCTTGTGCTGGACAGGTGGCAGGCGCGGGACGATGGTATAACCAATAAATTTTGCTCTTCCGAGCGCAGTGATCTCGGGGGAACATACGGGGTAAGGCGGTCCCTCAGGTACACAGGCCCTAGACCGTGCAAGGCCTTAAAGGTTAAAACCAGCACCTTGAAGGCAATCCGGTACTCGATAGGAAGCCAGTGCAGTTGCCGGAGGATGGGGGTAATATGCTCCCTCGCTGGTGCTCCCACCAGCAAGCGAGCCGCGGCATTCTGCACCAGCTTGAGTTTCCGGACTGTCGCCAAGGGAAGGCCAACGTAGAGGGCATTACAGTAGTCCAGCCTCGAGATGACCGTCGCTGGATCACCGTGGCCAGATCGTCCCTGGACAGGTAGGGGGGCCAGTCGCCTAGCCTGTCGTAGGTGGAAGAACGACGTCCTGCTGACCACGAAGACCTGGGCCTCCATGGTCAGCAGGGAGTCCAACTTGACACCCAAGCTCTTAACCAAGGGTGACGGGCTAAGTGGCTCGCCATCCAGGGTAGGCAACCGGCACTCATCCAGCCCAGGTCGACCAGGCCACAAGATCTCCGTCTTCGACGGATTCACCTTCAGCCGGCTGGCGCGCAGCCATCCAGTCACAGCTTCCAGGCATAGATGGAAAGAATCGGGTACGGTATCCGGCTTGCTGTCCATTCTCAGCAGAAGCTGGGTGTCATCAGCGTACTGATAACACTCCAGACCAAAGTCGCGGGCCAGCTGTGCCAGGGGGCGCATGTAGATGTTGAATAATAAGGGTGAGAGGATGGCCCTGGGGGACCCCCGCAACTTAATGGGAGCCTCCCGGAGACCTCCCCTCCTCCACCCGCTTTCCCCAGTCCTGGAGGAAGGAGGCCACCCACTTAAGGGCAGTCCCCCTGACTCCAGTCACAGCTAAGCGGTGGGCTCACAACGCATGGTCTACGGTATCAAACGCTGCTGTCAGCTCTAACAAGACAAGCAGGGCTGACCCGCCCCTGGTCCAACTGGTTGGTCTGTAATGGCGCACGGTCTGGTCTGTAGCCGGACTGGAAGGGATCAAGACCAGCTGTGGTCTAAGTATCGCTGTAGCTCCCATGCTGCCCTCTCAATTACCTTGCCTAAAAGGCAAATTAGACACTGGAAGGGGATCAAGACCAGCTGTGTGCCTCTTTCAAACCCCCTGTATTACAATCAAAACAAAATTTCTGCAATTTATATTGCTGATCAGAAATAGGCATCCAAAGACCAAAGAGGCTCTAGCATAGTGTTTCTCAACCTGGGGATCAAGACCCCTGGAGGGGTCATGAGGGAATTTCAGAGGGGTTGTCAAAGACTATCAAAAAACACATATCTTTGATGGTCTTGGGAACTCCTTTGGCAGAGAAAGCTGAAGATCTCTCCGCTTGTCCTTCCTTGTTGGAAACAGTGAATCCTCCCACCAAAAGCCCTCCTCCTGCTGTGATGGGTCAGCCACCCAACCCCATCAGTATTCAATGTTGGCCATGTAGGCAGTGTGCCAAGCTTGGTGCAGATCCATTGTGGGCTAGGTTCAGAATGCTCTCGGATTGTAGGTGAACTATAAATCCCAGCAACTACAACTCCCAAATGTCAAGGTCCATTTTCCCCAAACTAAACTAGTGTTCACATTTGAGTATTCATGCCAAGTTTGGTTCAGAGCCGTCTTTGTTCGAGTCCACAGGGCTCTCTGGATGTAGGTGAACTACAACTCCAAAACTCAAGGTCAATGCCCACCGAACCCTTCCAGTATTTTCTCTTGGTCATGGGAGTTCTGTGTGCCAAGTTCGCTTCAATTCCATCGTTGGTGGAGTTCAGAATGCTCTTTGGTTGTAGGTGAACTATACATCCCAGCAGCTACAACTCGCAAATGACAAAATCAATCCTCCTCCCCCTCAACCCCACCAGTATTCAAATTTGAATGTATCAGGTATTTGTGCCAAATTTGGTTCAGTGAATGAAAATACATCCTGCATATCAGATATTTGCATTATGATTCATACCAGTAGCAAAATTACAGTTATGAAGTAGCAATGAAAATAATTTTATGGTTGGGGGTCACCACAACATGAGGAACTGTATTAAGGGGTCATGGTATTAGGAATAGGGTTGCCACATGTCCCGTATTATACGGGACGTCCCGTATTTTGGCCCCAAATTTTGTGTCCCATTTTTTCCGATCCTGTCCTGTATTTTCAGCTCCTCCTGTCCTATTGGTGGGTCCTGGCACTGCTGGGCCTTTGGAAGAGGGTGCTGGGCCGCTCGACTGCCACGAAAAGCCCCGCCTCTCTATGGGTCTCCTGTGGCCGCCATGTGAGCTCACTTCCAGAGGAGGGAGGCTCTCTCTCACACACACTCTCTCCAGAAGGCCTCCTTTTCCCCTTGTCAACAGGCCCCAACACTCCACTTGGCTCCCCCTCTTCCTCCTTCAGCCACTTCCTCCTGCTCTCTAAGGAGGAAGAGGAGGAGCCAAGTGGAATGTCGGTGCCTGTTGACGAGGGAAAGAGGAAGCCTTCCGGAGAGAGAGAGGCCGCTTTAGGAGCCCAGGAGCTGAGGCACCACTGGCTGGGCTTCTCCTCTGCTCCTTCCAGGCAACGGGAGGCGCTGGTATTGAGTGCGGGGGCGGTGCCGCTGGCAACAATGCTGGCTGGGCTGGGCTCGGCAGGTGGATATGGAGCTGGGCAGGGCTCGGCAGGTGGATAAGCATCCCGAGGAGAAGGAGGAAGAGGGAGAAGGGGGCCTGCCGGTCTTCATGGCACCGCCGGTGAGCGGCCAGAGAGAGCTGCAGGCGCAGCACGGGGAGATGCGGGCCCACATGGAGCTGCTGATCATGGAGACTCAGAGCCAGGTCTGTCGCGCCCTCGCCCACCTCGACCGTGGGGCCGTCTTTACCGTCGACCGCTGGTGACCCCCTGCCAAGCACACAAAACACAGAGACACCGGGGCTGAGGGGCAGGGGAGGGGGTCTCTGGAGGGCTTTTGAGCCGGACAGGCATCTGTCAGGAGGGTTTGGGTTGTGCCTCTTTGCAGAACAGATGCTGAGGCCTCGTCCAAGTAGATGATATTGCCCTGAATGCATGCGAAAGGAGGGATTCAGTTAGGCCCCAGTCTAAACATCAGTCAACAGTGTGGATGCCGCAGCTGAAAAAGCCAAGGCTGCATCAAAAGGAGTATAGTTAGGGTTGCCTAACGTTTGATTTTCAAATTTTTATGAAGTGTCCCTTATTTTTTGTGAAAAATCTCGTATTTTTAGGTAAATGTCCCTTATTTCTTATATCAAAAAGTGGCAACCCTAATTAGGAAGGTTGAGAAAACTGTTCTAAGGGCATTATGGTCTAGCAGGCGCAAGCTGAAAGTGGACAGACATATCCCCACACCAGGAGGCCTGTCGCCGATTCAGCCATTGGACGTCTCGGAAATCCTGGGGAGGGATCCGAAAGCGCCCGTGGGACAGCGGCAACCGGCGGATCAGCACCGTCGGCGCTGCCTCTCCCTCGTAGAGAGGCAGCTGTGCGAGGGAATTCCCAAGATGGCGCGTGTCCTTGAATACGCCGAGGAGAGGACTGGCCAGGAAGACGTCACCCACACATCACTGTCTTCTCTTCCGTTACAGCTGAGCACCAGACCACAGCGCAAGCGCAGAAGGCACGCAGGTACGCAGAAGTCCAGGAAGAAGCGCTCAGAAGCCCCACCTGGACGAAGGAGGGACCTAGCAAGCGCGTTTCCTGGCAATAGGAGTTTCAAAGGTCTGCAAACCGAGAAGCCTAAGAAGGACGGAGATGGCCCCCACAGGCCTCGAAGGACACAAAGGACGTTTAAATCACAGACCTTTTGGGGGGTGGGTTTTGGGTGCTGGAAAAGATCCCTGTCTCCAGCCTCACAGGGGAACCAGAACAATATCCCACTAGGAAGCCAGAATATGGCTAAGTCTGAAGGGAGATCGCTCCCCTCCCATTCCCTCAAAGACAATATTAATGGTCTGAAAATTCCATCAGGCCCTATTTGACCTCCGGGAACTCTATCTATTCTACCAGTCCCCAAACGAGCCGCCAATGGCACCGCAGTATCGCACGCTGGCCAAACCAGCGGATACCCCACCAAGCCCGGCTCTTTCCCCTTTTCTGGGGACCTGTCGCAAACTGAGCCCTCAACAGACTCCAATTGAATATCACTGGCCGTTCTGATTTTGTGTATTATGTATGTCTTTATTGTGCTGTCTACTGTTGTACTTGTTTGCTTTTAGTTGTGTGTTTATACTTTGTAAACCGCTCCGAGCCTTCGGGGAGTGGCGGTCTATAAATGTGAAGTATAAATAAATAAATAAATAAATAAATAAATAAATAATCAAACCATGCTGTTATACCATCATCGCAGTTCTTTTGCCTGAGCCTTGTGTGATGAGGTGGTTATTTATATGGTAATTACATGTTTGTTTATGTATTTAGAAGGAACATTCTTTAAAAGCTGCAGAGAGTGAGCCGTAGAATGTTCACAACAGCAAGCTGTAAGCAGAGGCTGTTGCCATGGCAACAGAGGCCACTCTGGCCTTTTAGAATGTTCAGTTTTAATCTGACAGTTGGAGAATGTCAGTTGGCCAGCTGCTGTGAGCAGAGTTAGTCAGGAATTAGCAGTTGCTGAAGCTGCAGGCTGTCTGTGGGAGCTGCAGTGTGCAGTTCAGTTCTGTGTGTGGGTTGAGGGAAACCCAAGTGTGTGGGACAGAGTTTAGTCCCAGGGTTGAGAGTAACCCAGTGTTGAGTAGTTACTTGTGTGTAACTCTATCAGGGGAAAACCCCCAGTGTTATATTGTTTAAAGTTTAAGTTTGTACCTCTTCGGAGATCTTTAGAAACCACCTAAGCTTTGAGCCCATTTGTGTAAAAATAAACTGTTAAACACTTTCAACAAAAACATCTGTGGAAGTTGTTTATTCACAAATACCCTCACATCTTGTGGTCAAGCATTGACAAATGGTGGCAGCAAGTAAATAATAATAATAAAGAAAGCAAAACATTGAGAATTGGTGGCAGTGGTCAGTCGTCCACAGTGAATCCAGTACGAGGTTAGGAACATCGTTACACCTTGTCACACAACATTGTTGCTCTCAAGGCATTAGAAATTGTACTTTTTTGGATCACGGATTCTCAGAATCCCTTACTTACCCTGTCCAATGACTAAATATGGGCTCGGGGTTTGTGCGAACTATGACGTTTTAACAAGAAACATTTCCAAGTTTTGGTAAGGTATGCGCACACATACACACATACGCATACACATACGAAATTTTTACCTCTCAGAAGTGAGATGACCATCATACTGTCCAAGGAGAAAAAGACGTATGTAATAAAGCAGTAGCTGATAATAGCTGTGCATTTTCCTGGAGAAAATTGGCATAGAACAAAGTCTGATGGAGGAAGAGGGGGAGAGGAAGAGCACTCACACTTATGCAAGTGATAATTAAATCTGTCCCTTTTCATAGGCACATCAGTCATGCCAGCTGATTGTCAGTTTGATCTGAATTAGAGACATTTATCCGCCACCTTTCAAACAGTTTTTTTTAATAGAAAATTCAGAGTGAAAATGAAATGAGATTCCAGCTAGACGGCTAATCAAAACAAAATTGTGCATGTCGGTAGCATAGCAATTAGTGGAAATACCAGATGTGTAAAAGGAGAAGCCATTAATATTCAAAGTAGTTTTGCATCAACAATCAGTTGATTTGTTTTAATGTGCCTCCCATTACTTTATGTTATTTGTGCAAATATGTTTGCATCACTGCCATCTCTTGCAAATGCTTCTTGAACGGTTTTGTAAGCACTCAAAATGTTGTGCAGTGCAATCCTGATTAACCTCTATCTGACATACCTCCACGCAGTCTCATGAGATTACATTGGTTCTTGTAGTCCAGGCTGTCCAACTTCTACCGGCCCAGGGGCCTGAATTCCAGTCACTGAGGACCTGGGGGGCCGTAGGGTCTGCCCCCGCCTCTGCCCCCGCTCCCCCTCCCCCGCCCGGCTCCACCCTCCCTCGGTGCCCTCTCCCCTCTCCCCTTATTTTTATTTAATATTAAATATATTTAATTCCATCCTCCCCTCTCCCCTTATTTTTATTTAATATTAAATATATTTAATTCCATCCTCCCTCTCCCCTTATTTTTATTTAATATTAAATATATTTAATTCCATCCTCCCCTCTCCCCTTATTTTAATGTATCCCATCTCCCCTTATTTCATCTTTAAATATATTTAATTTTATATTTAATACATGAGGGAAGATGGGGGGAGGGAATGAGGAGCCCCCTGAGGAGCCCCCTGCTTCGGCCTACCTTTTCCAAACGCGCAGGATCCAGGAGTACCCGGACGACGAGAGAGGCGACGACCGACTGAGTCGAAGAAGGTCCTAATCGCGTCTGTGGGCCTCAGCGATCCAGTAGTAGAGTAGTGAAGAGTACCGCGAGATTTTTTATTAAAAAGCTTAGGGGGGCGTAGGGAAGGGGCTGGGAGGCCGTATACGGCCCCCGAGCCGCCAGTTGGACAGCCCTGTTGTAGTCCAAGTCTATTAATTTAAGTCCACTGGTTTGATTTTACAATGGGATAATTAACAGATACATTAGGATCGTAATATTGCGACTCCACTGAATCCAAGGAAGGAATACAGAATAGTGGAAGGCCTGGAATCCACCATCTAGAACAGTGTTTCCCAACCAGTGGGCCATGGCACACTAGTGTGCCGTGAGCGATCATCAGGTGTGCCGTGGGAAATTGGAACCTCCAATACCCTTTCTTCCCCCTCCTGCCGAACACTTTTTCTTCTCCGCTCGGGCTCCCTTCTTCCCAGCCTCGCTCTGCTCGCTTTGCCTCGCTTTGCTCACGCTGCCGCTTCTGCGGGAGGGTGGAAGGAGGAAGACATGGCCCATGCGGGCGCTACTGCGCAGAGTCGCCCCACGTCTTCCTCCCTCCCCTCCACAGTGCTCTCTGGATATAGCTGAACTACAACTCCAAAACTCAAGATCAATGCCCACCAAACTCTTATAGTATTTTCTCTTGATTATGGGAGTTCTGTGTGGGAAGTTTGATTCCATTCCATCATTGGTGGAGTTCAGAATGCTCTTTGATTGCGGGTGAACTATAACTCCCAGTTGTTGAGCAAGACCTTCGTGTGTGTCTTTCTGCCATTCCAGCCAGAATATCTATGTTGTATTCATCGAAACAGGCCCAGGTTTCACACTGAGTGTATAAATACATTTAAAAACATATTAACTATATGTATTACTGTGTTAGAGTGTCATTTTGTGTCATTTTGGTTGGTGGTGTGCCCCAGGATTTGGTAAATGTAAAAAATGTGCCACGGCTCAAAAAAGGTTGAAAAACACTGATCTAGAACCCTGACTTTTCCAATGGAATGCACGATTCAGAGACGTGGCACTCAGAAACGTAACTTTTCTAAGCTCTTGAAACAGAAAGTATCAAATCTGAGTTAATGTTGTAGTTCAGCTTGTGATTGTATCTGATGTCAATGAGGATGAAGGGTTTTCTGTGTCTGATGTCAATGGGGATGAGAGTTTTTCTGGGCCTGAGTCAAGCACAGGCCTTGCTGAGAGGCCCAAGGTGTCTCATGAGCAGAACGCTTCTCCTGCAGATTCACAAGGTCAAATTCCTGGGAGAGGCCCACAGCAGTCTTTCTCTGGGAAACTGTCTTCTGAGGAAATGTGGTTCAGCTGGCTAAGTGTCAGCTGCATAAGATCTCTCTGACCAGTAGGTCATGAGTTCGAGGCCTGCCCGGGTCGAGGTGGGTTCTCGACCTTAAGTGAAGCCTGCTGCCGACCTTTGCAGCCCGAAAGACAGCTACATTTGTCAAGTAGGAGATAAAGGTACCACATTAAAGTGGGGAGGTGATTTTTTGACTGATTTATGAGGCCATAAAGAATCGCTGAAGGAATGCGGAAGAAACAACAAGAGACGCTGGAAGGAAATGCTGAGAGAGATGAGGAATGCGTCAGCTCTCCCTGGTGGCCAGAAAGTTTGCCTCTGTTTGTCAACATATGTATAATGTCAAATGTATGTACTGTACTGTGATAAATGTCACATGTTTATATGTCATATGTTGAACTGCAGGGATTGTCTGCAAGTATGTGTGCTGTAATCCGCTCTGAGTCCCCTTCGGGGTGAGAAGAGCGGAATATAAATAAAGTAAATAAATAAATAAATAAATAAATTTGTCAGATGCAGAAGTTAATGAGGGTAAAGACTTTTGACTTTTGTAAACTGAGACAGAGTTGTCAGGATCGGTGAAGGTCATTCCGTCTGCTGGAAAAGAAAGATAAGAAAATCCTTATCTGGTTGTAAGGGCAAGCAGAATGCTTTCCTGGATTGTTGTAGGTTTTTTGAGCTATATGGCCATGCTCTAGAACAGGGCCAGATTTTACAGTATGCGAACTACCCGTCCGCATGGGGCGCCACATATTCAGGGGTGCATCCGGCCATTTTTTAAGTGTTGTAAGCGACTGAACGAATAAACAACAACAAGCTTTAAAAGAAGATCAGATTAACTCATGGAAGACAGGTCCATCATTGCCTATTATTCAGGATGGCTTGTGAGCCAGCACAGTGCTAGGGTCTGAGTGCTGATCAGGACTCTGGAGCCAGAATTCGAATCCTTATTTATGTATTTATTCAGTTTTGTTTGCTGTCTTTCCCCGAGGGCTCATCATAAGACATCTCCAGCTCATTCTCTGTGGAGATATCAGCCAGCATGCCAATGACTTAAATCAAGAAACAGCTTCCTAAGATCTACAGAAAGACCTCAGCAAGCAAGAGTCCAAAAATGGCAGGCGAAAACCCGTAATCCCAATCAGTGGCTGATTCTGGATGAGAAATTGGGCGACATGGAAGGTGCTGAACAGATTGTGCTCTGGCGTCACAAAATGCAGAGCCATTCTTAGGAAATGGGACTACAAAGTGAAGTCCACAAGTGTGGAGAAGAGCAAACCACAGACCACCTATTACAATGCAACCTGAGCCCTGCCACATATACAATGGAGCAGTGATTTTCAATCTTTTTTGAGCCGCAGCACATTTTTTACATTTACAAAATCCTGGGACACACCACCAACCAAAATGACACAAAATGACACTCTAACACAGTAATACATATAGTTAATATGTTTTTAAATTTATTTATACACTCAGTGTGAAACCTGGACCTGTTTCGATGAACTCAACATAGATATCCTGACAGGAATGGCAGAGAGACACAACGTTCCCACACAGAACTCCCATAACCAAGAGAAAATGCTATAAGAGTTTGGTGGGCATTGACCTTGAGTTTTGGAGTTGTAGTTCACCTATATCCAGAGAGCACTGTGGACTCAAACAATGTTGGATCAGGACCAAACTTGGCATTAATACTCAATATGCCCAAGAATGAACGCAGGTGGAGTTCAGGAAAAATAGACCTTGACATTTGGGAGTTGTAGTTGCTGGGATTTATAGTTCCCCTACAATCAAAGAGCATTCTGAACCCCACCAATGATAGAACAGGGCCAAACTTCCCACACAGAACCCCCGGGAGGCAAGAGGAGGTCTCTACTTGGGGAAAGGGAGGCGGGCCTTCCCAATGCATGGAGACGGAGAGACCAAGTAGACAACGGGTGAGAAGGGGGGGTGTTTGTAATTTTCTGCCTTTATCGAGGTAGGTTTCTTACAGTTTTTATACTTCAACACACTAGACTCTCCCTCCCCCTTCCTGGAGGTTCCAATTTCCCATGGCACACCTGATGATTGCTCACGGCACACTGGTTGGGAAACACTGCTCTAACACAGTAATACAGATAGTTAATATGTTTTTAAATGTATTTATACACTCAGTGTGAAACCTGGGCCTGTTTGATGAACACAACATTGATATCCTGGCAGGAATGGTAGAAAGACACACACGAAGCTCTTGCTCAACAGCTGTCAGTCTCTCTCTGTTTTTAATTTTTTATCGTATTGCCTCGAGCTCACCGTCTTTTCGTTTTTCTTTTGTCCACCACTCATATTAGGGCCTTCATCTGTGTCATAATTTTGTCCAGGGCCCTGTTCAGCATTTGCATTTTCCCTTCTCAAAAACTTCTCCATCACTGTCACTCGCTTGTCTTGCTGTGATCCCAAATTGCCACTCTCACTTGACGCGCAGCTGCAGCACTAACTCTAACTTTGTTTATTTATTTATTTATTGTTCACTCTTGTATTCCGCTCCTCCCAGCAGGCTCAGGGCGGATAACAATAAAAAATATACGGGTGGCATGTCACTAACAAGTCGACATGTGACCCTGTTTACATAAAAACATAGAACCACATTAAAACAATCTATATCGTCATATACGGGAAGAGAGGACATATGGCATAGTTTACTTAGCCGCGTCTGAGCGAATCCAAGATGGCACGACCATAGCACTCTCGCGTCACTTCTTAGGTGACACGAGAGTGCTATGGTTCCATTTCTTAAAGGGACAGATGCTCTTTATAGCTTATATATGAATGAAGTTCGGAAATAATTTCCCACGGCACACCTGATGATCTCTCACGGCACACTAGTGTTCCGCGGCACACTGGTTGAAAATCACTGCAATGGAGGACCTTCTTATAGAAATGCCAAAGGCACTCCAAGTGGCCAGCTACTGGTCAAAGGACATTTAGCATAGTGCCAAGTTTAAACTTTGTGGGTTTTTGAAATACATTATAACTATTCTCAATTGGCTTCTGACACGACAAATACAAAATAACCCATAAGATTCCAACTCTGAATCCTATCTAATGTTAATAATAAATGCTTTGACTTTCCACAGAGAGCTCAGCTATGGAGTGATTGCAATGAATAGATATAGTGGAGAAGGCAACGCATAACTAAACTGTTCCTGCTGGATTTGGAGTGAATGTTTTCCAGAAGGCAATGGATGCTGCGTTGAGAGATTGATGCTGAATTGCCTTACAATCCTACTTGTGTAATAAACGGATGGATGAGACTGCAAGGCTAAATCCACTGACTCACCCCGTCTATTCAAGGGGTATGGGAATAAAGAATAATAATACATGCATTTTCTCCTCTCTAGGCAGAGAAGGCAACACATGGCAACATCTGACATGTGCTTTCATCTGTGGATTACCAGAGATATTGGTTTATGGAATCTGCTGTGTCTGAAGCTGTCATTACAAGTGACACATTCCCATGAAAAGCACAAAGAGTAAATCACATAACATTCAGTCCGTGCAACCAAGACCAAAAAGAATCCTCTGTCTTAACCCTCAGGAAATGTTTTGAATGAAGCAAAATATGATATATTGTCAAAGACAGTGTTGTGCAGCTTAAAGAGAAAAGATTAAAATAGATCTTGGGAAAGATGTATTTTCGGACTACAACTCCCAGAAACCTGGTTTTTAGAGCTGAAGACCACACTGGAACTCCATTTTCAGAGATTCATTGAACACCGTAAAATTTACTCCATTTCATTCATTCATTGCAGGCACGTCATCACAGGTTACATCAAGATTAGACTACTGCAATGCACTCTACATGGGGTTACCTTTGAAGACTGTTCGGAGCTTCAAATAGTCCAACAGGCAGGAGTGAGATTTTTAACTGGGGCAGCATACAAGGAACTACAACTCCCTTGTTACGCCAGCTCCACTGGCTTCCAGTCTGCTACCGAGAACAATTCAAAGTGCTGGTTTTAGCCTGTAAAGCCCTAAACAGTTCCGGCCCAGAGTACCTGTCCGAATGTATCTCCTTCTATGATCCACCTCGGAGATTAAGACTCGATTCCACCTTTCTTGCAAGCGCAATTGGTGGGGATGAGAAACAGGGCCTTCTCAGTGGTGGCCTTGACTATGGAACTCCCTCTCTAGTGAAATTAGAGCAGCCCCCCCCCCCTCCCTCCTGACATTCAGGAAGAAAGTAAAACGTGATTATGTGACCAAGCTTTCAGACAGCAAAGCTCGTAGTGCAGGGATGGGCATTCGGCAGCCCGCGGGCCAGATCCAGCCCTTTGGGCAATCCCATCCGGCCTGCGGCTTCGTTGCTGAAGAGAGGGAGTTGCCCGGGGTAGCGCGGCTTTGTTGCGCGGCGGGGCTTGCTACAGAAGTCTTCCTGGAGCTGCAACAAGGGAGAGCGACGCACTGTGCTCCCTGCATCCCTTCCATAGCAAGCCCGCCTCCTGCGCAATGCCGCCTGTGACCTCATTGTGCGGGAGGCGGGGATTTTCATGGAAGGGACGCAGGGAGCAAAGTGCAACGAAGGGGCTTCCTTGGCAGCACCCTCGTGGTTTTCAGCGCCTCTCGCGCCTCTCTGTCGCCTTGAGAGAACTTGCCTGTGTGACCAAATGGGCATTTTCAGCAGCCACGGAGGCGGAGTTTCCAGCATGCGGCGGTGCACCCCTGTGGATCTGGTGCTCTCAGCGTGTGCCTACTTCACCGAGTGAGCATGCTCTGCGCCAGCTGGTAACTCAGCCTCCACACCTGCTGGAAACACATCAGACGCGGAGGCGGAGTTTCCAGCCAGCGGCGGTGCACCTCTGCGGATCTGGCGCTCTCAGCGCGCGCCTACTTCACCGAGTGCATTAATCCGCCCCTGCGGACACCCCCTGAGCAATGTCTCTGAAGATGGCCAATTCTCTCACACCAGAAGTGACTTGCAGTTTCTATGTCACAAGCAAAACATGAATGACCCCAAGAGCTGAAGTGAAGATTAGTATTCCCTAATGTTCTTTTATGTTTTCTTTTTGCCAGCAGTTGTTTACAGTGATTACATTTTCAGGTAATATCTTTTCCTCTTCTGCTGTTTAGGCTCACCTTTGCTATTCCTTTTGACCATGATAGATGGTCCTGAAATTATTATCTTACTCCATAACAACAGAGAGTTCCTGGGTAATTGAATATCCCTTTCTAATGAGAACAAAAATACGAAATAACAAGTTCATTAGAAAATAAAAGCAATTACCTAGATTATACTTTTTAAAAATGGTCAGTTTACTGGGATAAGAAAATATCTCCCTCAAAGACTAAGCAAAAATATTAAATATTCTGACCCAGTGACTACACAAAGACTTGTTTAAATTACACTGCAAGAAATCTGCATTTACTTAAGAATAAGCTCCATTGTCATTGCTGTTATTAATTTTGTGTGTGTGTGTGTGTTTGTCAGGAGCGAATTGAGAAACTGTACGTTGCTTCTGTTGTGAGAGAATTGGCCGTCCACAAGGACGTTGCCCAGGGGAGGCCCAGATGTGTTACCATCCTGTGGGAGGCTTCTCTCAGGTCCCCGCATGAGAAGCTGGAGCTGACAGACAGGAGCTCACCCCGCTCCCTGGATTTGAACCACTGACCTTTTGGTCAGCAGTCCTGCCAGCACAAGGGATTAACTCACTGCAAAATATTGTATCAGAAGCGAACCGAGGGTACAGTTGTAATGTATTTTTTAAAAAACACACACACACAGTGTTTAAAAAATTGGCAGTATACTAAATGTCCTTTTATTTATACACACACAAAGAAATATCTTCAAATTACATGGAAAGTGGGAGAACATTGAGTTTAGATGAAAGTAGGAATATATATATATATATATATATATATATATATATATATATATATATATATAAAGGAAGAGTAGTCATGGAACGACCGTCCCAAACAGAGAAACCTTACAACGCAGAAACACCAAACTTGCCAACAGAAATAGGCCTCAAGCAAGGTATGTTTGTAGCAAAGAAACTTTCCCACCCAAAACCTAAAAGGCCCCCAAAACAACAAGTAAAAAACTACATTTCCCAGCATCCTCCGGGGCTGCCAACGACTCTCCCAGCCTCTACATTCTGACAACATGATTGGCTGCCAATAAGGGCAGATTTGCATAACTCCTGTACTGACCAGCCAACATGAACATTCCGACCCATAATAAACTGTCAGAGGACGATAAGGCAAATGGCTGAGGCATAAACACAAACACCCAAATCACTTCCCACAGAAAATTTACACCCTACAAATCACAGACCACGCCCAAAATTGACAGTAAGGCTTCATTAACTTAATTTCCCTGACTAGGCCTCACTTAATGGAATGCTGTTTACGCTCTGAATTGACAGTAAGGCTTCATTAACTTGATTCTCACGACTAGCCCTCAGCTCATTGGACATTGTGTATGGCCTGAATTGACAGTAAGGCTTCATTAACTTGCTGTTCCTGACTAGGCCTCAGCTCATGGGACATTGTGTATGGCCTGAATTTACAGTAACCAACCTTGGCACACAGAGCCCCTATGACCCACGCTACATTCTACTACAGTTTGGAGGAGGGTGG
The DNA here is from genome assembly GCA_030556195.1 of Anolis apletophallus. Taxonomy (NCBI): domain Eukaryota; kingdom Metazoa; phylum Chordata; class Lepidosauria; order Squamata; family Anolidae; genus Anolis; species Anolis apletophallus. The sequence goes on from JARBWK010000004.1 coordinate 185,710,740, forward strand.
ACCATGGATTATGGGTCTTGAAGTACCTCCATGGATAATGGGATTTGTACTACTTCACAACCCATCATTCCCCACAGACCACTGTGGCCCAGAACCAAGACGGATAAAGACCAAACTTGGCACACAATGCCCCCCATGACCCACAATCCATCCGACTGCAGTTCAGAGGAGGACACACCATGGATAATGGTATTTCAAGTACCTCCACTCACTTCCAACCACACAAGCATCAACCTCTACATCAACACAACAGACAGAAAGACAAAAAACATTGCATATCCACAAGCAATGCAGAACGCCAGCAACACCACACACCAACAACTCCCCAGGACTTCAACATCCCACCCACCAGAACAACCCACAACGACACAGCCATGGCCCCAACAACACCATAACTAACATCAATTCCAACCCTTACATACTCAGACTTTCTCGCATCTCCTAAATAGGGCACAGCAACGCGTGCCGGGTACAGCTAGTATATATATATATTAAAAACACTGAAAAAGTGTAGAGAGAGAGAAAAGAAAAAGAAAAAATGGTCCATAAATATATGAAAAAAGGAAGAAACAATATATATATATATATATATATATATATAAAATATAAAATATAAAACAAAAAGATATATATATAAAAATGCTTTGACTTCCATTCTTTGTCCAGCCAAAATTATATAAGTTCTAACTTTGATTTCGTTAATCTTCTTGCTCTATGAACTCCTTTATAGTAATGAGAAGAGAGAAAATACAGAACCTATATAATAATTAAAGAGAGAGAGAGAGAGAGAGAGAGAGAGAGCAGTGTTGGGTACAGTCTCTCTATTTCTTCTCTTTCTCGTATTTCTCAAAGGGAGACAAATCTGTCCCTTTTATCGGACTTCCCGAGCTATTCTTCAAAAAGTACGTCAGTTTGTCCATGTCTTTAATTTCTCGTAATTTAGTTATCCAATCATCTATTTTCTGAGTTTTTTTTCTAATTTCCAAAGTTTTGCATATGATATTCTTGCTGCTGTTGAGATATAAGTAAATAGAATGTCCTTATTTTGGTCCAAAGTCAAATCTGAATCCGTAATATTTAATAAGTAATACTCAGGTTTTCTTGGGAATTTCATTTCTAGAATTTTTTTGGGACTCTTCATGTATACACTTCCGATCTATACTTCGGTAGGGAAACCCGATAATGCAAGTAACTCTGGAACAAAATTGATTTCTTCCTCATTATTCGGGTCAACATGAAGTGTTAAATGAATTAAAAACTGATAGTATGTTCTCACCAGCATCAGCACATATTCCCAAATTCCGGGTGACTGTGGGAGAGCAGAGGGGCAAACTGAGATTCCAGAAGGATCATAATATTCTCATATTTGGAATTATTAACTTTTTCCCCATCAGATTTAGCTTCGGTTTAAAAGGGCTCCTGCCCCATTAAGAGAGAGTTTGAGCTGGCTCAGTACTGTAGAATTAGTTTGACATCACTTTAACTGCCATGGCTCAATGCTATGAAATGTTGAGAGTTGTAGTTTGGTGAGCACCTACACCAGGGCTGCTCAGGAAGTCGATTGCGATCAACGAGTCAATCCCAAGACCATTTGCGGTAGATCTTCTGCTCCCGCCGCCGTGCACGCGCTCCCGCCGTCGCGCGCGCTCTTCTGGCGCCGCCTTCCTCCGCCCGCGCAGCTTTGGAGAGCGCTTCAAGCGTTGGTGCATGCGCGCTGGGCGGAAATGGAGGTGAGAGACCTTCAGCTTGGCCAAGGAAGAGAGGCGGACGGAGGCAGAGCACAGAGTCCTTGAGGTGCAGGCTGGGAAGGGCAGGGCGGCGACGGAGGAGGAGGAGGCCGAAGCGGCCCGAGGAGGAAGAAGCAGGAGTTTGGGAGTCAGCCTCAATGGGGGAAAAGAGCCAGGCCCGGCCTGGCCTCTGAGGACTCAACCTCCTGAGGGGTGTTGTGATTGACAGATGGCCAAGAAAGAAGAAGCCTTCGCCCTGCCTCTCGTCCGGAAGCTGCGGTGAGAGAGGCAGGGCCTCCAGAAGCCCCGCACGCTCTCCTGCTGCCTCCTTCCTCCGCCCATGCACCCCCGTTTCTGCCCAGCACGCATGTGCCAACGCTTGAAGCGCTCTCCAAAACCGCACGGTCGGAGGAAGGCGTGAGCGTGCGCGGGGGGGAGTGCGCAGTAGCAGGTAGATTGTTGTGGTTTGGTTTTCTTAAAAGTAGCTCGCAGGCTGAAAAAGTGTGGGCACACCTGACCTACGCTATTTCACAGAGAAGACTAAAGACAACTCCCATTGTTCTTCGGGACGGCTTTAGCACAGCAGATTAGTCACGAGCTACAGCTGCAGTAAATCTTGTAAACCAAAAGGTTGATAGTTCAAAGTCAGGTCAGGGTGAGTTCCTGACCTTCAACCCAGCTCCCCTGCCCAAATAGCGGATCAAAAACAGCAATGTCAATAGATGAATAGGAACTGCATTAAGTAGGGAGGTATTTTAGACACGGCATTTCAGAGGAATGTTTACTAACAAAGAAGCCCTTCAGCAAGGAGATTGAGCAATAGCACACCCCTGTGGCCAGGACCAAGCACAGCCTCCAAAAGATGCCGAATGATAAGCAAAAAAGCCCAAATATACTATCTGTTGTCTGTCTTGTCATTGTATAATCGGCACTGGGAATGTGGCGCAGCTGGCTGGGTCATGAGTTCGAGGACTGCCCAGGTTGGGGTGCGTTCTCAACCAATTGTGTAGCATGTTGTAGACCTTTGCAACTCGAAAGACAGTTGCATCTGTCAAGTAGGATGTGACGATCTCGGTCACCTAAATTGACTAATTTGACACTCCCGGTAGTCTGCCACCAACCTAATGGGTCATTAGGATTTGCTCTTAATTAAAACTCTAAAATAATGAAGTGTCTGTAGCGTTGGCCTTTCAACAACCCACCCACCAAGAATGTAAACTGAGGAGACCGAAAGATGACTGAGGCTTCTTTAAAAGTTAATAATAAACGCATTTATTAACTACAAACGAGGCTATCAAATAGGCACAGATCGTATTGGTTCTACTGAGAGGCAACTGGCGTACGGTTACAACAATGATAGACTAGGAACAGCGTGATGGTTGCAAGATCAATATATATGTGCTAGAGCGTAGAGGTTACTTAATTAAAAGGCTATTATTACTTCTTCAGATGGTACGTTCAGTTCCACAGACAGTACTAGGACTTGTCTCCCAACTCCCAACTAATAGTTCCACTAGATGGTTGTTGTACTAAACTTCTGGAACATCTAATCACCTAGATCGTTCCCTGAGTCTGGCTACTCCTGGGTTACTCGTAACCCACACAGTCTAAGAGTCCACTACCTGTCACTCTTTCACCAGAGATGACCAGGTATCCCAACTGCCTATCACAAGAACAGTTCTAAATGGAACTCTTCCAACAAGCGTTCCCACTAGAATCACTACTGGCCCTAAGGGCGGTCAGAACTGAGTCGTGACTCCCACTAGTCCAGCCTATTCCTACGTGGTGAATTGCTTAGGACAGACTGTCAGTCTCTGTTGCCAAGGCTCTGGTGATACTCCCCCAGAAACCTTGCTCAAGACTGCCTCAGGCGTAGATGCTGAATCTACAGCCTGACTCTAAACAGCAGAGGCTGGAGAGGTGCGTCTGCATAGACTCGCTCTAAACTCCAGACTTCCAGACTGAAACTTTCTCTGACAGGACTTCTACTCTGCCAGCTCCAACTCCTCCCCCTTCTACTCTAGCCAATCACAGCCTCTACACTGTAGCTAGGCACCAGCCTGCAAGGCCACGCCCCCTTGCTCTGGCTTCCCTTCCCTTAATGGTTGTTGGCTGGCTGCAGCCACCTCTCCAAGATGGATGCCCGCCCGACCAAAACAGGATTTCTAAACCCCTTCTAAGCAGGCCTCGGCCCTGCTTAAGGCAGGTGAGTCCTTACATAGGACATTTAGGTACCACTTGTGTGGGGAGGCTAAATTTAACTGATTTACAAGGCCATAAAATCTCCAGGAAGTAGACACAAAAAGAATGAGGGAATGCGACAGCGCCTCCTGATGGCCAGAAGCTGGAATGTTAAAATTGCCTCTATGTCTGTCTATATATGTTGTATGTCAAAAGGCATTGAATGTTTGCCTGTATATGTGCATTGTGATCCGCCCTGAGTCCCCTGCGGGGTGAGAAGGGCGGAATATAAATGATGTAAATAAATAAATAAACAAATTGAATGTTTGTCATATATGTGTTCTGTGATCTGCCCTGGGCCCCCTTTGGGATGAGAAAGGTGGAATATAAGTACTATAAGTAAGTAAGTAAGAAAGAAAGTAAATATATACATACATACATACATAAAAAATAAAAGTGTGGCAGTTAAAATGGTGTTTTCCTGCATTAATTCTACCATGTAGATGCACCCTGAAAAAGTCCACAAGAGGAGTCAAAGCAAGGTTGCTAAGATCCTACTGAAGTGGGATGACAAGAGAAACCAAACTTTCTTGAGACTTGAAAAGAAAACCTAATTTATTTACCACCTGGTGTCTCTGGCGGAATCCATTCCAAAAAACCAGAGCCCCAAACAAGGAAATTCTCCTTTCCACCTGCTACTAAGGAGGCTGTTCAGGTCCTGAACCGGTGCTTGGCCGCTGTGTCAGACTGGATGAGGGTGAACAAATTGAAACTGAATCCAGACAAGACAGAGGCACTCCTGGTCAGTCGAAAGGCCAAACAGGGCATAGGGTTACAGCCTGTGTTGGACGGGGTTACACTCCCCCTGAAGACACAGGTTCGCAGTTTGGGTGTGATCCTGGACTCATCACTGAGCCTGGAACCCCAGGTTTCGGTGATGACCAGGGGAGCATTTGCACAGTTAAAATTTGTGCGCCAACTGCGCCTGTACCTTAGGAAGTCTGACTTGGCCATGGTAGTTACATCCTGTATAGATTACTGCAACGCCCTCTACGTGGGACTGCCTTTGAAGACTGTTTGGAAGCTTCAACTGGTCCAACGGACAGCAGCCAGGTTGATAACAGGAACGGCACTCAGGGAGCGCACAACTCCTCTGTTGCGCCAGCTCCACTGGCTGCCAGTTTGCTACCGGGCACAATTCAAAGTGCTGGCTTTGGCCTTTAAAGCCCTTAACAGTTCTGGTCCACCTTACCAGTCCGAATGCATCTCTCCCTATGAGCTTTGAAGGTGTTTAAGATCATCCGGAGAGGCTCTGCTCTCGGTCCTGCCTGCGTCGCAAGCGCGATTAGTGGGGATGAGAGACAGGGCCTTTTCAGTGGTGGCTCCTCGGCTTTGGAACGCCCTCCCTAAAGACATCAGATCAGCCCCCTCCCTCCTGACATTTCGCAAGAAGGTCAAGACCTGGCTGTTTCACCGGGCATTTGCAGATGTAGTATGATTATTAAACTGAGACCTAAGGAATGATGAGGCAATTGGAAATCAATTAAATAATGAGACACTGATATTGTGTTTTTAACGTTAAGTGTTAATTTGTATATGATGTGATTGTGTTGATAACTGTTGATATGTTTATCTTGGGCAGTTCATGCCATTTGTACACTGCCTCGAGTCGCCTTTGGGCTGAGAGGGGCGGTATAGAAGCAAAGTAAATAAATAAATAAATCCTCTGCTTTTTATACATTAGAGATAACCTTTGACCCTCTCAACATATGGTGCATACATCAGTTCTTTTTCTAAAGCACTTTAGGCATGATTATAGATAAACATTACATGTTCAGCTCATCTATCAAATCAAGAGGACATGCTATTTTACTTCAATTAGGCTGAGGTCAGCCCATTCCTGGCACTTGGAGTTTACAGATAGCAGATCATTTCCTGGCCTTTACATTGAACAGACCTCCTGAACATTCCCGGAACCTTCTAGCTACTGTATCTAAGATTCTAATCTATATATATATAAAGGAAGAGTCGTCATCGAACAACCGTCCTAGGCAGAGAAACCTTACAAGGCAGAGACACCAAATTTGGCAACAAAAATAGGCCTCAGGCAAGGAAGGTTTTTAGCAAAGAAACTTTCCCCTCCAAAACCTAGAAGGCCCCCAAAACAACGATTAAAAAACTACATTTCCCAGCATCCTCTGCGGCAGCCAGCGAAACCCATTGGCCAACATCGGCCCACACAAAATGCAGGGAGGCTGAGTAACCATAGTAACGCTGGGCACAGCCAGCCAAGGCTAAGATAGAATGCTGAGTGATTCCAGTTCAGTCATTTGGTGTTTAAGGGTTAAACTGTCAAGGCCAAGATCTAGGAGGGAGACAAATAGGGCACCACTGACAAACACATACCCCCAGAATAACACAAACTTGCAAAACCCACAAAAACCCACCCCCAAAAATACACAACAAACACACTGGCAAAAGCAACACCCCCTCCACATCACAACCAGCACACAGCCAGACTAACACAACTATGTCACCACAACACACACAAAATACACCCCACAAATACCTGACAACTTCCCCAACACAAAACCCAGGACTGCACTCACTACTCACCACCACACACACCTCCAAATACACACACATCCCAGGCACAATACTCCAGCAATTCCTACCCACACAACACAACTTCCTATCACAACCCATCCCCCCAATCTTATGGGACCCCGCACACACAACACCTACCACCACCACAAACAAAAAACAACTCCACCTATACTCCAACCACAACACAACACAACACTGATACTCTACAAACACACACAAACACCCAAAACACCCCACCCACACAAGCATTCCACAACATACTACCACCCACAATGCCACCACACACCCACTAACTCACCAAAAAAGTAATACCTACACACAACTCAAAACGCAGATAACACAACCTTGCGTCTACTGCTCAACCCATTTGTATGCAATTCCTTCCTTCCACACAGGCATAAGCTGAGCCAAAAGACAAGCCATGCCTCCTAAAAAGAACAGCATCAGACGACACACTCGCAACGCTACATACATCACACAACAAAGGGCAGCACAAACGCCAGAACAGAAAGACACTGCACTACACTAGCTTTTGCCATCACCATAAACAAGGCTCAAGGACAAACACTACAAATCTGTGGCATAGACCTAGACACAATGCTTCTCCCACAGACAACTCTACGTAGCGTGCTCCAGAGTTGGGAAACCACAGAACCTCTACATCAACACAGCAGACGGAAAGACAAAAAGCATTGTATATCCACAAGCTCTGCAGAACGCCAGCAACACCACACACCGACAACTCCACAGGACTTCAACATCCCACCCACCAGAACAACCCACAACGACACAGCCATGACCCCACCAAGACCATAAGTAACATCAATTCCAACCCTTACATACTCCGACTTTCTCATCTCCTAAATAGGGCACAGCAACGCGTGCTAGGTACAACTAGTTTCCTATAGTTTATTTCAATGTGCTTATACATTATGTGCACGTGCTTATTTATTTCTTAATACATCCATATCACTCCAGACAATCATTTCCAAGCTCAGAAAAACCTAATTTCAATAAGATTGCAGAAAGGTATGGCTGCCTTCCCATAATAATAATAACATTCCCTTCAAAAACAAAATATGGCTCACAACATAACATAAAATCAAGTATACTAGAAGCACCTGATTAAGACACGTTGACAGCATCCAGCCCATTAGACCAGGATAGGAATTGTGCAGTGCATGACCTCGTGTGGCCACTAAGCCTCTTCCTGTGCCCTCCCGACTATTAAAAGCATCACCTTTTGCATCAAAAGTCAGCTAGGCTACTTGTGGCTGGAATTTGATCTCCAGCAGGAAACTGCCAAATAAACTGAGTGTATTTCTTTTTTTTTTTTTTTTTTTAAATATGTTTATTGGGGTTTCACAGTAAACATTGGATAAGGAGGAACAATATCGGGTATAGGAAAAAGGAAACAAAAGGGAAGGGGGTGGGCTGGGTGAGAGAGGAGCGGGGCGGAAAGGGGGAGATGTGAGCGGGAGGGCCCTTGGGCGGGAGAGGAGGGGGAACCCAACCAGGAAAGATGAGGGTGGTGGTTTGAACCGGGGACTGGGAAGAAACGTACTGGGTGAGATTAGTGGAAAGAGATAACTATAGGAGTAACTTGTTGTCTTTCAACTTCCACAATCCCTGTTTCTTGTTTGTTTGTTTGTTTGCTTGTTTGTTTTTCCCTGTTAGTCTTGTACAGTCTCTCTCATTGGTTGAAAGTGTCACTTCTTAGTTTCTGGACCTCTCCTTTGGTTCCCCGTCAGCAGTGAGACTTCGTAAATCTCTTGATACACAATCTGTTGTTGTCTTCCCTTCTCTTCTCTTTTTACATCCTTCATGTATTCGGTGAGAGTGGCCATGACCATTGTCCGTTCCTTGTCCGTGTCGCTGGGTCTGTTTCGGTCCCTTTCCTTGGCCTCTTTCCTAGCCGTACTCCTTTGGGAATGTCAAATCTTCCTCATCCATCTCTGGGGCATCACATCTTGGAGGGCTGTATGTTTTGATCCTCCCTGGGGGGTGAGCACAGCTTTTCTTGAAGTTTTTCTTTCCCCTTTGTTGTCTTATTCTCAGCTGTCTTCTCTTTCTGTTGAGCTGTGCCCTCCACCTATTGTCTTTATCCGTGACTGCCACCCGGATTAATCCCTTAGCTGGTATAGCAGCCCCTGGCCATTTTCTCTCCTTCTATTTGTAGAGTAGCGATCTTAGTATTCCCAATTATCCTTCTCGCAGCTTCCAGTGGGGCTTCCACTACAATTCCAGAACACAATTCCCTCTCTTCTGGTATTTCCCGCAAGGTTGTGCTCTCCTCCATTTCCTTCTCCAGACCTTCTGGTATTGCTGCCTGTTTTCCCTTGAGCTGGAACACTCCCTTCCCACCAACATATGCAGCCACCAGTTCTGTCCTTATGGGACGCTCTTCTTTGATCGGTTCCATTCTTGCCTCTTGGGACTGTTCCTGCGACGCTTTGGCTTGGTTTTGGGGTATCATTGACTCAATCGTCTGGAGGCACCTGTCCTGTGCTTCTCCCAGCTTCCGTAGCTCTTTAAGGATTTCTTTTAAAGTTATTTGTCTATCCTCTGTTCTCCTCCCTTGCCTTCCCTCCTGTTCTATGGCTTCTGTGGCCAGGTCGTTTGGTGCTGGCATGTTGTATTGGGGTGTGATGCCACCTGATCCAATCCCTTGTGCTGCGGCGCGTCCAAACGGGGGAGTCGTCTAGGTGACTTGCGGGGGCGCCCTCTGACTGCGTGAGAGGGGTTTCTTGGTGTTGGTCTTGTGCCGTCACGAGGAGGAGGGGAGGGGAGAAGGAGAGAGGAGGGGCTTATGGTATGTCTTGTCTATTCACTCTTTACCCCTTATTGTAGAAGTCCTTACACGTTGTGATCCTCTGGGGCGGGCTAGTCCTTGCCTTGGTCTTTGCCCTGTTCCCTCTCTCTTGGTTCTTTTTCTGCCTTTTTCTTTTCTGTTTCTGTACTTTCTAGTTCTTGCTTCTCTCCCCCTCTCTTTGTGATTCTTCCCCCCTCTTTTCCCTCTTCAAAATGGCGCTCCCGCCTAAACTCTCCTGTCTTCTTCCCCTGTCTTCCACTCCTTTAGCCTCTGGGCGCCATCTTGAGTCCCCTGAGGGGAGTTGAGGGTGCCTTACCGGCCTCTGTTGCCCCCCCGTCAGCTCTTCTTGCATGGATCAGGCCCTCTCGTTGCGGGCCTCTGTCTCCGTTGGCGGGGGGGTGTAGTGGGGGGGGCGCTCCTGGAGCCGCCCGGCTCCCTGGGGCTGCAGGAGCGCACCACCCGCGATGAGGACTCTTCCCGCTGACTCTTTCCCCTCTCGCCGCTGGACTTCCGCTCTCTTCTCCCCTCCCGCCCTCAGCTTAATGGTAGGGGGGGAAGGAGGGGGGGCGGGCTGGGCTGACCGTAAGCAGCGGGACGCCACCCGCTTCCCTCTTCTTGGCCCGCTCTTCGCTGCGGCAGTGCTCCGGGCTCGCGCGGCCTCCCTCTCTTGAGGAGGGGGGCCTCTGGAGCCAGCGGGGCCCGCCAAGCAGCCTCACGCTCCGGGGGCGAGATCCGCCCTCCGGCCACTGAAGAGGAAGGCGCTCTGGGAGCCCTCAGAGCGCCCGACCGATCGCCGTCGTTGCCCGACCGGAAGTCGAGTGTATTTCTTTTTCAAAGAAAAGTTAGAGTCACTTCAAATGTACTTTTATTTATTTTATTAACTTTATTTATACCCCGCACCCATCTCCCAGAAGGGACTTGGGGCAGCTTACACGAGGTCAAGTCCAACGACACATAGTAAAATAACATGACCGCAATTAAAACAATACCATCACCACAACTTACAATAAACAATAAACAACAACAACACAGTTTAAAAGCATTATGGCTGGGCCAGATGTACATTATTAAAATATTAAAATAAATAGATAGTCCATATCTAGTCAGTAAGCTCCTTTTTGCTGATGATGCTGAGCTTGTCGCCCATTCAGAAGCAGCCCTGCAGCACCTAACATCCTGCTATGCAGCAGCTGCAGAGCTGTTTGGGCTGGAAGTCAGCCTGAAGAAAACAGAAGTCCTCTACCAGCCTGCACCACAGGAAGAACACCATCAGCATAGGCAAGAACGTCAGCATAGGCAAATCTGTGCTTAAGTCTGTCCAGCAGTTCACCTACCTGGGAAGCATCATCTCTTCAGACGCCACGATTGACAAAGAGATAGATCACAGATTAGCAAAGGCATATGGTGCATTCGGAAGGCTTCACAAAAGAGTCTGGAACAACAAGCACCTGAGGCAAAGCACAAAAATCAGTGTGTACAGAGCTATCGTACTGTCTATTCTCCTCTACGGGTCTGAAACATGGGTCACCTATCGCCAACACCTATGACTCCTCGAACGCTTCCATCAGCGCTGACTTCGCACAATCCTAAATATACACTGGACCGACTATGTGTCTAACATTGCTGTCCTCGAGCAAGCAGGGATCACCAGCATTGTGTTTATTGTTTTTCTTGATGTCTGATATTTTGTGATTTGTGGTTTGAGCCACGGCCCCATGTAAGCCGCTCTGAGTCCCCTTTGGGGAGAGGGAAGCGGCTTATAAATAAAGTTGTTTATTATTATTATTATTATTATTATTATTGAAGCCATGCTATTGAGAACACAGCTGCGCTGGGCAGGGCATGTCTCTAGGATGGAAGACTACCGCTTCCCAAAGATACTACTCTATGGTGAACTTGCCACGGGTCAGGGCAAGAGAGGCGCCCCAAGGAAGAGATATAAGGACTCCCTGAAACAACATCTCAGGCTCAGCCAGATTGATCACCAACAATGGTCCACCCTGGCCTCACATTGGGAGGCATGGAGACGCACTATCCACAATGCTGCAGCCTTTTTCGAGAAGACACGCCGAATGGGTCCTGAAGAGAAATGACAACGCAGAAAGAACCGCAACTTGGAAATGACATCACCCAAGGAGACTTTCTGCAACCAAAATTGCCTATCTCTGATTGGCCTTTTTAGTCATCAACATGCTTGTAAAAAGCGCGGGATGAGTCCTTCCTAAGAATCTTCGTTCGTGAAGTAATGCCGAGAAAATAAATTACACTGGGTGCAACAGAGGTAGAATGTGTGTAGTAGGAGTGTTTATGGGAGATAATGTGGAGCAGACAACCCAACATGTGATTAAAGTGCTTCTGAGGACATTTTGCAAGGATTGATCAGAGCAGGGCATTATTTACTGATTCTGGGAAGGCACATTGGAACAGCCATGTTTTCAAGCTCTTCCTAAAAACTGCCAATGTGTGGGCTTGTCTGATATCTTTAGGGAGTGAGTTGCAGAGTCGAGGGGCCACCACAGAGAAAGTCCTTTCCCTCGTCCCCACCAATCGTGCCTGTGAAGTGGGTGGGAGCGAGAGCAGGGCCTCTCCAGATGATCAAAAAGATCACCCGGGTTCGTAAGCAGAGATGCAGTCATGTAGCTAGGCGGGTCCCAAACCGTTCAGGGCTTGAATTGGGACCAGAAGATGAACAGCAGCCAATGGAGCTCCTTAAACAGGGGGGGGGGGGTTGACCGCTCCCTGTAGGAACCTCCAGTTAGTAATCTAGCTGCCGCCCGTTGGACCAATTGAAACTTTGCATTTATTAAACTTTGCATTTATTAAAAAAACACATTGGGTTTCGGGTCAACCTTGGGGGGACTCTTGCAATCCCATCCCAAGGACACAGCTCAAACCATGCTCTTCCCAATTAACCAGCACAACCACTGCCTTCTCATAGGTGCACAGAAGAGTATTTATTTATTTATTTACTTCGTGCAGTGATATCCCGTCCTTTTCACCTTCTATGTGGAATTCAGGGCAGCTAACTACAGGGAACCATTAGATGCCAACACAATACATTAAAAACCACAAATAAAATTAACAACGATTAAAATAATTATAAACAATTCCATTTAAAAGCATTTTGCCAGTTCAAAATCATAATCCAGGTCCATCCATTCTGGTCACTTAAAATATTATCTTCCCAGTTGTTCCATCTTTTGTTCAAATGCTTGATCCCACAGCCAGATTTTGAGGTTTTTATGAAAGGTCAGGAGGGAGGGGCAGAAATAACTTCATTGGGGAGGGAGTTCCACAGCCGAGGAACCACCACAACCATCTCACCAATCGCGCCTGTGAAGGGGATGGGACCGAGAGAGGGCCTCCCTGGATGATCTAAAATCCTAGAGCTGGAAGAGATTACAAGGGCCATCCGGTCCAACCCTAATCCGTCTATCAAAGCACTCCTGACAGATGACCACCCAAACTCTTTTGAAAACCTCCAGACTCCACCATACTCTCAGGTAGCATATACCATTGCCAAACAACTCTAACCATCAGGTTCTTCCTAGTGTTTAGGTGGAATCTCTTTTCCTGAAATTTGAATCCATTGCTCCATGTCTTAGCTCCAGAGCAGCAGGAAACAAGGTTGTAATAATAATAATAACAATAACAACTTATTTATATTCCATCCTATCTCCCAGAGGGGACTCAGAGTGGATTACAGCAGTGTTTCTCAACCAGTGTGCCGGGGCACACTAGTGTGCCGTGAGCGATCATCAGGTGTGCCATGGGAAATTGAAACCTCCAGGGGGAGGGGGGGAGTCTAGTGTGTTGAAGTATAAAAACCCTAAGAAACCCACCTCGATAAAGGCACAACATTACAACCACCCCCCTCCCCACCCGTTGTCTACTTGGTCTCTCCCTCTCCATGCATTGGGAAGGCCCGTCTCCCTTTCCCCAAGTAGAGACCTCCTCTTGCCTCCTGGGGGTTCTGTGTGGGAAGTTTGGCCCAGTTCTATCATTGGTGGGGTTCAGAATGCTCTTTGATTGTAGGGGAACTATAAATCCCAGCAACTAAAACTCCCAAATGTCAAGGTCTATTTCCCCTGAACTCCATCTGCGTTCATATTTGGGCATATTGAGTATTCATGCCAAGTTTGGTCCTGATCCAACATTGTTTGAATCCACAGTGCTCTCTGGATATAGGTGAACTACAACTCCAAAACTCAAGATCAATGCCCACCAAACTCTTATAGCCTTTTCTCTTGGTTATGGGAGTTCTGTGTGGGAAGTTTGTGTCTTTCTGCCATTCCTGCCAGGATATCTATGTTGTGTTCATCGAAACAGGCCCAGGTTTTACACTGAGTGTATAAATACATTGTAAAAACATATTAACTATATGTATTACTGTGTTAGAGTGTCATTTTGTGTCATTTTGGTTGGTGGTGTGCCCCAGGATTTTGCAAATTTAAAAAGTGTGCTGCGGCTCAAAAAAGGTTGGGAAACACTGGATTACAGGATATATACAAATACAAACACAGGCAAACATTCAATGCCTTGATACAATGAGACAGAAATTCACAGACGAAGACAAAGGCTTCCCCTTTCATCTCCGGCTTTTGGAGGCGGTGCTCAACTCCGGCTCTGGGGGAGGTGTTCATCTCCATTTCCAAGCCAAGGAGTCTGTGTTGTCCGTAGACACCTCCTGGTTTTGTGTCCAAGCATGATTGCTTGGAGCACCTGTTTGCCTTCCTGCCAAGGCGATACCTATTGAACTACTCACATTTGCATGTTTTTGAACTGCTAGGTTGGCAGAAGCTGGGGGTTAACAGCAAGAGCTCACCCTGACCAGCAGATTTGAATGCCAACTTTCTGGTCAGCAGTTCAACAGCACAAGGGTTTAACCCCTTGCATCATCGCAGCCCCCTCTTACCTAACTAACTAACTAACTTTATTTCTTATGAGTCGCCCTCCACCAAAGGTGCTCTGGCCGACTAACACAATTAAAATAAACAGGTTACATAGTCACCGCTTGTTACTAACAATCATAGGCTCTTCTGAAAAGCCATGTCTTAAGTGCCCCTAAAAATGTATGTAGATCAGGAGTGGCTCTTTGGTCTGGCGGGAGGGAGTTCCACAAGATTGGGGCTACAATGGAGAAGGATCTATGTCTTGTGGACTCCAAACGGACCTCTCTAGGGCCAGGGACATAGAGGAGATTCTCATGAGCTGACCGTGGCAGTCTCTGGTGGTGAAGTGGCGTTAAACGGTCTCTTAGATATGAAGGACCCTAACCTCAGAGGGCCTTGAATGCTAGGACCAGGGTCTTGTGGAGGACTCTGTGTTCAACCGGCAGCCAATGTAAGCGCTGTAGGGATGGCGTTATATGGCACCTCATTGATGTTTTTGTAAGGAGTCTAGCAGCTGCATTTTGCACAATTTGGATCTTGCGAATTGCTGCTCGAGGTAAGCCCACATACAAAGCATTGCAGTAATCCAGCCTCGACGTAACCGTGGCATGGATTACCGTAGCCAGCGCCTCTGTTGGTAAATAAGGCGCCAACTGCCTCGCTTGGCATAGATGAAAGAAGGCCCTTTGACTAGTGGAGGCAATCTGGGCTTCCATCGTCATTTTGGAATCCAGGATAACACCGAGACTCTTCCCAGTGGGGGGTGGGCCTAACGGTTCCCCTTCAAAAGATGGTAATGGACCAACCAATTCTGATGGGCAGCCATGCCACAAGATTTCAGTTTTTGCTGGATTTACTTTCAATTTATGGGCACATAGCCATCTTGTCACTGCTCCAAGACACTGGGTGAAGTTATCTGGTACTGAAGTTGTTCCAGGTTCTAGTTTTAGGAGAAGCTGGGTGTCATCGGCGTATTGAAAACATTCTAATCTAAATCTTTGGACTAGCTTGGCGAGAAGTCGAACATAGATGTTAAACAGCATTGGCGATAGAATAGCGCCTTGGGGTACTCCACAGTCGAGAGGGGATTTCTCAGATACTTGGCCCAGCCACTCCACTCGTTGGCTATGCCCTCGCAAGAATGAGTTGAACCACGTTATTGCTGATCCTTGAATTCCAATAGCAGCTAATTGTTGGATCAGTAGATCATGGTCTACTGTATCAAAAGCTGCGGTGAGGTCGAGCAACACCAGCAGTACCGATCTTCCTTTGTCTAGCTGGCGACGGATGTCATCAGAGGTAGCCACCATAACAGTCTCGGTCCCGTGTCGGGGACGGAAGCCAGATTGAAATGGATCCAGGCCATCCATGTCGTCTAAGAATTTTTGTGACAATCTTTCAAATATTTAAGCATGGCTATCAACCTTTTCTTCTCCAAGCTAGGCATTACCTGCTCTCCAAACCATTCCTCATAGGACATGGTTTCCAAACCTTTGATCACTTTGATCACCCTTCTCTGGACACATTCCAAGTTGTCCATGTCCTTCTTGAATTGCAGTACCGAGAACTGCACACAGTATTCCAGGCGAGGTCGGACTAACACAGAACAGAGATGTACTATTCTCTTTCTCTTAGCACAGTGTTTTCCAACTTTTTTGAGCCGTGGCACATTTTTTACATTTACAAAATCCTGGGGCACACCACCAGTCAAAATGACACTCTAACACAGTAATACATATAGTTAATATGTTTTAAAATGTATTTATACACTCAGTGTGAAACCTGGGCCTGTTTCAATGAACACAACATAGATATCCTGGCAGGAATGGCAGAAAGACAGTAAGACACACACGAAGGTCTTGCTCAACAGCTGTTCATTTGTGGGATCAACATAACTCAAAAACCACTGGACAAATTGCTGCCAAATTTGGCCACAAAACATACTAATACTAAGCCAAGGAGGGACCATCAGTCAAAAAATTGATTTTGTCATTTGGGAGTTGTAGTTGCTGGGAGTTATAGCTCACCTACAATCAAAGAGCACTCTGAACTCCACCAATGATGGAACTAAACCAAATGTGGCACACAGGACTCCATGACCAATAGAAAACACTAGAAGGGTTTGGTCGGCGTTGACCTTGAGTTTGGAAGTTGTAGTTCACCAACATCCAGAGAGCACTGTGGAGTCAAACAATGTTGGATCAGGACCAAACTTGGCACAAATACTGAATATACCCAAATGTGAACACTGGTGGAGTTTGGGGAAAATAGATCTTGACAATTGAGAATTGTAGTTGCTGGAAGAGAAGGGAGGGGTGAGAGAGAGCGAGGCAGAAGAGAAAAGAGGGGAGCGCGTGAGGCAGAAAAAAGAGTGAGAGAGAGCGAGGCAGAAGTGAAGGGAGGGAAGCGCACGAGTCGGAAGAGAAGGGTGAGAGAGAACAAGGCGGAAGAGAAGAGAGGGGTGAGAGAATGCTCTGTAGCAGCGCTTGCTCCTGGCCTCCTCCTCTTCTCCCTCCTCCCTTCCCCTCCGTTGGCCGCTCTGCTTGCCTGCCTGCCTGCCTGCCTGCCTGCCTGCCGGGGCCCTTAAACAGGCTGGTCAGAATTGGCCGGCAGGCCGCGAAATGCCCAGGTCTGGTATTGGAGATTCCAATTTCCCACTGCACACCTGATGATCACTCACGGCACACTAGTGTGCCGCAGCACACCGGTTGGGAAACACTGTCTTAGCACAGCTTCCACCTCCACAATTGCTCCTTTGTGTATAAGGGCTGGGATGCACGGACAGAGCATAATTTGCTTTTCTCTTGGATGGAGAGTCAGGATGCCCCAAGAAAGCTGTGCTCAAGCTGCCAGTCCAAGCTGGTATTTGTGGAACTGTAAGCCTATACAGAATTCAGCACCCTGGACAGCACCCAGCTGCACTACTTCCCTGAGATTAAACTTCACCTGCAAAGTAGGATTGGCCTCTACTGGAATTAAATTCCTTGGTCTCTCTCTCTCTCTTAAACTAAACCCAAAGTCCAGCCATATTTCTTGAAACTCAGCCACAGTTCTTTATTCAGAGCACTCATCCACTGTCCTACTTTAGAAAAACAAAGAAAATCTGATTATGTTAGCAGAAAGGTTAATTAAATCGGTTCTCAGTGACTTTGTTATCTCCTTTTATGTAACCGTTTGAGAATATAATGAATTCTCCAGTAGGCCTGGTTGATCCAAAAAAAATGGTTCAAAACTTGGGGGGGGGGTTGCAGGGGCCGCTAGGAATTTTCAAAAAAAAAGTAAATAATTACAACTTTTATGATTTCATTAATGTTTAAGACATATGTTTAATGCAGTCTGGACAAGGATTTCTTCCCTCCAGCTGAGAACTGGGGCAAAACGGCACAACATTACCCCGCCTCCTCCTTTGAGCCCTGTAAGGGGTCAGGGTTGGCCTGTTGGTCGGTCACCACTGACCATTCCTTTTTCGGTGTGGCAGGGCAGGCTATCCCACCATGCCACCAAATATGTCAGCGATCGGACCCCTTGACTCTTACAGTAAATCCGCTGCCACCAAATAATGTAATGAAGTATATAAAGAAGCCTTCCAGGCTCCTTATGTTAACCGTGGCAGGGCAGGTCTACTTTGCAAATCTTACCACTGCCACTAACATGTAAGGAACGAACCCTTTTATAACTCTGGGCAGTAAGGCTTTCTCCCCACTGTGGTAGGGTGGGTACTTTCCCTTTGAGCCCCACCAACAGATGTTCAAACTGCCACCAGTTAATATATTTGCTGCCACCAATTGTATCAGATCAGCCACTGATGTGAGGGTTTGTTCTTTTAAGGCTTGTGTTTTAAAAAGAACGTCATTGAGAGGTGTTCTAATAAAGATGTTCAACAGTTTATTTTATAACAGAGTTCAGAGCTCAGTTGGTTGCAAACACGTCTCCTAAGAGGTACAAATCTTGCGGTTACAATGTTTCAACAATAGGGTACAGTTTCCACTGTACTTTCTAACACAGAACCAAGCAGTCCTAATAACTAACTGCTCCAGCAGGTAAGTAGCCAACTATAGGCTTTACCTACCTATTAAGTTAGCTTTCTACTCTAACTTGGACAAAGTCTTTCTTTCACCTGGGTTTCTCAAACCCCTAACCGAACTGCTTTCTAAAAGCTCCGAAAGACAGCTTCCCTCCCACCAACCGACAAAACCAACCGACTTATTTTAAAAATCTGAAAGTTCTAAAGCAGGTGCAGCTCTAACTTCAGCCTCCACGGCAACAGCCTTCGCAGGGGCCTGCTGCTCCAACATTCCCCGCCAACCATCTGTGGCTTGTTAAACATTTTACCATCAAACGTATAGGCGAATGAGCAATAACAAACTATACATTTATCTTGCAACAAAACAACACGACTTCATCACAGGCCCCTATTAACTGGTAACGATGGGCTCGAGGGCGCACACACATGCCATCCCCGCACACACACGCCATCTTGCAGCCGACGCCCAAGCACCACGGGGCCAGCGTTGGTCTCTCCCTTCCACGCAGCCCAGTGAAATTCCACACTAGCTGCTTTGAACTGAATTATATGGCAATGTGGACTCAAGGCCTTTCCACACAGCCATATAACCCAAAATATCAAGGCAGAAAATCCCACACTAGCTGCTTTGAACTGGATTATATGGCAGTGTGGACTCAAGGCCTTTCCACACAGCCATATAACCCAGAATATCAAGGCAGAAAATCCCACACTAGCTGCTTTGAACTGGATTATATGGCAGTGTGGACTCAAGGCCTTTCCACACAGCCATATAACCCAGAATATCAAGGCAGAAAATCCCACACTAGCTGCTTTGAACTGGATTATATGGCACTGTGGACTCAAGGCCTTTCCACACAGCCATATAACCCAGAATATCAAGGCAGAAAATCCCACACTAGCTGCTTTGAACTGGATTATATGGCACTGTGGACTCAAGGCCTTTCCACACAGCCATATAACCCAGAATATCAAGGCAGAAAATCCCACACTAGCTGCTTTGAACTGGATTATATGGCAGTGTGGACTGGCCTTTCCACACAGCCATGTAACCCAGAATATCAAGGCAGAAAATCCCACACTAGCTGCTTTGAACTGGATTATATGGCACTGTGGACTCAAGGCCTTTCCACACAGCCATATAACCCAGAATATCAAGGCAGAAAATCCCACACTAGCTGCTTTGAACTGGATTATATGGCACTGTGGACTCAAGGCCTTTCCACACAGCCATATAACCCAGAATATCAAGGCAGAAAATCCCACACTAGCTGCTTTGAACTGGATTATATGGCAGTGTGGACTCAAGGCCTTTCCACACAGCCATATAACCCAGAATATCAAGGCAGAAAATCCCACACTAGCTGCTTTGAACTGAATTATATGGCAGTGTGGACTCAAGGCCTTTCCACACAGCCATATAACCCAGAATATCAAGGCAGAAAATCCCACACTAGCAGCTTTGAACTGGATTATATGGCAGTGTGGACTCAAGGCCTTTCCACACAGCCATATAACCCAGAATATCAAGGCAGAAAATCCCACACAAGCTGCTTTGAACTGGAATATATGGCAGTGTGGACTCAAGGCCTTTACAGCCATATAACCCAGAATATCAAGGCAGAAAATCCCACACTAGCTGCTTTGAACTGGATTATATGGCACTGTGGACTCAAGACCTTTCCACACAGCCATATAACCCAGAATATCAAGGCAGAAAATCCCACACTAGCTGCTTTGAACTGGATTATATGGCACTGTGGACACAGGGCCCTTCCACAACTCTATAACCCAGAATATCAAGACAGAAAATCCCACAATCTCTACTTTGAACTGGAATATATGACAGCATTGAATGGCCTTGCAGTTGAAAAGTCTGTGTGCTTTCATTCTGCCAGTTTATCCCTGGCTGATTCAACTCAGTGCAAGCCATCAAAGTAAACTCAGGTAATTGCAAAAAAAATTGTAAATAATTATTTATTATGTGTGTTGTGCAATATTGTCTTATTCAGTTTCCATGCCATGAGGTGGTGCTGACCTTTGTCCCAGTTCAGGGAAGTGAAAAGGTACATCAACATACATTGTACATACAAAGAATCCTTAATAAATTAGAAAATAGTTATACGTTTTACATTTCTGTGTAGGTAGATCTTTGTGACTTGGTTGTTTTATAAGTAGCTCGCATGCTGAAAAAAGTGTGGGCACCCCTGATCTAAGGGGTGCATTTTATGCTGTGTGACACTACAATTGTCATGGCTTCATCTATAGCAGGGCAGTCCAACTTCTGCCGGCTCAAGGGCCGGACTTCTGGTGAGTGATCACCTGGGGGGCCACCCGGCCATGCCCCCGGGCCACGCCCCCGGCCACGCCCCAGCCATGCCCGGCCACGCCATGCCACGCCCGGCCACGCCCGGCCACGCCCGGCCACTCTCCGCCCCTCTCCCAAAGCGTCAGAACAGCTGTTCTGATGCTTTGGGGAGAGGGGGCGAGCTGCGGAAGGCTCCCTCGCGGCGTCTCCCTCTCTCCCAAAGCATCAGAACAGATGTTCTGACGCTTTGGGAGAGAGGGAGGCACCGCAGGGGACCCCCCCTCCCTTCCAAGGCGTCACGGCAGCCGCGGAAACCGGCGATTTTGCCGGCTTCCGCGGCTGCCGTGACGCTTTGGGAGAGAGGGAGGCGCCGCGGGGGACCCCCCTCCCTTCCAAGGCGTCACGGCAGCCTGGATGGCTCGCGGGGGAAGCTTTTCGCCCGGTTCTCGCTTCCCCCGTGAGGCATCCAGGCTTGCGGGAGGGTTTTCGCCCGGCTCTCGCGTCCCTCTAGTCAGAGGGGCGAGAGCCGGGCGAAACCTCTCCCGCAGGCCTGGATGGCTCGCGGGGGAAGCAAGAACCGGGCGCTCGCTTCCCCTGCGAGCCATCCAGGCTTCGCAGCGGCGAGGCGGAGAGAGGGACGGAGGGGGCGGTGCAGGGAGGAGGAGCTGGCTCCCTTCCTCCTCCCTGCCCCGCCTCCTCCCCCCCCGGCCACCTTTTTTTTAAAAAAAAAATTAAAAAAATATTTTTTAAAATAAATTAATTCAGGAGGGTAGCGGGGGCCGTGTCCAACAGGCTGGGGGGCGTATACGGCCCGCAGGCCGCCTGTTGGACAGCCCTGATCTATAGACTGTGTAGTTTGGTGAGGGACTAGAGCAGTGGTAGTGAAGCTATGACACTCATACCAGGAAGGGCACACAGTACTGTCTCTACTGGCACATGTGCTATCAAGGTTCCAGGGGCGGACCGAGCTCTCCCGGGGAGGTACGCAAGGTCATTTTGGCGCCCCTCCCCGCTGGCTCCCGCGCATGCGCAGAGCTTTTCTGCACGTGCACGGGCCTCTGCGCGTGCGCGCTGGCACCCAAGCGTGTCTCCAGGTGGGGGGGCGCTCAGAAGGCAGTGCGCATGCACGGAGGTTCACGCGTGCGCGGAGGGATCTCCGCGCATGCGTAGAAGCTCCTACAGGCGCCGTAGCGACTGTAGAAACTTCTGCGCACGCGCAAAAAATCTTCGCGCATGCGCAGTGCAAGCAGAGCGCCCCTGGTGCCGGAGTCCAGGCCGATACGGCAGCGGAACGAGGCAGCGCGGCGCGGGCGGCGGTGGCGCGGTGGCGCCCCAAAAAAGGTGGCGACGCCCCCCAAGAAGATGTTGCTCTACGCGGCTGCGTTGTTCGCCTTATGGACGCACCGGCCCTGCAAGGTTCCAATGAAGGTTAAAAACAGTGAATAAACTGCTACCTCTTTGCCTACGGAAAGAGATTTCCATACAGTTTCCCTTATCATTTGCTTTTTATAGCTGCCTTTTCCCTTATCCTTTCAACATTGGCCTCCAGTGTTCATTTGTAATGTTTCAGACACTTTTTTAGCAACAGATGTACTCACAAAGCAAATGACACTGCCATCGCTTTAATCTGCCGCAGTAGCACAGAGCACACGTATGGTTAATTTGTTATCTCTTCTCACATGCCACAAATGCAGCATGTGCTCTGGAAGCAGTCGAACCATCTGGGTGTTTTGTCTTTAGGTACTAACTCAAAAGCATGCTGTTAAATCATTATTTAATCACCAAGCTCTACAATGCAGAAAATCACATACTACTGTATATATTTGTGCATGAGCCGTAAATTTGAGTTCGCTAAATCAACTCCCCAAAACTGGGTCTACTTATCCAAAGGTCAACGTAAATACTGAACCTTAGCTCTCTTTTAAAAAGGGACCATTCCCTTCTCTGAGTAGTGTGGCAACTGGGTCAGCGCTGCTCGTGTTGTTAGATGTCACTGCAGCCTTTGACACGGTAGATCATGCACTATTGACCCACCGTTTAGCCGTGATAGGAGTTAGGGGGATTGCCCTTAAATGGGTGGCCTCCTTTCTTCAAGACCAGGGACAACGTGTGCAGGAGGGAGGGGTGGCCTCGGGAGGACTCCCTCGAAGCTGTGGGGTCCCCCAGGATGCCATCCTTTCCCCTTTATTGTTCAATATCTATGTGCGCCCACTGGCACGGCTGGTTCGCGACTTTGGTCTGGAGTGCCATCAGTACACTGATGACACCCAGCTGGTGCTGAGAATAGATTGAGCTCTCCCTGGTGGCCAGAAGCTGAAATGTTAAATTGCCTCTGAGTGTCTTGTCTTACATGTTTGTATGTCAAAGGGTATTGAATGTTTGCCTGTATATGTGCATTGTGATCCTCCCTGAGCCCCCTGCGGGGTGAGAAGGGTGGAATATAAATGATGTAAAATAAATAAAAAATAAATAAAAGATGTTTTCTGTATCCCAAATTTCTTTTTTTTAAAAAAACCTCCATTAACTATACACAGTGATGGCACTATTTGAAATGGCAATGAATGATGCCTCTCAGTGCTGTCTAGCCAAATATTTTCCATCTGGGCAGCCAGAGGAAATAATGAGAACAGTGATTTTCAACCAGTGTGCCGCGGAACACTAGTGTGCCATGAGAGATCATCAGGTGTGCCATGGGAAATTAC
The DNA here is from genome assembly GCA_030556195.1 of Anolis apletophallus. NCBI lineage: Eukaryota > Metazoa > Chordata > Lepidosauria > Squamata > Anolidae > Anolis > Anolis apletophallus. Next base: position 185,733,993 of record JARBWK010000004.1, read on the forward strand.
AGTGGAGAGAGAGAGAGAGAGAGAGAGAGAGAGAGAGAGAGAGAGAGAGAGAGAGAGCCCAGCAGGAAACTTCAGGCAGCGGAAATGAGGCTTTCCTGGCCAAAGCAGCAATACCAGCCAGCCTGGCTGCAGTCAGGAGAGCCCTTGGCGTCCAGAACTTTCCTCCCTCCCTTCTCTCTCTCTCTCCTATCCCCTCCTTCCTTCCCTCCCTCAGCGTGCCAAGGGCTACCTGGCCGGGCTGCGGCTCCTCCTGCATCCTGGCTCCTGCGCGCTCTTCTGCCCTCCACCCCTCCGGCAGCAACGAGGAGGAGAGGGAGGAGGAGTCCACGGGAGCTACCCTGTCCGACCCCGCTCCCGGAGGCTCAAGGCGGGGATTTCTGCCCTCTAGCCTCTGCGTGCCGGGGAAGTGGAGCAACCCCTCATCTCCTGGCCTCTCCTGGCTGGGCTCTGGGTTCACTGCAGAGCAGATCAGAGGCCATGATGCGCAGCTCCACAGCCCAGCTTGATTCCTCCCCGATCTGGCCCCAAGGTGACAGCAGGGAAGCCGAAGCGACGCCTGGGAGGGGGTGGCACTCCTGGGGGGGCTGAACCCCTTCGGGAAGGAGAGCTGGGGGTGGCAACGGCTGCGGGCCTCCGCCACAGTTTGTTCCGAAGCTCAGAGCCACCCCATGTGCTCAATTCCTATTCGTCCTGCTCAGCCGAGCTCGCGTGCGCTTCGGCCACTCAGCACAGCCCTCCCCCGCGGGATGGTGACGGGCCTCCTGCGCATGGGGCTCCCGGGGGGCAGGGCGGGAGGGGATTTGGCGGAAGCAGCGGCGCCACGAGGGGGGAGGGGGACAGTTAGTAAAATGACAGTTAGAGTGTCATTTTGTGTTATTTTGGTTGGCGGTGTGCCCCAGGATTTTGTAAATGTAAAAAATGTGCCGCGGCTCCAAAAAAAAGGTTGAAAATCACTGAATTAGAACACTATAAGTAAGTACATATCAAGAAAAAAGTTTCGTTGAAAGACAATGAGCCTTTGAAGCAGGCAAACCTAAGCAAGAATGGCACTATTAGGGAACAGCTATTGCAGCTTTTCTCCAGTTCCAATGAAAATGCCCTTCCTTGTTCTTGTCTTGATGCTGCTGTGAGCTGACCTCCAAGGAAGGTGCCCTGCTGAGGCTAACACTGCAATTTTCTTCTGCGGAGGATAGGTACGGTGCATAAACATTACGGCGAGAAGAGGTTTTAGCAATGCTGAGAGAATTAAGAGGCAGAGGTTTGGGTTTTTCCAGACATAGTCTTGGGAGCTAGCACAATGCAGTGCCAGTCGCCTGACCGAAAGAATGCAATTCACGTTAAGTATGACCTTCGATACTACAGAGACAACAACTATATTCATCATTGATGACTAGGAGCTGAAGAGAAGAGCCCTGGGTGGAACGGAACAGTGCCATCTTGTGCTGTGACTCCATAGCTGATGTGTGATTCTGTCTCAGCTTGGAATACTTAGTTTCTTTTGCACTTTTTTTTTCACGTCAGAAGTGACTTGAGAAACTGCAAGTCACTTCTGGTGTGAGAGAATTGGCCGTCTGCAGAGGGGATGCCTGGATGTGTTACCATCCTGTGGGAGGCTTCTCTCATGTTCCCTGCATGGGAAGCTGGAGCTGGCAGGCAGTTCAGCCAGCACAAGGGTTTAACCCAGACCTGGGCATCTTACAGCCCGCGGGCTGGATGCGGCCCGCCAGCTGATTCTGGGGAGAAGGGCGTCGGCGCAGGGCCATTTCTGCAAGAGGAAGGGCTGCCGCTGCCGCCATCCCGTCGCGGGCTGTGAGGCCTGCGTCGGCAGACAGCCCGCCGCTCTGGAGAACCATCGGAGGAGCAGCAGCTTTGGAGTGCCTGCCATTCTGGGAGGTTGCCAGAACGATCAGCCGCCACAGGTCGCCAACTGCTCCCGCTGCAGGCCTGGATCGCCTCCCGGGGTGGCAAGCACTTCAAAGCCGGGATGGCAGGCACTCCATGGCAGGGCGATCAGCCGATCGGGAACGCCTCTGACGGAACAGCTGGCGGTGAGAGCAGGTGGAGGCCTGCAGCCTCCAATCGTCTGCTGTTCTGCTCTGCTCTGCTCTGCTGCGGCGGCGACTGGGTCCGCTTTGTCATCCTCTGGGCTGGGTCCATTGGGCCATTCCATCTTGGGATCTTTCCTCTCTTGAGGATGTCAGCCTCCATCTTGGTTCGCATCTTGTCTTCTTGAATTCTATTTTATTTTTATAGTGCTTTTTATTATTATTTTATAATAATAATATTATAATATAATAAATAATATAATATAATGTTATATTATATTCTAATTTCAATATATTATAATGTCAATATATACTATAATATAATAATTATGATATTAATACTAATAATATATGAATATTTCTTGATATATTAATATGTTAATATTAATGATGTGTAATATATAGTAAATATAGTAAATAAATAAATAATGTAGATTAGAATGTAGTTCAGCCTTTAGGTGTGGCCCTCCATAATATTTTTTGGCTCTCGCATGGCTCCTTGGAAAAAATAATTGCAGACCCCTGGTTTAACCCATTGCGCCACCGCGGCTCCTCTTTTGCACTACGTCTCCCAGAATGGCCTATGCAGCATGGCCTGCTCAGATTAAGATCTACGCTTGTTATGGAAGGCTGCTGAGTTTCTCTCAGAAGTGTTTCTTTCTAAAAGCTAATATATGCATTTAGCAGAGCCAAATATTAAACCTTCTCCTAAATCACCACAATGTGACTGGGCAAGGGAGACTCGAGGGCAGAACCTGGAAATTTTATCTCAAGAGTCAAGGTCAGAACTTGGAAATATTATCTGCTTTTGGTAATGTTAACTAGGAGAGTGTGTGTGTGTACTATATGATAAATAATTTAGTGGGAGTCGCTGTAAATAAAAAGAATGGTATCTCTTCCAAGATCTGGTAAGTGTCACTTATCCAGGAGTGCAACCCGTTAGTAGTCCAGGACTTAGCTTGGCAATATTGGAAATTCCATAATTTATTTATTTATTTATTTAAAACTTTTGTACTCCGACCTTCTCGCCTCAATCGAGGGACTCAGACCGGCATAACAGCAAACATTCCATGCTATACAATTAAAAACAACTACAACAACATATTAAAATACATAAAAACCCAGCATAAAACCACATCGCCATTAAAACAATAACACTCAATCTGTAAACGTGGTCATACATTCAGACAATAGCCAATCTCAGCCTATTCTGGGAAGGCTTGGTTCCACATCCAGGTCTTCATCAGCCTCCTAAAGGACAACAGAGAGGGGCAGATCTAGCATCACTTGGGAGAGAGTTCCACAGCCGAGGGGCGACCACAGAGAAGGCCCTGTCTCTCGTCCCCACTAGCCGTGCTTGCGAAGCCGGTGGGACCGAGAACAGGGGATCGTAATGTTTTTGATGGTTCATAGGGGAGAATCCGTTCAGACAGGTAAACTGGGCCAGAACCGTATAGGGTTTTGTAGGTTAAAACCAGCACTTTGAATTGTGCCCGGAAGCTAATTGGCAGCCAGTGGAGCTGGTGCTGCAAGGGAGTTGTATGCTTCCTGTGCCCCACTCCTGTTAGTAACCTGGCTGCCGAGTGTTGGACTAATTGCAGCTTCCGAGCAGTCTTCAGAGGCAACCCCACGTAGAGAGCGTTGCAATAGTCTATTCGGGATGTAACCAGAGCGTGGACCAGCGTGGCCAAGTCAGACTTCCCAAGGTACGGGCGCAGCTGGCGCACAAGCTTTAACTGCGCAAAAGCTTTCCCAGCCACCGCTGAGACCTGGGGCTCCAGGCTCAGTGATGTGTCCAGGATCATTCCCAGACTGCGAGTTCTGTGTGGGAAGTTTGTGTCTTTCTGCCATTCCTGCCAGGATATCTATGTTGTGTTCATCGAAACAGGCCCAGGTTTCACAGTGAGTGTATAAATACATTTAAAAACATATTAACTATATGTATTACTGTGTTAGAGTGTCATTTTGTGTCATTTTGGTTGGTGGTGTGCCCCAGGATTTTGTAAATGTAAAAAATGTGTCGCGGCTCAAAAAGGGTTGAAAAACACTGGCATAGAAGATACCTAAGAAAGCAAGACCATTGCAATATGTTGCCTGACTTTTCGTTCCACATCTTCATGTTGTATTTTTGAGGTGCTAGTTTTGTGGCTTCCTTCAGGAAAGCCATTCAAATTCCAGAAATATTGCAGTGCTGTACAACATTTACCCAGTAATTATTGTAGGCTGAAGATATCTGAAAGTGCAACCATAAATCTTGATTAAAAATAGGGAAGAAGAACAGAAAAAATGTACTTTTTTAAAAGTCTGCAGGTGTTCCAGAGCGAAGTACCAAGATATTGGTTACAATCCTATTATTACTCCCAATGACAGTCAACCCATTGAATCAATGTTAACTCATGGCTGAATTGATTCAATTGGTGTAATCTAATTGGCAGTAATCAGTAGGACTCCAACCATTATCTGTCATTTATCATGGATAAGAAAACATAACATCGAATTGGACTTAGTTTGGTGTTCAGTTACTGAAGTCTCTGTGTGTAAGTCACTTTCAGTAAGTCACTAAGGTAATTTAAAATAGTAATCGAACATTATTTTGGCGCCCCCCACCACCACCACCACTAATCGCTGAAAAATAAAAGGTAGAATATTATCCACATGTTCAGGGGTGCATCCAGCTGCCGGGCGCTCCTCCTTGGTCTCCGGCCTCGTCGAACCAGCTGGTTTCGAGCGTGCGCATTTGGTGCGGCGTGGGCGGGCCGCCTTCCACGGGGCCAGAGACTGAGGAGGGTTTGGCAGCCGGGGGCAGAGGCTCCGTCTCCGGCTGCCAGGCGCTCCTCCTTGGTCTCCGGCCTCATGGAGCCGCTGCGGGTGGCTGTGGACTGCTCACGGCGCACCAGATGCTCATGCGCGGAACCAACTGGTTCCGCGCATGCACATTTGGTGCGGCCCAAGCAAGCCACCTTCCACGGGGCCAGAAACTGAAAAGGGGCATTTGGCAGCCAGATGCGCCCTTAAATATGTGCCGCCCCACGCGGGCGCGTAGTTCGCGTAATGTAAGATCCAGCCCTGCAGGGTGAACTATCTGCCTTAGCACAAAATTCTCATACAGCAATGTTAGAAATTCCCATTGCAAACTCACTGCACATTATGCAACATTGGCTAGTCATTGACAAATGTTACAGAATGGTCCTATACTGAATGGGTGCTGCATAGTGCTGACACCTCATGTCTTTGCATGCAGACATTTACACTACACTAAAGGAAATTTGGATTGCAGCCAACACATTTAATATTGTTCGGAGGTTTGTTTGTTTGTTTTCAGGAGCTGCTGCCCCAAGTTGTGAAAGAAAATGTTCTGTCATAGTATGTGATTTTTCTCACCTATGTATCTTGCATTTAGCTTGGTTTGTTTTACAGTTAGCAGTTTTGAGTTTAATGGGCAAGTCTAACTGCTGAGACATGCGGAAATCCTGTTGTGGGAAGAAGAAAATATAAATCACAGGAAGTGTACATTTTTCTTAACTTCCTTCACTCAAAGGGTCAATGATCTGAAAACCATCCCCTACAAGAAGTGGCTTAGGGCAGTGTTTCCCAAACGGTGTGCCGCGGCACACTAGTGTGCTGTGAGCGGTCATCAGATGTGCCGTGGGAAATGGGAACCTCCAATACCCTTTCTTCTCCCTCCTACCAAACACTTTTTCTTCTCCACTCGGGCTCCCTTCTTCCCAGCCTCACTCTGCTCGCTTTGCCTCGCTTTGCTCACGCTGCCGCTTCTGCCGCCATTTTGATCCGAGGAGGCAGCATGAGCGTGTTCAGGAGGGGAGGGGGGGGAGGAAGACGTCGGGCGAGTCTGCGTAGTAGCTTCCTCCCTCCCCCCTCCCCTCCTGAAGAAGGGAGCCCGAGGGGAGAAGAAAAAGTAAGTGTTTGGCAGGAGGGGAAAGAAAGGGCGCGAAGGGGAAGGGGGAGGAAGAGGTCTCTGTCGAAAGCTGGCATGGGCAAACTTGGACCTTCCAGGTGTTTTGGACTCCAACTCCCACCATTCCTAGCAGCCTCTGGCCCTTTTCCTTCCTCCCCTCCCCCCCTCAGCCACTTGAGCAGGAAAGGGCCTCAGGCTGTTAGGAATGGTGGGAATTGAAGTCCAAAGCACCCAGAGGGTCTAAGTTTTCCCATGCCTGTTTTAGGGACCTTAAAGTGGTGAGCCTCCTTCCAACATTGTGATTCTGGATAGAAAACAAACAACAACATAACATAACATTGTTTGAGTCCACAGTGCTCTCTGGGTGTAGGTGAACTACAACTTCCAAACTCAAGGTCAATTCCCAAGCAAACCCTTTCAGTACTTTCTGTTGGTAATGAGAGTTCAATGTGCCAAGTTTGGTTCAATTCCATTGTTGCAAGAGTTCAGGATGATCTTTGATTGTAGGGGAACTATAACTCCCTGCAACTACAACTCCCAAATGGCAAGGTCTATTTTCCCCAAACTCCATCTGTGTTCACAGTTGGGCATATTGAGTATTCATGCCAAGTTTGGTCCTGATCCAACATAGTTTCTGTCCACAGTGCTCTCTGGATATAGGTGAACTACAACTCCAAAACCCAAGGTCAATGTCCACCAAACTCTTATCGTATTTTCTCTTGGTTATGGGAGTTCTGTGTGGGAAGTTTGTGTCTTTCTGCCATTCCTGCCAGGATATCTATGTTGTGTTCATCCAAACAGGCCCAGGTTTCACACTGAGTGTATAAATACACTTAAAAACATATTAACTGTATGTATTACTGTGTTAGAGTGTCATTTTGTGTCATTTTGGTTGGTGGTGTGCCCCAGGATTTTGTAAATGTAAAAAATGTGCTGCGGCTCAAAAAAGGTTGAAAAACACTGCTCTAGAAAGTAGAGACATTTATTTATTTATTTATTTATTGTTCGATTTTGTATTCCGCTCCTTCCAGCCGTAATAGATTCAGACTAAAGAAAAAGAGATTCCACCCAGACATCAAGTAATGGCTATTCAACAGTGGAATAAGCTGCCTCCAGGTGTGGTGGAGTCTCCTTAGAACATAAGAAGAGCCATGCTGAATCGGACCTCAGCCCATCTAGTCCAGCATTCTGTATCACACAGTGGCCCACCAGTTGTACACGGGGATCTCAAGCAGAAGGGAGGGCAAAACCCTGACCTGCTCCCGACCGCCCACAACCAGTACCCAGGGAAATCCTGCCTACCTCAACCAACTCCGAGGTGGCACTTGAATGTCCTTTTCAGTAACTACCGATACACTTGGTATCCATGAATCTGTCTAATCCTGCCTTGAAGTTGTTCAGGCTGACAGCTGTCACAACCTCTTCTGGAAGTGAGTTCCATAACCCAATGACCCTCTGGATGAAGAAATATTTCCCTTTATTAGTCCTAATTTTCCTACCTTGGAGCTTCAGGGAGTGCCCTCTAGTCCTAATGTTTTGTGACAAAGAAAATAGTTTTTCTTTATTCACCTTTTCTATCCCATGCATGATTTTATACACTTCGATCAAGTCACCTCTTAGACGCCGTCTTTCAAGGCTGAAAAGACCAAGGCGTTGCAACCTGGTTTCATAAGGGAGCTGCTCCATCCCTTGGATCATTCTTGTTGCCCTTTTCTGTACCTTTTCCAGTTCCTTTATATCCTTCTTAAGGTGCGGAGACCAGAATTGTACACAGTACTCCAAATGTGGCCTTACCATAGATTTGTAGAGAGGCAATACAACATTTGCCGACCTATTTTCGATTCCCTTCCTGATCATGCCAAGCATAGAATTTGCTTTTTTCACTGCTGCAGCGCACTGGGTTGACATCTTCATTGAGCTGTCCACCAAAACCCCAAGATCCCTTTCCTGGTTTGTCTCGGAAAGCTTTGACCCCATCAATTTGTAGGTGTAGTTGGGGTTCTTTGCCCCGATGTGCATGACTTTACACTTGTTTAGGTTAAAATGCATTTGCCACTTTGTTGCCCATTCACTCAATTTCGAGAGATCTTTCTGGAGCTCTTTACAATCAGTTTCATTTTTAACTACCCTGAACAATTTAGTGTCGTCTGCAAACTTTGCTACCTCAGAATTCACTCCTACATCCAGATCATTAATGAATAAATTAAAAAGTAACGGACCCAAAACTGAACCTTGGGGTACGCCACTTCTCACCTCTTTCCACCCAGAGAAGTGTCCGTTTATTACCACCCTTTGTTTCCTACAGTTTAGCCAGGTTCCAATCCAGGACAAGACCTGCCCTCTGATTCCATGGCTGAAGAGCTTATTTAGGAGCCTTTGGTGAGGGACTTTGTCAAAAGCCTTTTGAAAGTCAAGGTAAACAATATCAATTGGGTCCCCTTTATCTATGTGTAAATCTTCTTTGAAGATTTATAAACAGAGGTTGGGTGACTATCTGTTGGGAGCTAACCTTTCTCCAACCTATGTAATGTTATCTCTGTTCATTTTATACTTGAAGGGGACAGATTGGTATTGTGTGAATGAAGCAGTAAGCCACAGTGGCTCAGGGGACATGAGCTGTGGAAATAAGATACAGAATCCAAAAACCTGAAGATGCACATTTAACTTATAGACTGTTACTCCCTAGATTTATCTGCCCAACCATTGCTAATGCGATCACAAGTTGTAACATTCTCTTTTCACTTCAATGAAATAATTAATTAGGGGTGTAAATGTTGCTTATTTTGTTCCAACGAGAACCAAAAAACTTCTATTTTTTCCCTCCAACTAGCAAAATTGCAAGTGATTTTGCAAAAAAAATTCCAATATTTTTGGCATTTGGGGGTTTTGAATGCAAAGACACACAAAAAATTAAACGGTATCACTCGTGCTGGAATCCTATTGGTGACTTACACATCTGCAAGTTGTTCTATTGACGTAGTTAAACATTGTTGTTTGATCCAGAATATCCACATTCAGTTCAGGATTGTAGAAGCAGAAATGCACATTTGGTTGTGCATTCAATTACATGGTACCATTCAACAAAAGGGGCATATAGCATCTCTCTTGGCATTACTTCACGAACGAAGATTCTTAGGAAGGACTCCTCCCACGCTTTTTACAAGCGCGTTGATGACTAAAAAGGCCAATCTGAGATAAGCAAGTCCGGTTGCAGAAAGCACAGCGGAAAGTCTCCTTGGATGATATTGTTTCCAGGTTGTGTTTTGTTCTGCGTTGTCGTTTCTCTTCGAGACCTGTTTGGCGTGTCTTCTCGAAAGAGGCCGCAGCATTGTGGATAGTGCGTCTCCATGCCTCCCGATGTGAGGCCAGGGTGGACCATTGTTGGTGATCAATCTGGCCGAGCCTGAGATGTTGTTTCAGGGAGTCTTTATATCTCTTTTTTGGGGCGCCTCTCTTGTGCTGACCCATGGCGAGTTCACCATAGAGTAGTTTCTTTGGGGGGGCGGTGGTCCTGCCCAGCACAGCTGTGTTCTCAATAGCATGGCCTTCCTCCCTCAGCCTTTCCCCCACTTTTCCCGCACCCCTTTCCCACCCCCGTCTTCCCTTTTGCTAGTTACCTCCTTCCTACCCCAGTCTATATATAGTACAACCAATAATAATAATAATAATAGTCATCATCATCATCATTCGAAAATACACTGGGAATGTGGCACAGCTGGCTGAGTGTCAGCTGCATAAGATCTCTACTGACCAGAAGTTCATGAGTTCGAGGCCTGCCCAGGTCGGGATGAGCTCTCGACCAATTGTGTAGCTCGTTGTTGACCTTTGCAGTCGCATCTGTCAAGTAGGAAATTTAGTTATTTTTTGTGTGGGGAGGCTAAATTTAACTAATTTACGAGGCCATAAAATCTCTCCAGGAAGTACACAAAAAGAATGAAGGAATGCAACGGCTCCCCCTAGTGGCCAGAAGCTGGAATGTTAAATTACCTCTATGTCTGTCTATATATGTTGTATATTCAAATGGCATTGAATGTTTGCCTGTATATATGCATTGTGATCCCTGCGGGGTGAGAAGGGCAGAATATAAATGATGTAAATAAACAAATAAATAAATAGATATACATCACACAGTCCTAGACGCTTGGAAAGTGTTCAACTTGTGATTTTGTGATACAAAATCCAGCATATATATCTCGTTTGCTGTGACGTACTGTGTTTTTGTATCAGTAAAATAATAATAATAATAATAATAATAATAATTTATACCACGCCACCATCTTCCATAGAGACTCAGGGCAGCTTACAAAATAGCACACAAAGGTGGCATACATAAAATACATAATACATAATATTAAGTAAATCAACATGAAAACAATAATAACATTACATAAACCAGGTGTATATAAATCAGATAAAAACAACCGAACCTCTATTTAAAAAAAAGAATCAGTTAAAAATCCACGTAATCAATATAGCAGCCCAGCTGAATGCACTGAATGTAGATATAAAGTGCTAAGTGATTGGCAATCAGTTCTAGTTACTGTCTTAAGCGCTTAAGCGTTTAAAAATGCCTGATGGAAAAACCAAGTTTTTAACTCTTTCCTAAAGTGTTGTAGTTCACTAAGTTCGCCTATGTGCAGTTCCCCACAAATAGATTCATGCTCCTTCATGTAGGATTCCAAAAACTGCTTTCAATACCAAAGCAATGTTTTTGCATAACTAAATCTGCATAAAACTTGGCGGGAAAGGAACATCTCGTGGCAATTGACCATTTTCTCAGAGCGTCATATTGAAGCGCTCAGACACCAAACTTGTATTTTTCACACACACACCCAGCATTTACATAAAACATAGTCCTATAATGGTGCCCCCTAGTGGTGCAATGGGTTAAACCGCTGAACTTCTGAACTTGCTGACCAAAAGGTTGGCAGTTCGAATCCAGGGAGCAGGGTGAGCTCCCACTGTTAGGCCCAGCTCTTGTCAACCTACCAGTTCAAAAATATGCAAATTTGAATAGATCAATAGGTCTGCAAGAAGGTAACGGCACTCCATGCAGTCATGGTCGGAGCGACTTACAAAGTTATTTGGAGAACCAGTGGGCATATAACAACATAAAACTACAGTGTAAAATACAATATGTTAAAGGAAATAAAAGGGAACAGACAGCAAAGGCAAGACTAATCTACAGGACAAAGAACAAGAGTCTTAGGTAATTCCAACTAACAGTCCACCTGGGGGTGACCGATGTGCCTCGACCTTAAGAGAGGACAAGCAACCTCTCTTAGGAACAGGGGCGATTCTTCGGCCCTCTCAGGGGTGTCAGGCTTGGGTGTGCTGAAGTCCAATCAAGTCCAGCTGCCCGGGGTCAGACCCCAGAAAGTCCTTGTACAAAAGGATCTGGGCTTTGGTGTCCCTGGTGGTTTTCCCATGGCCACTGGGGCTTTAGTGGTTACCCCGGGCCGCCGGTTTGCCGTCCAGACCTGGTGTTGAGTGGTCGGATAGGCCTCGTTATGCCTCTCTGGGCTGCCGGAGGGCGGGCCTTGTCTGCTCCTCCTCTGACGCCTTCGACTGCGTCGTTTCCGTTTCCGGACCACGGCTGGGGAAGACGGCCGGCCGGCCTCAGCGTCCTCAAGGCCGCTCACCATTTTGGAGGACTCACCAGCCGCCAAAGTCGTCATCGATGGAGAGCCACCATGGTGAGAGGGGGGCTCCTGGGCACCGGCCCACTCTCCAGGCAACATCGACATCAATGCTCGGCCGCAGTCCTCCGTCCTGTTATCCACCACACCGGGTCCCCGGCTGAGACCAAACTCCTGAGCCAGCTCCGCGGTAGGGTCCTGTATATTTAGGTCATCCCTTTGATTCTCCACCCCATCCGTGTTACCTCCAGTTGGAAAGTCCCACTATCGGTCCCAGTCCAAGTCTGGGAAGGCCGGAGGGTCCTGTTGGGGAAGGTCTGGGGCGACGGCTTCAAAGGTCTCGCTGGGGCCAGGCGGCTGCAGGATACCCGCCTTCGGGGTGACTTAATGTCACCTTTTTTACTGTCCCTTAAACCAATCCCAGCCAGGCTTTGGTTGCATTGGTCTCCTCGATTGAATCTGCTTTGGTATGCTTAACTTGTCTCCCATGTTACTGTCACCAAAGTCTGTCTAGCCTGTCCATCATAATGAAGACATTCAGGGTACCCATTAGGATATTATTTCTTTGAGCGTATTAATATTCCTTCCCTACCCTTGCTTTTAATGAATTCCTGATGTGCAAGCTTTCCCTGTTCCCGACCTAATTCGGCTGGAGCCCAAGCAGCTCCTCTTCCATCTATTGTTTACTTTCTGTAATCCATTTCAGGGTGCCTTCTGCTGCCCCTCCGCACATCTTCTCAAAACACCATTCATCCTGAAAAACATTTATCAAGGATTAATTTGCTATGAATTTGCAGCGGTGCCCTCATTTTACCAAACTCCCTGGCAGGATGTAGATTGTCCTTCTGTCAATGAGTTAAGGGTAAGCCCATTAATCTTACTGTATCCCATTCTCTCTCTCTCTCTCTCTCTCTCTCTCTCTCTCTCTCTCTCTCTCTCTCTCTGAGTGCCTCTCTCATGCAATACACACTTCCACACTCATCTATTCTTTATTTAGCTTCCACAAAGGATAAGAGTTGTGTTCTTCAAACATAAACTTCTAAGTATTCAGCTGTTGGGAGGTAGCATGATATCATGGTTGGACTATTTTTGACTCTGGAGACATGAATTCGATTCCTCACTCAGCCATGGAAACCCACTGGGTGACCTTGGATAAGTCACACATTCCTCTGAGCAAAGATTCCCAAGAAGGACTCATCCCACACCATCTACAAGCACGTTGATGACTAAGGAGGTTGGATGTGTCCTTCGAGCCTGTGCAATGGATTTTTCTAGTGGAGCGCAGCATGCACAGCATGTACCGAGCACCCAACGCACCAACAGGGAGTCTGCCTAAGCTGCTGGAGATGGTCTTGGAGTGGGCATTGAGGTTCCCTAAACTTATTGTGTTGGGGGACTTCAATGTCCACGCCGACACCACCTCCCCTTCTACAGCAGCCATGGACCTAGTGTCCACCATGGAGACGCTAGGACTCTCACTCTGTAAGACCAGTCCCACGCATCAGGCTGGGCACACCCTGGACTTGATCTTTGTGGCCGGAATTCAAGTGACCCTAACCTCTATAGAAGAGGTTCCATGGTTGGATCACAGTGTCCTGGAAGTCCGTCTTGAGGTGGTCTCTCCTCCCGGTAAGGGTGCCGAACCCATTTTGGTTTGCCCGAAGAGACTTATGGAACCCACTAGGTTCCTCAATGCTCTGAGGGAATTGGAGCTCTCCAGCGACTCAGTCGACAGGCAAGTGGACTGCTGGAACACCTCTTTGTCCGCAGCCTTAAACGAGATCGCCCCCAGACGCTCTCTCACCCCCCGTAGAAACCACTCGCCTTGGTTTACCAAGGAGCTACGAGCGATGAAACGGAGGAAGAGACAGCTAGAGGACGTGTGGCGGGGCCTCCGTGACGGAGCATCGAGATCAGCTTATAAACAATTTAAGGATGTTTATGAGCGAGCTATCAAGGAAGCCAAAAAAGTCCATTACTCTTCCTTGATAGAGTCGGCTAGTTCACACCCAGCTCAACTTTTTAAAATAATTCGGTCATTGACAACCATTTCGACAGTCCCAAACGATAGGGGTTTGGCTCCCACAGCTGAGGCTTTCCAGAACTATTTTGCCGACAAGATCTCGACTCTCCGCCGGGATATCCCAGCCACTCTTGATACAGTAGGTGAACTCGAGACTCCACCGTCACTCGGCGGGCCACCCTCACCCGTTTCCAACTGCTGGATGCAGCAGCTGTCGATAAGTTACTTGCTGCAGTTAGACCAACTACCTGCTCCCTCGATCCGTGCCCCTCCTGGCTTGTTAGATCTTGCCGGGAGGGGTTACGAGACCCCCTGGGAAAGATTATCAACACCTCCCTTGAGCAAGGAGTCTTCCCAGGGGGGTTGAAAGAGGCCTGGGTAAGACCGCAGCTGAAGAAGCCGAATTTAGACCCTTCGGCTCCCTCCAATTACCGACCTGTGTCAAATTTGCCTTTTTTAGGCAAGGTAATTGAGAGGGCAGCAGCGGATCAGCTGCAGCAGTTCTTAGAAGACACAGCTGGACATGATCCCTTCCAGTCCGGCTTCCGTATTGGGCATGGGACGGTGACCGTGCTTGTCGCCATTACAGACCAACTTCGCCGTCAGCTGGACCAGGGCGGGTCAGCCCTGCTTGTTTTGTTAGATCTAACAGCAGCGTTTGATACTGTAGATCATGCATTGTTGGCCCACCGTTTAGCCGTGACTGGGGTTAGGGGGATTGCCCTTAAATGGGTGTCCTCCTTCCTCCAGGATCGGGGACAACGTGTGGAGAGGGGGGAGGAGGTCTCCTGGAGACTCCCATTAAGTTGTGGGGTCCCCCAGGGGGCTATCCTCTCACCCCTATTATTCAACATCTATATGTGCCCCCTGGCCCAGCTGGTTCACGACTTTGGTCTGGAGTGTTATCAGTACGCTGATGACACCCAGCTTCTGCTGAGAATGGAGGGCAGGCCAGATACCGTACCCGATTGTTTCCATCAATGCTTTGAAGCCGTGACTGGATGGCTGCGTGCCAGCCGGCTGAAGGTGAATCCGTTGAAGACGGAGATCTTGTGGCCCGGTCGCCCTGGGCTGGATGAGAGCCGGTTGCCTACCCTGGATGGTGAGCAACTTAGCCCATCATCCCTTGTCAAGAGCTTAGGTGTCCAATTGGACCCTTTGCTATCCATGGAGGCCCAGGTCTCTATGGTTAGCAAAACGTCAATTTTCCATCTACGACAGGCTAGACGACTGGCCCCCTACCTCTCCAGGGACGACCTGGCCACGGTGATCCAAGTGACAGTCATCTTGAGGCTGGACTACTATAACGCCCTCTATGTAGGCCTTCCCGTGTCGACGTTCCGGAAACTCAAGCTAGTGCAGAATGCTGCTGCTCGCTTGCTGGTGGGAGCATATCACTCCCATCCTCCGGCAACTGCACTGGCTTCCCATCGAGTACTGGATTGCCTTCAAGGTGCTGGTTTTAACCTTTAAGGCCTTGTACAGTCTAGGGCCTGCGTACCTAAGGGACCGCCTTACCCCGTATGTTCCCCCGAGATCACTGCGCTCAGAAGAGCAGAATTTGTTGGTTGTACCATCATCCCGCTCATGCCATTTGTCCGAGACAACGAGCCTTCTCTGCTGCGGCTCCCGCAATTTGGAACTCACTTCCTAGTCATGTTCGGGCGATCCAAGAACTTGTCCCTTTTCGAAGGGCCTGTAAGACGGCCCTTTTTAGGCTGGCGTTTGGCTAAACCTGAATGTAGACTGCATGTTTTTCGCCTGTGCTGAGAATTGTAATCTGCTGGCATTTTGTCATGTATTGTGTTTTTATCTGATGTTTTTATTGCATGTTTTATTGTATGTTTTATTGTTTGCTGTGATCTGCCCCGAGCCTGCAGGGAGGGGCGGAATATAAAATTGAATAATAAATAAATAAATAATAAACTGGCCTCACCCTTTAAACCCAGGAGGGAGTTTCTCATCCGGGGCCTAGCAAGCTTAGGACATTGGCAGCGATATCCTCAAGTCGTAGGTTTGGTTTGAGTTTCCTTCTCTTAGATGGTTGACCTTACAGGGTTAAACGAGCACCATCTGCCCGGGTTTGAAATTAGAGTTTTCCTTCTCCTAGGATGGTTGCCAAAAGGCAAGAGAGCCCATCCTGCCCGTTGACGCTCTTTGTCAGACCCTTCGGTTGTGACCTGTCTGGCATGGGAGGCCCTACTGGTGGCTATTATGCCATTGCAAGCATAGCTCACAACTTCATTGGAGAGGTACAAGGGGATGCCAGTGGAGAGGTACAAGGGGGCACCAATGGAGAGGACAAGGGGGCACCAATGGAGAGGACAAGGGGGCCAATGGAGAGCTACAAGGGGGCGCCAATGGAGAGGTACAAGGGGGCGCCAATGGAGAGGACAAGGGGGCGCCAATGGAGAGGTACAAGGGGGCGCCAATGGAGAGGTACAAGGGGGCGCCAATGAAGAGGACAAGGGGGCGCCAATGGAGAGGTACAAGGGGGCGCCAATGGAGAGGACAAGGGATGCCTATAGAGAGGACAAGGGGGCACCAATGGAGAGGACAAGGGGGCACCAATGGAGAGGACAAGGGGGCGCCAATGGAGAGGTACAAGGGGGCGCCAATGGAGAGGACAAGGGGCAGCAATGGAGAGGACAAGGGGGTGCCAATGGAGAGGTACAAGGGGATGCCAATGGAGAGGACAAGGGGGCGCCAATGGAGAGAACAAGGGGCCGCCAATGGAGAGGTACAAGGGGGCGCCAATGGAGAGGACAAGGGGGCGCCAATGGAGAGGACAAGGGGGCGCCAATGGAGAGGTACAAGGGGGCCCCAATGGAGAGGTACAAGGGGGTGCCAATGGAGAGGTACAAGGGGGGCCAATGGGCGCCAATGGAGAGGACAAGGGGCGCCAATGGAGAGGTACAAGGGGGCGCCAATGGAGAGGACAAGGGGGCACCAATGGAGAGGACAAGGGGGCACCAATGGAGAGGACAAGGGGGCGCCAATGGAGAGGTACAATGGAGAGGACATGGAGGAACAAGGGGGCGCCAATGGAGAGGTACAAGGGGGCGCCAATGGAGAGGACAAGGGGCGCCAATGGAGAGGACAGGGGGCGCCAATGGAGAGGTACAAGGGGCACCAATGGAGAGGACAAGGGGGCGCCAATGGAGAGGACAAGGGGGTGCCAATGGAGAGGTACAAGGGGGCCCCAATGGAGAGGTACAAGGGGGCGCCAATGGAGAGGTACAAGGGGGGCCAATGGAGAGGTACAAGGGGGCGCCAATGGAGAGGACAAGGGGCAGCCAATGGAGAGGACAAGGGGGCGCCAATGGAGAGGACAAGGGGACAATGGAGGAACAAGGGGCCAATGGAGAGAACAAGGGGCGCCAATGGAGAGGACAAGGGGCGCCAATGAGAGAAGGGGACAATGGGGGCGCCAATGGAGAGGTACAAGGGGGCCCCAATGGAGAGGACAAGGGGGCGCCAATGGAGAGGTACAAGGGGGCGCCAATGGAGAGAACAAGGGGGCGCCAATGGAGAGGTACAAGGGGGCGCCAATGGAGAGGACAAGGGGGCACCAATGGAGAGGTACAAGGGGGGGCGCCAATGGAGAGAACAAGGGGGGCGCCAATGGAGAGGTACAAGGGGGCGCCAATGGAGAGGTACAAGGGGGGCGCCAATGGAGAGGGACAAGGGGGCGCCAATGGAGAGGACAAGGGGGCGCCAATGGAGAGGTACAAGGGGGCGCCAATGGAGAGGACAAGGGGGCAGCAATGGAGAGGACAAGGGGGTGCCAATGGAGAGGTACAAGGGGCGCCAATGGAGAGGGGGCACCAATGGGGACAGGGGGCGCCAATGGAGAGAACAAGGGGGCGCCAATGGAGAGAGGCGCCAATGGAGAGAACAAGGGGGCACCAATGGAGAGGTACAAGGGGGCGCCAATGGAGAGGACAAGGGGGTGCCAATGGAGAGGTACAAGGGGGGCGCCAATGGAGAGGTACAAGGGGGCGCCAATGGAGAGGTACAAGGGGCCGCCAATGGAGAGGTACAAGGGGGCCAATGGAGGACAAAGGGGAGCCAAGACAGGGGGCCAATGGAGAGACAAGGGGCGCCAATGGAGAGGACAAGGGGGCGGCAATGGAGAGGACACAAGGGGGTGCCAATGGAGAGGACAAGGGGGGCGCCAATGGAGAGTACAAGGGGGCGCCAATGGAGAGGTACAAGGGGGCGCCCAATGGAGAGGTACAAGGGGGCGCCAATGGAGAGGACAAGGGGGCGCCAATGGAGAGGTACAAGGGGGCGCCAATGGAGAGAGGACAAGGGGGTGCCAATGGAGAGGTACAAGGGGGCGCCAAAGGAGAGGACAAGGGGGCGCCAATGGAGAGAACAAGGGGGCACCAATGGAGAGGTACAAGGGGATGCCAATGGAGAGGTACAAGGGGGCGCCAATGGAGAGGACAAGGGGGGCGCCAATGGAGAGGTACAAGGGGCCGCCAATGGAGAGTACAAGGGGCCGCCAATGGAGAGGACAAGGGGCGCCAATGGAGAGGTACAGGGGGTGCCAATGGAGAGGTACAAGGGGCGCCAATGGAGAGGACAAGGGGGCGCCAATGGAGAGGACAAGGGGGCGCCAATGGAGAGGTACAAGGGGCCGCCAATGGAGAGGTACAAGGGGGCGCCAATGGAGAGGTACAAGGGGGCGCCAATGGAGAGGTACAAGGGGGCCAATGGAGAGGTACAAGGGGGGTGCCAATGGAGAGGTACAAGGGGGCACTAAAGGAGAGGACAAGGGGCACCAATGGAGAGGTACAAGGGGGCCCCAATGGAGAGGTACAAGGGGGGGCCAATGGAGAGGTACAAGGGGCCGCCAATGGAGAGGGGGGCGCCAATGGAGGACAAGGGGGCAGCAATGGAGAGGACAAGGGGGTGCCAATGGAGAGGTACAAGGGGATGCCAATAGAGAGGACAAGGGGGCGCCAATGGAGAGAACAAGGGGGCGCCAAAGGAGAGGACAAGGGGGCGCCAATGGAGAGAACAAGGGGGCACCAATGGAGAGGTACAAGGGGGCCCCAATGGAGAGGTACAAGGGGGTGCCAATGGAGAGGACAAGGGGGTGCCAAGGGAGATGTATCCGAAGTTCAAAAACAGACCTAATAGATAGTCTGTCTGGCCAATCAAATGTCAAGAATTTTCTGGGATTCTTTTGGCTTGCTTCTTGGAATTCATCTGCATATATATGCTCTCCTCCTCATCACTTTTAAAAAATGTAAATGGCTGCTATGCCTTGAAACATACAAGCCCCTTCTGCATAGGAAGGGGGAATTGATCTCTTCAGAGCAGCCACTACATGCAGCTTTTAAGGGCATTACCCAATAAATATGTTGGTACGGCTTCTGCTCTCAGCATACTAAGCAGTGATCCTGCACTGCTCCCCACAGCATATCTTAATGAAATGCTGACAGTTTGGTACCTTATTGGATAACCGCATTCGGGAGCATCCGTCACAACTGACATCTGTTCAGAAAAAGTGTGCAAAATAATCTCAAAGACAGGCGCTCCTCTATGGCCTCTCTGCATATGATTTATACCCTACTTATGGGTGGCTATGGAAAGGCAACTCTGAAGGTACGCAGTGACAGGTGAGTTTCGTCAATCCTCTTATTCGAATTTTCAGCTGCTTTTCCAACTAACAAACCAATGTAAAGCAACGTAAGGGTTTTATTATCCAAACATACAACATACAAATCACAAACCCACACCATGTAGGTGTTGGCTTGGAGTGAGCCACATTCATCTTCTAGAGATCACATGAAGGCATTTCCAAAAATGCATCCAGAAATAAATTTATTTTTCACCAGCTTCCAGTTTTCATAGAATGTCCATTTTGGTGATCAGATCTAGATGTATGCTTTTTTCAAAACAAGCTGGAATTTTGCTTTGTTTTTGTTTGTTTTCTTTTTGTTTTGTTTTGTTTTGCTTTTTTGTTTTTTTGTATCAGGAGCGACTTGAGAAGTTGCTTATGGTGTGAGAAAATTGGCCATCTGCAATTGTCCAGGGGATGCTCGGATGTTTTAATGTTTTCCCATCCTTGGGGGAGGCTTCTCTCATGTCCCCGCATGGGGAGCTGCAGCTGACAGGGAGCTCACGCTTTACCCGAATTTGAACCTCTGACCTGTCAGTCTTCAATCCTGCCAGCATAAGGGTTTAACCCACTGTGCCACCGGGTGCTCCTGACAGTTCATTGAAATGATCAAATAGATAAGTATTTCCCAACCTCACCTTTTTTGAGCCGCGGCACATTTTTTACATTTACAAAATCCTGGGGCACACCACCAACCAAAATGACACAAAATGACACTCTAACACAGTAATACATATAGTTAATATGTTTTTAAATGTATTTATACACTCCGTGTGAAACCTGGGCCTGTTTCGATGAACACAACATAGATATCCTGGCAGAAATGGCAGAAAGACGCAAACCTCTCACACAGAACTCCCATAACCAAGAGAAAATGCTATAAGAGTTTGGTGGGCATTGACCTTGAGTTTTGGAGTTGTAGTTCACCTATATCCAGAGAGCACTGTGGACGCCTAGTAGCTGTCAAGCAGAAGGTCTTGAAATTGTCAATTTCAAACAAAGTTGGATCAGGACCAAACTTGGCATGAATACTCAATATGCCCAAATGTGAACACATATGGAGTTTGGGGAAAATAGACCTTGACATTTGGGAGTTACAGTTTCTGGGATTTATAGTTAAGGCACAATCAAAGAGCACCCTGAACTCTTGCAACAAGGGAATTGAACCAAACTTCCCACCCAGAACTCCCATAACAAAGAGAAAATACTATAAGAGTTTGGTGGGCATTGACCTTGAATTTTGGAGTTGTAGTTCACCTACACCCAGAGAGCACTGTGGACTCTAATAATGATGGGCGGGCCTCTTCCTAATGGGGAGGGGGACACTCCACCCCTTCCCTTTCTGGCCCTCCCTCCGCTCACCTCAGCCTCTCTGCTGGCCCTTCCTCCTCCTCCTCCCCCCGCAAGCAGCAGTGTCCGTTGGCCCTCTAGGAGGGGTGGGGACGGGGGTGGCTACCTTAGAGAAGGTGGAAGTGTTGTGAGACTATGAGGTGGGGCTTGGTGTTGATTGGCATTCCTGCCATGTGAGTGCTGCCTGGAGGGCGGGGCCAGTGCCTGGGCTTCTGAAGCAGAGCAGCTCCAAGAAGGGAGAGGAGAAGTGGGCTTCCTTTCCGCTCTGCCCAGGTGAGTGGGGTGAGCCAAGCAGGGAGAAGGGAGACTATGCAGAAGCCCCCCCTGCCCTCCTTCCCTTCTGCCCCTGCCTGGGTACAAAGCACACAAGGCTCTTGGAATGACCTCTAGTTACTAAAGAGAGGGAGGGGGAGCGCGCGTGAGGAAAGTGGGCGGGGCTGACAGCGCTCAAAACAGTCCCCGCCCTTTCCCCTCCTCCATGATGTTTTGGCCTACAGTGGTAGAAAGAGAGAGAGAGCGCGAGAGAGCAAGGGGAAGGCGTTGCTGCGCAGAGGAGCCGCCCCCTCACCTCACACTTGAGTGAGCGCGAAGGAAAGAGCGGGCCAGGGTGAGGAGGAAGCGGCCTCCGCCGCTGCTCTGAGGGGAAGGATGGGACAACAGCAGCAGCAGCCATAGCAGCCTCCTCCTTCTCCCACGGAACACCTGATGATTGGCTGCGGAACACTAGTGTGCCGCGGCACAGTGGTTGGGAAGCACTGAAATAGACTAAGGACCCTTTCACACAGCCCTATATCCTAGAATATCAAGGCAGATAGTCTACAATATCTGAGTCCACACTGCCATATAATCCAGTTCAATGTGAGTCCCCTTCAGGGTTGAGAAGGGCAGCATATAAATATCATGAAATTAAATAAATAAATAAATTTTATACAGTTATGTGCAAGGGGCCTTAGGCTGTATCTACACTGCCCAAGAAAATCCGGATTATCTACTTTGAACTGGATTATATGGCCGTGTAGATTCATATTTATTTATTATTTGGATTTATACACCACCACTCCCCGAGGGAATGTAGCCGGTAATGTATTCCACAAGGAAGGCGCCACGATCAAAAAGGCTCTACGGCTAGTAGCTGTCAAGCAGAAGGTCTTGAAATTGGGAATTTCCAACAGATTTTGATCTTCAGAGCGAAGTGATCTCTGGGGTTGGTATAATCCAGTTCAAAGCAGATTGTTGTGATTGAGCCCGCGACTCTGCCTGTGAGTAGGGCTGGGGAGGATGCTGAATCTACAGCGTCTGAGTGTAGTATGGAACTGGGTGGGGCTGAGTGTAACCTACACGCTGGAGCAGGCAGAAATAGGGCTGCAAGTAATTCCAGTAGGGAAAGTTTGGAACAAAGGAAGAGAGTACAGCAAATACTTATGGCTCCTACTGACTCTGAGTCCTTTGAGGGTTTTCCCAGGGATGGGGAAAGATCATCAGAAGACAGTGATACTGAATTGGACTGGACTCAACTAAAGGAAATTCAGGATGTGTGTGATGCAACCACCAGTAGTGATACTTTTCTGGGGTTTGATAGTGATAATGAGTGGCCCTCTGAAACCTCAGGGAATGATTGGGATACACTAAGTTTTGAAAGACGGTGGGGATCTTGGAGGGACTCACAAAAGGTTTCAGCTGCAGAAAGGGAAGCAGCTGCATCGCCTAATCAGGAGGAGGGTCCTCTTCGGGCGAGTCTGATCTCTAGGTCTATTTAATGTGGGTTTTTGGGAGTTTCCTTGCGGCAAGCAAGGAGTTGTTCTTGGTATCCTGTGTTGTATCCTAATAGTTATCCTGATATTCTGCATCGTTTTCCTGATCCAGTTTACTCCTACAGCCATGTGTTCCTTGTGGCGGGGTTTGAACGCAGCTGGACTTTCTCTCCTGTGGACCTTGGATTGTCTCCTTGTTTCTCCATCTTTCTCCTGCTCATGACTCCGGACCCGCTATTGATTACGCTATTAGCTCAACCCTCTGAGGACGTCGCAGATGACGTCTTTAGTTTGCTTTTGATCATTCCTTCCACAATTTTTGGGTTTCTCCGTGGGTTTTTGGGGGGGTTTTGGCCAGTTGGGCTAGTTTTTTGTTAATCCCATTTCCATTTTTTGTACAAATAAAGTATTTGTTATCCTTTTTACTCTTGGGTTTGGCTTTAATTGGCATCTGCATCACGACACAGATAATGTGGATTATCTGATTTGATAATCTTGGATTATACGGCAGACTGGAAAGGGCCTAAGATATATCTGTATATACCAGATCAAAGCTACTGAATACTATGAGAATCTGCAAAGTGCAAACAAGGGCAAAATGTTATTGTGTTTCACTTTGTAAACATGGGCATCTATTGGGGTATTTGTGCTGTGGAAAAGATGATTAAATATCAAATGGCAATGATCAAAGTTATTCCTAAATGATCCTATGTCTAAATTGTAGGCTCCGTCCTGCTGCTATTGGTCGGTGTACAAGACTTCTTGTTTGTCGTTCTCTTCCTTGCATTCTTTCCCTTGAAGGTTATACTGATCCCTTCTCATACACAAGCAGGCTATTTAGCCCTTATTTTTAGAAAGGATTTATTTGAGGCGCAGGTGACCTTTCATGAACACCTTATTGATTGTGCTGGAATGTCTCCATCCGACAAGGTGAAAATAGCTACGGTATTTCACAAGTTGCAGGACTTCTTTATTTGCCTGATTATGTAATACATTTATATGCTGCCTTGGCTTGACTGATTTATTGCCGCCTTGTGCTGGTGCCACCTGGATTCTGACTCAGATCTGGCTAAAAGTATTTCTATAGTTCCTGGCTTCCATGTGGCCTTCTCTCTGTGAATTGGCAAGCTGTGTGCATTTGTTATCTTATGGCTTGCCTAAGAATTTCATGGGATTTTCTTAAGCAAGGACTACTCAGAGGGGGTATTGCAAATTCCTTCCTCTAAAACAGTGGTTCCCAAACTTTTTTGGCCTACCGCCCCCTTTCCAGAAAAAAATTCGGGGGCACACCACCAACCAAAATCACACAAAATGACACTCTAATACAGTAAAGAATGGCTGGGGGATGGTGGCCTGCTGGGAGCAGCTGCTGGGAGTGCCGAAGTCGGGGGAGTGGGAGGAACCAGGCCATGTGTGAGGACTCACCCATTTTATGCTAGGCCCAGACCAGCATAGCAGTTTGCCATCCATGGTAAACAGGATAGCCAGGAAAGGGGGAGTGGCTTGGATCCTTCTCAGGGAGGGAGGGAGAGAGAGAGAGAGCTGCCTGGGAGTGGCTCAGAGCTGAAGGAGAGGAGCCAAGCTGTTTGAGAGGGAAAGAGTGTGGCTTATTGAGCAGTCAGTTGTCAGAGCTGGGAGAGAAAGCAGTCTCTTGACAGAGCTGAGAGTGGGCAGTCAGAGAATACAGTTGTCTTGTAAACTGACAGGAAAAGTTCTGTGTGAAGCTGACAGGTAGTCAGTCACAGACTTTTGGAATCTCTAGGGCTTAGAGATTAGCTCACATCTCTGGAGAAGCCAGCTATAGGAAAACTCTATGAGAGAGTTAGTAGCAAGGGTGCTTCTGGAAGACTGAGTGTTAGCTCAGAGAACTAACTAGGTTAGTTAGTTGAAGACTACTCACGTCTAGTTTTAATATTAGAGTGAGGGAGTTTAGAGAGACAAGTTTCTAGTTTAGTAACTAAGTCAAGAACATTCTTGAGTAACCAATACGCTCTATTACCATTCTGTATAACCATTACGCATTTGTGCTTTAAGATCTGCCTGTTGAGTTAATAAACGTTCCATTTGTTAACTTTACAAGAAAGCTTTCAGTGTGCCTCGTTACCTCAGTGTGTGCCAGTTCCAGCCTTCCCACATTGCCAGTCAAAGGGGAATAATTTTACCTCAGCAATCCTCTTAGTTTACCTTCAGTTTTGGAGCCTAGCTTAATTCTTACTTTAAAAGAAATCCTAAAAACAATTTTTAGGTTGGTGGTAGTGTTCGAAGAGGTTAAAGCCTCCAAGTTTTATAACCCAAGTCGTCACACCATGCCATGCCCCACCCCCTCCCCCCGGCTTCAGCTCTCCCACAGCTTCTCCAGCCTTGAGGGGGCAGTGCCAAGCCAGTGGTGGCAAAGCCAGCACAATGCTGTCTTGGCACTGTCCCCTCAAGTCTGGAGCAGCTGTGGGAGAGCTGGAGATGAGGGAGGGGCGGAGCCAGGCCACGCCATGCCCCCCCGGCTTCAGCTCTCCCACAGCTTCTCCAGCCTTGAGGGGGCAGTGTGAGCGAGGGTCGGGGGTTATGGCCGCTCTCCACCATGACTCCCGCCCCTCGCTCGCTGAAGCCACGTGGAGGAGGAGGAGCATGAGCGGTGGATGGGCTTCAGTGGGCGGGGCTCCTCCTCCGCGCAGCTTCAGTGAGCAAGGGGTGAGAGTCATGGCGGGAGTCATGGCGGATTGGAGGCTGGCTGGGGAAACAGCCGAAGGAGGTGGCACCCCGGCCCCTTCTTTTTCTTTTTCTTCGCTGCCGCCCGGCCCTTCCTCCTCCTCCCCAAAGCAGCAGGGGTTCGGCAGGAGGAGGGGGGAAGGAAGGGGGACAGAGAGCTTTTCTCGCAGCACAGCAGGAGGTCCGTCACGGCACATTACTGTGCCGCGTCACAGCACTTGGGAAACACATCTAGTTCATTTATGGAGTCCAATTCATAGTATATCCCTTTCAGCTTATAAAGCACTATGTGGCTTTGGGCCAGGTTACCTAAAAGAGCATCTGTTCCCACAATCTACCTACTCAGACCTTAAGATTCAAAGCCCTCTTCTAGAAGAAAGCGGTTAATGTGAGGAGGAAGGTTACAAGAGTGATGCCACACCACCTTTGAGATATGTTACAGTCTTTTTGGTGCCAGGTGAGGAACTTTTCTTTTGATTCATAGTGTATGATACTCATTTATCACATCTACCAGACCTTTTTCAGACGACTGTCCCCTGAATCCTCATTAGAATAGCTGCTGGTCACAGCAGGGTTCCGGCTGCGGCAGTTCGGCTTCAATTTCTCCCTCTCCCGGCCCCTAGATTAGTCCTGTCCATGTTGCACCATGAATAATGTCTTCCAAGGGATGTCAAGATAGGATAGATACGTTATCACGTCATGTCACCTCTGAGGAGAATAATATGGCACAGATAAATGAGTTACTTAAATCGTTAAATGAGCAGTGAACAGCCGTGCAGCAAGCCCGAATTCCCCATCACTTCCTGTCATCGTTTTGAAAGAGGTCGTAGCATAAGAAAGCATTGAGCATTGGAAATAACATGGGGATCTGGAGTACTTGTAGGGATTGTTAGTAGGTATATTTTTAAATATTTGTATGCCACAAATTGCCTTAAAATCGCACTGTTTTCAGAGAATCCTGGAATAATAGATTTGGGAGAGACAAGAATCATCTAGTCTCCAGGCTTAGGTCCTTCTGAGCCCCCATTTGACCCATAACCTCCAGAGTCTTAGACCCCTTCCACACAGATGAATAAAATCCACACTGAACTAGAGTACAATATATGGCAATGTGGACTCAGATAACCTAGTTCAAAGCAGATATTGTGGATTATCTGCCTTGATATTTTGGGTTATATGGCTGTGTGCAGGGGCGGACAAAGGTAATTTTAAATGGTAAGCGAACATTATTTTGGCGCGCCCCCCCCTCCAAATCTCTTGATAACAAAAGGTATAAGATATTATTTATTCATTTATTTGCAACATTTTTATCCCGCCCTTCTCAGTGGCTAACAAGGCAGCAATTTGATGCCCAAACATACAATGTACAGAACCTTAAAACATACAGTCAGGGGCGGTCTCACCTCTCCTGGGGGGGTAGGCGAGCCTCATTTCTGCCCTCCCCCCATGGCTGCTGGATGCAACAGCCCGCGCGGCGACGTCACCGCGCATGCGCGGTGACGTCACACGCAGCTGCCCGGCGACGTCACGCACACCTGCGCATGCGTGGTGATGTCACGCGCAGCTGCGCGAGTGTGTCACGCACGCCTGCGCATGCAGTGACGTGATGTCCGCCGCCTGCGCCGCCTGCGCCGCCTGCGCCGCCGCCACCTGCGCCGCCCGGCTGCATCACCGGCTGCGCCGCCGGGCGGGGAGCACTGGCTCCCGGGCAGGAGGCGCGGGCGGAGGGGCGGCCAGCGTGGCGGCGCTCGCAGGTGGCGACGCCCCTCCCAGGACCCGTCGCCCTACGCGGCCGCTTACATGGCGGAATGCCAAAGGCCGGCACTACATACAGTACATCATTAAACAATAATAACAACAACAAAAAACCCAAATCTCCCCATTTTAATATTATATTATATTATATTGTGTTATTTCATTATATTAATAATAACAAAAAACCCCAAATCTCCCCACTTTAATATTATATTATATTATGTTATTTCATTATATTAATAACAACAAAAAACCCCAAATCTCCCCACTTTAATATTATATTATATTATATTGTGTTATTTCATTATATTAATAACAACAACAAAAAACCCCAAATCTCCCCATAATTAATTAATTTCTCGGGGTGCCCTGAGTAAAAAAAATTCTGGAAAGGGGGGCGGTAGGCCAAAAAAGTTTGGGAACCACTGCAGTAGCACTACTGAAGAGCAATCCAGATCTGCCATTCGTGAAAGCTTACTCGTGATTTGCGATCCAGGCTCTGTCACTTGACAACCTCTCAGAAACCTACCTAAATAAAACCTCTCTCATTAGTCTAACATACTTCTTTTTATGTTCTACAATGCAAGTGCAGTGCCTAATAACAATAAATTGCCATTTGTTCAATATCATTAAGGATAATCTCCAGGAAAAAAATAATTAATAAGTTAGTGCTAAACCAAGAGGATTCCTAACAATGATGGCAAGGTTTGCCGAAGCGCCCCGCCGCACTTTAATCACAGAGCGGCAATTACAAGAATTTCCTTTTATTGAAAACAAACGTCGTGTTTTAAGAGAGAGAGGCCAATGAATGCCATTAATTATTCGTAATGATTTTTTATCTCGGTTCTAATGGTTGAGTAAAATGAATTGAAAGCAGGCCCATAATTAAAAGAGTCTCCACGGTGCAAGCGCTGGATATCTCCAATGCAAATTGTTCAACTCACAAAACATTGCCACAGAAATGATCTGGCCTCTCCAGACTGCTATTCTTTCTCTCCCAGAAATCCTATAAGATTAACACTAACACAATACACCAAAAATTGCGTGGGGATTGCTGTATACAGCAAAACCCTGGGTGTAAATGATGGGTGTCTGGATGTTTTTTTAGGTAGCTTTTTAGACCGTGCCCCCATCCGATGGCTATTTATAATAACTACAGGCTAATTATGGTCAGTAATGGGGTCTATAAAAATGACAGTTTGTATAAAAACATTCCTTGTTTTTAGTCAGTTACAATTTGAATTCAGAAAGCTGATAATGAAGCAGAACCGGGAGTTCTAGAACTCCAAGTACCAAGTTAATCTTACCAACGCTGCCCGAACGTGCGGATACTTGGATGAGGGAGAACACGTGACAACTGTGAAGTAGGGTGAAAAACAAAAAGGTTTATTTACTGGCACCAGCTGGTGGGTTTTGCCAGCAGAACACTGCTGCAGATAGGGGCAAAAGACCCCGTCACATTTCATACAAAGACATTTATACCTCAATGGAGTCCATCCAGTTAAACCCACCCCTTCTTTATGGTTAAAACAATCATAATTGGCTGGTGATTACTGTTGTTACATGGCATTTCATTAATCCAATAAACACTGCACAAATCATTTACATCATTTCTCTGTCATCACTAAATATGAGAACAATAGCCATCTATAAGGTAATTCTTTTCTCACAGTGCAAGCTATCAATGTTGAGCCTCTCTGTTCTTTTTACTTGCAACATTAGTTCCGGGCTTCCTGCCAGCAGAGAAGGTAGGACTTTTTGCCATGCGCAATGGTGTTTCCATTCACATTAACTTTTCCATTTACTTTCATAGCTCAAACTGCACTGTTTTCCCACTCATCTAGCATATATGGTATAAATTGGCACAGAGTGTATGAAAATGCATTTAATCAGGGTGTTAGTCTTCCATAGCATGTGCCTTACTGATTCCAGACACCAAAACCCTCTTTTTCAGAGTTGACGCGCAAGTAGCATCACTCTCTGACTGTACTTTTTATGCTCGGAAAAGTACCAAACCTGCTTCAATAATTCTGTGCAAATCTTATCCATCCCACTCAAATACTGGCTGCGTGCCAGTAGATTGAGGGTGAATCCAGCAAAGACGGAGATACTGTGGCTGGGCCGCCCGGTGGGTGGGGAGGTCCGACTGCCTAGCTTGGATGGTGAGGCATTATGCCCGACATCCTCAGTAAAAAGCCTTGGGGTTGTCTTAGACCCGTTGCTGTTGATGGGAGCCCAGGTCTCCACCGTCAGCAAAACCGCTTTTTTCCATCTGCGGCGAGCTAGGCGTCTGGCCCCCTACTTATCCAAAGACGACCTGGCCACGGTGCTCCAAGCCACGGTCATCTTGAGACTGGACTACTGTAACGCCCTTTACATTGGCCTGCCCTTGTCAGTGATCCGGAAACTAAAGCTCATCCAGAATGCCGCTGCCCGACTTCTCACTGGGACCCCAGTGAGATGTCACATAACACCTATCCTCCAGCAGCTCCATTGGCTTCCGGTTGAGCACCGGATCACTTTCAAGATGATGGTGTTAACCTTCAAGGCCTTGCATGGTCTGGGGCCATTGTATCTGAGGGACCGTCTCTTCCCCTACCAACCCCAGAGGTCACTTCGATCCGAACAAATGAATCTCCTGGAAGTGCCAACTTTTATTTTATTTTTATTTATTTATTTATTTATTTATTCAAACTTCTATTACCGCCACTCCCCGAGGGCTCGGAGCGGTTCACAAGCTTGACATAAAACCGAACTGGATGACAACAACAGTAACAGTACAACAACAGAAGGGAAAGGAGGGAGGGGCATAGAGGATAGGGGGCTGAGTATAGGCAACTCATAGCCCAGCAGAACTATACAGTGCCAGGGTGATCTTATGAAGGCACAGTCCTACAGTCAAAAGGAGGAAGCTTGCGGGCTCCTAGAAAAATCTCCCGTGACTGTTTGCTAGTGGGGAGAGGGACCTCTCTCCCTCTATGCAATAGTCTGGTAGGGGGACTCCAACCTGCCAAGGTATTGTCCTTCTTGGGTTTAGGACATGTCCAAAGGAGCTCTCGCCGCTTGAAGCTCGAACTCCAAAAGGTTCTGGACTGGAATATCCTCCAAGTCCTGAACTCAGCTGGTCTAGGCCTCTTCTCCTTCGGTGGGCCGGCAGAGAGCTCGGTGGTTTCGGGGGCTCGGCGGTCTCACATTTCATCTCACATTGACTCAGCAATTCATCTCACATCGACCCAGCACAGAGCCTTTTCTGTAGTAGCGCCGTCAATCTGGAACACCCTTCCAAGCGATGTGCAGGCCTTGCATGATCTACTCTCTTTCCGCAAGGCCTGCAAGACCCACCTTTTCCGGCTAGCCTTTGATTGCTAAGCTGGAAAATCTTTGTTGGTCTAGTTTAATATGTTGTGGCGGCGTACAAGTCCAAATAATAAATAAATAAAGCAAAGACAAAAGCCTGGAATTATGCTCTTTTTTGGGAAGATATAGCTGTCATATCATACCTGTTCAGCTCCGCTTGCTGATAGCTTGGACAATTCTGTCATTGACAGGTGTGGAGGATCTTGCTTGTTTTTAACTGTGGGGCTGTAGTAGGGCTGGCTATTCTACCTCTGCCACCTATTTTCTGTGAAGGGACTTTTTATTTCAAACTGTGGAGGTTTCTCTTTCTGATGGTGAACATTTCAGAACTCTAACAAAACTTTCAAAACGTCATTCTTATTTCATTATTGGCGATTTTTAAGACAGAACCAATTAGGAACTGCCATTTATAACGAAATTTTGAAAGTTTTGTTAGAGTTCTGAAATGTTCACCACCAGAACTTTAGCAACACTGTAGAAGCAAAGCACTAGCGCCACCTAGTGTTCACCACCAGAACTTTAGCAACACTGTAGAAGCAAAGCACCAGTGCCACCTAGTGTTCACCACCAGAACTTTAGGAACACTGTAGAAGCAAAGCACCAGCGCCACCTAGTGTTCACCACCAGAACTTTAGCAACACTGTAGAAGCAAAGCACCAGCGCCACCTAGTGTTCACCACCAGAACTTTAGCAACACTGTAGAAGCAAAGCACCAGCGCCACCTAGTGTTCACCACCAGAACTTTAGCAACACTGTAGAAGCAAAGCACCAGTGCCACCTAGTGTTCACCACCAGAACTTTAGCAACACTGTAGCCGCAAAGCACCAGCGCCACCTAGTCTTCACCACCAGAACTTTAGCAACACTGTAGAAGCAAAGCACCAGTGCCACCTAGTGTTCACCACCAGAACTTTAGCAACACTGTAGAAGCAATGCACCAGGGCCACCTAGTGTTCACCACCAGAACTTTAGCAACACTATAGAAGCAAAGCACCAGCGCCACCTAGTCTTCACCACCAGAACTTTAGCAACACTGTAGAAGCAAAGCACCAGCGCCACCTAGTGTTCACCACCAGAACTTTAGCAACACTGTAGAAGCAAAGCACCAGCGCCACCTAGTGTTCACCACCAGAACTTTAGCAACACTTTAGAAGCAAAGCACCAGCGCCACCTAGTGTTCACCACCAGAACTTTAATTTTGTAAGTACTTTAGAACCATTTAGAACCATGATTGCCCAGGCCTACAAAGCAAGTCTTCCAAAGTACAGCAAGACATCTTGACTTGATTCCAAACAATCCTTCATCTGACTACAGATCCTGTACTTGGGACTTTTATCTCCTAATTACGATATGTCCCAAGCAGCCAGAAATGGGTTTCGTTTTAGCCTTTAATCCCTTAGCATTCTTTCTTTGAGCCTGACAGAACACCTAAGCCACTGGTTTGCTTTCCTACTTTGACTAATAACATCCTATCTATCTACTGGCTCATTAATTTCTGCATCTGAGTTATTCTCAGGCTCCAAACCATGGGAATTCTCTGGTAGTAATTCAGGGAGCACGCCATCATCCCCGAGCCCTTCAGGAACATTCTCATCAGAAAATACACTTTGAACGGGGATCTCCTGGCCATTCTCTGCATCAATAGCCTCTTCATCATTGGAAGCACCATTACCTACATGAACCTCATTGTCCACGAACTGTGGGCTGGCTTCGGACAAACTTATGATTACAGAACTCGGACTATGTGCACTTCTGAACTATTTGTATTGTATTTGTATTTTGTATTTGTATTTAATTGGTATCACAGCCAAGCCCAACCAGTTGAAGCACAAAGTTGGCACTCCAGCAAATCAACCTGTGCATTATACATTAAGCATCAAATGCAGTTACACTGAGTAGGAGTTTTGGGTTGGATTAGATACTTCTCTGCCATTTAAATATGAAATACCATAGAGATCAGTCTCTCTCTGGCATTACTTCACGAACGAAGATTCTTAAGCAGGACTCATCCCACGCTTTTTACAAGCACGTTGATGACTAAAAAGGCCAATCTGAGATAGGCTAGACTCTAAACTATCTAGTCTGTGAGCTGCTTTTTGCAGACGATGCTGCCCTTGTCACCCATTCAGAAGCAGCCCTGCAGTGCCTCACATCCTGCTTTGCAACAGCTGCAGAGCTGTTTGGGCTGGAAGTCAGCCTGAAGAAAATGGAAGTTCTCTACCAGCCCGCACCACAGGAAGAACACCATCATCCCCACGTCAGCATAGGCAAATCTGTGCTTAAGTCTGTCCAGCAGTTCACCTGCCTGGGAAGCATCATCTCTTCAGACGCCAAGATTGATAAAGAGGTAGATCACAGATTAGCAAAGGCATATAGTGCATTCAGAAGGCTTCACAAAAGAGTCTGGAGCAACAAGCACCTGAGGCAAAGCACCAAAATCAGTGTGTACAGAGCTATCGTACTGTCTATTCTCCTCTATGAGTCTGAAACATGGGTCACCTATCGCCAACACCTACAACTCCTCGAGAAGAGAAACGACAATGCAGAAAGAACCGCAACTTGGAAACAACATCACCCAAGGAGACTTTCTGTTGTGCTTTCTGCAACCGGACTTGCCATAGAGATCATGGGAAACATATTGATGAACTCTTTTCATGTTGATGCTCACCATGAGATTCCTTTTCCTCACCCGAAAGACAGCCCCTGAAATCTGGCAGCGTTTGTGCCCAGTACTCAACATGGAATCTATTGTGTGCCCAGCATTTTGAAGTGCATTATAAGGAAGAAACAGAGAAATGTTATTTTAGGGATTATAATAATAACAATCACAGTGTTGCCGAACAACAAGTTTTGGACCAACTCTACGACAGAGTTGCGTCCAAAGAGGGCCCGCTGTACCCTGGTGAGCCCGGAGCAACCTAGGTTTCCCTCCAACCTTCCCGTCCCCGGAGGTCAGATTATGCTCACCACAAGGCAAGATAGAAGCCACGAAATTGTTTATTCTGCTCAGCTGAGAGGATGCGACCGCAATACCCTGATTCCGCAAAGTCTGCATCCAGTTACATTCAAGATATGGGGTTTTAAAGGTTTACAGAGCTGTCAACATTTGAATTCCCTGCCCGCCTCCTCCCGGCTGATCGGCTGATGATTGGTTGGACCAGCTGATGGGCGGGACGCAGGCCGGCCCCGGGGAACCTATCAGCGCCCTTCTCCATCTGCCTGTCCGGCCAATCAGATGTCTCTGACCATATATGGAGTTCCGGGAAGAGGAGGTTGGGCAAAGCTGTCATCAGGGAGGATTATGAATGGGAAACAAAGGAAGCCAATTTCCAGGTGTTAGCCTGGAGTGACAAGTCCGGTTTAGGCTTTTGTTTGAAGGGATGTATTTATCAAGTCTGTATGTCCCTTCCTCCTGTTTGAGTGAGGAAGAAAGGAAAGTCTGATGAGGGTGATTTACTCAAATGGCTGAAATGACAAAAAGTCTTATGGTGGGCCTTGTCTGGTTTCCGAGGCCAAACAGGGGACCCGCTGTGCTCTGAAATTATCTTTGTGTCCATTTCCCAATGGCTAATCTAGGTAGACGAAACTCAGAAATCTAGACAGCTTTTGGGATTAGCCGGGTGTGGAGTCAGGAAAAGACCCATTTTCCATTACAAGAGCCTGGCTAATTATTATGGATCCATGCAAACTTGAGATGATGGTGGGACAGAGGTGTGAGGCAGCTCAGGATACATGCAGTCAAATGCTCTTAGTAGTAATCATAAATCAAATCATAGCTTCCAACTCGTTTTGTGGGGAAGGGGAGGGAAAGGGTTACATGGGGTTGAGGGAAGATTCATAAGGTAATATTTTTATAGCTAGAGCAATGGAGGCAATAGACAGGGTGCACATGTATCTGATAATGGAATGTCCATCTGGAGAAATGTCCTTGTTGTAAAGTCAGGGGAAAGGTCTGGGGGCAACATTCCGAGTCCACTTCAGGGAAAAAGGCCAGAGAAACAACAGAAAATCTGGGGGTCCAACTACCTTTTTCCATGATGAAAAACAAGGCTTCTTGGCAAATGAGGCTGAAAAACAAGTACTGAGGCTGCAGTACTGGAGAGAACTAGATCTTCCTTTGGCATCAATCCTTGCCTTTCACCCACCCCCTGAAGAGATCTCTTTGGGCCAAACTGCCCCAAAAGCTGCCGTTTTTGAGCTGGGATATGCTTCCTCCAGGCCGGAGAAAGGATAGGGAGAGAGGAAGGAAGAAGAGGAAGCGATGGGAGAAATGGCAGAGTGTTTATTTATTGTTTTGTAAGGTGTTTTGATTTGTTTTGGTTAACTTTTGGAAAGTTTTCCTGTGGGGAGAGGGGAAGGCGTTTCGGGGCCTAGTGGTGAGTAGCGGTACTGCAGCGGCCTAGCATAGGCCTGGGTGGGAAGTGGCCTGGCTGTTGTTGCTTGGAGGGAGGGGGAATGTATTTGCTATTGTCTTGAGGTGGTCTGCTTATGGGGTTGTAAGTGTTATTGCAATGTGTGTGGCAGAGGGATACTGGGGAAAGATGTCCTTTCCTATTGTTTTGTAACGTGTGGCCAAAATGTCTTCCATGCTATGTGCTGTATGAAGTGTTGTAAATGTGGAGATGGGAGGTAATGGTGGCTGGGTTTCCTGGGAGGGACAAGGTTGATGTAGTGGTGTATGGGACCAGGTGGGGCAGAAAAGGAAAAAAGGCTTGGTACTGGTGCAACTTGGGCCAGGGGCCAAGAGGGATACTGGGGACCCTCTCCTGTTCGTTCTTTTTGGGTTTGGGGCTTCCTGGTTCGACTACAACAGTGGGGAGGATTTTCAGTGTTCATTTGCTACAATATTTCTCATTATGGAGGAAATAATTAGTTTGTATTTTGTGTACTAGTTTGCAAAAGTTGCCTGTTCCAGTAGAGTTTGCCACTGAAAAATAATAATAATGCTAGAGTATTTTACAAAGCATACATTTAGCAAATGAGAAGGAACGTGGAACAGAACTCTCCTCTTTCCTGTTCACTCAAAGCATTATTCGAGGAAGCTGCGAGAAACTCTGCAATGTAATCATGCAGATATCAATGGTGTCATCCTGCAGGAATGCAGACTCAGAACACTGTAAAAATGTCCCACTGGGCTTTTTACTGTTCGGGTTTTCTGTTCCTGTGGCTTTTCATTATCGTTCCTTTTTGCCTGCCTGAAATATAATATTCTGAGTGCCGGGCTTGTAATGATGAGCCCAGCAAGACTTTCATTCAAATATTCAATGGCAAACAAAATACTGAAAAGGTGCTGTTGTGTTTCTTTAGAATGACAAAAGAACCTTAAATCCGGTGCATCGAACTAGAAAAAATGGACTAAAATCTTATTTCATAAAATTGTACCCTTAAAAAAAAAACTCTTCAGGAGCCTGGCTATGGAGATTGTCATTATGAACACCGGCAATTGGGCACAGGTCAATGGTTCTGCCCACTTCCTGAAATATTTTTCAGGAAATATGGAAATGAATCTATAACAGGAGGTTGACTGAACAAACTGGGTGCAGTGGGACGGGAAGAAAAATGTAAATCTTCCCAGAGTTGCCTTTGATTTGCAGCCTCTGGTACAGAGCTTTCTATACTGTGTGTTGCCCCAGTGACACAATGGGTTAAACCAGTGTTTCCCAACCTTTTTTGAGCCGCAGCACACTTTTTACATTTACAAAATCCTGGGGCACACCACCAACCAAAATGACACAAAATGACACTCTAACACAGTAACAGGGGCGGTCTAAGGTAATTTTGTATGGTAGGCGAAAATTATTTTGGCGCCCCCAACACATTATTTTGGCCCCGGCCCCCCAAATATTATTTTTGCACCCCCTCCCCAATTTTTTTTATTCTTGGTACCTTGCGCGCGCTCCATCCATTCCTCCCACGCGCCGCTGCTGCTTGCCCTGTGCGATTCGAAGGCCTCTCCTCGCGCTTCCTGGTTTCCCCTGCCAACCCCACCCACGGGGCGTTGCAGAGGGTGGGAGAGCGCTCTCCCTTACCCTGTGCAACGCCCCGTGGGAGGGGCCAGCAGCGGGCACCAGGAAGAGCTAGGAGAGGCCTTCGAAGGCCCCTCCTCACGCTTCCTGGTTTCCCCTGCCAGCCCCACCCACGGGGCATTGCAGAGGGCGGAAGAGCGCTCTCCCTTGCCCTGTGCAACGCCCCATGGGTGGGGCTGGCAGGGAAACCAGGAAGCACTAGAGGGCCTTCGAAGGCCTCTCCTAGCGCTTCCTGGTGCCCACTGCTAGCCCCTCCCATGGGGCGTTGCACAGGGCAAGAGAGAGCGCTCCGGAGGTTCTGGGCATGCGCGAAAATCTCCGCACATGCTCAGAAGCTGCTGCAGGCAGCAGGGAGGTTTGCTACGGTGGCGCGGGTGGCGTGGCGGTGCCCATCCAAGATGGCGCCCCACGCGGCCGCGTAGGTTGCTTACATGGACAGACCAACCCTGCACAGTAATGCATATACATAATATATGTTTTTAAATGTATTTATACACTCAGTGTGAAACCTGGGCCTGTTTCTATGAACACAACATATATATGACTTCCTCTCACATACTGATACATGGCTATCATGTCTTCTCCGCGTTCCCTACAGTTGATTCAGGATTAGCCTGTGCATTTCAGGTATGAGATAGCCTTCGTTGCATTATATTTAGTTCGAATTAAATAATATTGCGTTCACTATATTGTTACTATGTAAATATATCCTCTGCATGTATATATATGAGTAGCCTTTAGGACCTTATTGTCCATCACAATTGTGTTGATATATTGTTATGTTATTATATTACAGAATGATTATGTACCGTTTGGGGACCCACACGAAATTGAGTGAAGGGGACTATACTGGGCCTTGAAAAAGACTGGAATACGGTCAAAACGAGTTATGGAGTTCCGGTTTAATTATTGCTCGTCGGCTGCGTATACCCCAGGGATTTAAAACGGTTTCGCCATAACCCGCTATACCGGATTATCGGAGATAAATATTATTTTGAGTTTTTTGGCTTCACCATATTCTGGAGAAATTTCATTTGAACAAGTGTATTGGTCCTGTTATATTGTGTTTGGATATTTGCATCGAGCTGCACCACTTATGGATTACAATTGTTGATTGAGAATTTTGTGAACTTATACAGTCGAGTGAATGATGAAGTTATAAATATCCATTGGACCACACTCTATTGATTGGACTCTCATTTTGAACATTGCTGTGAACGGTAAACCCCACTTGGGATTGAACTATATATGTGTGTGTGTGTGTGTGTGTGTGTGTGTGTGTGTGTTTATTTTGCATCTATCAGGACACCGCATCCTTGCTTTTGTGTTTGCTTTTGGGCACTCCCCCGCTTTGTGTTTACTTGTTCTCCAGACCCCTGTGAAATTTCACCCTGAGTGAAGCTTACTTCCAGTTAACTATGGATGTCATGAAGCTGTTATAAACATTTCCTGGGGGGGGGGGAGGCAACTTGGAAACCTGAGAATGCTTCAGCCTCCCGATGCTCCCAGGTTTGCTCACTGCCCAATTCACCGACGTGGAGCTTCCGGCTTTGTTCTCGCGAAAAATCCAAGCCAACGCAAAAACGCGGACTCAGTCACTTCCGCCCAGCGCTCTGCTTTTGCGGAGGGAGGCAGCGAAAGAGGCCACACAGATCTATGAAACGTATCGGGAGGCTGAAGCAGCCCTGAGCGGGAGCTGGAGCCATGCTGAGTCGAGGCTCCTGAAGGCGGGCCTGGCCCTGGTGTTCGGCGGAGCCCTTCCTTTGCCTCGGGGAGGATCTTTGGGGAGGGAAAGAGGGAGAAAGAGCTGCTAGGAGGGGCTCTTTCCCACGGCACATCTGATGATCGCTCACGGCACACTAATGTGCCACGGCACACTGGTTGGGAAACACTGGGTTAAACCCTCGTGCTGGCAGAAGTGAAGACCAACAGGTCAGAGGTTCGAATCCAGGGAAAGCGTGGATGAGCTCCCTCTGTAAGCTCCAGCTTGATAGGATGGAAGATTATTGTAATGAATATGCTTTATTCTAGATATTGCTTGCCGCCAGTTATCATGATGGTCATATCTAAGTGCGTCATGATAGATATGGCAATAATCTTCCATCCACAGCCACAGAACCTTGGGATGGGGCAGTGGTGGGAGAAGGCAGAAAGGCCGCGCATGGGGTGAGGGGGGAGGGAAAGGTACGCTCCTCTCCCCTTGCTCTCTCGCCCCCCGCGTGCGCCTTCCTTGGCGGCAGAGGTAGCAAAGGCGTGTGAGGGAAAAGAGAAAGGTGCATGCCTTTCCCTCCTCCCATGCCCCGTGCGCGCCTTTACCACCGCTGCCGCTGAGGAAGATGCACACGGCGGGCAAGAGAGCAAGGGGAGAGCAGAGCGCCTTTCCCTCCACCCTCGCCACATGCACGGCTTTTCTGCCTCCTCCCACCACTGCAGGGGCGGTCCTACCGGTAGGCAAAGGATGCCGCTGCGTGGGGCACCATCTGGGTAAAGGGCGCATTCCCCCACCCACCAGACAGCGTCCGGCCGATGTTTTGCAGCCGAAGAGGAGCCCGACGAGTAGTAGCACTGCTGCAGAGACGCCGAGGAGAGCAGTGTGCTGGAGCGTAGGAAGAGGTTGCTCATGCCGCCGCCGCCGGTGCAGTAAGAGCGCAGGGAGACCCCCGGGGAGGAAGAGGAAGCGCTGAGGAAGTGCAAGGAAGAGGAGGAAGCGGCACCCACGCGGAGGAGGAAGAGTAGGAGCCCGGCGTGGGGCCGAAGGTGCAGCGGTAGAAGGTGGAGGCACTAAGGAGGCAACACCCCGCCCTGCAAAGAGGCCGCCCTCTGGCTCTTCCCTTTGGCCCGGCATGGCGCCCCCGATTCCGCCCCTTCTTCTCCCCCAAAATTAAGGAGGATTCCGAGACCCCTTTTGCATCAGACGAAGGGGCTCTTTCCCCACCCATAACGTTGGGGGGGCAAAATAATTTGGGGGGGCGCCAAAATAATGTTCGCTTACCATTTAAAATTACCTTAGACCGCCCCTGCACCGCTGCCCCCGCTCCCGCGGCCACGCATGGGACAAGGGAGAAGGAGAGTAAGGCCGTGGAAAAGCCTGCCGCTGTGGCTTCCTCCTCTGCCGCCGAAGAAGGCTTGCCTTTCCCTCCCCCTCCCTTGTTCTGTGCAAGGTTTCCTCGGCAGAGGAGGGAGCCGTGGCCATGGGGCTTGTCCGTTAGGCTTTCCACCGCCCCCTTGGATCGCTCCACCACCACCCAGGGGGCGGTAGCGCCCACTTTGGGAATGACGGAAATAGATAATCACATCTGAAATGTGGAGTCTTCTTTACCTTCAACAACTTAAAAACCTTGATTTATACTATGTGGAAGTTTCCTCATGGGTAATTGTTCAGTAAATTTTAGAAAATGCGCTATGTCAGTATTTCCCAACCTTTTTTGAGCCGCGGCACATTTTTAACATTTACCAAATCCTGGGGCACACCAACAACCAAAATGACACAAAATGACACTCTTAACACAGTAATACTTAGAGTTAATATGTTTTTAAATGTATTTATACACTCAGTGTGAAACCTGGGCCTGTTTCGATGAATTCTTCAGGCTAAACATGCCCAGCTCTTCAAGCCGCTCCTCATAGGGCTTGTTCTCCAGACCTTTGTGAAATTTCACCCTGAATGAAACTTGCTTCCAGTTAACTATGGATGTCATGAAGCTGTTATAAACAGTTCCTTGGGGGCTCTCGAAAAATCCAGTAAAATAGTAAAAAAAAAAACCAAACAAACAATTTCCAAGTGGAGAGGCTCAATTTGTTTCTTGGAAACCTGTGAGGGGGCTGCTAGGAGGGGGGGGGGAGTGCCAATTTCCCATGGCACACCCGATGATCGCTCACGGCACACTAGTCTGCCACGGCACACTGGTTGGGAAACACTGCTCTATGTGATCCCATAGTCAGGAATACGAAGAGATTTATATGCTGGCCGTCTTCTGCAGGCACCCTCTGCATTACTCTGCAGCTTTACTGGGCGCATCCATTCTGTTTTGCTCTCACTGTATTTTTGGCGATTGATAAGAACCTGCAATGCTTTCATGTCACAGGTTCTTATCAGCTTTTCTGGGCAGCTCAGTTCCTTGCTGAACTGAATTAAAGTTTAGGAGGCTTAAGACTTCTAGTAATTTAAACTTGTGGCTTCTTCTCTGTTCAGTGGATAGTGTGAACATGTGTTCCCTCAATTATTTCTGGCATCCTTATAAATATTTCAGAACTGTCAACATATTTCCCCCACACTCATCTGTTCCCTAGACTAAACAGAAGAGTGTTTGGGGGTTTTTTTTTGGGGGGTCTTCTAACCCTTTCGTAATCCTCTAAGATCTCTCCTGTACTCTTTGTTGCTTATCCACATTCTTCTTAAATGCTGAAATCCAGCAAGCAAGGTGTATAGGAGTGGATTTATTATTATTTTTAATGGAAGTATTTCAAAGATTTCGACATTTCATGCCAGGCATGCAGCAGAGCTGAGAACAAGCTGTTATAAAACCTCTGTTGAAGAAACCATCACTAGACCCCACTCAATTCGTCCACTATCGACCTGTTTCCAATCTTCCCTTCTTGGGCAAAGTCCTGGAACGTGTGGTGGCCTCACAACTTCAGGTATTCTTGGAAGACACGGATTATCTAGACCCGGCACAGTCTGGTTTTAGGCCGGGGCATGGTACCGAGACAGCCTTGGTCACCTTAGTGGAGGATCTACGCCGGGAGCTCGACAGGGGGAGTGTGTCCCTGTTGGTTCTGCTGGACCTCTCAGCGGCCTTCGATACCATTGACCATGGTATCCTTCTGGGACGCCTTGCAGAGATGGGGCTTGGAGGTACTATCTTGCAGTGGCTCCAGTCCTTTCTGGAGGGCCGATCCCAGAAGGTGTTACTGGGAGACACCTGTTCAACCCCTCAACCATTGTCTTGTGGGGTTCCTCAGGGTTCAATACTATCTCCCATGTTGTCTAACATCTACATGAAGCCACTGGGGGAGGTCATCCGGAATTTCGGAGTGCGGTGTCATCTGTACGCAGATGATGTCCAACTCTGTCACTCCTTCCCACCTGCTACTAAAGAGGCTGTTCAGGTCCTGAACCGGTGCTTGGCCGCTGTGTCGGACTGGATGAGGGCGAACACATTGAAACTAAATCCAGACAAGACAGAGGTTCTCCTGGTCAGTCGTACGGTCAAACAGGGCATAGGGTTACAGCCTGTGCTGGACGGGGTTATATTCCCCCTGAAGGCGCAGGTTCGCAGTTTGGGAGTGATCGTGGACTCATCGCTGAGCCTCTCACATACTTATACATGGCTATCATGTCTTCTCTCAGCCTTCTCTTCTTCAGGCTAAACGTGCCCAGCTCTTCAAGCCGCTCCTCATAGGGCTTGGTCTCCAGAGCCTTGTGAAATTTCACCCTGAGTGAAGCTTACTTCCAGTTAACTATGGATGTCATGAAGCTGTTATAAACATTTCCTGGGGGGGGGGAGGCAACTTGGAAACCTGTGAATGCTTCAGCCTCCCGATTCTCCCAGGTTTGCAATGATGAAATTGAATCCAGACAAGACAGAGGCACTCCTGGTCAGTCGAAAGGCCGAACAGGGCATAGGGTTACAGGCTGTGTTGGACGGGGTTACACTCCCCCTGAAGACGCAGGTTCGCAGTTTGGGTGTGATCCTGGACTCATCGCTGAGCCTGGAACCCCAGGTTTCGGCGGTGACCAGGGGAGCATTTGCACAGTTAAAACTTGTGCGCCAGCTGCGCCCGTACCTTGAGAAGTCTGACTTGGCCACGGTGGTCCACACTCTGGTTACATCCCGTATAGATTACTGCAACGCTCTCTACGTGGGGTTGCCTTTGAAGACTGTTCAGAAGCTGCAACTAGTCCAACAGACAGCAGCCAGGTTGATAACAGGAGCGGCATTCAGAGAGCATACAACTACCTGTTGTGCCAGCTCCACTGGCTGCCAGTTTGCTACCGGGCACAATTCAAAGTGCTGGCTTTAGCCTTTAAAGCCCTAAACGGTTCGGGTCCAACTTACCTGTCCGAACGCATCTCTCCCTATGAACCATTGAGATGTTTAAGATCATCTGGAGAGGCCCTGCTCTCGGTCCCGCCTTCTTCGCAGGTGCGACTGGCGGGGACGAGAGACAGGGCCTTTTCCGTGGTGGCTCCTCGGCTTTGGAATGCCCTCCCTAGAGACATCAGATTGGCCCCCTCCCTCCTGACATTTTGCAAGAAAGTCAAGACCTGGCTGTTTGAGCAGGCATTTGCTGATGAAATATAACAGTTTAATTAGATATATGGAATGACGACAATGTGACGGAAAGAGATTTCAACGCAACGCTGAGACTGTAATTGTATGTTTTAATTTGTTGTTATATGGTTATCTTTTAGTTTGTTTGCTGTGTT
Organism: Anolis apletophallus; assembly: GCA_030556195.1. Taxonomy (NCBI): domain Eukaryota; kingdom Metazoa; phylum Chordata; class Lepidosauria; order Squamata; family Anolidae; genus Anolis; species Anolis apletophallus. Next base: position 185,776,622 of record JARBWK010000004.1, read on the forward strand.
GTATTGGAGGGCAGAGACTGCCTTGTGTAAACCGTCCCGACTCGCCTTCGGGCTGAGAGGGGCGGTATAGAAATGTGACAAATAAATAAATAAAAAATAAACACGTCATTGATATCTTGATCACTGATATCCTTGTCCAACAAATACTTTGCCTTAACACTTCAACAGACAAACATAATGCTTGCAGTTATGCTTATGGAAACCTTTTCCCCTTTCCAGAAAAAGGGGGAAGAACAGACTGTGGATACTATCGAGGTATCTTACTTCTAACTTCCGCTGGGAAAATCCTCGAAAGAATCCTTGTAAACCGCCTTCTACCCCTCACCGAAGACACCCCTCCCCCCTCAAGAATCCCAGAACGGCTTCCGCCCCTCCAGAGGAACCGTGGACACAATCTTCACTGCACAACAGCTCCAAGAAAAATGCAGAGATCAAAATCAACCTCTGTACATGGCATTTATTGACCTTGCAAAGGCATTCGACACAGTGAATCGCAGTGCTCTCTGGACCATCCTCCAAAAAAATCAGATGCCCTGACAAATTTGTGAACATCCTATGGCTTCTCCATGATGACATGATGGCAACAGTCCTGGACAGCAATGGCTCCCAAAGCAATCCCATTCAAGGTGGAATCAGGTGTCAAACAGGGAGGTGTTATTGCCCCAACCTTATTTTTGGGATGATACTTCATCTTGTTGATGGGAAGCTTCCCACCGAAGTGGAAATCATCTATCAGACAAATGGCAAGCTATTTATTTATTTGTTTGTTTGTTTGTTCGGATTTATCCGCCGCCACTCCCGTCCGGCTCGGGGCGACTTACAACATTAAAACACAGTTAAAATCACATATATAAAGCACAGCATATACACACACTAGCACAGTTAAAATAGCATATAAAAGCACCTGTACTCTTTGTTGTACACACACAATATATACACACAATAAACTCTTCACATTATCAGCCTACAGTATGTACGGAAAGCAGGTTACACAGACCTGCCTTATCAGCTATATAGTGCCTGCAGATTAATAACCAAATGCCTGTTTGAATAACAGGGTCTTACAGGCTTTCCTGAAAGCCAGCAGACTAGGCAAGGTGCGAACCTTGGGAGGGAGGGCATTCCAAAGTGTAGAGGCGATGACGCGGAATGCTCTCCTCCTTGTAGCAGTCAGGCGAATGTTCTTGCAACTTGGGATTTCCAGGAGATTATATGACTCTGAATGCAGTGGTCTGGAGGGACGATATAGGGAGAGGCGGTCCCTTAGGTACAATGGCCCCAGACCATTCAAGGCCTTAAAGGTCAACACCAACACTTTGAAGATGATCTGGAATTCTACCGGAAGCCAGTGCAGTTCGCGCAGGATGGGGGTGATGTGACGGCATGTTGGTAAGCCTACCAACAGCCGAGCTGCAGCGTTCTGCACTAGCTTAAGTTTCCAGATCACAGACAGAGGAAGGTCAATGTAGAGAGTGTTACAGTAGTCCAGTCTCGAGATGACCGTGGCTTGGACCACTGTGGCTAGGTCGTAGCGGGACAGGTAGGGGGCCAGCTTCCTTGCCTGGGGGAGATGGGAAAATGCTGCTCTACTGACGACAGAAATATGTGTTTCCATCGTCAGTTGAGAGTCCAGAGTAACACTGAGGCTCTTAACAGCTGACGACGGACATAGTGTCGCGCAGTCCAGGGTTGGAAGCTGGACCTCACCTGTACCCAGACGACCCAGCCACAGGATCTCTGTCTTAGCCGGATTCACCTTCAGCCTACTGGCTCGCAGCCATCCAGTGACGGCTTCAAGGCAACGATGGAAATTATCAGGTACGGATCCGGGTCTGCCCTCCATCCCTAGAATGAGCTGGGTGTCATCCGCATATTGGTGGCACTCCAGCTCGATGCTACGTACCAGCCGAGCAAGTGGTCGTATATAGATGTTGAATAATAGAGGGGAGAGGATTGCCCCCTGAGGCACCCCACAAAGTAGAAGAGTGCCCCTGGAGACAACCTCACCCCTCCTCACTCGCTGAAGCCGGTTCTGGAGGAAGGAGGACAACCATTTAAGGGCCGTTCCCCTCACTCCAGCCCTGTCAAGGCGGTGGGTCAATAGATTGTGATCAACAGTGTCAAACGCTGCTGTGAGGTCCAATAGCACGAGCAGCGCTGACCCACCCTGGTCGAGCTGGCGACGTAGCTTGTCTGTGATGGCTACCAGGACCGTCTCCGTCCCATGCCCTGAACAGAAGCCGGACTGGAAGGGGTCTAGCCAAGTTGCGTCATCTAGGAAGGACTGCAGCTGCTCCATTGCTGCCCTCTCAACTACCTTGCCCAGGGACGCAAGGTTAGACACCGGGCGGTAGTTGGAAGGAACCAAGGGATCTAATCCTGGCTTCTTCAGCAATGGAGTGACCACTGCCTCTTTCAAACCCTCTGGAAACACTCCTTGCTCAAGGGAGGTGTTAACTAGTTTCAACAGATGGTCTTGTAACCCCTCCAGGCAAGCTTTCACAAGCCAGGAGGGGCACGGATCGAGGGAGCAAGTGGTCGGACAAGCTGCAGAGACTATCCTATCGACAGCTTCTGCGTCCAGTGGCCGAAACCGGTCGAAGGTGGGCCCGGCAAGTGGCCACAGAGTCTCAAGTTCGCTCACTGTATCAATTGTGCGGCGGAGGAGGAGAAAAAGCGGGAGGCAGACGCAGCAGCAGCGGAAGAGGGCCTCCTCGCACCTCCAAGCCCTCTCCCACCGAACTCCTCAAAGGTAGGCCCACTACTTCCCACGAGGGAGTCTTCCCCCCCAAAGAGAGAGAGCACCTCCCTCGGGGGCCCGGCCACCTGCCTCCCTCCCCGCAGCAGAGAGAGAGAGAGAGAGAGAGAGAGAGAAAGACAAGAGAGAGAGAAAAGAGAGAAAAGAGAGAGAAGAGAGAGAAAGAGAGAGAGCGCCTCCCTCGGGGGCCCGGCCACCTGCCTCCCTCCCCGCAGCAGAGAGAGAGAGAGAGAGAGAGAGAGAGAGAGAGAAAGACAAGAGAGAGAGAGAAGAGAGGGAGAGATAGAAAGGTAAGAGAGAGAAAGAAGAGAGAGATAGAAAGAGAAGAGAGAGAGAAGAGAGAGAGAGAGAGCGCCTCCCTCGGGGGCCCGGCCACCTGCCTCCCTCCCCGCAGCAGAGAGAGAGAGAGAGAAAGACAAGAGAGAGAGAAGAGAGGGAGAGAGAGAAAGAGGAGAGAGAAAGAAGAGAGAGATAGAAAGAGAAGAGAGAGAGAGAAGAGAGAGAAAGAGAGAGAGCGCCTCCCTCGGGGGCCCGGACACCTGCCTCCCTCCCCGCAGCAGAGAGAGAGAGAGAGAGAAAGACAAGAGAGAGAGAGAAAGAAGAGAGAGATAGAAAGAGAAGAGAGAGAAAGAAGAGAGAGAAAGAGAGAGAAAGAGAGAGAGCGCCTCCCTCGGGGGCCCGGGCAGCTGCCTCCCTCCCCGCAGCAGAGAGAGAGAAAGAGAGAGAGAGAAAGACAGAGAGAGAGAGAGAAAGAAGAGAGAGATAGAAAGAGAAGAGAGAGAAGAGAGAGAGAGAGAGAGAGAGTGCCTCCCTCGGGGGCCCGGGCACCTGCCTCCCTCCCCGCAGCAGAGAGAGAGAGAGAGAGAGAGAGAGAAAGACAAGAGAGAGAGAAGAGAGAGAGAAAAGAGAGAGAAGAGAGAGAAAGAGAGAGGGCCTCCCTCGGGGGCCGGCCACCTGCCTCCCTCCCCGCAGCAGAGAGAGAGAGAGAGAGAGAAAGAAAAAGAAAGACAGAGAGAGAGAGAGAGAGAGAGAGAGAGAGAGAGAGAGAGAGAGAGAAAGAGAAGAGAGAGAAAGAAGAGAGAGAAAGAGAGAGAGCGCCTCCCTCGGGGCCGGGCAGCTGCCACCCTCTACATGTCTCTTAATGTTATCAACCAGAGGCAAAATGACCATCTGTCAAGACTGCTTTGATTAGGCTTCCCCACCATGTGGGTAGAATGACTTCGCCACAGATTGCAGCACAGCAACGCGTGCACGGGTACAGCTAGTTCCTTATATTTTCTCTTCTTGAAGAAGGTGGACTTTATTATATCATTCGCGAAGAAACTCTCTTATGGGACTCTATTCAGAGATATTGATTATGTTGGCGTCTCTTTAACCCATGTAGGGTTTCTATTAGGTTATTTACTTGTGCTCCGAGATACTGCATTGCATGTCGCATTTACATGTTTGGTGATATACACAAAAAAATATAAATATATCATTATCATTGTTTATTAGTTCTCCTCGTTGCTTACATATTATGCGACCGATAGCATCGCTCACAACTTCATTAGGGTACGCAAGCCTCTCCCCCACGACAAAGGGGCGCCAATAAATAAAGTTGTTGTTGTTGTTGTTGTTGTTATTATTGGATGTCCGGTGGTGCAATACTGGCTAAACAGTATAGTTTCTCTAGTGATGTGGGGCATAGACATCCTGTGATAATGCAGCATGTCTCATTAAGAGCCACATCCACTGTTTTAGCGTGGTGAGATGTATTCCACACTGGGCATGTGTATTCAGCAGCAGAGTAACAAAGCTCAAGGGCAGATGTCTTCACTGTGTCTGGTTGTGATCCCCAGGTTGTGCCAGTCAGCTTTCGTATGATATTATGTATAGTGTCCACTTTTTGCTTGATAGTCAAGCAGTGCTCCTTGTAAGTCAGAGCACGGTCCAGGGTAACTCCCAAATATTTTGGTATGCTGCAATGCTGCAGTGGGATTCCTTCCCAGGTTATCCTCAGAGCTCTATAAAAGCACATATTAAAACATAGTTAAATTACAACCATAAAAGCATATATTAAAACATGCACATATTAAAATACATGAAACAAAAGTTAAAGTCTATAAACATAGAATGTTATTTTTAAATTAATTGTTAAAACCGGCGTGGTAGGCCTGCCAGAAGAGTTGTGATTTCAGTTCTGACCATAGACCAACTTCCCTTTCTTTGTCAATGCAGATTTACACTGTGAGACCACTGCAATGGCTCTTTTTCCCCTCTTACATCTGCCCTCGCCCTTCCTTTGCCTCTCTACCCCTCGCCCCCTTCTCCTAATTCTATTCCAATGGCCTGCGGCTTCGGAAGCTTCTGAATGATCACCTAATTGTTTCTCGTAAAGCAGCAGGCAGAGTAAAAGATATAAATATGCAAAGGGCGCTTCTTTTCAGAGCTGTGTGGATAAGAAGCAGATGGGCAGCTGAACATGAGGCTCTTTTTCCCAGCAAAAGTGCCCTCCTCTGTGAAGACAGCGCCCATCTGCCTTGAAATGACACCAAACTAGTTGGGAGAGAGGACTGAAGGATGATGCCAGATCTTATCAGATTAAGAAAACAGTAGCAACCTCACGTGGGACTCTTTTCACTTCTTCTCTACTGCATTCACTCTTTGCACAGTAAGGGCTTCTACACAAGGGCTATCTTCAAGGGCACCGATGGAAATCATTCACTTTGTTGCTTGGATTTATTTGTGGGCTGTTCGTTTTAGTTGTTTTTGTATTTTTGGTTTTTGCAGCCACCTTTCCCTTATATGTGTGTTTTGCTGGGTATCATTTTATGCTTTGTATAATCACTGCTTCTTAAACTGTGGGTCCCGACAGGCCCGGATTAACCTCTTTTGGCGCCCTAGGCCACACTTTGGAATTACACCCCCAAACCAACCTCTACCACACCCCCCCCACCTCCTCCTCCTCGCGGCACCGCGCACCCTCCTTCCTTAAGTCAAGGAAGGAAGGCATGAGGAGGTGGAGGGAAGCCCCGCCCCCGGTGCCAGCATTGGCCCCAGGGGCGGGGCTTCCCTCTGCCTCCTCCTCTTTGCAGTGTGCCCTCCTTTCTTGAGTCAAGGAAGGAGGGCGTGCATGAGGAGGAGGAAGGAAGGGAAGCCCCACCCCCAGTGCCGGCATTGGCCCCGGGGGCGGGGCTTCCCTCCACCTCCTCCTCTTCGCGGCATGCCTTGCGCCCTCCTTCCTTGACAAGGGGGCAGGGGCGATGGCAAAGGGGGCGCCATTCCCTCCTCCCATGCCCCCTCGCAACACTCTCCCCCCACCCTCCCCCGAGAGAGAGAGAGAGTTGCGTTGCGGTTTTTTGGGGGGGGCGTGTGAATTGTGCTCCCCTTGGCTTGTGCCCCTAGGCCATGGCCTAGGGTGGCCTTATGGGTAATCCGGGCCTGGGTCCCGACCTAAAATAGGGTCTCCTTAGATCAATGTTGGGGTCACCAAAAATAGGCAATCGTGTAAGGGTTTTGAATGCCACTCATTCACACAAATCTGTTGGCAACAACGTGCAGCTCTTACAGAAGACTCTGCAGAAAATGTATTGTCGAAGGGTTTCATGGCTGGAATCACTGGGTTGTTGTAGGTTTTTCAGGCTATATGGCCATGTTCTAGAAGCATTCTCTCCTAACGTTTCACCTGCATCTATGGCAGACATCCTCTGAGGATGTCTGCCATTGATGCAGGTGAAACGTCAGGAGAGAATGCTTCTCTGAGGACGCCTGCCATAGATGCAGGTGAAACATCAGGAGAGAATGCTTCAAGAACATGGCCATATAGCCTGAAAAACCTACAACAACCCAGTGATTCCAGCCATGAAAGCCTTTAACAATACATTGAGCATCTCTTTGGGGAGTAACTGTTCCAAAACACATGAATCCGAAGATGCCTGCCACATGTGCAGGCGAAACGTCAGGAGAGAATGCTTCTAGAACATGGCCATATAGCTTGAAAAACCTGCAACAACCCACTGGCGATATATATCGATACCATCTTGCAGCCCCATGTGATTAAGATACCCTCTTACCTCAGAGACACATCTGACTTCATTCAGAAAATTGAACATATCCAAATAGATCAAAATGACATCTTGGCCTCTGCAGATGTTGCTTCTTTGAACATCCAGATTCCATTACCGGAAGCCCAACATATTATTTCAGATATTTTTCATTCCAGACCCCAACTGATCTTCCTCCTACTAATTTTTATTAGATCTGGCAGACAGCATCTTCGAAAATAACTACTTCGCATTTGAAAATGATTTCTATTTACAGTTAAAAGGAGTAGCCATGGGTTCATCTATTACCCCTTCAGTGGCAAATTTGTTCATGGCTTCATTGGAAAATCAGTTCCTTTATTCCAAGGATAATAACCCCATGAGCAACTATATAAAACAATACTGGCGTTATATTGACGACTGTTTTTGATATTAGACCAACATACCCCATTGACCCAATTTAGCGCATGGCTCAACACCTGGCACCCTTCAATCAAATTCACTACTGAATATAGTACAAACCAAGTCATTTTTTAGACACTACAGTTTTTAAACATTATTCACAACTTAAAGTTAGAAATTTCCACAAGACCACCGATAAAAATTATTTACTACATTACTCAAACTTTCATTCATTTCCATTGAAACACAGCCTGCCATATTCCCAATTCATTAGACTTAAAAGAAATTCTTCAGTATCCAAACACTATGATCTTGAGGCTTCAAAGTTATCCACCAATCTAATCCAGAGAGGGTACCCAAGGCATATTATCAATAAAGCCAAACATTGTGCTGATTTAATCACCAGGGAATCCCTATTTCAAACCAGACATAAACCTTCTCCTGACAAAAGAATTTGGCCATTAACCCTGACATGACACAGTCGACACATACTCGCCATTATTAGAAAATGCTAGTGTTTAATCTCACATATTCCAAGATTAGAATGTCCTCCTTCACCCGCATATAAAAGAACCAAAAATATCAGAGGATTATTAATACATACAGATCATTCCCTTTGGGTCCAACAGAGTGCCATTTCACCAGGAAGTAGACCATGTGGTCATTGCAGTTGTTATCACCAAATTTATACCAAGAAGGAGATATTTAGCCCTTATAAATCAAGGGCCTTTAAGATCTGTAATTTCACCACTTGTGCAACCGAAAACGGCATTTATGCCAAAAAAAATTATGCGGGGACGTTTACGTAGGCCAAACGAGTCGCCCACTACGAGTTAAAATTGGAGAACATAGATCTCGAATTAAAAATAAGGCAGATAACATCATATTATACATACATTTTTTTAAAAAATACCACCCCCAGACTCATTTAGATTTGTAGGCTTGGAACGGGTTAATGTTCGTTCCCATGGCAACATCCACGATGCTCTCATATGGGCTGAGTCCAGTTGGATCACTTTACTTGCCACTGAGTATCCCCGTGGTTTGAATGAGCCTTTAACCATCAACACACTTCTTACTTAATTCCACCTGTTTCACCGTTTACCTGTTCTTGCCTCATCTTACCTATTGATGTATATAAGTACTTCCTTCTCCTGGTTTACTTACTTATTTGGTCACTGAATGTCTCTGGATATACTCCATAGAATTGTGCTGTTACACGTTGCGATGGTATGTATTGACTTTATTTCCTACCTTTTATCCATTGTTAATTCATTGGCAATAACTCTTTAGGGTATTGTACTTTTTACGTTATTTTCTACAGATTTCATATTATATATTGGATGCCTAGTATTATACGTTGCTATTGAGAATACACCTTGAAAAAGCCTCCCTTCAGGCAAAAAGGATCAGGCCTAGCACTTTTACCCTTGGCGGCCTCACCTTGCATCCCTTTGTTTTGATCTGGGTCCTCCAGACGCTACTTCCTTACGATCTTCAGCTTCCACACCCACCAAGGTTTCATATGCAGTGAGACCTCATTCACTCCACTAGAGAGACTTCCGCGGTCCCAACATCCACACGGAAATACATGCGGCTTACCACCTAGTCTCTAGATTCGGATTTTCCTGCCACGTAATCCACGTTACATTACACTATAGCGGGATCACTTGGACTCACAGCGAGTGTTTTCAGGACTCTGAGAGGTACTGTTTACCTACTCGGACTGCAATGTAACAGCTTGTGTGGATTGTACCGTTCATTTATGCATATTTAATTCACATCATTTGATGAGTACTATCAATACATTGTACGGAGATTGGATGTATTGAACCTTTCAGATAATATAATATTCTTGAACATATTTACAAATATAGTAGTTTTGTTTATTATGTACTAGCAGAGGATCCGGCGGTGCCCAGGCTATTTGAGAAAGACATTGTGTGCCAAGGTTGGTTTCTATTAGATGTTTATGTGGCTTGCAGTGGTCTCAGGAACTTAGTGAAGGTACTGCGAGTCCCATTGGCCATGGTCCATCCTCCTCCAAACAGCACCAGAATGTAGAATGGCCCATGGGGGCTGTGCATGTCACATTTGGTCTTGATCATTCTCTGGATGAAGGTTGCAGTGGTCTCTGGAAGTGAGGGAAGGTACTGGAAGTCCCATCATCCATGGTTTCCCGTTCTCCAAACTGCACCAGGATGTAGAGTGGGTCATGGGGATTCTGTGTGCCGAGTGTGGTTTTGATCAGCCATTGGATGAGGGTTGCAGTGGTCTCGGAAAGTGAGTGAAGGTACTTCAACTCCCATAATCCGTGGTCCATCCCACTCAAAACTGCACCAGGATGTAGAGTGGGTCATGGGTACTCTGTGTGCCAAGTTTGGGCCTGATCTCTGATTTGTAGGGGATGCAATGTTCTGTGGGAAATGTATTGGGTGAAGGTATTGCAAATCCCATCATTTGTGAGCCATCCTGCCATAAACCGCAGCAGGTTTGTAAAGTGGGCCATTGGGCCTCTGTGTGCCAAGTTTGGGCCTGATTCGTCATTGGTGTGGGCCACGGTGCTCTAATGAAGTGAATTAAAGTACTGCAAGTCCCATCATCCATGGTCCATTCTCCCTCAAACTGCACCAGGATGTAGGGTGCATCTTGGGGGGGGGGGTCTGTGTGCCAAGTTTGGTCTTGTTCTGTCATTGTTGGGGGTCTAGTCAGGAAAACCAAGTTGAGGAAGCCTTGCTGTCAAATTTGGGCCTGGTCTGTGATTTATAGGGGCTACAGTGTTGTTTGGGAAGTGAATGATGTGAAGGTTCTGCAAATCCCATCATTCGTGGCCCATCCTGCCCTAAACCACACCAGGTTGTGAAGTGGGCCATTGGTCCCCTGTTTGCCAAGTTTGGTCCTGATCCGTCGTTGCTGTGCGCCGCAGTGGCTGACTGCCTGAGGCCTTTCCTTTTCCCTCTGAGTCACTTTAGAATGTTGGAATGTGGTTGGTCAATCGGAGTCCTTTATGCAAATACCATTTCAGTGGCAGCCAATCCCCTCTGCCTGGGGCCGTAGAATGTTGGAGTTCTGAGGCTGGCCAATCAGAGCCCTTTATGCAAATAATCTCACAGTGGCAGCCAATCGAAAGGCTAGCACATATTCCTCCCACCGCACCACCCACCGCCCGCAAACACTGACTTTTATTATATATATATAGAGAGATAGATAGATAGATAGATAGATAGATTGATCTTTAATAGAATATAATTCTCTTTATCATACTTGTAGATATAGTCGCTCCATATAGTAGATAATCTGTTCCATATTGGGTCTTTATCATCGGTTAAACTTTAGAAAACTAGATATGTGTGTACGTAGTGATGAGATGCCTGTGTGGCTCAGAGCATATACCTCTCCCAAATTAACAAGTGGACAATCCTATTCAATTTGGCAGGACTGATCATCCATTGCAGAATTCACTGTCTGCGACAGCAAGCACTTAGATCTGAGTTGTGATTTCTCTATATAGATCGCCTTTTATAAGTGCTGAATTTTTTTTTAAAAAAAACAACAAAAACACTGATATTGTTCGGTCACCTTTAGGGAATGTTATTTGTCACCTCTGGGAACAATAACGTGCCAGTCATTATTTTTCAGAAGGTAGTAAGAGGACGGAGTATGACACACTTCTCCATTTTATGGTTCAATAGATACAAGACAGATGAGGCTGTGAACAGAAAGTGTTCTTCTGCCAAATACACTTTTTTATATATAAAAGGGTTTTCTTTTTTTTCCTGACTTGGTCTTTGAGCTTTTCTTCAATCGAAAAGAGAGAAAGATTTTTAGCTCTTCTACCCTTCATCCAAGGAGATAGGTGCATTGGTGGCATACAAAGCGGCTATACTGCCCTCTAGTGCCTTTCTAATCATTAGATCATTTATTTTCAATTGATTCGCTTGCCTTATTTATCAAAAGCTGGAATCCTTGAAACAGGACAAATCAGAGGTTGTAGAACACCGGAGTCTTCAGGACTAAGCAAACAAACGGGCCACCAGGATAGAGAAAAACTTCGGGAATCACTTTATTAGGTCAGCCCTAATAAAGGTATGGAATAAATATTTACCATATTTCTATACCAGGGCTGTCCAACTTCTACCGGCCCAGGGGCCTGAATTCCAGTCACTGATGACCTGGGGGGCCGTAGGGTCTGCCCCCGCCCCTGGCTCCGCCCCCACCCTGCCCCTCCCCCGGCTCCAATTTACTTACAATTCCTAGTTGCATTATTAATTATAAAATAAATATAATATTTTACTAACATTAAATGCAGAGGGGGAATTCAAAAGGGCCATCCATACAATTAAATATAATATTTTACTAACATTAAATGCAGGGGGGGCATTCAAAAGGGGCATGCATACAATTAAATATAATATTTTACTAACATTAAATGCAGGGGGGCATTCAAAAGGGGCATGCATACAATTAAATATAATATTTTACTAACATTAAATGCAGGGGGCATTCAAAAGGGGCATGCATACAATTAAATATAATATTTTACTAACATTAAATGCAGGGGGCATTCAAAAGGGGCATGCATACAATTAAATATAATATTTTACTAACATTAAATGCAGGGGGCATTCAAAAGGGGCATTACATACAATTAAATATAATATTTTACTAACATTAAATGCAGAGGGGGAATTCAAAAGGGCCATCCATACAATTAAATATAATATTTTACTAACATTAAATGCAGGGGGCATTCAAAAGGGGCTTACATACAATTAAATATAATATTTTACTAACATTAAATGCAGGGGGCATTCAAAAGGGGCTTACATACAATTAAATATAATATTTTACTAACATTAAATGCAGGGGGCATTCAAATACACAATTACATAATAATAACATAAAGGTTAGCCTACCTTCCCAAATGCGCGGGATCCAGGAGCAGCCGGACCACGAGCAGAGGCGACGACCAAGCAAGGCAGAAGCCGGGAAGGTACAAATCACGTCTGCGTGGGCCACAGGGATTAAGTAGCCGAGATTTCGGCAACAGGAGTATCATGAGACTACGGAAGCCACACGGGATTTCGCTCTCAACGCAGGCGAGATTTCGCGTTGAGAGCGAAATCCCGTGTGGCTTCCGTAGTCTCGTGATACTTTCTCCAAAACCCGGAAGTAGGTAATTTTTAAAATATTTATTTAATTTTTTTATTATTATTAAAAAGCTTAGGGGGCCGTAGGGAAGGGGCTGGGGGGCCGTATACGGACCCCGGGCCGCCAGTTGGACAGCCCTGTTTTATACGAAGACACTGCTCTGGGTTTTACCCATGGAAGCGAAACATAGGAGAATGCAAGGTGGAAATATCTGGTTAACATACAAAGAGTTATTTAAAAAGGTAAAAGGAAACATGGAATTAAAAACTCAGGATGAGTTAAAACAAATATATGGGAATATATCCTGGTTACATTATCTTCAAATAAGAGATATTTACAATCAAGATAAGAAGAAAGGAATGGGCGCAGAATATAGGGCGCCCCATCAGCATGTACGAATGGGAAAAGGTCTGGAGGAAACAGCTGAAGATCACTTATGCCACAGACCTCACAGAAAATTGGTACAAGCTGTTCTTCCGGTGGTACATGATACCACAGAAGTTGGGGATGATGTACAAGGGAGCCCAGTCGAACTGCTGGAAGTGTGGGTCACAACCTGGATCTTTTTTCCACATGTGGTGGACCTGTCCAGAAGCCACAGCCTATTGGACAGACATTCACAGAGGTATCCAGAAAGTTCTCCACACTGCGTTGGAAAGGAAACCGGAGAGCTACCTGTTGGGCCTGCTGTCGGAAGGAGAACTGCCGGACAAAAACTCGGAACACCTGTTTGTCTACTTAACCACGGCAGCGAGAATGGTATATGCGAAGAACTGGAAGGCTACAGATCCGCCACGGCTAGAAGATTGGGAAGCCAAAGTATGGGACATCATGAACATGGATAGTCTCTCCTATTACCTAAGCGAGGTGGGAGGTGGAGCGATAAAACGGACGGATTGGTCACCTTTCCTGGACTATATGAAGGCTCGGGAGGTCCCCGCGGCCCCAGCATCTCTAAAAACATGAAACCCCCAAAGAGTTTCATCCACCTAGGGGACTCAGAGGTACTGGACCGCCACAGTAGAGCCACTTGCCTACGGGGACGGAGAACACCAAAGGCAAATCGGACCCCCCCTCTTAATCCTCTCTCCCCACTATCCCGAGCCCAACTCCTAGTCACCTCTTTTTTCCCTCCTCTGTTCCTACTGTCCTATACCTGGAACTGTTCCCCCCCTCTTTTGATGTCTATGAGAAAACCCAATAAATATATTTCAAAAAAAAAAAAGATAAGAAGAAAGGTTTCAATGAGGAGATAGATTTTTGGGAACAGCTGTTAAGAAACAACAAGAAAAACATCACAAAAATATACAACAAATTAAATGATTGGGCAACTGAAACGGAAGAAAAAAATTGTATGGTAATTTGGGCTAAAAATATTGGAAGACAAATAAAATTACATGAGTGGCAGGCAATTTGGACTAAGAAAATCAAATATACTTACGCTACAGATATGAAGGAAAACTGGTTGAAGATGTTCCACAGGTGGTACATCTCTCCACAAAAATTAGGCATAATGTATAAAAACAATCAAAAAATTGTTGGAAATGCCACTCAGAGCAAGGAAGTTTTTACCACATGTGATGGTCTTGTAAAGAAACAACAACTTATTGGAGACAGATACATAAGGAAGTACAAAAAATATTTTTAAAAAAGGAAAATCCCATTGAAACCTGACTATTATCTTTTAGGTCTATCGGACAAAGAATTAAATTTAGAAATAAATGAAGACAAACTTTTTTGGTATACAGTATGTCGACAGCCGCACGTATGGTTTTCGCAAGACATTGGAAAACTGATATTATTCCAACAACTGATCAATGGCTAGAGAAAGTCCAGGATATCAAGAATATGAACAGATTGACTTTCCTTCTGAGTAGAAATACCGGAAACACAAGAAAAAAAAGGGATTGGAGTTTATTGAATGATTATATGGATAAAAATATATTTAATGATAAGCTAACCTAAAGATACTGTACTATATATGGAATACTTCTGTACTAAATGCAAGGTAAAAGGAATTATTTGTAGATAAAATGTTGGGAGAAATATAAAAAATGATCTAAGTCAGTGTTTCCCAACCAGTGTGCCGTGGCACACTAGTGTGCCGTGAGCGATCATCAGGTGTGCCATGGGAAATGGGAACCTCCAATACCCTTTCTTCCCCCTCCTGCCAAACATTTTTTCTTCTCCACTTGGGCTCCCTTCTTCCCAGCCTCGCTCTGCTCACTTTGCCTCGCTTTGCTCACGCTGCCGCTTCTGCAGGAGGGGGGAGGGAGGAAGACGTGACCCGTGCGGGCGCTACTGCGCAGACTCGCCCCATGGCTTCCTTCCTCCCTCCCCTCCACAGTGCTCTCTGGATATAGGTGAACTACAACTCAAGGTCAATGCCCACCAAACTCATATCTATGTTGTGTTCATCGAAACAGGCCCAGGTTTCACACTGAGTGCATAAATACATTTAAAAACATATTAACTATATGTATTACTGTGTTAGAGTGTCATTTTGCATCATTTTGGTTGGTGGTGTGCCCCAGGATTTGGTAAATGTAAAAAGTGTGCCGCGGCTCAAAAAAGGTTGAAAAACACTTATCTAAGTAACAAAAACAACTTTAACCCACAAGAGAGAAGAGTGGAAGTCACCTAAATGTTTTCTTTTGTTTTAAGTCTTTTCCTAGTGGTTGTTTGTTTGTTTGTTTTTTCTCTCTTTCTTTTTTCTTTTATCCCCCCCCTCTCTCTCCCCTTCCCCCACATTTATGCATATCACTTATCTTTTTTTCCTTGTTGTTCATGCTGCGTTTTTAAACTTTCATTATTTGTATCACATATTTTCACAAAATCAATAAAAAATATCTTTTTTTAAAAAAGGACTAAGCAAACAAACAAATAGGAAACAATGTTTATGTTTTCTTGGACTACAGTCAGCCCTCCATAGCCCTTTGCTAGACTCCCGTGAAAGTGAAAAACCATGAATTAAGAAAATCACTAGCCACTTCATCACATTTACTAAATTACACTGAGTGCTACACTTAAAATGTGGTAAGCCATTGTGTTCATGACATTAAGTTGGGTTCAAATGCTTCAGGAGGTGGTGGGGAAGTGGATTTTTGGTAATAATCTGGATTTGTTGCTCTCAGAGAAAAGCATGATGATGATGATGATAATGATTATTATTATTATTATGCCATGTCTCCATGCTGTACAGTTCTGGGAGTTATAGTTTCCCAAGGTCCATACCCTTCTCTGTGTGCATTCACACTCTGGAATGAATGCTCTTGGACCCCACTTTAAATACCATAGCTCCATACTATGTGATCCTGGGAGTTATAGTTTCTCAAAGTTTCTCAAATACCCTTCTCTGGGTACATCTGCACTGGAGAATAAATGTAGTCGTCAGGGCCCATTTTAAATGCTGCTATTATTATTATGCCATATTTCCATGCTGTGCAGTCCTGGGAGTCATAGTTTTCCAAGGTCCATATCCTTATCTTGGTGCATGCATTTAGGACAACCTGGCCCATAGGGAGCAGAGGCTCAGAAGTACCCCTAAAACGAGGATTTCAGCAAAAAAAAACCTCAGGTGAGTTTTTAAAAAGCAACCTAGAAATCCCTTTCCCAAATGATCTCACCAAAGAAGTCTGGAAGAAGATGCCACTGAAGTTTTTATTCTTGTCAGCTGAGAAGGATGACCACTGCAGTTTCCTTGTCACAAAGCCGTCATAAAGTTACATTTGAATATGTGCCATTTTTATACACTTTACAGAACTGTCAAATTCAAACTTTCCCGCCCCTGCACGCTGTAGGCTTCAAGATGATTGGTTGGAACCTTGGAAGCCAGCTGTAGCAGGAACCAATCGTGAAACAGCACCGCTTTTGCCCTGGCGAATGGTAAGCGAGGGACAAGAATGTGTTCAAAACAAAGAGCAGCTGGAGTTTTCTTGATTAGATCATGACCATATGTTAATGAAGATCCGAGGCTTTGATCTTTCGGGCCAAAGGAATTCTTTTGTTCCTGGTGATAAACAGGAATTGTCCTTAACGACCTTGTTGACAAGGGGCCATGTGCCGGTTCTATCCATGAGAAATTTCAGCTTTCTGGATGGTAAATCTTGAATTTAAATCCAGCTTATCTTGAAGATGGAGGGCAGCCTCGAATCCGTACCCGATAATTTCCATCGTTGCCTTGAGGCCATCACTGGATGGCTGCGAGCCAGTAGGTTGAAGGTGAATCCGGCAAAGACTGAGATCCTGTGGCTGGGTCCTCCGGACTGTAGGGATGTTCAGCTTCCAGCCCTGGACGGCATGATATTATGTCCGTCGCCCTCTGTTAAGAGCTTAGGAGTAACCCTGGACCCCCTGTTGTCAATGGAGGCTCACGTCTCCAGCGTCAGCAGGGCGGCATTTTTCCATCTTCGTCAGGCGAGGAATCTGGCCCCCTACTTGTCCTGGCGCGACTTAGCCACAGTGGTCCAAGCCACGGTCATCTCGAGGCTGGACTACTGTAACGCTCTGTACATTGGCCTTCCTCTGTCGGTAATCTGGAGACTCAAGCTGGTGCAGAATGCTGCAGCGCGACTCCTGGCGAGGGTCCCGATTGGCCACCAGATTACGCCAATCCTGCGCGATCTGCACTGGCTCCCAATTGAATACCAGATTGTCTTCAAAGTGTTAGTCCTGACTTTTAAGGCCTTACATGGTCTGGGGCCAGTGTACCCGCGGGACCGCCTTGTCCCATACCATCCCATTAGATCACTGCGCTCCGAAGAGCTAAACCTCCTGGTCATCCCAAATGTGAGGACCTACCATCTGTCCGCAACCCGCCGCCGGGCTTTCTCTGTTGCAGCCCCTACCCTGTGGAACGCACTGCCCGCCGGCATCCGTGCCACCCAGGGCCTCCTCCTGTTCAGGAGAGCAGTTAAGACATTGCTGTTCCAACAAGGCTTCGGAGTTAGCTAAACTGTAGCTCGCGCCGCCTAGCTGACAGCCCACTACGACTCCATTTGTTCTAATTGTAATTCTATTCTAATGGTGTTACTGTGGTTTATGAGATATCTGACAATTGTATTTTACGAACTATTGTAAGTCGCCCCGAGCCGTTGGGGGGGCGACAGACAAATGCGAAATAATAAATAAATAAATGAAATAACTGTAGCTGTGTACTAGTTTCCGAGGCCAGCAGTGACAGCCGATTGTGAAATATGAAATATAGTTATGCCATAGGTTCTATAAATGCGGGACGAGGCTAATCTCAGAGGGTCCAGCGTTTATGAAACAAAAGGAGTGTTTCAAAAATGGGGAGAAGGGAAAGAACATTCTCCAAACCAGAAAAAGTCCTCTGTCATGCAGATTTGTTCAAATGATTGGATTAAGGGCACGACCTTTGGAATGGGGTTTCATCATGATCTCAAAACATATGATCTTGAAAAGCATCAAATCCATATGCTTTGGGGAAAGTCCATCTGTGTCCTTGGAAAAAACTATAAGAGAAAAGTCCTTTTTGCTAATAGCCAGAGGAGAGTACAAACACACAGAAGTCCTTGGCAAACTATGTCTCCCAAACCTCTCTGGGCTTGCCCCTGTTGGTTTGTCCCCATGCAACTCAGTGCACAAAGAGTCCATGGTTTCAGGTTAAGTGAGGCAAGAAAACAGAGAGGTAGAAATGGCTGGAGGACTTTTGATGCCAAATCCCAGCCTTTGGTGCCAGAGATGCCAGTCCACATGTGCAGGAACGTTGGAACTCCCTGCTGCAGGCCAAACCAATTAGGATGCAGATGGGCTCTTTCTGGGGCTCGCCTCCACATGTACAGTATGGAATGACTGCCCTTGCACCCCACTTAAATACCATGGCTTCATACTATGCGGTCCTGGGAGTTATAGTTTCCCAAGGTCCATACCCTTCTCTGGGTGCATCAGCACTGGGGAATAAATGCAGTTGGGACCCATTTTAAATGCCATATCTCCATGAGATGGTCTTGGGTATTGCAGTTTCCCAAGGTTCATGAACTTTCTCTGGGTGCATCTACACTGTGAAATGAATGCAGCTGGACCGTACTTTAAATACCATGGCTCCATACTATGTAATCTGGGGAGTTATGGTTTTCCACATCCTTCTCTGTGGGGCAGCTGATGGGGGGGGGGGAGAGGGAGGAGAGTGCATCGATGCTTTCCCTCCCTCCCTGCTTCCATGCTTTTGGAATTGAAGACATGTCTGGAACTTATTTATGTCATTTTTACCCCGCTGTTCTCACCCCCGCAGGGGGACTCAGAATGGCTAACATGGCAACGATTCGATGCCGTAAGGCAGGGGTCAGGAACCTATGGCTCGGGAGCCAGATGTGGCTCTTTTCATGATTGCCTCTGGCTCTCCAGAGAAGCCCGGGCCTCGGTTTCACCATTGGCAAACACTATTACGCTTCAACAAGCATTTATCATTATTTTAGCAAAGCATTAGAGCAGTCCATCAACTATTTGAAATTTTCTGAATATTAATTCATCTCCGAGTAAATATGCATTGAATTGCGCTTCCTAATATGCTTATCTTGTTTAATTCGTGTGTCCGGTTCTAGATATGCCACAAAATTTTAAATTTCAGCTTTTATTATTGTGTAGAAATACTCATGACTGCCCACTAGAGGGCACCATTCTATAAGTTTATAGAAATATTAAGCAAGTAAGAACATAAGAACATAAGAAGAGCCATGCTGAATCGGACCTCAGCCCATCTAGTCCAGCATTCTGTATCACACAGTGGCCCCCAGTTGTACACGGGGATCTCGAGCAGAAGGGAGGGCAAAACCCTGACCTGCTCCCGACCCCCCACAACCAGTACCCAGGGAAATCCTGCCTACCTCAACCAACTCCGAGGTGGCACTTGAATGTCCTTTTCAGTAACTACCGATACACTTGGTATCCATGAATCTGTCTAATCCAGCCTTGAAGTTGTTCAGGCTGACAGCTGTCACAACCTCCTCTGGAAGTGAGTTCCATAACCCAATGACCCTCTGGGTGAAGAAATATTTCCCTTTATTAGTCCTGACTTTCCTACCTTGGAGCTTTAGGGAGTGCCCCCTAGTCCTAGTGTTGTGTGACAGAGAAAATATTTTTTCTTTATTCACCTTTTCTATCCCATGCATGATTTTATACACTTCGATCAAGTCACCTCTTAAACGCCGTCTTTCAAGGCTGAAAAGACCAAGGCGTTGCAACCTGATTTCGTAAGGGAGCTGCTCCATCCCTTGGATCATTCTTGTTGCCCTTTTCTGTACCTTTTCCAGTTCCGTTATATCCCTCTTGAGGTGCGGTGACCAGAATTGTACACAGTACTCCAAATGTGGCCTTACCATAGATTTGTAGAGAGGCAATACAA
This sequence comes from Anolis apletophallus, assembly GCA_030556195.1. Taxonomy (NCBI): domain Eukaryota; kingdom Metazoa; phylum Chordata; class Lepidosauria; order Squamata; family Anolidae; genus Anolis; species Anolis apletophallus. The sequence continues at coordinate 185,796,321 of JARBWK010000004.1, forward strand.
CATTTGCCGACCACAAACCTGACATTTCTCAGATGAAAATAAGGACACATCTAGCCAAGCATCTACACTGTAGAACAGTGTTTCCCAACCTTTTTTGAGCCGCGGCACACTTTTTACATTTGCAAAATCCTGGGGCACACCACCAACCAAAATGACACAAAATGACACTCTAACACAGTAATACAGATAGTTAATATGTTTTTAAATGTATTTATACACTCAGTGTGAAACCTGGGCCTGTTTCGATGAACACAACATAGATATCCTGGCAGGAATGGCAGAAAGACACAAACTTCCCACACAGAACTCCCATAACCAAGAGAAAATGCTATAAGAGTTTGGTGGGCATTGACCTTGAGTTTTGGAGTTGTAGTTCACCTATATCCAGAGAGCACTGTGGACTCAAACAATGTTGGACCAGGACCAAACTTGGCATGAATACTCAATATGCCCAAATATGAATGCAGATGGAGTCCAGGGGAAATAGACCTTGACATTTGGGAGTTGTAGTTGCTGGGATTTATAGTTCCCCTACAATCAAAGAGCATTCTGAACCCAACCAATGATAGAACTGGGCCAATCTTCCCACACAGAACCCCCAGGAGGCAAGAGGAGGTCTCTACTTGGGGAAAGGGAGGCGGGCCTTCCCAATGCATGGAGAGGGAGAGACCAAGTAGACAACGGGTGTGGAGGGGGGGGGGTGTTTGTAATTTTGTGCCTTTATCGAGGTAGGTTTCTTAGGATTTTTATACTTCAACACACTAGACTCCCCCCCCTCCTTGAGGTTCCAATTTCCCACAGCACACCTGATGATCGCTCATGGCACACTAGTGTGCCCCGGCACACTGGTTGAGAAACACTGCTGTAGAAGTAATGCAGTTTGACACCACTTTAACTGACATGGCTCATTGCTATGGAATCATAGGAGTGCTGGCGCCTCGCCAAACTACAACTCCCAGGATCCTATAGCATTGAGCCATGGCAGTTAAAGTGGTGTCAAACTGCATTAATTCCGCAGTGTAGATACACTCTTAGGCCCCTTCCACGCAGCTGTATAAAATCCCACATTATCTGCTTTGAACTGGATTATATGGCAGTATGGACTCAGATAACCCAGTTCAAAGCAGATATTGTGGATGATTTGCCTTGATATTCTGTGCGGCAGAATGAAAATCACGCATAGTTCACGCTTTAATCAGTCTACACACTGTCTTGCCAGAGACAGAAAATATGCCATGCGGATGATCAGTAAAGAACTTTACTCTTTGTAATGCATAACAACATATATACAGTCATGTGAACAGTTGCATCAAAAATATGCCACACAAATGATCAGTAAAGAACAAGACGTTTACTCTTTGTAATGCATAGCAACATAAATACAGTTGTGTACACAATGTCCTGAGAGAGAGATTCAAATGGTACTTATGTGTCCATGTAGGAGATCTTCTTCCAGCAGCTTATGAAGCACAAGCTCACATATTTAAGCTCCTGCACAGCTCAGGCTTAAATATGTAACTGTTGCCAAAACTCCCAGACTCAGCTAGTCTTAGTTCGTGCTTTGCATTTTCATTTTACACCCCAACTGATTTTTTACATGCCCTAACATTCAGGGTTGTATGGCTGTGTGGAAAGGCCCTAAGTTACACATACGTAGCTGATGTAGAATATTGGCTGAAATAATAAATAAATACATACAGAAACACAAACAAATAGCTGCTGAATGTACGCACCAGGCTGACACTATTGGCAAGATGCTGCTGTGGATCCCCAATGGGTATTAAAGAAAATGGAAAAACAGCCGAAGAAAATGGAAGTCCTCTACCAGCCTGCACCACAGGAAGAACGCAACCATCCCCACGTCAGCAGAGGCACATCTGTGCTTAAGTCTGTTCAGCAGTTCACCTACCTGGGAAGCATCATCTCTTCAGACGCCAAGGTTGATAAACAGATAGATCACAGATTAGCAAAGGCATAGGGTGCTTTCAGAAGGCTTCACAAAAGAGTCTGGAGCAACAAACACCTGAGGCAAAGCACCAAAATCAGTGTGTACAGAGCTATTGTAATGTCTATTCTCCTTTATGGGTCTGAAACATGGGTCACCTATTGCCAACACCTACGACTCCTTGAACGTTTTCATCAGCGCTGTCTTCGCACAGTCCTAAATATACACTGGACTGACTATGTGATGAATGTTGCTCTCCTTGAGCAAACAGGGATCACCAGCATTGAGACCATGCTATTGAGAACACAGCTGCGCTGGGCAGGGCACGTCTCTAGGATGGAGGACCACCGCCTCCCAAAGATACTACTCTACGGTGAACTCGCCACGGGTCAGCGCAAGAGAGGCGCCCCAAAAAAGAGATACAAGGACTCCCTGTAACAACATCTCAGGCTCGGCCAGATTGATCACCAACAATGGTCCACCCTGGCCTCACATCGGGAGACGTGGAGATGCACTATCCACAATGCTGCGGCCTCTTTCTAGAAGACACGCCAAACGGGTCTCGAAGAGAAACGACAACGCAGAAAGAACCGCAACTTCGAAAAGACATCACCCAAGGAGACTTTCTGCTGTGCTTTCTGCAACCGGACTTGCCTATATCGGATTGGCCTTCTTAGTCAGCAACGCACTTGTAGAAAGCGTGGGATGAGTCCTTCCTAAGAATCTTTGTTCGCGAATTACTGCCAGAGAGAGAGAGAGAGAGAGAGAGAGAGAGAGAGAGATTACTAAACAGCAAAGTGAGGCAACAACTGTGTGGTTTAGAGGTGGGAATAGTCATGCTCCAAATTGTTTGTTTTTTAAAAAAATTTTATTGTTTTATCATTATCAACACAATATTATACAATGTCTATTTACAGCAGATTCCTGTTATTCATTTCTAGGTGCAATACTTCAATCTTTAGCGTCTGCCATTATGTTTGTCTTATACAATTTTGTATCCTCACCGCTGTGCTCCCCCTCACCAAGCCATTGCTTTTACATGTCATTCGTCCAAAATTTCATTTCTTCTTGTGGAGGTAACCTTCCTTCTTCCTTTTCTAATCCTTTTTCAATAAATTTTCTCCATACCTCATAAAAATCACTTTGTTTCCAGATACCTCTTTTTACTTTTAATATACATGTTAACTTGTCATTTATGGCCAGTTTCCATACTTCCTTGTACCATTCCTCTATTTGTATATTTATTTCTTTTTCCCAATTCCTTGCTATAAGCAGTCTTGCTATTGTTAATAGGTTTGTTATCGCATCTTTATCCTTTTTTTCCAATTGTATACTATTATATAATGATAATAAAGCTATACTAGGACTTCTTTCTATTTTAATATTCATTATATCTTCTATTTCTTTAAATACTTTCGCCCAAAATTTGCTTACATATTTACATTGCCACCACATATGTATGTATGTTCCTGTTTCTTGGCATCCTCTCCAACAGTTTTTCGAGTAGTTTTTATTTATATTTGCCATTCTTACTGGTGTAAGGTACCATTTCCATATTAATTTATAATAATTTTCTTTAATCCTTATTGATACATTTTTAAGATGTCTTTGTCTCCACAATTGTTGCCACTCTGTTCCCTTTATTTTTATCCCTAAGTCTTCTTCCCAGACCTCCTTAAGGGTGTTATTTTTTGTTTTTCCTTCCTTTATTTCGATTATTATCTTATATATTTTACTAGTTATTCCTTTCAAGTTTTCATGCTCTTCTACATCCCTCCCATTTTGTATTATTTGTTCAAATTGGTTGACCTTACTTCCTTTTTATTGTTTTTTAACCAATTTTTAAACCATTGTTCTAATTGTATACAATGGAACCATGTCAATTTTATTTCTCTAAATTCTTCCATAATCATTTCCTTCTTCGTTCCTACTTTTATCCAATCCCCCATTTTATCTAAAAAAATTTCCCTTAACTTTTTATCCATTATTTGTTTTAAATTCTTTGGAAATTTCTTTTCCATTACAATTGGGGTTATTACTGATCCATCCGTTATTAACATTCTCCTGTATTTATTCCACACTTCTAATATATTACTCAACATTGGATTTCTAATTTCCCTAATTTCTTTCCTCGTGAATTGTTTAAAAAATATATTCCATATTTCTTCTTCCACTTTTCCTGAGTAATTTCTTAGCCATTCTACCCCATCTTTTTTAATCATAACGATGTCCAATAAACTACGAATCTCAACATTGAATCTCAAATTGTTTTTTGATTGAAGATCTCAGCATTCCTTGGCTGTACTGACTCTGGCTGCTGGGATATGCAGTCCAACAACCCTGGCGAGGTTCTCACCCTTTAGTTTAAACATGAAGATAATCCTATGTGCTTGGTGCTTAGGCAACGGTTTGCCAACATAAGCATTGACTTCCTTCTGTAAGTTTGAAGGAAGACTGTTGCATACCTTTTGATGCCGATTCCTTTAAAAGTAATCGAATTAAAACTCCAGTAGTTATTATGTTCATCCATTGAAATGGCCGCTTTTGAGCGCTTACAAGATTGTATATTCAAATTGTGTATGTTTTCAGATTGTGCCGTAAAGAGAGTGATTTATATTAGATGTTCAAAAGGATACTTGGATATTGGAAAGACCTTAGAGGCTGTTAGAATATTATTATGGAACATCAGTCGAAGCTCCAAAAGAATTATGGATTCATACTTAGTGAACGATTTTGTTGACTCTTCCCATAAATATACGGATCTTAAATGTCTGATTATTGACAAAATAGGTGCAAATGGCTTGATTATGATACATTATTGTTACAAAAGGAGGAAGACTGGATTTTTAAGTTAGGCGCTGTGAGGTCTGAAGCATCAATTTGAGTCTTCTGCTTTCTTGAATATATTCATAACTTTTTGGATACCAGATATCTTTGAGTAAATCTGTAAAGTGTGCCTGCCACTTTTGGACTCTTGCTTGCTGAGGTGTTTGGCAAGCATCTCTGTCAATCGCAGGAAGCTATTTCTTGATTTAAGGCATTGGCTTGCTGGCTGATATCCAAACAGAGGATGGGCTGGACATGTCAGTGCCTTGGTCCTTTCATTACTGCCTGCTACTTCCTGGCAGATGTTATGTGGTGCAATGCCAACTAAACAATATAATTTCTCCAGTGGTGTGGGATGTAGACATCCTGTGGTAATGCGGCATTAAGAGCCACATCCACTGTTTTAACGTGGTGAGATGTGTCCCAGACTGGGCACGTGTACTCAGCAGCAGAGTAGCAACACGCATGGGCAGATGTCTCCACTGTGTCTGGTTGTGATCGCCAGGTTGTGCCAGTCAGCTTTCGTATGATATTATTTCGATCACCCACTTTTTGCTTGATATTCAAGCAGTGCTTCTTATAAGTCAGAGCACGGTCCAGAGTAACTCCCAAGTATTTTATTTATTATTTATTATTAAAATTTGTATGCTGCCACTCCCCAGGGGCTTGGAGCGGCTCACAAAATATAGAACAAACACATAAAAACTTCCGAAGGTAAGGTGTTCCAAAGGGATGGTGCCACGACCCCAAAGGCTAGTCGCTGTTAAGCGAAAAGTCTTAAACCTAGGGACTTCTAATATATCTTGGTCCTCTGAGCCAGTGTTTCCCAACCTTTTTTGAGCCGCAGCACACTTTTTACATTTGCAAAATCCTGGGGCACACCACCAACCAAAATGACACAAAATGACACTCTAACACAGTAATACATATAGTTAATATGTTTTTTAATGTATTTATACACTCAGTGTGAAACCTGGGCCTGTTTCGATGAACACAACATAGATATCCTGGCAGGAATGACAGAGAGATACAAACATCCCACACAGAACTCCCATAACCAAGAGAAAATACTATAAGAGTTTGGTGGGCATTGACCTTCAGTTCTGGAGTTGTAGTTCACCTATATCCAGAGAGAGCTGTGGACTCAAACAATGTTGGATCAGGACCAAACTTGGCATGAATGCTCAATATGCCCAAATGTGAACACAGATGGAGTTTGGGGAAAATAGATCTTGACATTTGGGAGTTACAGTTTCTGGAGGGGGGGCCTCGAAAGACCAGCAGTCGCCCTCTCACTTAAGTTGCCCCCTCCCTCCCTGCCAGGCTTGAATTGGGGTCGTTGGGAGCAGGAGCCTCATTCACTACCTCGGGGGTCAGCGGGGTGGCCCGGGTGGGCATCTCGGGGCTGGCGAAGCAGGGAGGAAGGAAGGCAGCGGCGGCAGCGGGCAGGGAGCTGGAGGGAGGTCGAGAGCGGTTTCGCGCACACCAGGCAGGAAGGGGAGGAGGGAGAGGCAGGGCCAGAGCTGGACTGAACCATTCGGCATTAGGCCGGGGGGAGGAAGCAAAAAGAGGTCTCTACTTGGGGAAAGGGAGGCGGGCCTTCCCAATGCATGGAGAGGAGAGACCAAGTAGACAACGGGTGGGGAGGGGGGTGTTTGTAATTTTGTGCCTTTATCGAGGTAGGTTTCTTAGGGTTTTTATACTTCAACACACTAGACTTCCCCCTCCCTGGAGGTTCCAATTTCCCACGGCACACCTGATGATCGCTCACGGCACACTAGTGTGCCCCGGCACACTGGTTGGGAAACACTGCTCTGAGGTTGGTAGGTTGGTAGGGGGCGAAGCGGTCCCTCAAATACACCGACCCTAGACCATATAAGGCCTTAAAGGTAAGAACCATCACTTTGATGGTAATCCGGTGCTCAATCGGTAGCCAGTGTCATATAGTCCCTCCTTCCCTCCCTCCCACCCAATCAGGCTCCGGCCTCCCCTTCCCCCACCCCTCCAGCGCCCCCACCCCTCCAGCGCCCCGTCCCTCACCTTCCCTTCGCCTTGCGCCCTAAACCTAAGGTGGTGGTTTTGGAGCCCGCTCGCGGCAACAGCGGACGGTGAAGATGTCCGGCTTACCTTTGGTGGCCTCTGGGTCGAGGTACATTTACCCCTCAGCTCCTGTTGCACCCCAAGTAAATCCCTCCGGGGCTCTGCCTGGGGGCGTGTCTGGCAGTGGGGCTCCGGCTCCTCCTCCTCATTGTCCTCTTCACCTCCTCGTCCTCCTTCTCCCCGCGGGCAAGCCCCTCAGAAGCTGCTACGCGGAGGAGGCAAGGCGGGGAAGCCACAGGCTGCCGGCGGCCCAAGAGTGACCTCCACGAACAGGTTGGAGCCCCACCTGGCGGCGGGAGAGAGTGGCATGAGGCGGAGGCAGCCCAGGAGCAGCAGCTTCCTTCCTCATCTCCATGCGCCATTGCATTTTTATTTGATTCAACATTTTATTTGGGGGGGTGTCTGTGATCTGCGCCCCCCTCGGCGTGCGCCCCTAAGCCGGTGCCTAGCCTGGCCTTATGGGTAATCCGGGCCTGGGGGTCACCACAATATGAGGAACTGTATTAAGGGGTCGCAGCATTAGGAAGGTCGAGAACCACTGCCATAAAGCATACACGAGTTCAAGAAGCCACGCAGACTTTTTTGTTTTACAAAAAAGTTTTTTTACAAACAGGATTTTATGTCTTTTTCTACTCTGAACCAAGCCTCAAGGATTCATCTTACTGCTTTTGTGAATAGAGGTGTGTGGCAGATAAGTGCAATCTATTATCTTGGGGCTGAATAAGACTCCTGGATCTTAAAGCCATCTAGTGCAATGATGAACCTATAAATAATTGAGCACATGGCTTAAAAGCTCTCATCAAAGAATGCTGAAAATTGGTGGCAATTACCTGTAAAAGGCAGGTACTCTCTCCCACTCAGTGTGGGGGCAGAAAAATGTGGCAAGTGGCTCATTCTATCCCCTCATTTCACCTGATCATGTGGCATGCTTGCACTATGTGGATCTGGAACATCATGCCTTCTCTACTGAAAATTCAGAAATATGGGGGTGCGGGATTTCAGGAAGCACGGAACTGTTTTTAAGGGGAGGGACGCAACGTTTGCCAACGGAGTTATCCATTTTGCCTGTTTGCAGAGGGACAGCAATTTACTTGTCCCATCCATTATCACTGAGACATCCTCAAATACGAGGACTCTTACAAGTAAAATGTATTCTTGAAAATGCCTTCCATGTCTTCAGAGTAGCTTATTTCCAAGTGAGGTTGCATAGGGCGGAGGGCATGAAGCCACAAAAGGGCTACACCACACACAAAAAAACCCGCTACCTTAATATATTCTTAGGGTATAGCTGTGATGTAGAATGAATGCAGTTTGAAACCACTCTGAATGCCATGGCACACTAGTACGCTGATGACACCCAGCTCATTCTGAGGATGGACCCCGGGGTGGACTCTGTACCCGATAATTTCCATCTCTGCCTAGAAGCCGTAACTGGATGGCTGCGAGCCAGTAAGTTGAAGGTGAACCCGGCGAAGACGGAGATCTTGTGGCTGGGCCGCCCGGGAGGGGTAGAGACCCAGTTGCCGACATTCGACGGCGTGGCTCTTCGCCCGCAACCGTCAGTAAAGAGCCTAGGGGTCCGGCTGGACGCCCAGCTGTCTATGGAGGCGCAGATTGCCTGCGTCTGCAAGATAGCTTTCTACCACCTATGACAGGCAAAACGTCTGGCTCCTTACCTCTCCCGCTGCGACCTGGCTATGGTGATCCAAGCCACGGTCATCTCGAGGCTCGATTACTGTAATGCGCTGTACATTGGCCTACCCTTGTCGGCGATCCGGAAACTCAAGCTGGTGCAGAACGCTGCGGCACGTCTGCTCTCAGGAGCATCAAGATCTGACCACATGACTCCACTCTTGCGCGAGCTGCACTGGCTTCCAATTGAATTCCGGGTCACCTTCAAGGTGTTAGTTTTAACTTTCAAGGCCTTATATGGTTTGGGGCCAGTGTACCTGAGGGAGCGGCTTACCCCTTATGTGCCCAGGAGATCACTGCGCTCAGAGGGGCTCAATCTATTGGATGTGCCGGGCATTAAGGTCTGTAGACTTGCTAGCACGCGGCAGAGGGCGTTTGCCATAGCTGCGCCAACCCTGTGGAACACCCTCCCCGAAGAGCTGCGAGCCATCCGGGACTTAATGCCGTTCCATAGAGCCGTAAAGACCTGGCTATTCAGACAGGCATTTGGTCCATAACCAATGCCGTGTTATCAGCATCCTGTTGTGTCGCTGTCAGCATATTCCTACTGCCATTGCAGTTCTGCTGGAATTTGATTTTAACTGGGGGTTTTATCTGGTTTTATTGCATTTTATGTGGTTATCTGTTTTTAACTCTGTAAACCGCTCTGGGCTCCAGAGAGAGCGGCATATTAAGTCGAATGAATAAAATAAATAAATAAATAAATAAATACTATGGAATCATGGAATTTGCCATTTGATGGGGAACCAGCTTACAGGGAACATACCGCCCCCCTGTTATGCCAGCTCCACTGGCTGCCGGTCCACCTCCGAGCCCAATTTAAAGTGCTGGTGTTGACCTATAAAGCTCTAAACGGTCCGATCGCATCCACCCCTACGTCCCACCTCAAAATCTAAGATCGTCCGGGGAGGCCCTGCTCTCGCTCCCGTCTACAGCTCAAATGCGCCTGGCGGGGACGAGGGCCTTCTCGGCGGTGGCTCCCCGCCTATGGAACACACTCCCAACCGAGATAAGATCGATCTCTTCGCTCCTAGCTCTCCCGGTGTGGCCCCACTAGGTCCGCCACAGGAGTTTCCCTCTCGGCAGGCACTATGGATGCAGGCATGGGGGGAGGAGCCTCCTCCCCGATGCCGGGGCTTGAGGCACTTGGCTCCTACCCGGTATCGGGGATTGCGCATGCATTGTAGTCAGCAGCTGTACCAATGCCGCGCTTCTCCCCGATACCGGGGCTTGTCGTGTTGGGCTTCTCTCCTGTACTGGGGTTTGCGCATGTGCCATAGCCGGCAGTTGCACTTCTCTCTCCAGCAAGGAGGAGTCTCCTCCTTGTGTTGGAGGAGGAATACCAGCTTTCATGGTGTTGGGGCATGCGCAGACTGCGCAATGGAGTTTCCTGTACTTGCACTGAAGGAGCCAGCAAGTGGATGCTGTCAGCATCGAGGGAGTTAATTGTTCCTCCTGTCGACATCGACGCCAGTGTAGAGAGCCCCTGCACATACGCCGTTTGCGCAACAATAGCAGAGGCAGGAGCTGGTATTTAGGAAGGGGCAGGGGCGCCGCCGAAAAGGAGGACCTCTGGTATCCTTCATTCCTCATCTCCATGCGCGTTGCGTTTTTATTTGTTTCCACATTTTTTTTGGTCCGTGATCTGCACGCCCCCTCAGCTTGCACCCCTAGCCCATGGCCTAGGTTGGCCTTATGGGTAATCCTGGCCTGGCTGTGAGTATTACGGGCTGTATGGTCATGTTCCAGAAGCATGACCGTACTTTCCAATAGACCTCACAACCTTTGAGGATGCCTGCCATAGATGTGGGTGAAACATCAGGAGAAAATGCTTCTGGAACAAGGCCATAGCCCGGAAAACTCACAACAACCCAGTGATTCCGACCATGAAAGCCTTCGACAACACAATGACTGAAATTGTTGTATAGGCAGTTAATGGCTTGCTGCTGTTAGAAGAGGTGCACGGTTATGGTGCTGGTATATACATATTTTAGTGTGTGCACCACAGAAAACATATATACTGTACTAGCTGTACCCGGCCACGCATTGCTGTGGCTTTATGTGGTAGTATGAATAATGTAGTCCTGAGGAAATAGTGGTATTTTATCCCCCCCCCCCTAATGTTTATGGATAAACAATATTTCTTGTTTTTCCTTGCTTTGTGTTGATGTACAGATGGTCTGGTTTTCTGACCCGGGAACATGCAACATACAGCTGTCCATGTGAGATGCATTCGGTGTCTAGATCTATGCCACACAATTCTAATGCTTGTCCTTGTGCTTTGTTGATTGGGATAGCAAAAGCCAGTGTAATTGGGAATTGTTCTCCTTTGAATGGTCCTGTCAGGATTGTTGCTTCGATGACATAGGGCAGTAATGCTTTGACAGCCAGACGGCAAGGCTTTGGATTGATGATGTTGGTGGACATTGTGAACATGAGCCCTTGGCTCATTTAGGGAAGTGTTCTTACTGTCGCAATGAGTGTTTCTGTAGTGGGAAGTCTCCCACAGGTTGTGAGTTCATGTGGTCAGTCTGTGGTGAATGTCCTTGAAGAAGGCCCTATGTGTTACATTGGAAGGATGGTGTAGTATATAAGTGTGTATGACATAGGAGTGCCTCAGGAATGGACATGTCATTTGTACGGGATGTGTGTCTGTGTATATGTGTTGGTGTCTGCTTGGGGGAATCTATTATATAAAGGAGGTCCCGTTATGGAACGACCGTCCCAAACAGAGAAACCTTACAAGGCAGAGACACCAAATCAGCCCACATACACACAAAACCACACTTGGTATGTTTACCACCACCCCAAAAAACAAAAAATTAAACAACACGACCAAAAAAACCAAAAAAAACCCACTGGACTACAACTCCCATGATGCCTCACACCACACCCTTCTGGCAGTTTAGAATGTCGGAATGCTGGTGGACGGGAGGGAGGGAGAAGAGGCAAGGGGAGCAAGGACTGATACAGAAAGGGGAGGAATGGCAGGAAGGAGGGAAAGGAAAGAAGGAAGAGAGGGAAGGAAGGAAGGAGAGGAGAAGAAAGGAAAGAAGGATAGAAGGAAGAATGGATGGAAGGAAGGAGGGGAGAAGGAAGGAAAAAGGAAGGATAGCAGGAAGGAGGGGAGGGGAAAGGAAGGAAAGGATAGAAGGATGGAGTGAAGGAAGGAAGGAAAGAGGGTAGAAGAAAGGAACACAGAAACACATACACACACACATATATATACATGCACAGAAATATACAAATATACACATACACACATACATAAACACACCTGTACTTACACACATCAACACATATACACGCATACACATATACATGACTACACACACAGTCCCCAAGTTAAAAAAAACCCACAGCAACGCGTGGCCGGGACAGCTAGTTTGTGTATATATTGAGAGATGTAGGTGTATGTGTGTGCCGGCATATCATTTTCAGTCTTGTCCAAGTTTTGTAGAAGTGATATTGTTGTTATAATTCTTAAGCCTAGGGAGTTGGAAGGGATTTGCAACGGGCATGTAGTAGTGTCTTCTATTGTTCTGCCAGGCAGGGGGGAAGATGTAATCGTGGATTGCGTGTCACTGTGATTATGAGTTGGGTTAGACCAGGGGTGCTCATTAGGTAGCTCGGGAGCTACTAGTAGATCTTCGGCCCTCTTCCAGGTGATCTTCGGGCCTCACCAGCTGGATGGGGCGCTCCTGCCATGCGTGTGCACACCCTGCGCGCACGCGCACTCCTGCTGCTGGCTTCTGCTCTTGCGGTGCTTCTTTTGCCTGCGGGGCATTGCAGGAAGAAGGAAGCACGAGGCGGGACCTCTGGATGGAGCGCCCTGCCTCTCTCTCAACCAGAAGCAGCTGTGCAGCCTCCGTTGCCGACGAGACAGGCAGGGCGGAGCGCTCCCTCTGGATGCCCCACCTCGTGCTTTCTCCTTCCTGCATTGCCCCGCAGGCGGAAGAAGCGCTGCGCGGGCAGAAAACAGCAACAGGAGCATGCGCGGTGGCATGAGCACGCGGAGGCGGGAGCGCACGGGAGCACACGGCAGCGGGGGCAGGCAGATCTTTTGGACTTGGTTGCTTTAAGAGTAGCTCGCATGCTGAAAAAGTGTGAGCACCCCTGGGTTAGACTATTGGAGGGGAACTCCAAAGGCCATGTAGTCCAGCCCCCTTGCCGCCAATCAGGGAGAAGGAGTTCAGAACAGTAAATGTAGTTTTCTGTTGGTTTGGTGGGCATGGGCCTACAGATGTGTAGTGCAATGTAAAGCCACTTACAATACGGTGTGAAGAAGAGGATAGTCTGCGAAGAGGAGAGCTGCAGTCTGCAGTTTCGCAGGGGAGGGGTGCCCTGAGGAGTGTGCGCCGAGCCGTTTTGAACAGCCGTGCCACACGTTGTTCTTTCGTGGCACGTGCGCAGCTCCGGATTGGCCGGGGCACACGCGCGTGCTCCTCGGGAGGTCTGCGTTGTTCCTGGTAGTGTTGTTGGTGAGCTGCGCGCGGGACCCCTGGCGGCGAACTCCCAGCTTGAAGGTTTTTCTTCTTGTTCTCTGTGGTGGTGGGGGGGGGAGGGCCCAGGGTGCGTGGGCTGTATGTCTGCACATGCACCATACAGCATTGGGATGGTGGATCATGGGAATTGTATTTCCCTGTTTTTTGGGGGTTTGACTGTTTTGTTTGAGTTTTGGGGGGATTTTCCGGTGCTTAACATACCCTGTTCCGGGGTGGGGGGTTGGGGGGTTGTGGCTTGATTTGGTGTTTCTGCATTCAGGGGTTTCTTTGTTTTTAAGCCTAGAGACCCGACATGAAGAAATTTATATATATAGATTACACCAGGGCGGGTTGTGGCCTGATTTGGTGTTTCTGCGTTCAGGGGTTTCTTTGTTTTTAAGCCTAGAGACACGACATGAAGACATTTATATATATAGATTACACCAGGGTGCCATAACTCTCCGTTTCTATTATCATAAGGTGTGTCTTCTTTAACCCATACTGAAAGATGGCATATTAAGAAAACAGATGGAAAGGTAGAATGGCAATGTAAAGAGGGCAGGTTGAGCTCATAGTCATTGCAGACACCATCATGATGGTTCACTTTATTAAAAACTTTAATGAGATGTGATAAAGGTAAAGGTGAGTGAGATTTTTCTGTACAAAATAACTTCAAAATGCCTAGAACTGCATTCCGAACCATTCAATCAGAATGAGAAACTATGGTTGCTTGTGAAGAGGCAGAAAAGTTAGATTTTGGACTCCAGCTCCTAGAAGATGCCAGACAGCATGACCTGCTAGCTGTGGGGTTCTGGAGGCTGTAATCCTATCCAAGTACTAATCGGGGCTAACACTGCTTAGTGTTCAAGATCAGACAGGATCGAGTGCCTTTAGCCCATTTCAGCAATACTTACTTGCAAATGGATGGTTTCCCTCTCAGTTCCATTATGTTTTCTATACTACACAGACACTTTTGTTCGGAAAGAAGGCAAGATGATGGGGGTGTTTGAAGTGTTCTAATACCCAAATGACTAATGCTTCAGCGAACTCTCAAGGCTGGAAAAGAAGCACCCAGAGACTCTTAAGATGTCTTTAAAACGTTAGTACTCTGTACTTTAAACTTTTAGCAGCATTATTCATTTTAAAATTTCACATCTGTCCTCTTTCACATCTTAGACTTCTGTTGCCAATACTTATGATTAGTATGCCTATTCCTACGAGATTTGGATTTCATTATTACATGCTGAAATGGGGTGAATACAGAGAAAGGAGGAAACAAACAATTTATTTTCACTATTTCACTAGTACAGTAGTGTCTCGCTTATCCGAGACACTACTGGTAGGAGCCTAAATATCTTGAAGGCACCTGACCCTATCTGATTTTCAAAGTTAGGCACAGTCAGGTCTATTCAATACTTGGATATGGGGCCACCAAGGAATATGAGATTTTGGAAGTTATATTTCAGAAGAAAGCAATAGAAAAACTAGTATTCCTTGCTTAAGAAAATCTAATGAAATGGTATTGTCATAATTTCACAGATGACTTGAAGGCACACCTATATGCACAAAGCACCTACAATCAAAGAGCATCCTGAACTCTTGCAACAATGGAATTGAACCAAACTTGGCACATAGAACTCTCATTACCAACAGAAAGTACTGAAAGCGTTTGCTTGGGAATTGACCTTGAGTTTGGAAGTTGTAGTTCACCTACACCCAGAGAGCACTGTGGACTCAAACAATGTTATGTTGTTGTTTGTTTTCTATCCAGAATCACAATGTTGGAAGGAGGCTCACCACTTTAAGGTCCCTAAAACAGGCATGGGAAAACTTCGGCCCTCTGGGTGCTTTGGACTTCAACTCCCACCATTCCTAACAGCCTGAGGCCCTTTCCTGCTTAAGTGACTGAGGGGGGAAAGTAAAAGGGCCTGAGGCTGCTAGGAATGGTGGGAGTTGGAGCCCAAAACACCTGGAAGGTCCAAGTTTGCCCATGCCAGCTTTCGACAGAGACCTCTTTCTCCCCCTTCCCCTTCGCGCCCTTTCTTCCCCCTCCTGCCGAACACTTACTTTTTCTTGCCGCTTCTGCTGCCATTTTGATCCGAGGGGGCAGCGTGAGCGTATTCAGGGGGGGAGGGGGGAGGAAAATGTGGGACGAGTCTGCGCAGTAGCGTGAGCAAAGCAAGGCAGAGCGAGCAGAGCGAGGCTGGGAAGAAGGGAGCCCGAGTGGAGAAGAAAAAGTGTTCGGCAGGAGGGGGAAGAAAGGGTATTGGAGGTTCCAATTTCCCACGGCACACCTGATGATCGCTCAGGGCACACTAGTGTGCCACAGCACACTGGTTGGGAAACACTGGACTAAGGCACAGACCACAATATATGAATTGAATACATGAACTGACTTGGACATGATTTTACTTTGGCGAACAGCTTTTTAAATGTAATTTTAATGTGTATTTCGTAATTTTATTGTCGTTTTATGATGTTTAGATTTTAATGATTTTTTTGCTGCCTGTTGGTTTGAGTCCCTCTGCTGAGGTTGAGAAGATCAAAGTACAAAATTTTTAAATAAATAAATAAATAAATATTCTCTGGCAACTGTCTTGCATGTGTTGTTGACAAATATGTGTGTGCCACCAGTAGAGTACAAATTTTGTATCATATGAATTAGATCAGTGTTTCCCAAACAGTGTGCTGTGGCACACTAGTGTGCCGTGAGCAATCATCAGGTGTGCCGTGGGAAATTGGAACCTCCAGTACCCTTCTTTAGTTGGTAATGAGAGTTCAATATGCCAAGTTTGGTTCAATTCCATTGTTGCAAGAGTTCAGGGTGCTCTTTGTTTGTGTGTTATCTATAAATCCCAGAATCCCGAACACTTTTTCTTCTCCACTCGGGCTCCCTTCTTCCTACCCTTGGTCAGGATGATCTTTGATTGTGTGTGAACTATAAATCCCAGAAACTGTAACTCCCAAATGTCAAGGTCTATTTTTTCCCAAACCCCCTCTGTGTTCACATTTGGGCATATTGAGTATTCATGCCAAGTTTGGTCCTGATCCAACATTGTTTGAGTCCACAGTGCTCTCTGGATATAGGTGAACTACAACTCCAAAACCTAAGGTCAATGCCCACCAAACTCTTATAGTATTTTCTCTTGGTTATGGGAATTCTGTGTGGGAAGTTTGTGTCTTTCTGCCATTCCTGCCAGGATATCTATGTTGTGTTCATCGAAACACGTCCAGGTTTCACACTGAGTGTATAAATACATTTAAAAACATATTAACTATATGTATGACTGTGTTAGAGTGTCATTCTGTGTCATTTTGGTTGGTAGGATTTTGTAAATGTAAAAAATATGCCGCGGCTCAAAAAAGGTTGAAAAATACTGAATGAGATTCTTCCCCCGCCTCCTCCCAGCAGGTGGAGATTTAGTCCTGATGTAAGAGAGCAGCTCTGAACACAGACTTTTCTTTTTCCGTAGCACGAGGGGAAGGTTTGATGCTGGGATACTTTAGAGAAGGCACAAACCTTCTGTTAGAAATTTCGGGACAAAACTAAAAGCATTTGAACATTCTCCGATTCTTTCCCCTGGAGCAGTGCACGACAGCAGGCGGCTTCAAATCTCTCAGTCAGTCAGATTGTTCAAGAAGGATTTTTTATTCATCCAGGCAACTCAGAATGCTATTGAATTACCAGTAGCAATAGATCCTTAATGAAATCAACCAATTTCCTTTTTCCTTTTAATTATGTCAGAGCTTACCATCAGCCTCGGACGAAAAGCAACCAACATTTGAAAAGCTACAGACTTTTGGACTTATTTAAATTTAAATGCCTGCAGGACAGGTGGCAGAGCTGGAGAATTCATGTTGCAACCAAAAGGAACAAGATGAGTGAGCCAAGACCCTCAGGTAGGAGAAGGGATGTTTGGGCAGCAGGAAAGGTGTGTGCATGTGTGTGTGTGTGTGTGGGGGGGGGATATTATGGGATAAGAAAGAGAAAGCACCAGTGTGATGAGGCGGTTATTTATATGTTAATCACATGTTTGTTTATGTATTTAGAAGGGACATTCTTTGTTAGCTGCAGAGAGTGAGCCGTGGAATGTTCGCAGCAGCGAGCTGTAAGCAGAGGCTGTTGCCATGACAACAGAGGCCACTCTGGCTTTAGAATGTTCAGTGTGAATTTGACAGTTGGAGAATGTCAGTTGGCCAGCAGCTGTGAGCAGAGTTAGTTGGGAATTAGCAGTTGCTGAAGCTGCAAGCTGTCTGAAGGAGCTGCAGTGTGCAGTTCAGTTCTGTGTGTGGGTTGAGGGAAACCCAAGTGTGTGGGTTTAGAGAAACCCAGGTTAAGGACAGAGTTTAGTCCTAGGGTTGAGAGTAACCCAGTATTAAGTAGTTACTTGTGTGTAACTGTATCAGGGGAAATACCCCAGTGTTATATTGTTTAATATTGCACGTTTGTACCTCTTCGGAGTAATTTTGAAACCACCTAAGCTTTGAGCCCATTTGTGTAAAATAAACTGTTAAACACTTTCAACAAGACATCTGTGGAAGTCGTTTATTCACAAAGACCCTCACATCTAGTGGTCAAGCATTGACAAATGGTGGCAGCAAAAGTTAATTAATAATAAACAAGCAAAACATTGAGTATTGGTGGCAGTGGTCAGTCGCCCACAGTGAATCTAGTACGAGGCTTTTGGAACCTCTTCACATTTGGTGGCAGCGGTGGGATTAAAGGATAGCCTGCCCTGCCACGGTTCGAAAAGTAAACGGGGTGAAGTTTCATCCTTTACCACAACCAGATAATTCCTGGGAGTGAAATAAAGGTTTGGAAAGATGGAATGATAACAGGGAATAAAAGGAGGGATAAATAAAGGTATATGGAGGAGAAGATCGGGAATAGGGGGACTATGTCCTCTGCATATAGACTGTGGAACCATGGTATGTATTTGCCAGCCAGGGGCAGCTTACTGTTCTAGCTTATGGTTGTAAAGCTACTGTAAGTAGTAAAGAAACCTGACAAGGAAAATAACTCATTTGGAATGTGATATAAGAGTTTCTATAGATACCGTGGAATGAAAATGTATAAATAAATGGCTACAGGAGGAAATCAAACGCAAACAATCCCTAGGAGGAAAAATTATTAAATTGAAGCTATCATACTTTGGGCAATAACATTAGACACATTAGAAAAGATGGCATTGCTTGGTAAAGTGGAAGGCAGTAGGAAAAGAGGAAGACCACATAGTTCAGCTCAGTTAGGCCAGGGCTGCCCAGGAAGTCGATCGCGATCGACGAGTCGATCGCGAGTCCAAATGCAATCGATCGCAGCCGGATGGGGTGGTTCTGCCCTGCGCGCACGCGCGCTCCTGCGCCCGCCTTCAGGCCACGCAGCGCTTCTTCTGGCCATGGGGCATTGCGGGAAGGAGGGAGTGCATGCTCCTGCTGCCCCCTTCCGGACATGCGGCACTTCTTCTGGCCGCAGGGCATTGCGGGAAGGAGGGTGTGCGTGCTCCTGCCGCCCCCTTCTGGCCGTGCGCCGCTTCTTCCAGCCGCGGGGCATTGCGGGAAGGAGGGAGCGCGCACTCCTGCCACCCCCTTCTGGCCGCGCGGTGCTTCTTCCGGCCGCACAGTGCTTCTTCCAGCCGTGGGGCATTGCGGAAAGGAGGTAGCACGAGGCAGGGCCTCCAGAGGCCCCGCCTCATGCTCCCTCCTTCCCGCAATGCTCCGCGGCTGGAAGAAGCGCCGCGCGGCCAGAAGGCGGCGCCAGGGGCGCGCGGCAGGTAGATCTTTTCAACTTGGTTGTATTAAAAGTAGTTCGCATGCTGAAAAAGCATGGGCACCCCTGAGTTAGGCGATCCATCGTTGTCCGAGTATGATGGCCCTCCAAGTGTTGTGTCTTGATGGTGAGTCCATAGGTGACTGTGGAGCCTTATTCTTCACCTGCAGTGAGGTCATCAGTTTCCAGGTGGAAGGCAGCCCCGGTCAGGGTTGACTTGATGTACCTTCCTCTTGACATGTTTCTCCCTTTCCCCTCCATTCATAACTGATGGTTTGACTCAGCCAATTCGCAAGCCTTTAGCAAGCCAGCTAATAACAGGATGTCTCGGAGGTCTCCAATTCATAGAGAGGTCCCCATTTGACTTCACCTCATCAATGGACAAGAACATGGGGTGTGGTGGAAGTGGGTCATTGGATGCGGAGACCACAGCAGTACACATTTGGAAATAAACTGAGAGGGTGAAGGTTGAAATACATGAAACTAGGGATGTCAGTACTAGGTAATGGGTCTTTTTTTAATCACAGCATCACACAATACTGTAATCACTCCAGTCTGCCCATAAAGACCTGTTCCTAAACCATTCATTCCACGCATCTGAGGAAGCAGACTTCGGGTGCATCTACACTGTAGACTTATTGCAGTTTGACTGCCATGGCTCAAGCAGGGCCGGATCTTACATTACGCGAACTACGCGCCTGCGTGAGGTGCCACATGGGTCCCTCTTAATTGTGGGGTCCCCCAAGGGGCTATCCTCTCTCCTCTGTTATTTAACATCTACATGCGTCCACTGGCCCAACTGGTGCGTAGCTTTGGTCTGGAGGATGGAAGGCCAGCCGGACTCTGTACCCGATTATTTCCATCAGTGCCTTGAAGCCGTGACTGGGTGGCTACGGGCCAGCAGGTTGAAGGTGAACCCGCCGAAGACGGAAGTCCTGTGGCTGGGTCGCCCGGGGGAGGGGGGTGAGCTCCAGCTGCCAATAATGGACGGCGAGGTGGTTAGCCCGTCGGCCCTGGTTAAAAGCCTGGGGATCCAACTGGACCTTCTGCTGACGATGGAGGCTCAGGTCTCCACCATGAGCAGAGCGGCGTTTTTCCATCTGCGCCAGGCTAGGTGGCTGGCGCCCTACCTTTCTGGTGGCGACCTAGCCACAGTAATCCAGGCAACGGTCATCTCGAGACTGGACTACTATAACACCCTTTACATTGGCCTTCCTTTGTTGGTAATCCGGAAACTTAAAGTGCAAAACGCAGCAGCTCGACTACTGGCTGGTGTGGCACTATTGTGTCACATTACCCCAGTCCTACGGCGTTTGCACTGGCTTCCCATCGAGTACCGGATTGCCTTCAAAGTGCTGGTGTTAACCTTTAAGGCCTTGCATGGCCTGGGGCCAGTGTACCTGAAGGACCGCCTCTCCCTGCACATTCCCCAGAGACCACTACGGTCCATGGATCAAAACCTATTGGAGGTTCCATCACTTAAGATCTGCCGCCTTTCATCAACGCGGCAGCGTGCTTTCTCTGTAGTAGCGCCTACCCTTTGGAACGCCCTCCCAGAGGAGGCTCGAGCAATAACTGATCTACAGGCCTTCCGGAGGGCCTGCAAGACCAATCTCTTTAGACAGGCGTTTAACCTTTAAGGCTGTCAAATTCCACTCTGCCTCAATCTGTTTTATTATGTTTTTAATTATGTTGATTATGTTGTTCGTTGATGTAAACCACCCTGAGCCTCTTTGGGAAGAGTGGTATATAAATCGAAACAATAAATAAATAAATAAATAAAAATATTCAGGGGCACATCCACCCGCCAAATGCCCCTTCTCAGTCTCCGGCCCCGTGGAAGGCGGCCTGCCCACGCTGCACCAAATGCGCAGACCAGCTGGCTCCGCGCATGCGTACCCTTCATGAGGCCAGAGACCAAGGAGGGGTGCCCAGCAGCTGGATGCGCCCCTGAACATGTGAATAATATTCTACCTTTTATTTTTCCGTGATTGGGGGGGAATAATGTTCGCTTACCATTTAAAATTATCTTAGTCCGGCCCTGGGCTCAATACTGTCAGCGTGTGTGACAAATACTATGGAATCATGAGAGCTGGAGTTTGGTGAGGCACCAGCACTATTTGTCTAAAGACCTTGTTTGCCATAAATCTGAAACAACTTGAAGGCACACAAGTAGTAGTAGAAAGAAAGAGAATGGAAGTAACAAAACTCCGTACCAGGCTGAGACCAAGGTTTGGACAGAACCACAAGCCCCAAAGTGTCTAACATGACTACCTGAAAACTTCTATTGCCATTATCTACTGCTGATTTATCATCAGTCTATGAATGACAAGGACGCAAAATCCAATGATTATATCAATAATTTCTGCATCCTGGTCTGGGAGCTGAATGGAAAAGACAGAATTCTTTCATTCCAGCAGGAATATCCTGTAAAATAGATGTAATTAAAGTATGACATCTCCCTTGGTAATGTTGCCTGGTAATGTTGTTCTAAGTTGTCTGTTATGGCAACCTCATACATTTCATAGGGCTTCCGTAGGCAATAATAAGAATGACGCATGTGTAGTGTAGGTACTTTCAAGCTGCTTTGTGATGACTATGAATTTCATATAGCTTCCTGGAGCAAGAGATACCCAGGCGCAATTTGGGCAAATCGGTAGTTACTGAAAAGGACATTCAAGCGCCACCTCGGAGTTGGTTGAGGTAGGCAGGATTTCCCTGGGTACTGGTTGTGGGGGGTCGGGAGCAGGTCAGGGTTTTTGCCCTCCCTTCTGCTCGAGATCCCCATGTACAACTGGTGGGCCACTGTGTGATACAGAATGCTGGACTAGATGGGCTGAGGTCCGATTCAGCATGGCTCTTCTTATGTTCTTATGTTCCTCTTACATATAGCCTCCAAGCTCTTGCTGTCCCTAAGTGGCATCCCATCCTATACTATTCAGGGCTGACACTTCACTTCCACGATCGGATGGGGCCTGGTGCATTTAAGCTGATAATGACCTCTGTATAAATATATAGAACTTTTTAGGATGATATGTATGTCTATGAGTATGATTTCATCATGTATTTCATAGGAATTTCTTAGGCAAGGAACACCCAGAAGTGGTTTTGCCAGTTGCTTTATCTCAGATACAGCCTTCAGTATTCCTTGGTAGCAGGGCCGTAGCCAGGATTTTGTTTCGAGGGGCTGAGTTTGGTTCGTGGGGGGGGCTGAGACTGGGTGGAAGAGGGTCTACCCTAGCAAATCTTTTGTATTGTTATCCCAATTACCCCATTAATGTGGGATATAATGAGCATGGTGATCAGATCATGATATGAATAAACATAACAGTTTAAATAATGTACCAGTAAGGCCTTTTCGCGGACCACCCTGAGAATTTGGGGGCTGAAGCCCCCTTAGCCCCCCCTCCCCTGGCTACATGCCTGCTTGGTAGTCAAACTTTTGTACAGTGGCACTTATTTCACATGCCAGTAAGGCAATGCTCCTGCAAGGTAGACTCCAACAATACATAGAGAGAGAGTTGTCAAGCTGAGTTTAGAAAAGGCAGAGGAATGAGAGACCAAATTGCCAATATCCGCTGGATAATAGAGGAAGGCAGGGAGTTTCAGAAAAATATCTATTTCTGTTTTATAGACTACTAGCTTGGGGGCCTGGCGGTGCCTGGGTTATTTGAGAAAGGCATTGTGTGCCAAGGTTGGTCTTGGGTACTTCGAGTCCCATCATCCATGGTCCGGTGCAGAGGCGGAGTTACCAGCCGGCGCAGAAGCGGAGTTTCCAGCATGTGTGGAGGTGGAGCCTCCCTGCATGCTAGAAACTCCTCCTCCGTGCAAGCTGGTAACTCCGCCTCCGCGGCTGCTGGAAACACAGCAGATGCGGAGGTGGAGTTTACAGCTGCCACGGAGGCGGAGTTTCCAGCCAGTGGCGGTGCACCCTTGTGGATCTGGCACTCTCGGTGGGCGCCAGGCCTGTAGCCAGGGGGGCTAAGGGGCTTCAGCCCCTCGAAATTCTCAGGGTGGTCCGTGAAAAGGCCTTACTGGTACATTATTTAAACTGTTATGTTTATTTATATCATGATCTGATCACCATGCTCATTATATCCCACATTAATGGGGTTATTGGGATAACAATACAAAAGGTTTGCTAGGGTAGACCCTCTTCCACCCAGTCTCAGCCCCCGAACCAAACTCAGCCCCCCGAATCAAAATCCTGGCTACGGCCCTGGTGGGCGCCTACACTGCGTGGAGGCTTCTTGGGAGGAGAACAATAACCAATCTCAATAAAATAGTGAAGAGTAGATACATCACACTGGCAACGAAGATCCGCATAGTTAAAGCAATGATATTCCCTGTAGTAACCTATTGATGTGAGAGCTGGAACATAAGGAAGAACTGAGCGAAGGAAGAGAGATGCTTTTGAACTGTGGTGTTGGAGGAAAGTTCTGAGATCCAACCAGTGCATACTCCAGGAAATAAAGCCCGACTGCTCATTGGAGTGAAGGATAGTAGAGTCAAAGACGAAGTACTTTGGCCACATCATGAGAAGACAGGCCATGCTATTGAGAACACAGCTGCGCTGGGCAGGGCACGTCTCTAGGATGGAGGACCACCGCCTCCCAAAGATACTACTCTATGGTGAACTCGCCATGGGGCAGTGCAAGAGAGGCGCCCCAAAAAAGAGATACAAGGACTCCCTGAAACAACATCTCAGGCTTGGCCAGATTGATGACCAACAATGGTCCACGCTGGCTTCACACCTTGATTTGTCTAGTCCATGAGCTGCTTTTTGCTGACGATGCTGCCCTTGTCACCCATTCAGAAGCAGCCCTGCAGCGCCTCACATCCTGCAGAGCTGTTTGGGCTGGAAGTCAGCCTGAAGAAAACGGAAGTCCTCTACCAGCCCGCACCACAGGAAGAACACCATCATCCCCACATCAGCATAGGCAAATCTGTGCTTAAGTCCGTCCAGCAGTTCACCTCCCTGGGAAGCATCTTGGCTTCAGATGCCAAGATTGATAAAGAGATAGATCACAGATTAGCAAAGGCATATAGTGCATTCAGAAGGCTTCACAAAAGAGTCTGCAGCAACAAGCACCTGAGGCAAAGCACCAAAATCAGTGTGTACAGAGCTATCGTCTGTCTATTCTCCTGTATGGGTCTGATAGGCGACTGGCACCCTACCTGTCCAGGAACGACCTGGCCACGGTGATCCAAGCGACGGTCATCTCAAGGCTGGATTACTGTAACGCCCTCTACGTTGGCCTTCCCTTGTCGACAATCCGTAAACTCACGCTAGTGCAGAATGCCGCTGCTCGCTTGCTGGTGGGAGCACCAGTGAGGGAGCACATCACTCCCATCCTCCGGCAACTGCACTGGCTTCCTATTGAGTACCGGATTGCCTTCAAGGTGTTAGTTTTAACTTTTAAGGCCTTACACGGTCTAGGGCCTGCGTACCTGAGGGACCGCCTTACCCCGTATGTTCCCCCGAGATCACTCCGTTCTGAGAAACAGAATTTGCTACTTGTGCCATCAATCCGCTCCTGCCACCTGTCCACAACCAGGCAGAGAGCTTTCTCTGTGGCGGCTCCAGCGTTATGGAACTCCCTTCCTGATGACACCCGAGCGATCCCAGAGCTTGGCCCCTTTCGAAGGGCTTGCAAGACTGCCCTTTTCAGATTGGCTTTCAATTAGTCTGGCTTGTTTAGCGTGCTTTGTAACCTTGAATTTTACCTGTAACCGTTTTCGTGTTTTATATTTTATTGTATGGCTGCATGTTTTGTTATACGCAGCTTGTTTTATTGTATGTTGTGATCCGCCCTGAGCCTGCAGGGAGGAGCGGAATATAAGACTGAATAAATAAATAAATAAATACATGGGTCACCTATCGCCAACACGTACGACTCCTCGAACGCTTTCATCAGCGCTGTCTCCGCACATTCCTAAATATACACTGGACCGACTATGTGACGAATGTTGCTGTCCTTGAGCAAGCAGGGATCACCAGCATTGAGGCCATGCTATTGAGAACACAGCTGCGCTGGGCAGGGCACGTCTCTAGGATGGAGGACCACCGCCTCCCAAAGATACTACTCTACAGTGAACACGCCACGGGTCAGCGCAAGAGAGGCGCCCCCAAAAAGAGATATAAGGACTCCCTGAAACAACATCTCAGGCTCGGCCAGATTGATCACCAACAATAGCCCACCCTGGCCTCACATCGGGAGGAATGGAGACACACTATCCACAATGCTGCGGCCTCTTTCGAGAAGGCACGCCAAACGGGTCTCGACAACGCGGAAAGAACCACAACTTGGAAACAACATCACCCAGGGAGACTTTCTGCTGTGCTTTCTGCAACCGGACTTGCCTATCTCAGATTGGCCCTCTTAGTCATCAACGCGCTTGTAAAAAGCGTGGGGTGAGTCCTTCCTAAGAATCTTCGTTCGCGAAGTAATGCCAGAGAGAGAGAGAGAGAGAGAGAGGAGCGAGAGAGAGGGAGAACTTTCTGTGAGAGCTGTTCAGCAGTGGAACTCTCTGCCTCGGAGGATGGTGGAGGCTCCTTCTTTTAAGGCTTTTAAGCAGAGGCTGGATGGCCATCTGTCAGGGGTGCTTTGATTTTCCTGCTTCTTGGCAGAATGGGGTTGGACTGGATGGCCCAAGAGGTCTCTTCCAACTCTTTTGATTCTTTAAAGTGAAGGAGAGTGTGTGAGGTGGGATGGAGGCTCACGCCAGCTAGTCCCTTCAAGACATGAGGGTTCTGTGTAGGAAGTTTGACCGAATTCTATCACTGGTGGGGTGCAAGGGGCTCTTTGATTGTAGATGAACTATAAATCCCAGCGACTACAACTCCCAAATGTCAAGATCTATTTGCCCCAAACTCCACCTTTCTTCACATTTGGGTATATTGAGGATTCGTGTCAAGTGTGATCCAGATCCATCCTTGCTGAGCCTATAGTGCTCTCTAAATGTAGGTGAACTACAACTCCCAAACTCAAGGTCAATGCCCACCAAACCCTTCCAGTATTTGCTGTTGGTCATGGGAGTTTTGTGTTCCAAGTTTGGTTCGATTCCATTGTTGGTGAGTTCAGAATGCTCTTTGATTGTAGGTGAACTATAAATCCCAGCAACTACAACTCCCAAATGTCAAGATCTACTTTCCCCAAACTCCGCCAGTGTTCACATTTGGGTATATTGAGGATTCGTGTCAAGTGTGGTCCAGATCTATCCTTGTTGAGTCTATAGTGCTCTCTGGATGTAGGTGAGCTACAACTCCCAAACTCAAGGTCAATGCCCACCAAATCCTTCCAGTATTTGCTGTTGGTCATGGGAGTTTTGTGTTCCAAGTTTGGCTCGATTCCATTGTTGGTGAGTTCAGAATGCTCTTTGATTGTAGGTGAACTATAAATCCCAGCAACTACAACTCCCAAATGTCAAGATCTACTTTCCCCAAACTCCACCAGTGTTCACATTTGGGTATATTGAGGATTTGTGTCAAGTGTGGTCCAGATCCATCCTTGTTGACTCTATGGTGCTCTCTGGATGTAGGTGAACTACAACTCCCAAACTCAAGGTCAATGCCCACCAAACCCTTCCAGTATTTGCTGTTGGTCATGGGAGTTTTGTGTTCCAAGTTTGGTTCGATTCCATTGTTGGTGGAGTTCAGAATGCTCTTTGATTGTAGGTGAACTATAAATCCCAGCAACTACAACTCCCAAATGACAAAAATCAACCCACAACAGGGGTCACCGCAACATGAGGAACTGTATTAAGGGGTCGCAGCATTAAGGAAGGTTGAGAAACACTGCTTTAAAGTGAAACAGGGGAAAGAAAATCCGGATTATCTGCTTTGAACCGGATCATATGGCAGTGTAGACTCACATAATCCGCTTCAAAGCAGATCATGAGGAAGATCTGACTTGATTGTTCTGGGTTATATGGCAGTGTAGAAGGGCCCACATAGAAAGAGGGAGGGCCTTCCTTCCACACAGCCCGACATCCCAAAATATCAAGGCTGGAAATCCTTAAGGGCTTTCACAAACTTGAGGCGAGGCAACAACAACTATTATTATTATTATTATTATATCCCCTGACAGGAATATGAGGGGTGTTCACAAACTTGAGGGGAGACAACAACAACAACTATTATTATTATTATTATATCCCCTGACAGGAATATGAGGGGTGTTCACAAACTTGAGGGGAGACAACAACAACAACAACTATTATTATTATTATATCCTCTGACAGGAATATGAGGGGTGTTCACAAACTTGAGGGGAGACAACAATAACAACTATTATTATTATTATATCCCGACAGGAATATGAGGGGTGTTCACAAACTTGAGGGGAGACAACAACAACAACAACAACTATTATTATTATATCCCCTGACAGGAATATGAGGGGTGTTCACAAACTTGAGGGGAGACAACAACAACAACTATTATTATTATTATTATTATATCCCCTGACAGGAATATGAGGGGTGTTCACAAACTTGAGGGGAGACAACAACAACTATTATTATTATTATTATTATATCCTCTGACAGGAATATGAGGGGTGTTCACAAACTTGAGGGGAGACAACAACAACTATTATTATTATTATTATATCCTCTGACAGGAATATGAGGGGTGTTCACAAACTTGAGGGGAGACAACAACAACAACTATTATTATTATTATATCCCCTGACAGGAATATGAGGGGTGTTCACAAACTTGAGGGGAGACAACAACAACTATTATTATTATTATTATTATATCCTCTGACAGGAATATGAGGGGTGTTCACAAACTTGAAGGGAGACAACAATAACAACTATTATTATTATTATTATTATTATTATATCCCCTGACAGGAATATGAGGGGTGTTCACAAACTTGAGGGAAGACAACAACTATTATTATTATTATTATTATATCCCCTGACAGGAATATGAGGGGTGTTCACAAACTTGAGGGGAGACAACAACAACAATTATTATTATATATTATTATTATTATTATTATTATTATTATTATTATTATTATTATAGGAGAGGGCTTTCCTGGGAGCCCATCCCCGCCTCCCTTGCTGTGGCCCGGCTTCAGAGCTGAGGAAAAGGAGGCGGCGAGGCGAAAAACCCTCTCTCCTCTCCCTCTCAGGCCCAGTTCTGACGGAGAGGCCAGGGAGGAAGGGCTCCTCCTCCTCCTCGTTTGGGAGAGCTTTCCCGGCCTCCAAAGAAATACAGCAGCCGTGACGTGGAGCAGAGGGAGGCCGGCCTGGAAGGAGGAGGAGAGGCCGCTGAAGGAAGCAAGGAAGCAAGGGCCCCACGTTCGCCTGGCTGGCAGGGATGGAAGGTGAGAAAGAGCGAGGGAGGAAGGAAGGAAGGGGGGAAACAGCAGGCTCGCCCCCTTCCCTTCAGGAGGCGCCAAGGCCTCCAAACCCTATTGTTATTGTTGTTGTTATTATTATTATGCCTTTACACTGCCTTCATTTCTATTTCAAGGCTCCCCCCCCCCCTTCATAAAGCCCCTCATATTCCTATCAGGGAGTTGGTGGTTGTTGTTGTGGTTGTTATTCTCCCTCTCTTTCATGAACCCCCTTCTATTCCTGTCAGGAGCTTGTTGTTGTTGTTGTTGTTGTTGTTGTCTCCCCTCAAGTTTGTGAACACCCCTCATATTCCTGTCAGGGGATATAATAATAATAATAATTGTTTGTTGTTGTCTCCTCAAGTTTGTGAACACCCCTCATATTCCTGTCAGGGGATATAATAATAATAATAGTTGTTGTTGTCTCCCCTCAAGTTTGTGAACACCCCTCATATTCCTGTCAGAGGATATAATAATAATAGTTGTTGTTGTTGTTGTTGTCTCCCCTCAAGTTTGTGAACACCCCTCATATTCCTGTCAGGGGATATAATAATAATAATAGTTGTTGTTGTTGTCTCCCCTCAAGTTTGTGAACACCCTCATATTCCTGTCAGGGGATATATTGATAATAATAATAGTTGTTGTTGTTGTCTCCCCTCAAGTTTGTGAACACCCCTCATATTCCTGTCAGGGGATATAATAATAATAGTTGTTGTTGTTGTCTCCCCTCAAGTTTGTGAACACCCCTCATATTCCTGTCAGGGGATATATTGATAATAATAATAGTTGTTGTTGTTGTCTCCCCTCAAGTTTGTGAACACCCCTCATATTCCTGTCAGGGGATATAATAATAATAATAATAGTTGTTGTTGTTGTCTCCCCTCAAGTTTGTGAACACCCCTCATATTCCTGTCAGGGGATATAATAATAATAATAATAATAGTTATTGTTGTTGTCTCCCCTCAAGTTTGTGAACACCCCTCATATTCCTGTCAGGGGATATAATAATAATAGTTGTTGCTGTCTCCCCTCAAGTTTGTGAACACCCCTCATATTCCTGTCAGGGGATAAAATAATATTAATAATAGTTGTTGTTTTTGTCTCCCCTCAAGTTTGTGAACACCCCTCATATTCCTGTCAGGGGATATAATAATAATAATAGTTGTTGTTGTTGTCTCCCCTCAAGTTTGTGAACACCCCTCATATTCCTGTCAGGGGATATAATAATAATAATAATTGTTGTTGTTGTCTCCCCTCAAGTTTGTGAACACCCCTCATATTCCTGTCAGGGGATATAATAATAATAATAGTTGTTATTGTTGTCTCCCCTCAAGTTTGTGAACACCCCTCATATTCCTGTCAGGGGATATAATAATAATAATAATAATAATAATTGTTGTTGTTGTTGTCTCCCCTCAAGTTTGTGAACACCCCTCATATTCCTGTCAGAGGATATAATAATAATAATAATAATAGTTGTTGCTGTCTCCCCTCAAGTTTGTGAACACCCCTCATATTCCTGTCAGAGGATATAATAATATTAATAACAATACTAATAATAATTATTATTCTCCTGCCTCTACTTTCCTGGACTCTTCATAGTCCTGTCAGGGGATATAATAACAACAACAACAATACTAATAATAATTACTGTTATTCTCCTGTCTCTACTTTCCTGGACTCCTCAAATCCTGTCAGAGTTTTAATAATAGTTGTTGTTATTGTTGTTGTCTCCCCTCAAGTTTGTGAACACCCCTCATATACCTGTCAGGGGATATAATAATAATAATAATAATAACTGTTATTCTCCTGCCTCTACTTTCCTGGACTCCTCATATTCCTGTCAGGGGATATAATAATAATATAAACAATACTAATAATAATTTCTGTTATTCTCCTGCCTCTACTTTCCTGGACTCCACATATTCCTGTCAAGGGATATAACAACAACAACAACAACAACAATACTAATAATAATTACTGTTATTCTCCTGCCTCTACTTTCCTGGATTCCTCATATTCCTGTCAGTGGGTATAATAATAATAACAGTACTACTAATAATTACTGTTATTCTCCTGCCTCTACTTTCCTGGACTCCTTATATTCCTGCCAGGGGATATAATAATAATAATAATAATAACTGTTATTCTCCTGTCTCTACTTTCCTGGACTCCGCATATTCCTGTCAGGGGATATATTAATAATAATAACAATACTAATAATAATTACTGTTATTCTCCTGCCTCTACTTTCCTGGACTCCGCATATTCCTGTCAGGGGATATAATAATAATAATAATACAAACAATACTACTAATAATTACTGTTATTCTCCTGCCTCTACTTTCCTGAACCCCCCCCCCTAGTCCTGTCAGGGGATCTAATAATAATAATACAAACAATACTAATAATAATTACTATTATTCTGTCACCTCTACTTTCTTAGTGTCTTCATATTCCTGTCAGGATATTATTTTTATTTTTATACTCCTCCTTCGTCAATTTTCCCGCGCCCCTCATATTTCAGTTAGTGGAGATATAATAATAATAACAACAACAATAACTATTATTTTCCCACCTTTACTTTCTTAGTCTCCTCATATTCGTATTTGGATATTGTTGTTGTTGTAGTTGTTGTTGACCTCCCACCTCTGTTTCAGGAATTGATTGATCAGTCAGCCTTTCATTGTCATTTAATTACTTTATTTCATAGCATGTTTATTTCTCAGCATCACCCATGTGTCGTAATAGTGTGGGATTCTAAAAATATATATAATTCAAATATAATGTATTGTCGAAGGCATTCATGGCCAGAATTACTGGTTTGTTATGAGTTTTCTGGGCTGTATGGCCATGTTACAGAAGCATTCCCTACTGACATTTCGCCTGCATCTGTGGCAGGCATCCTTAGAGGTTGTGAGGTCCTCACAACCTCTGAGAATGCTTGTCATAGATGCAGGTGAAGCGTCAGGAGAGAATGCTTCTGGAACATGACCATGCAGTCCGAAAAACTCGCAACAAATCAAATATAATGCTTTGGGAGTAAACCCAACTATTAGGATTTCCTTATGGGTAAAGCTGGCCTGTTGTAGGGTGTATCTGCATTATAGAATTAATACAGTTTAACACCACTTTAACTGCCATAGCTCAGTAGTCTGGTGTCATAGGAACCGTAGTTTTACATGGTCGTTAGCCTTCTTTTCCAAATAATACTGGTGCCTCACTCAACTACAACTCCCAGCATTTATTTATTTATTTACACCATTTATATTCCGCCCTTCTCACCCCACAGGGGACTCAGGGCGGATCACAATGCACATATACAGGCAAACATTCAATGCCATTTGACATACAACATATACAGACACACATAGAGGCAATTTAACATTCCATCTTCTGGACACCAGGAGGAGCTGTCGCATTGCTTCATTCTTTTTGTGTGTACTTCCTGGAGATTTTATGGCCTCTTAAATCAGTAAATTAAGCCTCCCCACACAAGTCATACCTAAATTTCCTACTTGACAGATACAACTATCTTTCGGGTTGCAAAGGTCGACAACGAGCTACACAATTGGTCGAGAGCTCACCCCGACCCAGGCAGGCCTTGAACTCATGACCTACTGGTCAGTAGAGATGCAGCTGACACCTAGCCAGCTGCGCCACATTTCCGGTGCATTTTACAGCATAAATCAATAGCAGTTCAAATGGGGTCAAACTGCATTAATTCTACAGTGTAGATGCACCCATGTCCTCACAACGATTGTGTGAAGTAAGTCACAGGTTGATTTTGCCTCATTCAGTTTGGGTAGCAAAGTGCAACAAGCATACAGTGTAAAAATACATACTGGCTGTAATATAGTGAAAGATTGAATTCCAATAGGTGTAAGACATACTTCTGGATCTGCGTTGGGGAGAGTGCAGCTTAAATCTCCTCTCAGCCACAAAATTTACTGAGTGACCTTGACTTTGCCTTTTACAATCACCTGCTTCATAGGGTTGTGGTGAAGGTAGGGAAAGAGGATGTGTATGTCACCCAAGCTCCTTGGAGGAAGCAGGATAAATGTGTGTTCGCTTTTTTTCCTGTTTATATAGTATGTCTTTATCTAGCGTATGCGTCCGTTCTATTTATATACTGTATGTATTCTGGGCATAGTATTGGACTGGAGCACCGATAGTAAAATGTGAGTCAGCTCTATAATGCTCACCCAGCAAGCGTATAAATAAGGAAGAATTTTGATCAGGTTTTTCCAGGTCTGATATCCAATGCATATTTTAGCCAGTACTGTATTGCGACGTCCAAAATTAAGCCTCATGACCCACTGCTAGAAGTACAAATTTACAGAATGATTTAGGGCAGTGCTGTCCAACTTCTAACCGGCCAGGGCGGATTCCAGGTCACTGATGACCTGGGGGCCGGCCGGCCCCGGCCCTGGTCACGCCCCGGCCCCGCCCTGGCCCGCCCCGGCCCGCCCCCCAGCTGCCGGGAAGCTTTGGGAGAGAGGGGGAGGAGCCACGCGGCACCCCTCCCTTCCAAGGCATCCTAGCCACAGATGAAGCTGGCGGTTTCGCCGGCTTCAGCTGCTGCCGGGATGCCTTGGAAGGGAGAGAGACGCGCCAGGGGACCCCTCCCTTGCAAAGCATCCCGGCAGCTGCAGAAGCCGGTGCTGGCTTCAGCCGCTGCTGCGATGCTTTGCAAGGGAGGGGGTGCCGCCGGGGACCCCTCCCTGCAAAGCATCCCGGCAGCTGTAGAAGCAGGCGCTGGCTTCAGCCGCTGCTGCGATGCTTTGCAAGGGGGGGGTGCCGCCGGGGACCCCTCCCTTGCAAAGCATCCCGGCACCCGCAGAAGCTGGCGCTGGCTTCAGCCGCTGCTGCGATGCTTTGCAAGGGAGGGTGCCGCCTGGGACCCCCTCCCTGCAAAGCATCCCGGCACCCGCAGAAGCCGGCGCTGGCTTCAACTCCGCTGCTGCTGCGTGCTTTGCAAGGGGGGGGTGCCGGGACCCCCTCCCTGCAAAGCATCCCGGCACCCGCAGAAGCTGGCGCTGGCTTCAGCCGCTGCTGCGATGCTTTGCAAGGGAGGGGGTGCGGCCGACCCCCCTCCCTGCAAAGCATCCCGGCACCCGCAGAAGCCGGCGCTGGCTTCAGCCGCTGCTGCGATGCTTTGCAAGGGAGGGGGTGCCGGGGACCCCCTCCCTTACAAGGCATCGGCTCCAGCGAGACGGAGGGGGCGGTGCAGGGAGGAGGAGCGAGCTCTCTTCCTCCCTGCCCCGCCTCCCCCTCCCCCCCCGGCCGCCATTTTTTTAAAAAAATGGCAGCTGGGGGGCAGAGCTGGGGCCGTGCCCAACAGGCTGGGGGGCCGGATCCGGCCCCAGGGCCGCCAGTTGGACAGCCCTGATTTAGGGAATAGATTGTGTCCCTGTAGTTCAGTGTTTCTCAACCTTCCCAATGCCACGACCCCTTAATTCAGTTCCTCATGTTGTGGTGACCCCCAACCATAAAATCATTTTTGTTGCTACTTCATAACTGTAACTTTGCTACTGTTATGAATCATCATGTTAAATATTGGATGTATTTTCCTTCACCGGACCAGATTTGGCACAAATACCTGATACATCCAAGTTTGAATACTGGTGGGGTTGTGGGGTGGGGTGGGGTGTGATTTTGTCATTTGAGAGGCGTAGTTTCTGGGATATATAGTTCACTGACACTCAAAGAGCATTCTGAACTCCACCAACGATGGAGTTGAACCAAACTTGGCACACAGAACTCCCATGACTGACCAACAGAAAATACTGGGTTTGGTGGGCATTGACCTTGAGTTTTGGAGTTGTAGTTCACCTACATCCAGAGAGCATTGTGGATTCAAACAATGGTGGATCTGGACCAAACTTGGCATGAATAGTCAAGATGCCCAAAGGTGAACACTGATGAAGTTTGGGGAAAATAGACCTTGACATTTGGGAGTTGTAGTTGCTGGGATTTATAGTTCACCTACAATCAAAGAGCATTCTGAACCCCACCAATGATAGAATTGGGCCAAACTTCCCATACAGAACCCCCATGACCAATAGAAAATAATGTGTTTTCTGATGGTCTTTGGCGACCCCTCTGACACCCCCTGGCGACCCCCATAGGGGTCCCGACCCCCAGGTTGAGAAACACTGCTGTAGTTCCTTGTAAGCAACAAAACAAAGTAAGTGGGGGTTTTTTCCCTTTACCAAACAGACCCTGCAGCCCTATGCTGCAGAAATTCTTGGATGACACAGCCGCAGGCCCAGATTAACAGCTTTTTTGCGCCCTAGGCCACACTTTGGAATTGCGCCCCCTGTAAGCCAACCTCTACCGCACCCCACTTCTATCTCTCTCCCCTCCGCCTCACGCCGCCGCATCCTTCCCGTCCTGTGCCAATGGGGCTGAGGGGAAAGGTGTGCTCGCGCTGTCACTGAAGAGAAGGGAATGGGCCCCTTTGTGTGGCGGGAAGCGAGTTCGTTACCCCTCGGGAAGGAGGCAGAGGAGGGCGAGCGAGTGCCGCAGAGCCGAGGCCCAAAGGGATGGGGAAAGCCAGGCTGGGTCCAGAGCATGCTCTTCGTCCGGGGCAGCGGCTTCAGAGGCGGCCCCACATGCGGCTCATGGCCGAGCGGCTGCAGAGAGTCGGGGCCTTCCTTCGCCTCAGGCTCCCCTCCGGGCCTCCACGCCACACACCGCCCTTCTTTCCCGCGGCCTCCTCTTCCCTCAGCAGCCTGCGAAGGAAGCCACTCCGAAGCAGGCCAGGCCAGGTGCCCCCTCCCCTCAGGAGCAAAGCACTGGCTGAGAAGCAACGGTGTAGATGGATGGGCTGAGGCTGACGCGGCGAGCACGAGCGCTGCCTCCGTGGATCCTGGCCTTGGCTCTGCCTCCTTTTGGGTACCAGGCGGCAGGAGGCAATCACGGCACAAGTTTTGATTATTTTATAACATTTTTATTTTTATTTTTTTGGTCCGTGATCTGCGCCCCCCTCGGCTTGCGCCCCTAGGCCATGGCCTATGTTGGCCCTATGGATAATCCGGGCCTGCACAGCCGGCTTAGACCCCTTCTAGTCCGGTTTCCATTCTGGGCAGGGGACCGAGACTGTTTTGGTTACCATCGCAGACCAACTCTGTTGCCAACTTGACCGAGGCGGATCGGCGCTGCTAGTGCTTCTTGACCTCACTCCAGCATTTTGATACTGTTGATTATGATTTGGTGATACACCACCTCACCGTATGGGGAGTTCGTAGGCTGACCCTGAATTGGTTCAGCTCATTTCTCCGGAATCGGAGTAGAGTGGATGGGACAAGTCTCCGAGAGGCGCCCCCGTTACTATGGGGTGCCACAAAGGGCTATCCTTTCCCCTCTTTTATTTAACATCTATGTTCGACCGCTCGCTCAGCTGGTATGGAGTTTTGGACTGGAGTGTTGATGACACCCCGCTCCTTCTGCGTCTGGAGACTGGGGCAGTTTCAGTACCCAATAATTTCACCTTATGCCTTGAAACCGTGACTGGATGGCTGTGTGCTAGCAGGCTGAGGGTGAAGGTCTCCGCCATCAGCAGGCAAGCCAGCAGATCTTTCTGGGGATCCTGTGGCCTGGTCCATGCCATGGTCACCCGAGATTGGACTACTGTAACGCTCTTTACGTTGCGCCTGCTGACCCCTACCCTCGACAGGTGAGTCATATAACACCTATCCTGTGTCAGCTGCATTGGCCACAATTTTGGATGAACCCTTAAGACCTACGGGGCTGACATACCTTAGTGACCGTCTCTCCCCCTATCAACCCCAGTGGTCACCCCGATCTTCTCAAGAGAATCTCCTATATATATACCGGGCCCTAGAGAAATTCGCCTGGAGGTCACTAGGCGGAGAGCCTTCTCAGCTGCCGCCCCAAAACTGTGGAACTCTCTGCCACCCGACATCCGAGCCATGCGCGAATTGAGTTGTTTTACTGTCGCACTGAAGACTTGGCTCTTTGGCAGAGCATTTCATTAGTGGTTTTAATAATAATTTAAGTGTTTTAATGATTTATTCTGTAAGTCGCCCAGAGCACCATTGGTGGAGGGCGACTAAGCAAGTAATAAATTGATTGATTGATTGAATATATATTTATTCAGAAGTAAGCCCCAACAATTTTAATGAGACTTTGGGTATATTCTATAGCAGGGCTGCTCATTAAGTCGATCGCAATCGACCGGTCGATCTTTGGGCCTCACCCAGTAGATCTTCAGGCCCTAACCAGGTCAATCGCATTTCCTCCATCGTTGGTCCTCCTCACGCGCTAACTGCACGTTCCAAGTGAGCATGACTCGTCCCAGAGGCAGGATGGGGCGCTTCTGGGCATGCGCGCAGAGCGGCAGCCGCGCATCGCGTCATCAACGGCCACCCCCTCCTTTGCTCTGTGACGACACTGAGTGGCCGGAGAAGGAGGGAGGGAGGGGGAATGCAGAAGGGCAAAAAGAGGGGTGGGCGTGGATGACGTGATGGCATCCACGCCCACCCCTCTTGCTCTTCTGCATTCCCCCTCCCTCCCACCTTCTCCGGCCACTCAGAGTCATCACAGAGCAAAGGAGGGGGCGGCTGTGGATGATGCGATGCACGGATCGGCGCAGCGGGACTCCGGTGGCGATGGAGAGGCCTACGGGGGGGGGGGCGAGGCCTGGTGCAGCTCCCTTTCCCTGCCGCCCGGATAGGAAAGGGAGCCGCGCCCGGCCTCCCACCCCGCCCCCCCGTAGGCCTCTCTATTGCTGCCGGAGCCCCGACGCGTCGATCTGGGCGGGGCTCCGGCGGCGATGGAGAGGCCTGCAGGGGAGGCAAGGCGCTCCTCCCACCTCTCTCTCGCCCGGTTCCGCCATGAAGCCGGGCGAGAGAGGGGCGGTGGAGAGGAAGGCTGGGCCTGCGAAGGAAGGTGCGTGCACGCGCTTGTGCAAGGTGTTGTGTGCAGAAGGACGCTCGCACATAAGGTAGGTGATCTTTTTGACTTGGTTAATTTACAAGTAGCTCGCATGCTGGAAAAGTGTGAGCACCCCGGTTCTATAGTATAGAATTCTTGCAGATTGACACCACTTTAACTGCCATGGATTCAATGTTATAGAATCATGGGAACTGTAGTTTTACAAGGTCTTTTGTAACAAAAAGTACCAGTGCTGCACCAAACTACAACTTCTGTGATTACATAGCATAGAGCCATGACAGTTAAAGTTAAACTGCATTTATTCTATAGTGTTGATGCACTGTAGTGTATGCAGGATTGTGGCTTTAATTAGTATCCAGTTTAAAAGAGAATTTGACAGACATGCTTTTAATTCAGTTACTACTTGTATTTTATAAGGTGTTATTTGGAAAGAAAACCGTGTATTTTGAAATGTAATATATTATTAGTTAAAACGGTAGTATGTACATGTGTCATTGATTTGACAGCAAATCTCAATAAAAGTACCGTACGTGGGCACCGTTGTAAAACAGGTACTTGCTGTGCAGATTTCAGTCAAATATTTTATTTTGTATTTGCTTATTTGAACAATAATGAATAATTTCATCTTTCAAAGTTTTGGTATGCAAATAATTTGAAAAGGATAGAATTGAGTTACTATCTCTGTCTTTGTTATTGGACAAAATTATGTATTTTTTAAAAAAAAGTTTACAAGGAAGTTTTTTTCCTTTGTTTTTATGCTACAGTTGAGACTTGATTTGAGCTGTAATTTAATTATCTGCAATCAATTGTCCTTAGCAAATTAATAATAATAATACCCTTTATTCATATTCTGCCCTTCTCCCCTAGGGCAGTGTTTCCCAACCAGTGTGCCGCAGCACACTAGTGTGCCGTGAGTGATCATCAGGTGTCCCGTGGGAAATTGGAACCTCAAATACCCTTTCTTCCCCCTCCTGCTGAACACTTTTTCTTCTCCACTCGGGCTCCCTTCTTCCCAGCCTCGCTCTGCTCGCTTTGCCTCGTTTTGCTCACGCTGCCGCCATTTTGATCCAAGGGGGCAGCGTGAGCACGTTCAGGAGGGGAGGGGGGAGGGAAGAAGACATGGGGCGAGTCTGCGCAGTAGCGCCTGCACGGGTCACGTCTTCCTCCCTCCCCCCTCCCCCCCTGAAGAAGGGAGCCTGAGTGGAGAAGAAAAAGTAAGTGTTCGGCAGGAGGGGGAAGAAAGGGCGCAAAGGGGAAAGGGGAGGAAGAGGTCTCTATCG
The DNA here is from genome assembly GCA_030556195.1 of Anolis apletophallus. Lineage (NCBI taxonomy): Eukaryota > Metazoa > Chordata > Lepidosauria > Squamata > Anolidae > Anolis > Anolis apletophallus. Next base: position 185,834,692 of record JARBWK010000004.1, read on the forward strand.
AAAGCTGGCATGGGCAAACTTGGACCTTCCAGGTGTTTTGGACTCCAACTCCCACCATTCGTAGCAGCCTCAGGCCCCTTTCCTCCCCCCCCCCCTCAGCCACTTAAGCAAGAAAGGGCCTCAGGCTGTTAGGAATGGTGGGAGTTGAAGTCCAAAGCACCCAGAGGGCCGAAGTTTTCCCATGCCTGTTTTAGGGACCTTAAAGTGGTGAGCCTCCTTCCAACATTATGATTTTTGATAGAAAACAAACAACAACATAACATAACATTGTTTGAGTCCACAGTGCTCTCTGGGTGTAGGTGAACTACAACTTCCAAATTCAAGGTCAATTCCCAAGCAAACCCTTTCAGTACTTTCTGTTGGTAATGAGAGTCCATTGTTGCAAGAGTTCAGGATGCTCTTTGATTGTGTGTTAACTATAAATTGAGTAAGACCTTTGTGTGTGTCTTTCTGCCATTCCTGCCAGGATATCTATGTTGTGTTCATCGAAACAGGCCCAGGTTTCACACTGAGTGTATAAATACATTTAAAAACATATTAACTATATGTATTACTGTGTTAGAGTGTCATTTTGTGTCATTTTGGTTGCTGGTGTGCCCCAGGATTTTGTAAATGTAAAAAGTGTGCTGCGGCTCAAAAAAGGTTGAAAAACACTGCCCTAGGGGACTCAGAGCGGATTATAGCATTTACAGGAGACATAGGCAAACATTCAATGCCTTACGATCACATACAATGAGACACAAGCATAGGCAAAGGCAAAGACTTCTCCTTTCATTTCCGGCTTCGGAAGACGGTGCTCATCTCTGGTTCTGGGTTAAGTGCTTTTTCTCCATTTTCAAGGCAGGGAGCCTGCATTGTCACCTCCTGGTTGTGTGGTTGGCGAGATTATTTGGAGCGTCTTTTTTCCCTTTTGCCTCCGAAGTGGTACCTATTTATCTACTCACATTTGTATGTTTTCAAACTGATAGGTTGGCAGGAGCTCGGACTAACAGCGGGAGCTCTCCCTGTCATGTGGATTCGAACTGCCAACCTTCAGGTCAGCAGTTCAGCAGCACAAGATTTTAATCCATTGTGCCACTGCAGCCCTGTTCAAATTATCTTCAAAAGAGTTTGTTTGATAGGTGGAAAGTAGTTTGCATCTTCTGTAAGTCCATTGTATATAATGTATTTTGTTAATTAGTTACTCAACATTATTAGTTAGTTTCCTAATTTTAAACACTTACTTTTATACAGTAAAATATTGTGTTTCCTGAAATATCTTTGTTCACATTTTGACACAGAAAAATATTATTTGTCCCAAGGTTGTTGTCAATCAGGGTCCTTCCAGACAGGCCTTATATCCCAGGATCTGATCCCATTTTGTATTTTATGATTATATGATTCCGCACTGCCAGATAATCTGGGATAAACAAAAAAAAAACCTGGGGTCAGATCCTGGGATATAGGGCCTACCTGGAAGGGCCCTCAGAAGTGTGTGTGTGTGTGTTAGAAAGTGAACTACTAAAAATCAATTGGCAAAAGGTCAAAGTTGTGTTTATTTCCGTTGGGACTTCTTCTGATAAATTCACTAACTATTTAATTTACTTTTTGTATATACTCATGAAACCTGGCACAGAATCCAGAGGGAAGGCATCCAAAAGTGGGGTTATTACAAAAACCAAACTGATTTAAACATCTGTCACAGTAGTTTGGTGATTCATTGCAATCACTAGCAGATGGCAGAAAATGTTAAAAGGTAATCAACTTTGGGCTGGTCTGTAGATGTGTACTACTTACTTTAAAAGCCCCGTGCACATATTTTCTCCTTCTCAATTGGGGACAACTGCTTTAGAAAAATGCTGTGCTGGACTAGATAAGATTATCATTATTTCACATACTTCGTGAAGTTAGTTTAGAGATCAGAGCTGGTTTTGTGAGTGTTTAGTGTGGTTGTCTTAAATTCCTGGATTTTTAAATTTATTATTCCTACAAATTTAACTTGACAGAAGACCACACAGACCAAAAACCCACCACCACTGTTTATTGTCTTGCTCCATATCTTTGTTGTTAACTGCCTTCAAATCAACTTCTTATGCTAGCCATATGAATGAGAACCTTCCAAGCTGCCCTATCTGTTGTGATGCAGATGCCAATTAAAGCCAAACCCAAGGGTAAAAAGGAATAACAAAGAGTTTATTGTACAAGAAATGGGAATGGGACTAACAAAAAACTCGCCTAACCGGCCAACCCCCCCCCCCCCAAACCCACGGAGAAGCCCAAAAATTGCTGAAGGAATGATCAAAAGCAAACTAAAGACGTAATCTGCGACGTCCTCAGAGGGTTGAGCCAATAGTGTAGTCGATAACCGGTCCGGAGTCGTGGGCAGGAGAAAGACAGAGAAACGAGGAGACAATCCAAGGTCCACAGGAGCTAAATGCATGGGGACAACATACATCGTAATCCCCACAAAACACATTGTCAACCTCCCTCCATATATACAATACCATTCTTGCAGCTTGTGACACTCCCAGAAGTCCAGCGGAGTTCAAACCCCGCCACAAGGAACACACGGCTGTACTGGACAAAAAACAGAACATTGTAACGCAAAACCACCCACCTTTCCCAACTGCGGCAGCAGCATCTCAGCCCAAAAGGGCAGAGTAAAACCTCAACTCATGAGTAAACTGGATCAGGAACATGATGCAAGCTATCAGGATACCAAGAAACAACTCCTTGCTCGCCGTAAGGAACTCCCCAAAAAGCCCAACATTAAATAGACCTAGAGATCAGACTCGCCTGAAGAAGACAACTCCCCCTGATTAGGCATTTCAGCTGCTTCTCTCTCTGCAGCTGAAACCCTTTGTGAGTCCCTCCAAGATCCCCAGCGTATTTCAAAACTTAGTGTATCCCAGTCATTCCCTGAGGTTTCAGAGGGCCACTCATTATCACTTTTAAATCCCAGAAAAGTATCACTACTAGTGGCTGCATCACACACATCCTGAATTTCCTTTACTTGAGTCCAGTCCAACTCAGTATCACTGTCTTCTGACGAGCTTTCCCCCTCCCTGGGAAAACCCTCAAAGGACTCAGAGTCAGTAGGGGCCATAAGTATTTGCCGTACTCTCTTCCTTTGTGCCAAACTTTCCCTGCTGGAATCACTTGCAGCTCTCTTTCTGCCTGCTCCAGCGTTTAGGTTACTCTCAGCCCCACTCAGTTCCATACTACACTCAGACGCTGTAGATTCAGCATCCTCCTCAGCCCTACTCACAGGCAGAGCCACGGGCTCAATCACAACACTATCCTCACAGCCCTGCTTAGGTCTTGAAGATTCAGGACTGTGGTCCTCTTGGTTGAATCTATCCATCTGGAATGAGGTTTTCCTTATGTCCTTTGCCTTACCAAGCATTATTACATATTCACTCGAGTCTATTACTCTCTTTTTAGGCTAAATTACATGGCTAATTTTATCTAACGTGTGCATTAAATTTGTTGGTGTGTTAAAATTTTGCATCTACACTTGTCTGCACTGTTAGGCAAGAGATCCTAGCTGGGGACAAAGGAGTGAGAGGCAGCTCTGGCTATGAAAAGGCTGGTGGGAAGGCCAGATGGAGGGGCATGGATCAGCCTTTTTGTGGCCAGCACCACTTCTCAGTACACTAGACCAGTGATTTTCAATGTTTTTTGAGCCGCGGCACATTTTTTACATTTATAAAATCCTCGGGCACACCACCAACCAAAATGACACAAAATGACACTCTAACACAGTAATACATATAGTTAATATGTTTTAAAATGTATTTATACACTCAGTGTGAAACCTGGGCCTGTTTCAATAATCACAACATATATATGACTTCCTCTCACATACTTATACATGACTATCATGTCTTCTCTCAGCCTTCTCTTCTTCAGGCTAAACATGCCCAGCTCTTCAAGCTGCTCCTCATAGGGCTTGTTCTCCAGACCCTTGTGAAATTTCACCCTGAGTGAAACTTGCTTCCAGATAACTATGGGTGTCATGAAGCTGTTATAAACAGTTCCTTGGGGGAAGGGGGGAGGCAACTCTCGAAAAATCAAGTAAAATAGTAAAAAAAATAAACATTTCCAAGTGGAGAGGCTCAATTTGTTTCTTGGAAACCTGTGAATGCTTCGGCCTCCTGATGCTCCCAGGTTCGCTCACTGCCCTATTCACTGACGTGGAGCTTCCGGCATTCGGCGGAGCCCTTCCTTTGCCTCGGGGAGGATCTTTGGGGAGGGAAAGAGGGAGAAAGCTGCTAGGAGGGGGAAGAGTGCCAATTTCCCACGGCACACCTGCTGATCGCTCATGGCACACTACTGTGCTGCGGCACACTGGTTGGGAAACACTGCACTAGACAGCAAATCCTTTTTTTGTAATGCACACCTTCAAAATTGAGCTTCGCATTACATTCAGTGGCACAGTATACTCAAGTAAATACAGTGTCTTCAATGATATAGCCTTACTCTTCAGGGTCCTTTCCTAGTTATTTTGTAGCAGCCCTTTCAAGCCATAGTCTTCTCATTACATAACGACATCTCTACACTGATTGATATGAAAAATCTTGAACTGTTTCGATCTATGATGTATTCATCATCTGCTTTAAAGTTATGTAAAGCATCTGTGGTCAATTTTAATGCTCAGTTTAAACCGCCCTTTGAATGATTTTGCCCCATATCTACGGAAATTTTGAAAGCATTCCTTTGCTGTCTATTCCTGGTGTTTCCGCTACTACAAGATGGAGTGGATCTCCACCTATTATGAAACAATCTTATTTCCAGGTTGAGGGGCTGAACATGTTTTCCCCTCAATGGTATTTAACATCTACATGAAACCTCTGGAAGAATGGTCAATGCAATACCATCAATATGCAGATGACACCTAAGGACTACTCCATTCATTCCAAGACAAGGGGGCTTATTCCTAGTCCTAAACCAGCAGTAATGGCCTGAATGAGGGCAAACAATTGAATCAAAACAAGACAGAAGTACTCCTTGTTGGTTAGACAGCAGATCTGAGAATAGAGATTCAGTCTCTATTCCCCCCGGTGGAGACACTCCCCCCGGAGACACAAATTTACAATTTGAGCATTTATTTTTGTACTAGCTGTACCCGGCACACGTTGCTGTGCCCTATTTAGGAGATGCAAGAAAGTCTGAGTATGTAAGGGTTGGAATTGTTGTTAGATATGGTGTTGTTGGGGCCATGGCTGTGTCGTTGTGGGTTGTTCTGGTGGGTGGGATGTTGAAGTCCTGGGGAGTTGTTGGTGTGTGGTGTTGCTGGCGTTCTGCATAGCTTGTGGATATACAATGTTTTTTGTCTTTCCGTCTGCTGTGTTGATGTAGAGGTTGATGCTTGTGTGCTGGTGGAGTACTTTGGAAGTGAGTGGAGGTACTTGAAATCCTATTATCCATGGTGTGTCCTCCTCTGAACTGCAGTCGGATGGAGTGTGGGTCATGGGGGCATTGTGTGCCAAGTTTGGTCTTTATCGGTCTTGATTCTGGGTCACAGTGGTCTGTGGGGAATGATGGGTTTTGAAGTAGTACAAATCCCATTATCCATGGAGGTACTTCAAGTCCCATAATCCATGGTCCACCCTCCTCCAAACTGTAGTAGAATGTAGCGTGGGTCATAGGGGCTCTGTGTGCCAAGGTAGGTTACTGTAAATTCAGGCCATACACAATGTCCCATGAGCTGAGGCCTAGTCAGGAACAGCAAGTTAATGAAGCCTTACTGTCAATTCAGGCCATACACAATGTCCAATGAGCTGAGGTGTAGTCGGGAGAATCAAGTTAATGAAGCCTTACTGTCAATTCAGAGCGTAAACAGCATTCCATTCAGTGAGGCCTAGTCAGGGAAATTAAGTTAATGAAGCCTTACTATCAATTTTGGGCGTGGTCTGTGATTTGTATGGGTGTAAATTGGGTGTTTATGTTTGTGCCTCAGCCCTTTGCCTTATCGTCCTCTGACAGTTTATTATGGGTTGGAATGTTCATGTTGGCTGGCCAGTACAGGAGTTATGCAAATCTGCCCTTATTGGCAGCCAATCATGTTGTCAGAATGTAGAGGCTGGGAGAGTCGTTGGCTGCCCCGGAGGATGTTGGGAAATGTAGTTTTTTTTACTCGTTGTTTTGGGGGCATTTTAGGTTTGGGGGGGAAAGTTTCTTTGCTACAAACATACCTTGCTTGAGGCCTATTTCTGTTGGCAAGTTTGGTGTTTCTGCGTTGTAAGGTTTCTCTGTTTGGGACGGTCGGTCCATGACGGGAACCCCTTTATATAATAGATAGTCGATCCTGAGAAGAAGAAAAGGGGGAGGGGGTACAAACAACAACAACAACAATGATAAAACTGTTACAAGTCAATTATTTTTATTTATTTATTTATTTATACTTCAAACTTCTAGACCGCCACTCCCTGAGGGCTTGGAGCGGTTTACAGAATTGAAGAATAAACACAGTATAGGAACAGATAAAACAACAACAAAATTACAATACAAATTCAACTAACAATAAATTACCATTAAACATAGTAATAATACACGGTAGCCAGACTATGCCCTTCCCAATTAACTCTAACAGGTCTTCCAACCGCAAGGTCTAAGGGGGGGGGGGGGGGATCAGTCAAAGCTAGGGGAATTTCTTTCCTTAGTTTCAGTGATTTCAGGGAGTTTTGAGTCTTATTGGTTTTAATTGAGGGGCTATGGGAGCCTGATCTGGCCCAGCTCCCGAAGCCCAACCCCCAGAAGGTCCTGGTTTTATATTTCTTATGTTCGCTCCTCCCCAAAGTACGGCCAGGATCGGCTCCAGGGCTGTTCTTATCTCCATTGCTCATACCGGAGCATATAGGGGCAGCTCAATGTCCTTGGTGGCCCTCTGGGTTGACTCTGTTCAGTGAGGAGAGGCTCGACTCCCTAGGAACATCAGCTTCTTGGAAGTTTGCTGTCCCCGGATAGTCCACTGATGGACCGAAAGTTGGGTGTTCCTTCGGTTCTTCCTCCGGTGCCTCTTCCGACGCCTGTGCCTTCGTCTCTTCCGGTCCGGGTCCAAGGAGGAGGAGGAAGACCGCCTTCCCTCGGCATCCTCAAGGCCATCTGCCATATTGTATATGCACACAGAGCTAGTGGGCTGTAAAGCCAACAAGAAAACTATACCCACGGGGGGTTTTAAAGTAATAAATCACAAATTCAATAGTTCATTCAAATAATATAATGTTAATTTCTCCTATCAAAGTCACAGAAAAGACTCATATATAAAAGGAAGGGTAAGGACCTAAATGAAATCACGCACGCAGGGGTTAATGCAATATTCACTCAATATCCCTAAGGGGGTTAAGTCAGTATAGATATAACAGCTTCATTGCATCATGAAATTATACAGAATAAACATTCCCTGTATGGGAGAAATCATAAATGCTGGGGCGCTGAGGAGTAATTAGTCTCCTCTAGACAGATGGTTCAGGCCGGCCAGTGCCATGCGGTATTGGAAGGCCCAGAAGTCCGTTTCACCGGTAATCCAGTTTTGTCAAGGCACATCAATATGCGTCCATATTCATACAGCAGTATCAATGATATATAACCCAGGCGTGTGGCCGATCATGGGTGACCCAAGGCTACTACGCCTGGGTTATATATCATTGATACTGCTATATGAATATGGGCGCATATTGTGCTTGCAAACTTAATTACGATGGCAGATTACTAGGAATGTTTATTCTGTATAATTTCATATGATGCAATGAAGCTGTTATATCTATACTGACTTAACCCCTGCGAGGGATATTGAGTGAATATTGCATTAACCCCCGTGAAGTTTCATTTAGGGTCCTTACCCTTCCTTTATATATGAGTCTTTTCTGTGACTTTGATAGGAGAAATTAACATTATATTATTTGAATGAACTATTGAATTTGTGATTTATTACTTTAAAACCCCCCGTGGGTATAGTTTTCTTGTTGGCATCTGCCATATTGCTCAGCCCCCCGAACTCCCGACTCGTCGCCACCAGGCGGCCACGACGTCGGGGACGGGGGTCTCTGAGCACAGGCTAGGACCTCAGTTCAAAGTCGTCTGGTCTCTCCAGAGGCAACCTTCTGGTGCCAGACAGTTGGGCCGATCAACATAACTCCTGACCGGCCATGGACCACCAGCCACTAGGTCAGCACCCCCGTCAGGGTTGGACGCGACATGAGGACAACACGATTCCGAGGGATCCGCCGCCGGGGCCGAGGATCCGGGTCTGACCAGGGGCTCTCTGTCCTCCACGACCTCTAGGCGTCGTTCTCGCTCAGTGTCCTCCTTCTCAGCTGCCCTCATGACGACATCGTCCGAGGGAACTGTAAGTTGCTCATCCGAACCTCCTGGCTTCACTTCGATGGATTTAGTGACTATATTGGGCCAGATGGACCAGTCAACTGCCTTCTGTTAAATGTGTTTTATGTAATATTTCCTGCACTCCATTTACTTTTAAGAGGTACTTTTAAATTTTACTCCTAATCGTAATCCTAATATTTGCTGAGAAGTCATATCTGTTCGATGTCCATGTAGGTATTGTAGTTTTAATAACAGTGGATTCTTTCTACACTGACTCTGAAAAAAATGCCTATTTATTCCCTAGCATCCCAGGGAATAAAAAGTGAAGAAGAAAAAATGAATTCACTGTTTCAGCAGAGACTATGTGAATATTAGAAAATGTATGGTGTGATATACAGCAAACTTCGACTATTTGATCATTTCAATGAACTGTGTTATCCGTTCTGAAAATAAAGTTTGTGTAAATAAATATATAAAATAAAATGGTGTCCCCCAGATTTAAAACAATTGCATTCTTAGCAATTTTGCATGCAGTAAAGTTTTATTTACTACTTCAGCAAAACTGAAGAACAGATGTACTTTGAATAATCTTTAGCTTCAGCAAAAGCATATCAATTACCTAATTTCCTCTTGGTTTATTGCCGACTTTTGCGGGAAAAATAATGCGCAAGTAGGTATTTTCCACATGACAAATGATAGTGTGTATGTTTTTAGACAATAATTACTTCATGTACATTACAACTGATTTCTAGGGAATGCGTGACTAGAAAAGAACGTGATGGTCCTTCTGACTGTCTTGTAGCCCCTTCAATTTGGTGTGCAACTCTAAGATGTGCATGAAAGGGGCCCATGCTGAAGTTAAAAAGATCTGTATGTGCATAATTACTATGTAAATATATTGCATCAGGGACAGTAAAGGGGAAAACCCAATATCTTCTTTGTGGTATATAGTGGTAATCTAAGAGGTTCAAGGCCCCATGTTAGCAAGTACATAAGGCTATTTCTGTATCATTTACTAGGTTTGTAAAATTGCAGCTTGTTCTTCTGTTTACTAAGTTACTATTAGCATAATAATCAGAGGAAAATTGATTATTTGGGGTTTTTTAATATAAGGATAGCAATTAGGAGAGACAGGTAGTAGTTGTGACTCACCAACAATGTATTGATTTACATTTCTTCAACAGCCCTTAGCTGAAGTACATAACCATGAGTGGTTCTTCAACAAATGCCTCTCTCAGCATTACTTCACGAACGAAGATTCTTTAGGAAGGACTCATCCCACGCTTTTTAAAAGCGCGTTGATGACTAAAAAGGCCAATCTGAGATAGGCAAGTCCGGTTGCAGAAAGCACAGCAGAAAGTCTCCTTGGGTGATGTTGTTTCCAAGTTGCGGTTCTTTCTGCGTTGTCGTTTCTCTTCGAGACCCGTTCGGCGTGTCTTCTCGAAAGAGGCCGCAACATTGTGGATAGTGCATCTCCATGTCTCCCAGTGTGAGTCCAAGGTTGACCATTGTTGGTGATCAATCTGGCCGAGCCTGAGATGTTGTTTCAGGGAGTCCTTATATCTCTTTTGGGGGCTACCTCTCTTGCGCTGACCTGTGGTGAGTTCACCGTAGAGTAGTATCTTTGGGAGGCGGTGGTCCTCCATCCTAGAGACGTGCCCTGCCCAGCGCAGCTGTGTTTTCAATAGCATGACTTCAATGCTGGTGATCCCTGCTTGCTCAAGGACAGCAACATTCGTCACATAGTCGGTCCAGTGTATATTTAGGATTGTGCGAAGACAGCGCTGATGAAAGCGTTTGAGGAGTTGTAGGTGTTGGCGATAGGTGACCCATGTTTCAGACCCATATAGGAAAATAGACAGTATGATAGCTATGTACACACTGATTTTGGTGCTTTGCCACAGGTGCTTGTTACTCCAGACTCTTTTGTGAAGCCTTCCAAATGCACTCTATGCCTTTGCTAATCTGTGATCTATCTCTTTATCAATCTTGGCATTTGAAGAGATGATGCTTCCCAGGTAGGTGATCTGATTTGGCTATGCTGACGTGGGGATGATGGTGTTCTTCAACACAGTGTTGTCAGGGCAGAACAATTGGGCTTCTTTTCTAGTTCTGGAGCATAACTAGATTGATAACTAATTTTGACACAGAGAATCTTTAAGTACATTTTAATGGGTTAGCTCAGCTGTGTTCTCAATAGCATGGCCTCAACGCTGGTGATCCCTGCTTGCTCAAGGACAGCAACATTAGTCACATAGTCGGTCCAATGTATATTTAGGATTGTGCGAAGACAGCGCAGATGAAAGCGTTCGAGGAGTCGTAGGTGTTGGCGATAGGTGACCCATTCCTGCCAGGATATCTATTTTGTGTTCATTGAAACAGGCCCAGGTTTCACACTAAGTGAGTGTATAAATACATTTAAAAACATATTAACTATATGTATTACTGTGTTAGAGTGTCATTTTGTGTCATTTTGGTTGGTGGTGTGCCCCAGGATTGTAAAAAATGTGCCGCGGCTCAAAAAAAGTTGAAAATCACTGCCATTTTTAATTCTCTTGGGTTAAACAAAGCTTTTGCCTTTCATCATATGTTCAGAGAAGGGGAGGATTCCTTTTTTTAAATAAGAGTCAAGGCACAATACTCACATTAACTCACACATAAGTCATTCCAGGTTTTGAGGGGTGATTTTTTGACTAAAAATTCTAGAGTTAGGCAGTACTATACAGGGTAATTGTGCCCTCTGATTTTCTGCTTGAAGCAAACTGCTATGATTGGGAGCAAATTTAAAGGTTCTTGGTCTTGATCACCTCTTCTACTTCCAATGAGTCCTCTATTTCCTGAAGACCCTGTGACCCCACATGATACTACAAGCTAAAAATGGATTTCAATTACCGTATTTTTCGCACCATAAGGAGCAACGGATGATAAGACGCACCTAGATTTTAGAAGAAGAAAATTGGAAAAAAATATTTTGGGCCAAAAAGTGCTGGCGCGCCGGGCCCACTTTTGGCCCAAAATATTTTTCCAATTTTCTTCTGGAAGGGACCCTCCTCGGCGCCCTCCGCCATCCCTAAGCCTTTCCCTTGGCCGCCTCCTCCTCGGTCCCGCCTCCTCTGCCTCCGTCACCGCCCGCCGCTTACCGCCGCCTCCGCCGCTTTCCGCCGCTTTCCGCCGCCTTCGCCACTTACCGCCGCCTCCCTTGCCGCCGCCACGCATGCGCAGTAGGTCCCAAGCGCATCTGGCGCGTCTGGCGCAGGTGCGCCAGGCGTGCCTGCGCCAGCGCGCCAGCGTCCAGACGTCAGACGCAGCGTCAGGGCGCTTGGGACCTACTACCTGCATGCGGCGCGGCGAGAGGAGGCGGCGGTAAGGCAGAGGCGGCGGTGCGGCGAAAGCGGCGAAAAGCGGCGAAAAGCGGCGGCAGCGGAGGCGGGGGCGGGCGGACGGAGGCAGAGGAGGCGGAGGAGGAGGCGGGACCGAGGAGGAGGCGGCTAAGGGAAAGGCTATCGCCCCCTCTTGGCTCCATAAGACGCAGCTGATTTTTCCTCCTGCTTTGGGAGGAAAAACTGCGTCTTATGGTGCGAAAAATACGATTAATTAATCCCTTTTAAAAAAATAACCACAACATGTATACTTTCATGAGGCCCATACTATCCATGCCGAACTTTAGAAGTTTGTGATTAATGATCATGAAGCTAAACACCAGAGAAGGCACACATTATCTTTCGTTGTTGCTAATTCAACAACATATTTTCTCCTAAATTTGAAATAATGATTTCCAAAAGAGACTAGGAACTTTAAAAATTAAATTAAATTTTCTGTAATTTTTCATAGTAAGCAGGCTGCACAAGTAAAAATTTTTACATCATTTTATTTTTTGCAAGGTTACGTTAGCTGAGTGTGAATAATTTGTGTTCCACTTCCTCCAACACAGTAGCTTTGCCTCAGGGCCTGTTGATGAAAGCTGAGGTCATAGAAAATCCAGCTCCCCACACAATGCTAAAAAGGCAGTGGGGCCAGGACAGGGAAGGGGGGGGGGAGTATTAAGCTTTCTCCTCCGGCAATCTGCTTTAGCTATTGTGAGAAGCATAATATTGGATTAGATTCGAGTGTCAGTTGTGCTTGGTTTGCAGAGCCAGTTACTGGATTACTTTGCTATGAAATAATTGCAATCTTAAGTGTCTCTAGCCGAGCGGTTTCTCTTTTTAGATCTGTGCCCCCTCTGGGTTTTTTTTGTTTTTAAGATTGTAGTTTAAAATCATATTATCTTTGTTTGTTTTAAGATCCATTTTTTGCAAGAGGAAAAAATATATAATCGCTTGATCTAGACCAAGATGTACTTGAATAAATATCACTCTGTTGTTTTGCATGAAAATGTGAGATTTGTTAATGTTCAAAACAGGGACACATCAAAACTCTTGAGATTTGAATTTTGGGGGTATTATCTACTAAATGGAAGGATATTTCCAAGGAACCACTTCATACTGGCATATTTGTATATAAATCAGATTAGGTGTGCTGAACTTGATGCGACTTGCTGACCCAATCTTAAGATTGTTGTCGCAACAAAGAGGTACTTAAGCTGGGGTCTGCCAGCTGCTGCGCCAGCACAGTCTCTCAGGATGACACCGCAGAGTGTTTTCCTGATACTGCAGATCTGCTGGTGTAGCCTAGAGGCAGGGTCCCCCCCCCTTTATAGCTACTAATTATTTGTGGCCCCCCGTTGAGCCCGCCACTCCCCTAGAAGAAACAAGAAGGAAGAGAACCTCTTCTTCCTTTGGAAGTTCATTCCAGTTCAAGAGAAAGAAGGAATGTATTTTTCAGCCTTGGTGCTAGGCTCTCAGTAAAGGGAAGCAATGGAGCATTGCTTCTGGAAAAGCCCACCAGGCAGGCTGAGAAACCACCCTGTCTTCCCCTCATGTGGCAGAAGAATGCTTTCCTTTCTTCCCTTGGCCTGGAGAATGGTATAGCTGAGATTTGTGTGCTGGTTTTGAAGGTAAGAAGAGATTCCAAAGGGCTGTATGCCTCAGAGGTGGTCATTGGCAAGTGCCAAGTAGTTTTTTCAAAGTTTCTTCCAAACTGTGGAAGAAAGTGAAATATTGTAAGGCATTTCATACAATTTGCTGTTTTTGAACGTGTTTCTAAATGAAATAGTTTGTTAAATGTTACTATAATATCTTGTTAACATTTTTAATTGCCCAGCACAAGGTGTACATGTTGGCGTGTCCACTTGGTACAGTATTGTTTATTTAAGTCTGTAATTATAGCTGAAAAGTAGGATGCATTACTGTAAGCAACCAGACTATTAAAAACCCTGATGTGTACAAAGTACTATGGAACTATGAGTCAAATGAATAGCTTTTAGTACCAAATATTGTTTATTCTGATTAGCTTGTAGTATTTTAAGCATGCATAAAATGGGAGCATGGCTGTGATTTATCCACTTTACATTTCTCAGGACAAACATACAAATGTGTGTACTTTGTTGCTTAAAATCTGGATATTTCCATGTTTGTGATTCATTCTGCAAAAGAAATAAAATATGAAAAGATGGAAACACAACATGTCTATCTAAAATGTGGACAAAAATACTTTTGTCAATGAGAGCCTGTCACATTCTTACACTAGCCATTTATTTGCAGCTTAATACTGAAAGGGATTAATTATCTTGCAATATTCCAAGATACTTAAAATCACCCACATAATTCTTTGGTTGCTTCTAAAATGGATTACCAATCAATCAATCAATCAATTGCCTTTATATCAATATTTTAAAAAGTAGGTGTATTGCGATTAAATCTGTTGGAAATATTATAAATTATTTGTGTCCCTTTTGTTTTTTTAAAAATAATTTGTATTAAATATAGACTAAAAAGAGAAAGAAAGTGTTATTTACAAGTGTGTGTGTATGTCTATTTCTTAATATTGGCATAGTTTGAAAAAAGAATAGCATCTTTGGCAAAATATTCGTTTTTATCACTTTTCGTTTTGAGGAGTAAAAGTGCTGCATATAGATAGTCCTACCCTGTTAATGTAATTTATTTTGTCAAATTTGCCTGACATTTACATTATCTAGCACAGTGTTTCCCAACCAGTGTCCCGTGGCACACTAGTGTGCCGTGAGCGATCATCAGGTGTGCCGTGGGAAATTGGAACCTCCAATACCCTTTCTTCCCCCTCCTGCCGAACACTTTTTCTTCTCCACTCGGCCTCCCTTCTTCCCAGCCTCGCTCTGCTCGCTTTGCTCACGTTGCCACTTTTGTGGGAGGGGGGAGGGAGGAAGACGTGACCCGTGCAGGCTCTACTGCGCAGACTCGCCCCACGTCTTCATCCCTCCCCTGCGCAGTGCTCTCTGGATATAGGTGAACTGCAACTCCAAAACTCAAGGTCAATGCCCACCAAACTCTTATAGTATTTTCTCTTGGTTATGGTATTTCTGTGTGGGAAGTTTGATTCCATTCCATCATTGGTGGAGTTCAGAATGCTCTTTGATTGCGGGTGAACTATAACTCCCAGCTGTTGAGCAAGACCTTCGTGGGTGTCTTTCTGCCATTCCTGCCAGGATATCTGGCAATTTGGGATGTTGTGTTCATTTTGTGTTCATTGAAACAGGCCCAGGTTTCACACTGAGTGTATAAATACATTTATAAACATATTAACTATATGCATTACTGTGTTAGAGTGTCATTTTGTGTCATTTTGGTTGGTAGTGTGCCCCAGGATTTTGTAAATGTAAAAAATGTGCCGCAGCTCAAAAAAGGTTGAAAATCACTGATCTAGCACTCAAAAATGCTTCATTAATGGAAAGTGACATGGCTACTAGTCACAGTGAGCTATCAATGGAAACCCTATTCAATAAGTGTAGTTCTTCCTTATGAAAAAGATAGGTTGGCAGTAGGTAATATGGGATGGCGATCACTAACCTTCTCATCTTAAATCTCCGACATCATCTATCCTTGTAACAGGAATGTTGGAATACAAGGGCTTTGTTACACCCAGAACTAACAACAAAGTTTGATATATAGAGCTGTCGTTTCCTAGGACTAAAGAGAATTTCTGGCCCCTCAAGGCACAAAGCCTAGAAATGTAGAGATCTAATACGTAAGCCACATTTTTCAGTGACCTGTAGTAACCTCCTAAATTTCAGCATTGTGTTTTAAATGTACCAGTGGCTAATGGGCAGACTGCTCAGTTGGCTGGATCTAAATGCTTTGGTGCAGAACTAGAGATTCCTTTGTATCATCTGCTGTGTGTCATTTCTAGTAATGCCATTATACCCTGTCACCAATGCGACAAAGGACTAACATTATTTCTTGCTTAGGTTTTTTGTTGTTGTTGTTGAGCCCAGTAGGAATCAAGTCTAGTAGTTATAAACCTAAAAAGACTGCGTCTCTGGCAGTATGGTTGCCCAGACATTTAAAACAATTATCTGGAGGGATTTCTAAACTTAGACAATGTTCAATATTTTCAGAAAGTATTTTAGAAATGCTTCTGACATGATGAACCTAAACAAACAGTTGTGTGATGGTTTTGTAATGTTAGTACACATGCCAAGATTTAGCTCCAAATCGGCTTGAAACAAAATAATTTCACATCAATTTTTTTAGGACAGCAGTCAGAAAGTCACCAGAAAGCCTATATAAGATAGAGCAGGGGTGGGCAACCTACGGCCCGCGGGCCGGATCCAGCCCGGCAGCCGGTTCTGTCCGGCACGGGGAGAAGGGTGTCAGGGGCGGGGCCAAGAGGAAGGGGTGCCGCTGCCACCATCCTGTCGCGGGCTCTGTGAGGCCTGCGTCGGCAGACAGGCCGGAGGAGCGGCGGCTTTGGAGTGCCTGCATCCCTGCAGGCGATCTGGGCCTGCAGCGGGAGCACTCCGCGACCTACGGGGGCTTATTGCCCTGGTGACCCGGAAGACTTGATCGCCTGCTGCTCTCCTCTTCTTTTTTTTCCTGGCGGAGGGATACGGGGACAGAACGGTGTGAGGAAGGGGAGGAGGGCGAAGGAAGGAAGGAAGGAAGGAAGGAGGGAGGCGGCCAGGAAGACCTGCTTCCCGCCCCGAGCGGGTCATAGAGGCCTCGGGCGACGGCGGCAAAGCTGCCGAGCTCCCGAGAGGCCGCTGACCTCCACGTTCAAAGAGTCCCGCCTTCCTCTGAGCTCCCTTCAGAGCCCCCCCTGACGGATGAGTGGCAGGCAAGCAGAGAGGGCAAGCAAAGAAGGCAGGCAGGCAGTCTCTCTGAGGCAGGCCACACACACGCTGGGTCCGCTTTGCCATCCTCTGGGCTGGAGTCATTGGGCCATTCCATCTTGGGATCCTTCCTCTCTTCAGGATGTCAGCCTTCATCTTGGTTCGCACCTTGTCTTCTTGAATTTTATTTTATTTTAGTGGTTTTTATTATTATTTTATAATAATTGTATTATCATAATATAATAATATAATTAATAATATAATATAATAATTATGATATTAATACAAATAATATATGAATATTTCTTGATATATTAATATGTTAACATTAATGATGTGTAATATATAGTAAATAAATAAATAAATTATGTAGATTAGACTGTAGTTCAGCCTTTAGGTGCGGCTCTCCATAATATTTTTTGGCTCTTGTGTGGCCCCTTGGAAAAAATAATTGCCCATCCCTGAGATGGAGTCATGTTGAAGAAAACTGTGCTTAGAAATTGAAAATTTATATATTTCTAGTGATTTTCAGGTTCAGTTAAACATCTACAAAATGTTCTAGAGCCATGTTCTAAAACATCTTTACATGTTTCATTGTTACAATAACACCTGGAACACTTAAGTAAGGCACAAAGACCCCACTTGACATACAGTAGAGTCACGCTTATCCAACCTTTGCTCATCCAACGTTTTGTATTATCTAACACATTATCCTTCTGCCTGGATCCACTGTGGTATCAATACATTGCGATGTTTTAGTGCTAAATTCGTAAATACAGTAATTACTACTGTATTGAACTGGTTTTTTATGTCGATTTGTTGTAAAACATGATGTTTTGGTGCTTAATTTGTAAAATCTTAACATAATTTGACGTTTAATAGGCTTTTCCTTAATCCCTACTTATTATCCATCATTTTCGCTTTTCCTATGTTCTGCCGGCCCGTTTATGTTGGATAAGCCAGACTCTACTATACATATCAGCCTCAATTTTAACCCTTACAGAGGCCCCCGACACACACACACACACACACACTGATGTGTATAGTTCACATGTTACTGCAAATTATTTACAATAGACAACAGTAGACTGTAGGGAATGTAGCTAAGCACAACAAAGTGGAGCCACAAGGTAAAGTGGCTATAAGAAGCCCATGAATGATGCAATAAGCAATATTATATTCAACAAGGCATATATTACCAAAACACAATATGTAAGCATAATAGCAAAGTTGGCACATATATAGCATAGCCTTCGTTCACTCGCCAGGGCTCCACCAGCCTAACTGCCTTTAGAGCAGTGTTTTTCAACCTTTTTTGAGCCGCGGCACATTTTTTACATTTACAAAATCCTGGGGCACACCACCAACCAAAATGACACTCTAACACAGTAATACATATAGTTAATATGTTTTTAAATGTATTTATACACTCACTTAGTGTGAAACCTGGGCCTGTTTCTTTTGTCCACCACCCATATTAGGGCCTTCATCTGTGTCATAATTTTGTCCAGGGCCCTGTTCGGCATTTGCATTTTCCCTTCTCAAAACTTTTCCATCACTGTCACTCGCTTGTCTTGCTGTGATCCCAAATTGCCACTGTCACTTGACGCGCAGCTGCAGCACTAACTCTAACTTGATGAACACAACATAGATATCCTGGCAGGAGTGGCAGAAAGACACACACAAAGGTCTTACTCAACAGCTGGGAGTTATAGTTCACCCGCAATCAAAGAGCATTCTGAACTCCACCATTGATGGAATGGAATCAAACTTCCCACACAGAATTCCCATAACCAAGAGAAAATACTATAAGAGTTTGGTGGGCATTGACCTTGAGTTTTGGAGTTGTAGTTCACCTATATCCAGAGAGCACTGTGGACTGAAACAATGTTGAATCAGGTCCAAACTTGGCATCAATACTCAATATGCCCAAATGTGAACACAGATGGAGTTTGGAGAAAATAGACCTTGACATTTGGGAGTTACAGTTTCTGGGATTTATAATTAACACACAATCAAAGAGCATCCTGAACTCTTGCAACAATGGAATTGAACCAAACTTGGAATATTGAACTCTCAATACCAACAGAAAGTACTGAAAGGGTTTGTTTGGGAATTGACCTTAGAGTTTGGAAGTTGTAGTTCACCTACACCCAGAGAGCACTGTGGACTCAAACTATGTTATGTTATGTTGTTGTTTGTTTTCTATCCTGAATCACAATGTTGGAAGGAGGCTCACCACTTTAAGGTCCCTAAAACAGGCATGGGAAAACTTCGGCTCTCTGGGTGCTTTGGACTTCAACTCCCTCCATTCCTAACAGCCTGAGGCCCTTTCCTGCTTAAGTGGCTGAGGGGGGAAGGGGAAAAGGGCCTGAGGCTGCTAGGAATGGTGGGAGTTGGAGTCCAAAACACCTGGAGGGTCCAAGTTTGCCCATGCCAGCTTTTGACAGAGACCTCTTCCTCTCCATTCCCCTTCGCGCCCTTTCTTCCCCCTCCTGCCGAACACTTACTTTTTCTTCTCCACTCGGGCTCCCTTCTTCCCAGCCTCTTTTCACTTTGCTCACTTCTGTTTCTGCTGCCATTTTGATCCGAGGGGGCAGCATGAGCGTGTTCAGGAGGGGAGGGGGAGGAGAGGAGGAAGATGTGGGGCGAGTTTACGCAGTAGCGCCCATACTGGCACATCTTCCTCCCTTCCCCCTCCTGCAGAAGCGGCAGCGTGAGCAAAGCGAGGCAAAGCGAGCAGAGCGAGGCTGGGAAGAAGGGAGCCTGAGTGGAGAAGAAAAAGTAAGTGTTCAGCAGGAGGGGGAAGAAAGGGTATTGGAGATTCCAATTTCCCACGGCACACCTGATCACTTACGGCACACTAGTGTGCCATTGCACACTGGTTGGGAAACACTGCTTTAGAGGACCACCTATGCAGGTGAGTGAGGTGTCACCCACTCACATGAGTGTTTCCTTTGAAGGTGCAGCCATGTCGCACCCTCACATGGACACAGTGAAAGAAGCCCCTCAAATGAGGCTTTTTCACAGCATAATAGTGGCTGTCACATAATAGTCGCGCCCTCACCGCCCCAAAAATGGGGGGGGGAGTGTATCTATTATGCCAGAGCTGTCCAACTTCTGCCGGCCCAGGGGCCCGAATTCTGGTCACTGATGACCTGGGGGGCCATAGGGTCTGCCCCCAGCTCCGCCCCAGCTCCGCCCCCTCCCCGCCCCCAGCTCCGCCCTCTCCCCCGGCACCCTCTCCCCTCTCCCCTTATTTTTATTTAATATTAAATATATTTAATTCCATCCTTTCCTCTCCCCTTATTTTTATTTAATATTAAATATATTTAATTCCATCCTCCCTCTCCCCTTATTTTTATTTAATATTAAATATATTTAATTCCATCCTCCCTCTCCCCTTATTTTAATTTAATATTAAATATATTTAATTCCATCCTCCCTCTCCCTTATTTTAATGTGTCCCATCTCCCCTTATTTCATCTTTAAATATATTTAATTTTATATTTAATACATGTGGGGAGATGGGGGGAGGGAATGAGGAGCCCCCTGAGGAGCCCCCTGCTTCGGCCTACCTTTTTCAAACGCGCAGGATCCAGGAGTACCCAGACGACGAGAGAGGCGACGACCGACTGAGTCGAAGAATGTCCTAATCGCATCTGTGGGCCTCAGCGATCCAGTAGTAGAGTAGCCGAAGAGTATCGCGGGAATACGCAATCCACACGGGATTTCGCTGTCAACGCCAGCATGATCTCGCATTGACAGCGAAATCCCGTGTGGATTGCGTATTTCTTTTCGTGGTCAGCTGTGAATAGCACCAATTGGTTTATCCCCTGCGCTCGCGCAGGCAGCTCGGAAGTCTCGTGACAAATTTGACAGTTGGCCCCCGCGCACCATCCCCACTGGTATAAATAGCCCTCCTGAGGGGCCAACTGCCAGTTCTCTTTTTCCGCCGCTAGAGGGCAGCAGGAAGGAAGATTACAATGGCTACTTCAGCCTTTAAGAAATGCGCGTCGTGTGTGAATAAGATCCCAGACACTGACGCGCATGATAATTGTTTAACATGCCTGGGGGAGATACATTTCTCCCAGGATTGTTCAATTTGCCAACAATTTACTCCTCAAACGAGGAAGAACAGAGAGCTCCGCTACAAAGCAGCTCTCTATGAACAAGATCTGTTCAAAAAGGACATTGGAAGCTTCCCACAAGGGAAAGAAATGGCAAAGGAGGCACCTGAAGGCCATTTGCGGCTCAAGTTACCGTTGGGAAGTAAACAAAATAAGAAGCTATCCCAAAAGGAGCCCAGCAAAGTAAAGAAGGTGGCAGCCGCGAAAACAGCCCCTTTGCCTATGGACCCGAAACACCGGGCCATGCCAGATACTTTGGCAGAGACAGAAATGTTGACCAGAGCTGAGGAGCTAGGGACGGCTAAACGGAAGAAAAACACAGGTGAAGGGGCAAGCCCCCACAGACCTGAAGCCGTTTCCCTTGAGGCCTCTGCACAGCAAGCCTCTACAAGCCAGGTCGAGCCCGTTGTGGCTTTAGATTCTTCGACCTCGGGCCCTCCTCCACCATCGGGCCCGTATGGCCAAAACCTCTCTTCTCCAGACCGAAGAGGGCATCAAAACCAAAACCCTCTCCATACCGAAGAGGACATCGAAGCCGTTCGCGAGCTCGTGCGCGCTCCCGAGCCCGAGCTTCGCCAAAGAGGAGAGCCAAGCGTCGTTACCGAAGCTCCTCGGTAACGATGACGTCATCGAGCTCTGCCTCAGACTCCTCCCTCTCTCCTCCTCCTAAGAAGATGAGGAAAAGGCATGCTAAGAGGAAACATAGAAGACGTTCTAGCTCCTCCTCCAGCTCCAGCTCCTCCCATAAGGATGCTCATAGAGCTACTAAAAGACAGAGGAGCAAGGGGAAAAAGAATGCGGTTATTCAAAGAACAACAGGGCAAAACACGAAACGTGTTAATGCTAAGCACATTGGTACTGCCTCATGTATTTCAGTAGGCAGAGGTTTGCAGCATCAACAGGTTACAATTAGTGAGGAAAGCTTGTCTGCCTTAAACTCCTTAGGGGGATCCTGGCATATAAATCAAAAAGGTCAGTTGGTTTATTCTAAGAACCCCAACCAATCAAGAAGAATACAAGGAAGCCATAATGATAAAGGGCAGAAGGATGACCATCAAAGACCACAATCTGCTAACTCAACTTCCATGAATGAAAGAGAAGACTGCACACCTGAAAGGTTTAACAGAGATGACCAAGGTAATCAAGGTCATTGTGAGTCAGATTTCTCAGATGAAGAACATTACATGTATGAGGAGTTAGGAAAATCTAAACCTCAGAAGGATGAAGAAACAGAGAAATTCACTGTCATGGTCTCACGTATTGTGAGGGCTTTGGGTCTTCCATCTCCAAAACCACCAGACACTGTGGATGATCCCATGTTCCCGGCGGCACGTCAAAAGGGATCATCTGTCTCCGCTCTGCCATCACTCCCTTATTTGTTAAAATTAGGGAAGATAGTTGATTTGTCCCCTATTATGACTCCAGCTGTTCCAAGGGCTGTAGACATGTTATATAAGATTGACCTCACAGGTGATGATTGGGCTGCACGACCACCAAAACCTAATACAGCAATCTCTGAAGTGTGTCAGGGAAAAAGGCCGTCTAAGTATAATTCAACGCCCAGTGATAAAGAGGGTAAAAAGTTTGATATGATAGGACGAAAAGCCCACATGGCCGCAGGACTTTCTATGAGAATGGCCCACTATGCAACGTATATGGCGGCCTACCAGTCGTTCTTGTGGGACAAAATGACTCCTTATATTGAGTTATTGCCGGAATGGGAGAGACGTGTTCCACAATCATTCCAAAATGATGCTCTACTACTAGCTGAGTACCAAAAGGACTTTGCGGCCCATATGGCTGAGGCTGCAGGGAAGGTTTTTGCCTTAGGAACGGCAGCAAGGAGGCATGCTTGGCTGCGCGCCTCATCTTTATCTGAGGAGAATCGTGCGATTGCAGAGGAACAGCCTATGCATGTCGAGGGGATATTTAATCCCGCAACGGAGGAAAAGATCAAACATAACCATGAAATGAAGAAGACGATGCAAGGCTACAATTCCTCAAAGCAAGGTGGCAACCAACAGAGACAACGTTGGCAGTCTTCAGGGACTTTCTATAAACGTAATAATGGAGGTTATTACAATCAGAACAGACCACGTTTTCAGCAAGGTGGCAGGCCCTTCCAAAGACGCCAGCCGTTTGGTGGAAGAGGTCGCTATCAGCCATATCAGGCCAAGACCGCTAAACCCGCGGGTAACAAGCAGCGTTTTTGACACTTGCTCATCCCGGGAAGTGGAGCCATGTTATCACACGATGCTGCATATTGCACCTGTTTTTGATTATACTTCAGTTTGTTTAGATGTTAATCACTCCATGTTTGGAGAACGTTTAGCAACATTTATTTCAGAATGGGAGAAAATAACATCTGATAAATGGGTCCTCCGTATAGTACGTGAAGGATACAGTATTGAGTTTAATGAGTTACCCCCAGTGGGACGAATAGATGTTACAAATGCATCACCTGTGCTGTTAGAAGAAATAGAAAAATTACTGGCTAAAGGTGCAATTAGTCCAATAAGTTCTAGAAAGTTGTGTTGTTGCTATTTCTCAAGATATTTTATAGTTCCCAAGAAAGGGGGTGGTCAACGCCCTATTCTCGACCTTAGAGGGGTGAATTATTTTATAACTCCAAAGAAGTTTCGTATGATCTCTTTGAGAAATATTTTGATGTTGCTAAATAAAGGAGATTGGTTTGCAACCATAGATCTTAGAGATGCCTACTTTCATATATCAATAAATAAGAAACATAGGAAATTTTTGGCGTTCATGGTAGGAGATAGGGCATATCACTTCAACGTTTTGCCCTTTGGAATGTCCACGGCCCCGAGGGTCTTTACAAAGTGTATGGCCGTAGTGGCAGCATTCCTGAGGAGAGAGGGCATTATAGTTTTCCCTTATATAGATGACTGGCTACTAGTGGGTAGGTCTAGAGAAGAACTTCTCAGTCACATAGAATTTAGTATGTCTCTTCTCCAGTCCTTAGGTCTCGTTGTAAATCTGGAGAAGTCCAAACTGACTCCCACAAGAAGAGCACAGTTCATCGGGGCTCTTCTCGACTCGGAGGAGGAGAGAGTGTTTCTGCCAGAGGACAGATTCCTCAATCTGAAGACTCTTATTCAAAGGCTACTGGTCCAGAGATTGGTGAAGGCAAGGGATATACAGGTCATACTAGGTCATATGGCTTCTACCACGGCAGTGACCCCCAACGCAAGGCTACACCTGAGACCAGTACAATCTTGGTTCCAGTCGGTATTCAAACCGTCTGTCCAAAGATCGTCTACGCAATTATTGATCCCAAAAAGTGTGTGCAAGTCCCTACGATGGTGGTTGGACCCCCTGAATGTGTGTGTGGGTATGCCATTCCAGCAACTGGCTCCGACAATCACTTTAACAACAGACTCCTCCCTTTCAGGATGGGGTGCACATGTAGCAGGACTCACGGCGCAAGGAATTTGGTCAAAAGCGGAATCTGCGCTTCACATAAATCATTTGGAGCTGATGGCTGTGCAGAAGGCTCTCAAGGCTTTCGAATTGGTCCTAACAGGGAGTGTTGTCCAGTTAGCAACAGACAATACTACTGTAATGTTTTACATAAACAAACAGGGGGGAACACACTCACAGACATTGAATGCACTAACATTGCAGATTTGGCACTGGAGCATTCAAAGAGGAATCCATCTAATGGCGATTCACCTGCCAGGCGAGATCAATACCTTAGCAGACCACCTCAGCAGAAATCCTCTGGGAAACCACGAGTGGACTCTGAACAGGGAAGTGGTCCTTTCCCTATTCGACTTGTGGGGACAGGCAGATCTAGATCTTTTTGCGACATCCAGCAACAGACAATGCACACTGTATTGTGCACGGTTGGGGTGGAGGAGCTCTCAGAATTGCCTCGGGGATGCCCTTCTGATACCATGGGGGTCTCACAGGGTGTATGCGTTCCCACCATTCCCATTGCTTTTGAGGGTAGTGTCGAAAATGATCAGAGACAAAGCAAGGGGGATATTAATAACACCTTGGTGGCCCAGGCAGGCGTGGTTCTCACCGTTACTGAGAATGTCCAAGGGGATCCACCTTCCTCTACCTCAGAGAGACGACCTGCTTCTGTCTCAAGGGAATCAGGTTCTTTACCCAGATGTACAGGGCTTGAGGTTAACGGCCTGGAGAATCAACCCATAGGAAATTCTCAATATGAGGGTCTGTCAGATAGAGTAAGAACTATTTTAGATGCAGCGCAAAAGGATAGTACGAAACGTTCCTACATATACAAATGGAATCGTTTCAAGAAGTTTGTAGATCAAAAGGGTATTGACGGCCTATCGGCTAGCACTTCAGTAATTTTAGATTTTCTGATATCCTTAGCAGACCAAGGCCTGACTTTGTCGTCATTGAAGTGTTATCTTGCCGCCGTATCTTGGTTCAGGCGTAAGTCAGGTCTGCCGTCATGTTTTACTGATCCAACGGTTAGGTTATTTATTACGGGTCTTAGGAAATCTAAACCTGAAGTGCAACCGGTTATTCCGTCCTGGAGTCTGGAATTAGTACTAAATGTTCTAATGAAACCTCCATTTGAGCCACTGGCCACCATTGATATTTCTTTACTATCTTGGAAGACAGCATTCTTGGTGGCTATAACTTCAGCACGCAGGGCGAGTGAGCTGTGTGCTTTGCGCTGTGATGACCCTTATTTAAGAATGCACAAGGATAAGGTGGTCCTTAGAACGGACATTTCCTTTATTCCAAAAGTGTCGAGCAGGTTCCATATGTCTCAAGAGATTGTGTTACCAGCTTTTTTCCAAAATCCAGAGACAGACTTAGAGAAGTCATTACACATGCTTGATGTAAGGAGAGCAGTAGCTTTCTATACTAGCAGAACTTTGAGTACTAGAAAGACTACAAAGATGTTTGTAAAATATAGGAAGGATGTACTGGGCTTACCGGTATCATCGCAATGTCTTTCATCATGGATAGTATCCTGTATTCGGAAGGCATATGTTGTTGCAGGGAAGGTGTTACCTCACCAAGTGAAAGCGCATTCGACCAGATCGATGGCTACATCCACGGCCTTCATGAGAGGCGTCCCTCTTGACGTTGTCTGCAGAGCAGCTGCATGGTCTACTCCACTGACATTTGTAAAGCATTACAAGGTGGACGTGGCTTCGAAAAGGGATGCTGTCTTTGGTCGCACAGTGCTATTCTCTGCAGTGGCATGACTCCCACCGTCCAGGGTAAGAAGCTCGCTATTCTACCAATTGGTGCTATTCACAGCTGACCACGAAAAGAAAATATTAGTTGCTTACCTGTAACTGTAGTTTCTTGAGTGGTCAGCGTGAATAGCACGCTCCCGCCCATCCTCCCCGCTTGGTTTGATTTTTATTTATTCATGCCAGACTTCTGACTGCTTAGGCGGCGGAAGAGAACTGGCAGTTGGCCCCTCAGGAGGGCTATTTATACCAGTGGGGATGGTGCGCGGGGCCAACTGTCAAATTTGTCACGAGACTTCCGAGCTGCCTGCGCGAGCGCAGGGGATAAACCAATTGGTGCTATTCACGCTGACCACTCAAGAAACTACAGTTACAGGTAAGCAACTAATATTTCTCGCGATACTTGCTCCGAACCCGGAAGTAGGTATTTTTTTTAATTTTTATTATTTATTTTATTTTTCAATTTTTATTTTTGATTAAAAAGCTTAGTGGGGCGTAGGGAAGGGGCTGGGGGCCGTATACGGCCCCCGGGCCGTCAGTTGGGCAGCCCTGTATTATGCAATAAAATCTGGCATATATTCTCAGAGCCTTTGTGGTTAACTATATTCTTTTGTCCCTAAGCTGTGTTACCTTCCTCAAAAATAAGCAATCCTGAAACTGCATCAAAACAGCAACCAAATAACCATGCTAACGGTGATACTGATAAAGGTATTAAATGGCTACCGGGCAAACCAGACTGGGATCCCTCATCTCACCTACAGATGTTTTTAATACGCTTAACATTATCCAATACCAGTAACTGAGGTAGTCTAAATACCGCAGCAGGGACTGATTAGCTTTTTCAGATCACTGCCTTTATTTGCTGTTTGCAAAGAAGCTTAATCCAGTGCTGGAGATCAGGCTTCCTGCTGTGGTTTGAGGTAGTTTTCTCTTATTCTTTGTGTTCACAATGGCAGAATTTAGGGAGGGAATGCCTGTTTCTCATAAAAACCTGAAAATAGCCATGACTGTCTCAGAATATGGGTGGTGGGGTTTTATTTATTTTAAAAAATGAATCATTTAAAATGTTTCAGTTGTTTAGTTTGTTCAATATATTTTCTTTCCATCTTTCCTAAACTTGTCTACTGCGTTACCAGAAAGAATAGTTAAATAATATAATAAAGCTGTGGAATCTGCAGTTTATTTCACAACCGAAAATAGGGCAAAATAGATATGCATTATAATACATTGTATTATGCTGCATGTAGTCCTTTTTTTGGCCTTTATTTTTGAAATTGAGATTAATTGTGTAGCACATTTAACAACTCATAAAGGACCATTTATTTTCTCTGTTCAATTTAAATTTTACTCAGTGTGTCTGTAGGAACTGAGGAATGGTTCTTTCTGTGCATCGATAGTTTTCAGAATTTATTCACATGTAGGATGGTGTAGGAAATGTATTGAGTGCACCTAAACCCATTTAGAAAAGGATAGATGAAATGTGAATCTAATAAATACAGAGTGCCCCTACGTCCAGCAGAAGGAGGTATCTCTGCAAAACTGAAGAATGGCTTTCAATGGAGCAGGGGCGGTCCTACAGGTAGGCCAAGTAAGCGGCCGCATAGGGCGCCAGCTGGGAAGGGGGTGCCATCCTGGCCGCGCCATCCTGGCCGCGCCATCCTGGCCGCGCCATCCTGGCCGCATGGGGCGCCATCCTGGCCTTGCCGATGTTCCTCAGGCAGTGCCGCAGCTGCCTGCTTTTGGGCCCCAGCCTTGTGCGCTCCGATGCCGCTTCTGGGCATGCGCGGAGGTTTTCGCGCAGACGCAGTTGCTCCGGAGTTGAGCACAGGAGCAACTGCACATGTGCGAAAACCTCCGCGCATGCCCAGTAGCTCCCTTGCGCAGAAGCCTGTAAGCAAAGCACTCCCTATCAGACAGGCAGGGAGTGCTTCCCCTCTCCCTTTGTTTCCGCCGCACACGCGTTTGCGGGGAAGGAGAAAAGAATCAGTGAAGGAAGTGTAAGTGAAGGAGTGAATGAAGGGCTTTCCTCCTCCTCTGTGACCTCTTCTCTCCCTCCTTCCTTTCTTCAGCTCTATTTCTGTCTAGACCTGAGGGGCCTGAGGCTATGAGGAGTTGTGGGAGTTGGAGTCCAAAACACTTAGAAGGAGGAAGGGCGGGCCCAAGTTTGCCCAGGCCGCGCTGCCTGTATTTGACCTCATTTGAACATTTTGGCTGTTTTTCTATTTACATTTACATTGGGATCCTAATTTTGGACTTATGGGAGACTCCTATGAATTATGAGACGGGTGGTAGGTAATATATTCTGATTTTGATGCATTTACATTGCATTTCTTGTTGATTATTATACAGTTCTGCTTAATATTGTCATACAATATAATAAAAGTACAATATAACAATAGAATAATGATATATTTTATATTACATGTAATATTACAAACAATATTGCAGTATAGTGGTATTGTACAAAATAGTAATATACAATATTTTATTTTACTTTATTTTGAGTTATTTGAGTTTTATAGGAGTAATGAAAATATTTAGTAGAGGATAATTTTATTTAAATAAATAATTTTATTTATTATTTTATAATAATATAATAGAATGTTATATTATATTATAATGTCAATATATTATAATTATATTGTAATGTAGTATAATATAATTATGATATAATATAATATGAGTATGGTATAATATATTGTATATACATTGATACAATATAATACTACTAATGGTATTGTGATATTATAATTGATTATCTGTTTTACATGGGGGGGAGGGCAAAATAATGTTTTTGGGGGCGCCAAAATAATGTTCTCTTACCATTTAAAATTACCTTAGACCGCCCCTGGAATGGAGCTGTCCTTGCAGGAGTAGCCACACTTGTTAATAATTGGTGCTGACTTCCTAAACTGATTTCTTGCTGTACATGATTTAAATGTTGGAAAATGTATTTCAATATTTCCTATTATCAGAAACACTGACCATACATATGCTGAGTTTTTCACCAGTAAAGAGTCTGTAGAATCACTCTGTTCTTTTAGGAATATGTCAAACTAGATGAAGCTGAAGTAAGCCTACATTGTCATAACTTATTCCTCCCCCAAGGTTTTCTTTTTATATCTATTACATATAATAAAAGTCAGTGTTTGCGGGCGGTGGGTGGGTGGGCCGAGCGATGGGAGGACTATGTGCCAGCGTTTCGATTGGCTGCCACTCTGGGATTATTTGCATAAATGGCTCTGACTGGCCAGTCTCAGAACTCCAACCCTCTAAGGCACCAGACAGAGGAGATTGGTTGCCACTGAGGGAAAATTTGCATAACGGACTCTGCATGGCCAACATTCCAACATCCAAAATCTCAAAGATGCCAGAGAGTGCACTTTTAAAAAAGGCTTCCTTCAGCTGATTTCACAAACTAGGCCTCAGCCTGATTTGGTAGTAAGGCTTCCTCTACTTGATTTTCCAGACTAGGCCGCAACCTGATTTGCCAGTAAGGCTTCCTCTACTTAATTTCCCAGACTAGGCCACAACCAGATTTGACAGTAAGGCTTCCTCAACTTCATTTTCCTGACTAGGTCCACAACAATGACAGAACAAGACCAAACCTGGCCCACAGAGCCCCCAAGATGCACTCTAAATCTTGGTGCAGTTTGAGGTAGGATGCACCATTGATGACGGAAATTGCAGTACTTTAACTCACTTGCTTAGAGCACACTGGCCCACACCAATGACGGATCAGGACCACACTTGCCACACAGAGGCCCAATCCAATACCAAGCTTGACACACAGTGCCCCTATGACCCACACTACATTCTACTGCCGTATGGAGAAGAGTGGGACTTGAGGTACCTCCATGGATTATGGGATTTGTAGTACTTTCAAAGCCTTCATTTCCCACAGACCACTGCAGCCCTGAACAAAGACCTAAAAGGACTACACTTGGCACCCTATGCCCCCATGACCCAGTCTCCATCCTTCTACAGTTTACAGGAGGGTGGACCATGGGTGATGGGACTTGAAGTACCAAAGACCAACCTTGGCACACAATGCTTTTCTCAAATAACCCGGGCAACATACAAAAAAGACATACAAGAAAAAACGACATAATTGTAACATAACCAAACTCATAAGCAAATAAACAAACACTAACATCTAAATATTTTATTCTGACTAACTCACCTTGAACCCGTCACCTGCTGGTATTGTGTATTTCTTCCTCTTAAACTTTACTCTAATTGATTGATTCATAATAATAAATGAAGTTCGCTTCTTTCCACAAATCTTAGCGAGTTAGTCAATATCTATTCTACATTAAGAGAGAGTCCTAATCCTATAGTTCTAGTATAAAATCCGGTCGTCTTCCGAAAAGTTTCTCAGCCTTGCCAGACGTTTCTTCCCTTTCATCCTGTATCATAGTTGTTCCTGTATTATATTTAAACAGAGGAATAAGTAATGAAAGAGACCGTCCATGGCCAAACTTGGCCGAAATGTTATTCTAACAAACTTATATATTCTTACTAGCTGTACCCAGCACGCGTTGCTGTGCCCTATTTAGTAGATGCGAGAAAGTCTGAGTATGTAAGGGTTGGAATTGATGTTACTTATGGTCTTGGTGGGTTCATGGCTGTGTCGTTGTGGGTTGTTCTGGTGGGTGTGATGTTGAAGTCCTGTGGAGTTGTCGGTGTGTGGTGTTCCTGGCGTTCTGCAGAGCTTGTGGATATACAATGTTTTTTTGTCTTTCCGTCTGTTGTGTTGATGTAGAGGTTCTGTGGTTTCCCAACTCTGGAGCACGCTACGTAGAGTTGTCCGTGGGAGAAGCATTCTGTGTCAAGGTCTATGCCACAGATTTTTGTAGTGTTTGTCCTTGAGCCTTGTTTATGGTGATGGCAAAAGCTAGTGTAGTGCAGTGTCTTTCTGTTCTGGCGTTTGTTCTGCCCTTTTTGTGTGATGTATGTAGCGTTGCGAGTGTGTCATCCGATGCTGTTCTTTTTAGGAGGCATGGCTTGTCTTTTGGGTCAGCTTATGCCTGTGTGGAAGGAAGGAATGGCATACAAATGGGTTGAGCAGTAGACGCAAGGTTGTGTTATGTGCGTATTGTGTTGTGTGTAGGTATTACTTTTGTGTTATTCTGGGGGTATGTGTTTGTCAGTGGTGCCTGTGTCCCTGGTGCCCTATTTGTCTCCCTCCTAGATCTTGGCTTTGGCAGTTTAACCCTCAAACTCCAACTGACTAAACTGAATTCACTCAGCATTCTAATCTAGCCTTGGCTGGCTTTGGCCATCGTTACTATGGTAACTGATGTTGGCCAATGGGTTTCGCTGGCAGCCACAGAGGATGCTGGGAAATGTAGTTTTTTTGTATTGTTGTTTTGGGGGCCTTCT
Organism: Anolis apletophallus; assembly: GCA_030556195.1. Taxonomy (NCBI): domain Eukaryota; kingdom Metazoa; phylum Chordata; class Lepidosauria; order Squamata; family Anolidae; genus Anolis; species Anolis apletophallus. The sequence continues at coordinate 185,865,900 of JARBWK010000004.1, forward strand.
AGGTTTTGGGGGGGAAAGTTTATTTGCTTAAAACCTACCTTGCCTGAGGCCTATTTCTGTTGCCAAATTTGGTTTCTCCGCGTTGGATGGTTTCTCTGTCTGTGGCAGTCGTTCGACGACAGGACCTCGTTTATATAATAGATATCTAATCTTATAAACATCTAGCTATCTTAATCTAGTTTTACATCTATCTTATATTCATCCTTATAATACTCTTTTATCTTTATCCAATCACTGTTTACTATTGTATATTTTTCTCTATTTCTGATTTTCTCTGTAAGCCAGTCCATATGGATTATTTCCAAGATTTTGCTCGTCCATTCTTCTTTAGTCGGAGCTTGTTGAGATTTCCAGTATTTCGCAAGCAATATCTTGGCCGCCGTAGTAATAACTATGAAAATCTTTCTTTCTATCCATATCCCATAACCTCCCCCAAGGTTTTCTGATGTTGTTAGAGATTTCTCGAAACAGAGATTTATTTCTAAAACTTCGATTTTTCCTTCCAGTCGTCATCTGTTACTTCCCGATTCCATAAATAGCCTGTTTTGTAACTTTTTTCAGAAAATAAGCAAATGCTTCAAATTAAATGAATACGTTTGCGAGTAATTTGGCACAAATGTGGATTCCTCCAGCAAATTTTCTCATTGTCTTGTTTTGATTGTACTTTGCAAAGCTAGAGAAGAGTACAGGTAGAATTACGCTACAGTTCCAGTGATGTGGTGTTTTTTATCCCCTTCGAGATGTGAAATGTTCTTTGTGACAGTTAGCTGTGGGTTGTTGGGGGAGGTGTTTTTTTTTGTTTTGTTTTATTTTGTGTCCTAGTACAACCTTGCAACTTTTACTACTCAAAAATAATTCCCTTTCTTTGTTTCGCAAATTAGAAACAATGAAGGAAAAGCCGAAGTCTGCCCAGGCCAGGTGTTTCTTGTTGGCAGCCTGCTCCCTAATGACTCTGGCTCTCATACAGCAGCTGCCTGCTAGTCTCTTTTGTATGGCCTATTGTTGCTGCACACCCCTCCTTAATACACATGCTGCCCGGGGCAGACCCCGAGAATGACATCAACTTGCTTCTCTTAGAAACCTACCAACCTGACGCAGGGTAGGGAGGTTGCCTTGCATCTGCCTGGCCAACTAATTGTGAGCCGTTTCTGGCCTGTGATTGGTTGGTCTTCTCCTCGGTAATAGGTTAAGCAAAGACATTGCTATTCCATCTGGTCAACCATTCATTGTTCTGCTTGCTTGCCTGCCTGAAAGTTTGCAGCTGAAATCAGGACTTGCTTTTGGAACTGCTGCAAATATATATATATATAAAGCCACCCAAAATCTGTGTGCTTTCCAGTGAACGTAAGTATTTGCACTTGCCTTTGCCGGAGAATAACATTTTTAAAACTTCTGATCTACCAGTTTATTCATCTGTATTCAAATCATAGGAGCACATTGTATTAAAAATCTGGGGGGGAAATGCATTTTCTTCCCTCATCACATACTTCTTTAAATGTTTTATTCAAATCTTAAATTTTCAGTGAATTGTCAGGGGGAAAACATAAGACTGATACATTAACTTGAAACTGGTTATTGATGAATAACAATGTATCATAAATAATTGATTGCTTGTAGCAAGCTGAGATTCAACAGTTAACAATTCCAGAAAATGTTTGTTTTTGATTTGTACAATGTATAGAAGCGAGCCTGGAAACTTTATTTATCTGTATTTAGTGGTTGAATTAAATTTATTTATTTATTTATTTATTTACGACATTTATATGCCGCTCTTCTTACCCCAAAGGGGACTCAGAGCGGCTTACAAAGTAAAATGTAAATACAATATATTATTGCCATATCACAATATTAATATTACATATTTCATTGCATTTAACAATTCCAGAAAATGTTTGTTTTTGATTTGTAAAATGTATAGAAGCAAGCCTGGAAACTTTATTTATCTGTATTTAGTGGTTGAATTAAATTTATTTATTTATTTACGACATTTATATGCCGCTCTTCTTACCCCAAAGGGGACTCAGAGCGGCTTACAAAGTAAAATGTAAATACAATATATTATTGCCATATCACAATATTAATATTATATATTACATTGCACTATAACATTATAATGTAATATTATTAGCAATATTACATGTAATATAAAATATATAATTATAATATCATATTATTAGTAGTAGTAGTATTATATTGTATTACCTTATAATATTATCAATATTATATTTATATACAATATATTTATATTATATTTATGTGGCTTTGTAATGTATATTGCAGTGAAAGATTCAGTCCAGCTTTCCTGAAACCAAAGAATACTTTGCCACTGACATATGTGGTCTTAGTGATCTCAAAACCGCATATTGTGTTGGTGTATGGATGCATACTCATACCCATCTAGTTTTTTCAAAACTTTGAGTAACTGTTAAAATGTGGATTTAGGTGTTAAGCTAAGCCGCACTTAACAATTTATGTTCAGCCTGTCAAATAGGGAAGAAAAATATACGGTAGTTTCCTATATCAGATCACTGACATATGTGGTCTTAGTGATCTCAAAACTGCATATTGTGTTGGTATATGGATGCATACTCACACCTATCTAATTTTTTCAAAACGTTGAATAACTGTTAAAATTTGGATTTAGGTTGTTAAGCTAAGCCGCACTTAACCATTTATGTTGAGCCTGTCAAATAGGGAAGAAAAAGATATTTTCCTATATCGGATCGGAGAGAAAAAAAGGCCATAAGGGAGGGCTAAAAAGAGACTTGCATTTCTGCCACATGCCCTATTGTGTGAACATATGCATAAGTCTATTGAAAGTTTTCAGAAGATGGGCAGGCCACCAGTTGCTGGTCTCCTGCAGTTCCAGTAGACATCTGTTGCCCCAGAGCATTAACCAATCTGTTCAATGGGACATCCTTCCTTTGTTAGAGTCAGGGCGGTTGTCTGCATCACTCTCTGAAATACAATGGTAATTAAATACATTAAAAGTCCTGCTGAAGATATTTATTACATATTCATTATTTTGATTTACATTGTTAACAACGCTTTTTGTCATTTATAACCCAGGCCAGATATTCCAATATTCATTTTGCATATACTTAAAGCTCAAGTGGGCTGTGAGTTCCCCAGCCTAGCATCAATCAGATGGTTTCCTCAAAGCTTCATCTCCTTTCAAATACAGTACAAGTTGATTATCTCTTATCTGAAATATATGTACATAATGTGATTTCTTGATCATGGGGCCCAAAGTCTAAACACAAAAGTCATTTTTTCTAAGTCTTGCTGTGTTTAAAATAATTCTATAAAAATTATTTATTTAAATAAGTAATTTTATTTTGTTTATATAAATAATGTTATTTATTATTTTATAAATAATATAATAATATCATATGATATACAGGTCCTTCTCAAAAAATTAGCATATAGTGCTAAAGTTTATTGTTTTCCATAATGTAATGATAAAAATTAAACTTTCATATATTGCACACTAACTGAAATATTTCAGGTCTTTTTTTGTTTTGTACTGATGATTTTGGCATACAGCTCCTGAAAACCCAAAAATACTGTCTAAAAAATTAGCATATTTGGTTGGATGGAATATGCTAAATTTTTTTGAGATATGTATGCCAAAATCATCAGTATTAAAACAAAAAAAGACCTGAAATATTTCAGTTGGTGTGCAATGAATTGAAAATATATGAAAGTTTAATTTCTATCATTACATTATGGAAAATAATGAACTTTAGCACTATATGCTAATTTTTTGGGAAGGACCTGTAATACAATGTTACATTACATTATAATTTAATATAATATATTATAATGTCAATATATTGTATTATGTTATAGTATAATAATTGTAATGTAATACTACTACTAATAATAATAGTATGATTACGGTATGGTGTGTGGTATATTCATTTGGTATTGGTGGTGTTGTAATGTAACACAGTATAATACTGCCAATGATAATGTGATATAATAATTACTGTATATCGTGATATTATAATTTGTATATTTGTATTACATGCAATATTGCTAACAATATTGCGATATGTTGTAGTGCAATGTGATGTGTAGTGCTGATGCTGTGCTATGACAGTAATGTTAATCGTTTTTTTTTCCAGTTTGCTGTAAGCTACTCCGGCAATATTGTTATATGTACATTGTAAGCCACTCTGGCAGTATTGTTGTTTACTGTAAGCCGCTCTGAGTCCCCTTCGGGGTTGAGAAGAGCGGCATATAAATATAATAAATAAATAAATAATTTATATTTCATACACACCTTATATACGTAGTCTAAAGGTAACTTTATACAATATTTTAAATATTTTTGTATATGAAACATCGGAAAGAAATTGTGTCAAAAATCTCAGCCAGATTTTAGAGTTCTGGATAAGGGATGCTGAACCTGTAATGACATTTTTGGTGTTGATGGTTAGTGGCAAGCTTTACTATTCCATATGAGAAGCAGTAGGTGATATAACCCAAGCATTTCTTATATACAATGGCAAAGGTCTGTACTGGGCAAACTGTAACATAGTCTTGAATCTGATATGGGTAAATTCTCATTAATATGATCAAATTATTTTCATGGTTCAAAAAGTATTTATTTATTTATTTACTATTTTTATATGCCGCCCTTCTCAACCCCGAAGGGGACTCAGAGCGGCTTACAGCTAACAACAATACTGCCAGAGTGGCTTACAATGTACATATAACAATATTGCCGGAGTGGTTTACAGCAAATAACATAACACAACATCAGCACTACACATCATATTGCACTGCAACATATCGCAATATTGTTCGCGATATTGCATGTAATACAAATATACAAATTATAATATCACAATATAATTATTATATCACATTATCATTGGCAGTATGATACTGTGTTACGTTACAACACCACCAAATGCATATACAACACACCATACCGTAATCATACTATTATTATTAGTAGTAGTATTACATTACAATTATTATACTATAGCATAATACAATATATTGACATAATATATTATATTAAATTATAATGCAATGTAACATTATATTATATCATATTATTATATTATATTATTTATAAAATAATAAATAACATTATTTATTTAAACAAAATAAAATTACTTATTTAATTAATTAATTTTTATAGAATTATTTTAAACACATCAAGAAGTAATGTAAATAAAAGTAATGTAAATAAAATTAATGGTAATTGGAATTGGGCAGTTATATTAAGTAAACCTCTTAAATTACATCAGCTGGCTAAACATTAATCTTATATAAAGTAGAGCAAATTAGCTTTGCATACCATATTTAATTTAAGTGTAATGTATTTTCAATATGTCTATTCTGCCTAGGAAAAAATATTGGGTTTAGGTCAGTATAAATTCATTTCAGGATTTCAGTATAACTCAGCAAAGCTTATTCCATTGCTGCATGGTGGCTATTTAAGTGCTGAATAAATTCCTTTCGATGCTATATGTAGATAGTTGATACCACTGCATTGGGGTACAAGCTATATTTGTTATATAGTGGATCAGATGGTTTCCTCAAAGACTGAATAAGAATGTGGTTACCAACTTCTGCAAAGTTTCAATCACTGCACGTCATGGAAAAAAACAAAAAAAATATGTATAAATCACTGTTGGAAAGCAGTTTTAGAAACAGAAGCCATGGTGTTGTTTATAGTGGATTCTGATGAATAACTGCCTGAGGCTGAAGTCCTGTATATATTGTAATGAGACTAGGTTCGGTTTCCACAGCAGGAATCCAAATGATGTGCCATTATGACTGTAATTCTAAGCGCACTTTGTTGTACGGTGCCTGGAACTTTATGGAATACATTTATGATAAACTTGGATAAAATTATGTTGTACTAAAACAAGTTAAATCAGCCTTGTGTACTTAAAATAACTAGTATGTCTCAGTTTGATTAATGTATATAGATAGTACTAATTCTAGATAATGTCCCGAAAAGATCTGTTGTTGATCCCTATATATACTTCTTAATAATATCCTTTGTATTCGTGTGATATTTGTCAGGTGGGGTGCTTTGATTGTGTTTTTCTTGCATAGCGGGGGTTGGGCTAGATCAGGGGTGCTCATTAAATAGATCGCGATCTACTGGTAGATCACGTAGGGCGTCCTGGTAGATCGCAGGCAGGGCGGGAGGAAGGCTCAGCCCCACCCCGCAGGCTCCCGATGCCACCCAGGTGCAGAAGGAGGTTGGACTGGATGGCCCTTGGAGGTCTCCTCCTATTCTAGGAACCCATTGTTTTTGTTACTATTATTATCAGAGACTGAATGGTCATTGTTATTGTAACATAGCGGGGGTTGGGCTAGAAGATGCTCCATGTGGTCTTTTCCAACTCTATGATTCTGTGATTCTATTATATATTTTCAGGTATAGTATTATATATGATATAGTATTATATATGAATGATATAACTTAAGCATTTTGTTCAAGTAAGTTCAATAATATGGGCAGTATTAAAACGCACAGGTTGTATTCAGCTTAATATTAATTATAAAATCCATCTTCATGACATCCTAGGAGTCCCGTAACATGTGTATGGTGATTAGCTTTGTAAATGCTACATTTCTCCTTTAGCAGCCAGTAATGTTTCATATCCCTCTTAAGCAGGGGTGGTCAACAAACGGCCCACGGGCCGGATCCGGCTCGGCAGCCGATTCTGTCCGGCCCGGGGAGAAGGGTGTCGGGGGCGGGGCCAAGAAGGGGTGCCACTGCCGCCATCCTATCGCGCCGCCTTTGGAGTGCCTGACATCCCTTTGGAGCGGCGGCTTTGGAGTGCCTGGCGATCCGGGACTGCCGTGGGAGCAGCAGCGGCTTTGGAGTGCCTGACATCCCTTTGGAGAGGCGGCTTCGGAATGCCTGGTGATCCGGGCCTGCCACGGGAGCACTCAGTGACCTGCGGGGCTGATTGCCCCGGCGACCCGGAAGACTTGATTGTCTTCCGGGTCGCCAGGTCGAATAAGCCGCCTCAGATCGCCGACTGCTCTGCTCTGCTCTGCTGTGGCGACGGCTGGGTCTGCTTTGCCATCCTTTGGACTGGATCCATTGGGCCATTCCATCTTGGTTCGCACCTTGTCTTCTTGAATTTAATTTAATTTTAGTGGTTTTTATTATTATTTTATAATAATTTTATTATAATAATATAATATAATAATGTTATATATATTATAATTTCAATATATTATAATGTCTATATATTCTATAATATAATAATTATGATATTAATACTAATATGAATATTTCTTGATATATTAATATGTTAATATTAATGATGTGTAATATATAGTAAATATAGTAAATAAATAAATAAATAATGTAGATTAGAATGTAGTTCCGCCTTTAGGTGCGGCCCTCCATAATATTTTTTGGCTCTCGTGTGGCCCCTTGGACAAAATAATTGCCCACCCCTGCTCTTAAGACTGGTACACCATCTGGAGCAAACGGTTATTTCTACAATAATCTTCTCTTTGATCTTCTTTTCTTACCAATTTAAATTGAACAAAAACACTTGCATGTCAATCATAAATGTGTTTGCATGAAAGTAAATCTTACCACAATCCAGATTGTTTGTGCCCAGGTACTGATAAAAACAAGTGAGCATCACATAGTGCATGGATTTGGCGAAGGCCCATTAACTGTGTATTACTGTTACAATGCATGAACCAACCTAAAGTTTCCAGCTCGGTTTAAATGTATTGCCCATTAAATATACTTCCTCCAGTCAAAGCAGATTGCAGGGTTTATGGAACAATGATGTCGGAGCTTCCAGATTGGTTTGGCAGCTGCATTGTTCTCCAAGGGTATACCAGACGCACTTAAGTCCCCATCTTTTTTCATAGGCTTTGTTCATACCAAATTATTCTTGCACTCTGCTAGCATTCATGATGGCTTGTTAAAGGAACGCATCCTAGCAACGAAAGGTTGGTTGCTAAGCAACATAGCTTTCCATAGGTTGTTCTTGTTTAAGATACTTTTTGGTGGTTTGGTTTTACGAAGGCCGCCGAAGTGTGGGTTTTTGAACTGTATTCTTTTATTAGGATACTGTTGTGATTTGTTAGTGGTAATGGGCTGAGAGTGAATTGCAGGAGTTAGTAAATCACCATGTTCCCCAGCTTTGCTTCCTGAATTTAACATTCATTCGGATGACAGCATTGTCTGAATAAACCTAGAGATAGTTATTTTTGTAAAGTCAAGTCTGTTGCATCTTTATGTAGTTAGCACTGATATTCTTTTAACTGGCATCATTTCCATTTTCTTGGGAATTCCAAGAAAATGAATAATTATTTTGGAAAGCAACTGAAGTAGATTGCACAGGCTTTTCTGGTTCTGTACTACAAACAGTACAAATTCCTCAAAATGGTGACAGCCTAAAAATCAAGCTGCCCAGTTGACCATTTCTTAATGAGTTACTGTGAATGATTATCCTGTTACATGAGGGCCAGCACTGTCAAGTCAGATACTGAAATGGATAATGAATGATTATCCTGTGGGGGTAGCAGGTGAGGGTTCTGCCCTCCTTTCTGCTAGGTGTACAACTAGTGGGCCACTGGTAACACAGAATGCTGGACTAGATGGGCTGAGGCCCGATTCAGCATGGCTCTTCTTATGTTCTTATGTTCTTAGATACGGCGATGCTCTCTCAGAGCCATTTCTAGTAACTAACAGAGTGAAACAAGGTTGTGTTCTTGCACCAACCCTCTTTACAATCTTCTTCAGCATGATGCTTCAAAGGGCTACGGCAGAAGAAGAAGACGGCATATATATATGCTATCATACTGATGGTAGCTTGTTCAATTTAAGCCGTCTGAGGGCTCGCACTAAGACTCTATCTAGTCCGTGAGATGCTTTTTGCTGACGATGCTGCCCTTGTCGCCCATTCATAATCAGCCCTGCAGCGCCTCACATCCTGCTTTGCAACAGCTGCAGAGCTGTTTGGGCTGGAAGTCAGCCTGAAGGAAACTGAAGTCCTCTACTAGCCCGCACCACAGGAAGAACACCATCATCCCCACGCTTGTAAAAAGCATGGGATGAGTCCTTCCTAAAGAATCTTCGTTCGCGAAGTAATGCCGAGAGAGAGAGAGACTACAAACAGTAAGGTCAGGGTAGAAAAGCTTGGCTGAAGTCCGATATATGTATGCTTAGAAACTCATTAATTATGACAGGAAGGAGATATTATGGATCAAAATACTCATTTTTGGCAAGAATACACACACACACACACACACATACAGGTATTAGCCCCCATTCAAAGTTTATTATGTGTGAGGATCTTTCAAGCCCAACAGACAGTAAGTGCTGTCAGGTGCGATTTTGTTGGACAATAATTGACTTGAAACAGGAGTCCTTGAAACAAGTTTTTGCCATCCCTGGAACGGTGTGTAGCCCTCATCCTACAGTGATGGATTCAGCCTATGGGACATCCAACATAAAAGTAATCCTCAAATGCAAAGCTTCTTCTTTTTGTTCTGATTGCCATTTTTACATTGGAAGAATTATAGTTTATCTTTTTATTTATGTAGAAGTTGAAATACGTAATTGTCTTCATATTTTTCAAAGGATCCTTCAAGAACATCTAGCCTTAACTAGACCAGTGTTTTTCAACCTTTTTTGAGCCGCGACACATTTTTTACATTTACAAAATCCTGGGGCACACCACCAACCAAAATGACACAAAATGACACTCTAACACAGCAATACATATAGTTAATATGTTTATAAATGTATTTATACAGTCAGTGTGAAACCTGGGCCTGTTTCGATGAACACAACATAGGTATCCTGGCAGGAATGGCAGGAAGACACAAACTTCCCACACAGAACTCCCATAAGCAAGAGAAAATGCTATAAGAGTTTGGTGGGCATTGACCTTGAGTTTTGGAGTTGTAGTTCACCTATATCCAGAGAGCACTGTGGACTCAAACAATGTTGGATCAGGACCAAACTTGGCATGAATACTCAATATTCCCAAATGTGAACACAGATGGAGTTTGGGGAAAATAGACCTTGACATTTGGGAGTTACAGTGTCTGGGATTTATAGTTAACACACAAAGAGCATCCTGAACTCTTGCAACAATGGAATTGAACCAAACTTGGCATATTGAACTCTCATTACCAACAGAAAGTACTGAAAGGGTTTGCTTGGGAATTGACCTTGAGTTTGGAAGTTGTAGTTCACCTACATCCAGAAAGCACTGTGGACTCAAATAATGATGGATCTGGACCACACTTGGCATGAAAACTCAATATGCTCAACTATGAACACACATGGAGTTTGGGGAAAATTGACCTTGACGTTTGGGAGTTGTAGTTCACCTACATCCAGAGAGCACAGTGGACTCAAATAATGATGGGTGGGCCTCTTCCTCATGGGGAGGGGGACACTCCACCGCTTTCTGGCCCTCCCTCCGCTCACCTCAGCCTCTCTGCCGGCCTTTCCTCCTCCTCAAATGGCGACCGCTGGGAAGGGGGCGGGGCCCGGGTGACGGCACCCTTCCCTCCTCCCTCCCTCGATTGGAGGCTGGCTGGCTGGCGTGCGCGGAGGGGAAACGGCCGAAGGAGGCAGCATCCCGGCCCCTTCTTCGCTGCTGCCACCCGGCCCTTCCTCCTTCTCCCCCCGCATGCAGCAGCAGCAGGAGTTCGGCAGGAGGGGGAAGAAAGGGTATATTGGAGGTTCCAATTTCCCACGGCACACCTGATGATCGCTCACGGCACACTAGTGTGCCACGGCACACTGGTTGGGAAACACTGATCTAGACCAATGGATATTATTTCTGGCTATTATGTGTGCCTGAAATGGAGTTTTAAAAATCCAAATTCTCTGGGTAGGTTTAATCTTGTACTTTCTTATTGCCATCCTGAGTCCCTTTTGGGAGAGAGTACAGGTTAGAAATAAAATGTTGTTGTTGTTGTGGTTGTTTGCATAGTTGAAGCTTTTAGTGAAAAATCTTTGAACCAAATAAGGATTGCACAGTAGCAATTGGTGGATCATAGGCTTCCACTGAATTAATGTACTCTCAAATACGTTTTGCTGGTTGACAGTATACAAGTAATTTTTATGCAGTGTTCAGTTTTATTGATGGGCATACGTATTTTTAATGAGTAGATAAGGATGTAAGACAATATGTATTTGCTGGTAATGCAGTTCTGCTTTTGTATCCTTATGATAGATGACATGGTAATAGTGAACTATAAATCTGTTGGGTTTTTCCTCTAGCTTTGGGATTCTAACAGTCTGAAATGGTAGAATCAATAATCATCCAGGTTTTTGCGCCCTTTGATTTCTCTAGCTGGTTGTTTTTGCAATGCTGCGATCTAGATTTTTCAGTTCAAAAACAAAGTTGATAGCATAAGGTTGCATAGATTTGCATCTGGGGAACTAGAGTTAGTCTACAAAAACTTATGCTACTAACTTCATTCTCACAGTTAGTTTCTAAGATGCTACAAGATCCCTTCGCATACTCGATTCTTCAAGTTAATGTAGCAGGAAATGTGGTGGGGATCCAGAGATTCAAGGGAAATTTTAAAAAGTCTTTTTTATGGTCAAAGTCATTTTTACCAGTTAGACCAGTGGTTCTCAACCTGGGGTCCCCAGATGTTTTGGCCTTCAACTTCCAGATATCCTAACAGCTGATAAACTGGCTGGGATTTCTGGGAGTTATAGGCCAAAACACCTGGGGATCCACAGGTTGAGAACTACTGAGTTAGACCATCTTGGCTGGATGCAGGAATTTGGCAGAATTGCAACAACAATACAATGCTTAAAGAAAATGCTAGATGTCATAAAAGTGGAAACATTTGCAACTATTATATGTGACAGTGATATATTAAGTAGCTGTTTATAAACTTTTTGAACTGTATAAGCTTATGATAGTTGAATATTGTACCGGGAATGTGGCGCAGCTGACTGGGTGTCAGCTGCATAAAATCTCTACTGACCAGAAGGTCATGAGTTCAAGGCCTGCCCGGGTCGAGGTGGGCTCTCGTCGAGGTGTAGCCTGTCGTCGACCTTTGCAACCCGAAAGACAGTTGCATCTGTCAAGTAGGAAATTAAGGTACCATTTAGTGGGTAGGCTAAATTTAACTGATTTACGAGGCCATTAAAAAGATCTCCAGAAAACACGCTGAGGAATGAAGGAGTGCGACAGCTCCCCCTGGTGGCCAGATGTTAAATTGCCTCTGTCTGTCTGTCTTGTGTGTTTGTGTGTCTAAATGTAATGTGTACATTGTAATCCGCCCTGAGTCCCCTGCGGGGTGAGAAGGGCGAAATACAAATGAAGTAAATAAATAATAAATAAATAAATATATGATACACCAATGTAATGCCAATGAAATACACAGATGTGGAATTGATCTAACTTGGTGTTAATTCAGAAAAGAACTGAACATTTGAGTATAAGGAACTGATATTTGAAATTTTGTGCTGTAGAATAACAATGCGTTTGAGTACATTGTAGTTCCATCTCTCGTGACATTTCCTCATTGAGTTGGTGTCTATATTGGATGGCGTATATAAGGAAAGGGTTGTTGAAGTAAAGTTGACTGCCTCATAGTTGAGTGCTGAAACACTATTGAGTTGAGGACTTGACTTCTGGTCAAAAGCCTACGCAAAGATCAGAGGCCAGCCTACATATTTCCCAAAATAATTTTGGAGACATTGCAAATTCACATTTGCTCAATGTGAGGATTGATTGGACCTTTCCCAAAGATGAGATCCACATACATCTCACCATGGGATGACCAAAAGATTTTGGTTTTAATTTACCATTGGGAAGGCACAGGCCCAGATTAACACTTTTTTGCGCCCTAGGCCACACTTTGGAATTAGCCCCCCCACACACACACACATACACCACTCAGACCCACACTTGGCTGGCTTTCGCAATGGTGCCTCCGGAGCAGAAGAGAAAGGGGAGTAGGCATCATCCCGCCACTTCCAAGTTCCCCGTGCATTCCCACCGGCTGGAAAGCTCTGCTGTGCTCTGAAGGTCTCCTCGGGAGTCGGGAGGCTTGGGGAGAGCGCAGCGAGTGCAAACTCACTCCAAAGGCGCGCACGAGAGAGAGAGAGAGAGAGAGCGTGCGAGCACGCACGCAAGAGAGAGAGAGCACGAGAGAGAGAGAGAGAGAGAGAGAGACAGCGCGAACAAGCGCAAGAGGGAGAGGGAGCACGAGAGAGAGAGCGCGCACGAGAGAGAGCGCGCACGAGAGAGAGAGAGCGCATGAGAGAGAGAGAGAGAGAGAGAGAGAGAGCACTAGCGAGAGAGAGAGCATGCGAGAGAGAGAGCGCGAGAGAGCGCGCGAGAGAGCAAGAGAGAGAGAGAGAGAGCGAGAGCGCGAGAGAGAGGAGCATGCGCAGAGAGAGAGAGAGAGCGCAGAGAGACAGCGCATGAGAAAGAGCGAGAGAGAGAAAGCGTGAGAGAGAGCAAGAGAGAGCGAAAGCGACTGAGAGAGAGAGAGCGGACAACAAAGAGAGAGGAGAGAGAGCGAGAGAGAGAGAGAGAGTGCGCTGAGAGAGGGAGAGAGCGCGAGAGAGAGAAGGGAGAGAGAGAGCAGAGAGAGCACACACGCGAGAGAGAGAGCGAAAGAGTGCGCAAGAGAGAGCGTGTGTGAGAGAGCGAGAGCGGGAGCATGCGCAAGAGAGCGAGAGCGTGTGCTCAAGACATCGTGCGCACGAGAGAGAGAGCGCGCGCGAGAGAGAGAGAGAGAGGGAGAGAGAAAGCGCATGCGAGACGGAGCAGAGACTTTGCTGGAAGAAGGAGTGAGGAGGGGCATGAGAAAGGGGGAAAGAGGGGCGCGGACCAGGTTTTTTTTAGTCCGTGAGCTGCACACCCCCCCCCCCAGCTTGCGCCCCTAGGCCATGGCCTCGTTGGCCTTATGGGTAATCCGGGCATGGGAAGGCAAACAAACCAAGTGTAGTGACGATTTCAAGTTTTCCGTTTATAAAAATCACTAATAGTCCTCACTGTCTTATTTCTTCTTTAGGAATACAGGCTGCTTCATATTCAAAAATACAGAAAATCCAACAAAGTGGAGTCAAGTACATGCAGCAGCTTCATGGGCTTGAAGGATCACTTGGGACATGATGCAGGCCACCTCTATGGGAATACCGCAGAGACTCAAATAATTGCACCTTGGTTAATGGTAGAGAAACCAACAATGGATAAAGTTAACTCCAGGAAGGAGGATGCGAATAAGGAGGCTTCTGAAGAAACCGGAAGTTCCAGTTGTGACTCTGAGGAAAGCACAAATTCTGATAATGAATCAGAACAATCCGCTACAGTTGGAACAGAATCCTGCTTCTTACTGAAGACGCACAGACGGCTATGTAGGTCTCCTTGCCTAGAACCACATATATTAAAACGCAATGAAATCTTGCAAGACCTTAAGCTGGAGGAAGCACAGATGGTGTCTAAAGAAGTCAAGAAGCCTCCTGACGTTGTGAAAGAATATCAAACCAAACTAGAGTTTGCACTTAAGTTAGGTTACTCTGAAGAACAAGTCCAGCTTGTCCTCAACAAACTTGGTACTGATGCTTTAATCAATGATATATTGGGAGAACTTGTCAAACTTGGAAATAAAACTGAAACAGAACAGAGTGTAAGTAATGTGAACAGTAGCTCAATGCGAGAAGCTTCTTCTGTCGAGTCACAGAGATCTCACTCTCCACTTCAGGAAGATGTGCCAGTGGATGGTGATAACCTGAGACCCATTGTTATTGATGGCAGCAATGTTGCAATGAGGTATGTTTGTATATTAATTATAGTTCTAGTGCATATTAGATTTACATTTTAATCAGCTGTAGATTTTATTTATGAATTCTCTTCTAATCATGTATTTAATTGCAATATTAATTGTAGTTTTATTTTTAATATAGTTTTATTGAAAGCTAAAAGTAGCAAATAAAAACAGCGCTATAGAGTAAGAATTGTTTAGCAATTGTTTAAAATGCAACTCTTTAAAGTACCTTTAAAGTATGAATATGTCTTTTAAAACAGATAAAAATAACCTATACAGTATGCCTTCCATATCCACTGTGGATATGTTCCCAAACTTCACATGGACATGTGAATCTGTGAATATTAATGAATCCAAATACTTTCAGTACAAGAAACAACAGAGATACTGAGAAGAGAATATGGTTTGTGCAGGAGACCTTAAGTCAGACCTGGGCAACCTACAGCCCACAGGCCTGGGGAGAAGGACGTCAGGGGTGGGGCCAAGAGGAAGGGGTGCCGCTGCCACCATCCCATCGCGGGCTGTGGGGGTCTGCGTCGGCAGACAGCCCGCCGCTCAGGAGAACAATTAAGGGGAGAGGCGACTTTGGAGTGCCTGCCTTCCCGGGAGGCGATCCGGGCCTGCAGCAGGAGCAGTCGGCGACCTGCAGCGGCTGATTGCCCTGGCGACCCGGAAGACTGGATCATCTTCCGGGTCATCAGAGCGATCAGCCGTCTCAGGTCGCCGATTGCTCCCGCTGCAGGCCCAGATCGCCTTGTGGGATGGCAGGCACTCCAAAGTCGGGATGGCAGGCACTCCATGGCAGGGCGATCAGCTGGGGAACGGCTGGGTGCGAGAGCGGGCGGAGGCCTGCAGCCTCCGATCGTCTGCTGCTCCACTCCGCTCTGTTGCGGCGGCTGGGTCCGCTTTGTCATCCTCTGGGCTGGGTCCATTGAGCCATTCCATCTTGGGATCCTTCCTCTCTTGAGGATGTCAGCCTCTATCTTGGTTCGCACCTTGTCTTCTTGAATTTCATTTCATTATATTTTAGTGGTTTTTATTATTATTTTATAATAATTTTATCATAATAATATAATATAATAAATAATATAATATAATGTTATATTATAATTTCAATATATTATAATGTTTAGATATATATACACTATAACAGTGCTGTCCAATTTCTAACCGGCCAAGGGCCGGATTCCAGGTCACTGATTACTTGGGGCCGGCCGCCCCGCCCCCGGCCACGCCCCCCGCCCCAGCTGCCGGGAAGCTTTGGGAGAGAGGGAGGAGCCACGCGGCACCCCCCTCCCTTCCAAGGCATCCTAGCCGCAGATGAAGCTGGCGGTTCGCCTGCTTCAGCTGCTGCCGGATGCCTTGAAGAAGAGAGAGCGCCGCCCGGGGGACCCCCTCCCTGCAAAGCATCGCGCAGCCGCGAAGCCGGCGCCGGCTTCAGCCGCTGCTGCGATGCCTTGCAAGGAAGGAGGCGCCGCCGGGGACCCTTCCCTTGCAAAGCATTGCGGCAGCCGCAGAAGCCGGCGCGGGCTTCAGCCGCGGCTGCGATGCCCTGCAAGGGAGGGAGGCGCCGCCGGGGGCCCCCCCGTCCCTTGCAAAGCATCGCGGAAGCCGCGGAAGCCGGCGCCGGCTTCAGCCGCTGCTGCGATGCCTTGCAAGGGAGGGAGGCGCCGCCGGGGGACCCCCCCTCCCTTGCAAAGCATTGCGGCAGCCGCAGAAGCCGGCGCTGGCTTCAGCCGCTGCTGCGATGCCTTGCAAGGGAGGGAGGCGCCGCCGAGGGACCCCCCCTCCCTTGCAAGGCATCGCGGCACCCGCGGAAGCCGGCGCTGGCTTCAGCCGCTGCTGCGATGCCTGCAAGGGAGGGAGGCGCCGCCGGGGACCCCCTCCTTGCAATGCATCGCGGCAGCCGCGGAGAAGCCGGCGCCGGCTTCAGCCGCTGCGATGCCTGCAAGGGGGAGGCACCGGGGACCCCCCCCTCCAAAGGCATCGCGGCAGCCGCGGAAGCCGGCGCTGGCTTCAGCCGCTGCTGCGATGCCTTGCAAGGGAGGGAGGCACCGCCGGGGGACCCCCCCTCCCTTGCAAGGCCTCGGCGCCGACGAGAGAGGGAAGAAGAGGGCGGTGCAGGGAGGAGGAGCTAGCTCTCTTCCTCCTCCTTGTACCATCCCTTGTCCCTCTCTCACTGGCGCCGATGCAATCGGCAGTGCGGAGAGAGGGACGAAGGGGGCGGTGCAGGGAGGAGGCGCTGGCTCACTTCCTCCTCCCTGCCCCGCCTCCACCTCCCCCTTGGCCGCCATTTTTTTAAAAAAAATTAGATTTTTTTTTTAAAAAATTAAAAATGGCAGCCGGGGGCCATAGCGGGGGCCGTGCCCAACAGGCTGGGGGGCCGCGTACGGCCCCCGGGCCGCCAGTTGGACAGCCCTGCACTATAATATAATAATTATGATATTAATAATAATATATGAATATTTCTTGATATATTAATATGTTAATATTAATGATGTGTAATATATAGTAAATATAGTAAATAAATAAATAAATAAATAAATTATGTAGATTAGAATGTAGTTCAGCCTTTAGGTGCGGCCCTCCATAATATTTTTTGGCTCTCGTGTGGCTCCTTGGAAAAAATAATTGCCCACCCCAGCCTTAAGTGAATAACGGAATAAGTAAAATCATAGATAAGTGAAATTGTATAAATCAGTTCTGTAGATATGGGGGTTATAACAATGTAAAATTTAAAGTGTGGGATGGCATGTACATTTTAAATGTCAGCTATTAAACAGAATGAAAAATGGATTGAAATATCCTGTTTATAGGAAGAGAGCCAGCATGGTGTACTGGTTTGAGCATTGAACTATGACTGGTTTGAGCATTGAACCACAACAAGGTTCAAATCCCTAATCGACCATGGAAATCCACTGGGCGACCATGGGTCAAACACATTGTCTCAGAGGAAAGCAAAGCCAAACTTCCCCCAAAGACATCAGGTCAAGAAAGCCTCAGGATAAGTACGAGGGCACACAGCAATGTATATAGTCACCTTGAATCACATTTTAGGAGAAAGGCGGGATATACATTCAACAAATAATTAGTAAGATTATTCCATATAGTGGCAGATACTTTTAACATTATAGAATATCACAGGGGCAAGTATTTTGTGTATTATCCAGAGGATCTGCCTAACTAATCTCACCCCAATCTCCTCCCTGAAATGCTCATTTGCAAACTCTGGCTAGTTCACTAGGAGGAAGTGGTCTGCATAGGGAAAAACCCAGTTCTCTCAATATCTGCTGATGTGTGGGTCACTGAATACACTACTACATTATTTTTGCTTTGTGGTTTTCATTACTTATTTCACCAGTTCTGTTCACCGTCTTCCTCACTCTACCCTAAATGAAATATAGCAGCATAGTTTCCTTTCTTTCTTGTAGATCTAAAGTACACATGTTGCATCACTATCAGCAGAAAGCATGGTATGAATGTCCAGTTCTACTTAGGCTGTAGATTCACTCTTTCTGACTCATTCACTGTTTCTACGAGCTAAGCCTAATGTTGCTCCTTCCTATGGTAGAGCCATTTAAATCACTGCAACTTGGTAGTCAGAACGAATAAGTCCCATTCATCCTCAGTTAGTCTATTCTAGATATAACTGCTTTTGAATTTAAGCCTATATACTTCTCATATTACAGTAGTCATTTCCTAAAATAAACTAGGCCATTTAATCAATAAGTAAAAGTAACCATTGTAATTATGGTTTGTCTATCTGAATTATAACAGTTACTATTGCTCACTCTTTCACAGATCCACTTAAAATACTGTAGTACGGGGCTGCCCAGGAAGTCGATCGCGATCAACTGGTCGATCCCAGGACCAAAGGAGGTCGATCCCAGCCGGATGGGGCACTTCTAGAGGGGGCGGAGCCATGCCTTGCCAAGCCCCGTCCCCTTCCCCGGCTTCAGCGCTACTACAGCTTCTCCAGGCTTGAGGAGGGTAGTGCCAAGCTAGTAGTGGCTAGTTATGCCACCACTGGCTTGGCACTACCCTCCTCCAGCCTGGAGAAGCTGTGGTAGTGCTAAAGCCAGAGGGGGGAGGGGGCGGAGCCATGCCGCGCCAAGCGCCACCCCCTCCCCCAGCTTCAGCGCTACCACAGCTTTTTCAGCCTTGAGGAGGGTAGTGCCAATCCAGTGGTGGCATAGCTATGCCACCACTGGCTTGGCACTACCCTCCTCCAGCCTGGAGAAGCTGTGGTAGTGCTAAAGCCAGAGGGGGGAGGGAGCGGAGCCATGCCGCGCCAAGCCCCGCCCCCTCCCCCGGCTTCAGCGCTACCACAGGTTTTTCATCCTTGAGGAGGGTAGTGCCAAGCCAGTAGTGGCTAGTTATGCCACCACTGGCTTGGCACTACCCTCCTCCAGCCTGGAGAAGCTGTGGTAGTGCTAAAGCCAGAGGGGGAGGGAGCGGGGCCATGCCGCGCCAAGCCCGGCCCCCTACCCCGGCTTCAGCGCTACCACAGGTTTTTCAGCCTTGAGGAGGGTAGTGCCAAGCCAATAGTGGCTAGTTATGCCACCACTGGCTTGGCACTACCCTCCTGTAGCCTGGAGAAGCTGTGGTAGCGCTAAATCCAGAGGGGAGGGGGCGGAGTGAGGCCGCGTAAAGTTCCACAGGCGAGGGGCCACCACCGAGAAGGCCCTGTCCCTTGTCACTGTTGCACCTCAGACCGTAGTTAGCTCCCCCGAACACACACACCAGGCCAATGCAATAAATGTACTTTTATTTAGAATAAAGGGTAGTCCAAAGATAGAAAGATAAATGCAAAGTAGTTCAAATCAAAGTCCAAAAGCAATTCAATAAAGTTCCAAAACGGTGGCAAAGAACGCTGGCAAAAATCCCATAGAAAGCAATGTTGCAAAGCCAAGGCAAACCGCTCCTGCGGTTGAACACGAACCGGAGATCCCGGACCCAAGTCCTCTCCAAACTGAACGTAGCTTCAGGTCTGACGAAACCCCCCTCAGACCAGTCTAATAAAGGAATCTAACTCTTGTGCGTCCACCGCGACCCCTTCCTCCAATCTCTCCTCGAAGATCTGATACTGTCCAACCTGTTGAATTTCCCCTCGTTAGCAGGCCCAGATGCACTGCTATCAGAGTGAGAAGCAGGAAACTCCCTTTCTCCGGAATGCTCATCTGGAAAGGGAGTAGAAACTCTCTCTTGGGAACCAAGGCCGCCGGGCCTCTCATAGTCTGATCCGGAATCGTCTTCCATGGAATCCTGACTAAACTCATCTGCAGTCCTATATCCCTCCAGCCATTCATTGTCCCATTGCAAACTCTCGTTTGGAGACCCATACCCATCTGGCCAAACTTCATCATCACTCTGCCCCTGGTCAGCTAACACATCCTCACTTTGCCCCTGGTCAACTGGCACCTGCCTTGGCACCCCCGGGGTCTGTCGATGCCCACCAGGCTGGAACACCACAGTCCCCACCAACCGTGTTTGAGACAAAGGTGGGATCGAGAGCAGGGCCTCCCCGAAAGATCGTCAATTTCGAGGTGAGACATAAGGGTAGATACGTTCTGACAATGCTCTTCCATGGTACTGAAAAATCTCTGTGATACTATGAATACTAGTAATATATTATGAATATAAGATTGATTAGGTAAAGCAAGGAAAAAAGGGACACAACCTTTTCCAGAAACTATAGTATATACTTTTGTGAAAAATTCAAAACACAAGAGGAAAAACAGTTTGAATCTCAAGGATCAGCACACGATTTTAGGCCCAGAATGAAATACTTAAATGCTATCGCCTAAGCAGGAGTTAATATATATATTTAAGATCTTAAAATCATATCATCATCTATCTATCTATGTATATAATAAAAGTCAGTGTTTGCGGCCGGTGGTGCGGTGGTGTGGAGGGAGGAATATGTGCCAGCATTTCGATTGGTTGCCACTGTGGGATTATTTGCATAAAGGACACTGATTTGGCCAGCCTCAGAACTCCAACATTCTACGGCCCCAGACAGAGGGGATTGGTTGCCACTGAGGGAGTATTTGCATAATGCCTCTGATTGGCCAGCACCACCAACATTACAACACTCTAAAGAGGCGGGGGGGGGGGGGGTTAAGGAAAAGGCCTGAGGCAGTCAGGCATGGTGGGAGTTTAAGGCCAAAACACTTTACGGCCCCCAACAATGACAGAACAAGACCAAACTTGGCACACAGAACCCCCAACACGCAGTTTGAGGGAGAATGGACCACGGATGACGGGACATGCTTTGCTTAGAGCACTGTGGCCCACACCAATGATGGATCAGGACCAAACTTGGCACACAGAGGCCCAATGGCCCACTTTACAACCTGGTGCAATTTAGGGCAGGATGTCACCCGATTCAATTTCCTCAGAACATTGTAGCCCCTACAAATCACAGACCAGGCCCAAACTTGCCACACAGACTACTCATGACCACTCTACAGCCTGCTGCAGTTCTAAGGTGGATGGGCCATGGGTGATGGGACTTACAGTACCTTCACTCACTTACTGAAACCACTGCGACCCTCATCAAATTACCAATGCAGACCAAACTTGGCACACAGAGTCCCCCTATCCCACTTTACATCCTACTGCAGTTTGACGGAGGATGGACCATGGATGATGGAACTTGCAGTAACTCCACAGAATATACGATCTGTAGTACTTTCAAACCCTTAATTTCCCACAGACCACTGCGGCCCTGAACAAGGACTGATAAAGACTAAACTTGGCACACAGTGCCCCCATGACCCACTCTCCATCTTACTGCAGTTTAGAAGAGGACACACAATGCCTTTCTCAAATAACCCGGGCACCGCCGGGTCCCCAAGCTAGTACTTCTAATATAGGAGCCCCCAGTGGCGCAATGGGTTAAAACCCTTGTGCCAGCAGGACTGTTGACCAAAAGACTGGCAGTTCGAATCCGGGGAGCAGGATGAGCGTCTGTCAGCTCCAGCTTCTCATGCGGGAAGATTAGAGAAGCCTCCCACAGGATGGTAAAACATCCGGGTGTCCCTTGGGCAATGTCCTTGCAATCAGCCAATTTTCTCACACCAGAAGCGACTTGCAGTTTCTCAAGTCACTCCTGACACACAAAAAAACATGCTTCCTGACGGCCATGGCCTAGGGATGTTATTTTCAAGCCCTGCCAAAAAGTCGTAACATCTATTGTGAAAACAAAATAAGATGTCATTACATAACAGAAAGATTTAGTGTTGCTGCTGTAAAGTCAAGTATAATGCTTTAGTAAACCAGGGCTGCAAGCCAAAATAGCTGATTATCCGTATCTGAAGGGACAAAACGAGCTTTCTCGACAGCTTCTACAGCTGCAGCCAACAAGATAAGCCACTAGTTAGTTCCTCCACTGTGGGAACTGAAAAGATGATGAAAAATATAGCTCCAGTTGTATAAATGTGGGAGGTCCTTTCAGGCACAACGTCATGTTTTTTTGAGGGTGTCTTCTTTTTCTTAAAAAAACATCAATGTGTTCAGAACTGCAGACGAATAGAAATGAACCCCGTCCCAAATAACATTCCAGTAATTCCAGAATGTTACTTTGGGAAAGGATTCCATTCCAATTACTGTTTGAAAAGTAACCCATTGTAATGTTAAAATACTACTTGTTGCATTGATCATTTACTTTTCTGTTACTTTTGAATATTTCTAGGAATGAGGAAAAATAATTGGATTGATAAGAGAGTCACTTAAAACTTGAACAATTCCTCTAAAATGTCTTTTCAATGTGATTTTTAAAAAGTCACTATAAATGACAACTCACTACAGCAATAAGGAATGTCACCTTCACTTTTTATATTACTAATCATTCCTGCCTTTGGTGCTCCCCCAAAAATAACTTTTGCTCCAGGTAATTGTGTTACACCAGGGGTGCCCACACTTGTTCAGCATGCGTGCTACTTTTTAAAAAACCAAGTCAAGAAGATCTACCTTGCGCGCGCACCATCCACGCGCCGCTCCTCCCGCGGGGCATTGCGGGAATGGCTGAGCGTGAGGCAGGGCCTTCGAAAGCCCCGCCCGCACTCCCTCGTTCCCGCTGCCGGCTCCTCCCGCGGGGCATTGCGGGAACGACAGAGCATGAGGTGGGGCCTTCGAAAGCCCCGCCCGCACTCCCTCGTTCCCGCTGCCGGCTCCTCCCACGGGGCATTGCGGGAACGACGGAGCATGAGGTGGGGCCTTCGAAAGCCCCGCCTTGTGCTCCCTCGTTCACACTACCGGCTCCTCTCGCGGGGCATTGCGGGAACAAAGGAGTGTGAAGTGGGGCTGTCAAAAGCCCCGCTTCGCACTCCCTCGTTCCCGCTGCCGGCTCCTACTGCGGGGTATTGCAGGAATGATGGAGCGCGAAGCGGGGCTGTCGAAAGCCCCGACTCGTGCTCTCTCATTCCCGCTGCCGGCTCCTCCTGCGAGGCATTGCAGGAACGACGGAGTGCCAGGTGGGGCCGCGGAAGGCCCCGCCTCACGCTCCCTCGTTCCCGCTGCCAGCTCCTCCCGCAGGGCATTGCGGGAACGACGGAGAGTGAGGTGGGGCTGCGGAAGGAGCGCTGCGCGGCAGGTGCCCCGCTCGCTGCGATCGACGTACTTTAGACTTGCGATCGACTGGTCGATCGGGATCAACTTCATGGGCAGCTCTATGTTACACATTAGTTTCACATTTGGAGCTGGTTATTGACCGTAATAATACAGAAATAAATATTAGTCTCACTGAAGCGATGGTCTGACCATTTGCCAGCAGTTCTCTTTACCTGCCTTTCTCCCACTGTTCAATGTCATGTGAAACCGGCCCCTTCATCCTGCTGTGAGACGGGATCAGCTTTGACGAAATGTATCATGTAATTGTATTTATTCAGTATATTTCTTACTTTCCTTGCAATAATAATTCCTTGAACAAGTGAGCCTTTAAGTATTTAGTCTTGTTCAATAAAGTAGATAAAATATATACTTCTTGGCTTTTCTTTGCGAACGAAGATTCAGGAAGGACTCATCCCACGCTTTCTACAATGGACCTTTCTGGTGGAGCGCAGCATGCACAGAAGTGATATCACCCTTTAAACCAAAGATTCATCTACCAGGGCCTAGCAAGCTTAGAACGGTGGCAGCGAGGTCCTCAGGTTGTAGGTTTGGTTCGAGTTTCCTTCTCTTAGATCAGGGGTCGGGAACCTTTTTGACTCGGAGAGCCATGAAAGCAAACGATTTGGAAATTTATTTCAGTATGAGCCATATAATATAAAGAATATATTTTAAGACGGAATTCAACTAAATGTGAGTATATAGGTACATACTATGAGAAAAGGATTCCCCTGGCAGAAGGACGGGACACTTCAGACCTGCAAAAGGCATGCTCAGGACTCTGGGAAGGAAGAGAAGACGGAAGGAAGGAAGGGGGAAAGAAAGAAAGAAAGACAGAGGAAATAAAGGAAGGAGGGGAGAGGAAGAAAGAAAAGAAGGACGAACTATGGAAAAGGAAGAAAAGAAAAGCAGGAGAGAGACAAGGAGGAGAAAAGAAAGAAGGCAAGGGAAAGGGTGGGGAAAGGAAAGGGAGTGAGGAAAAAGAATAATGGAAAGAAGAAAAGGAGAGAGAGGGAAGTGAAAAGAAAGGAAGGAGAAGGAAAGGAAGACTTGGGGAAAAATAATAGAAGAGGGAGGGAGGGAGAATGGAGGAAAGAAGGAAGGGGAGAAGGAAAGGTTGAAGGGGAGAAAGGAAAGAAAGAATAGGAAGGAAGAGGGAGAATGGAGGAAAGAAGGAAAGGAAGGGAGAGAGGGAGGGAAAAGGAAGGAGAGAAGGAGAAGGAAAGAGTGAAGGGGGAATAAAGGAAGGAAGAGGGAGAGCCAGATGCAATCATGAAAAGAGCCACATCTCGCTCCCGAGCCATAGGTTCCCTACCCCTGTCTTAGATGGTTGACCTTACAGGGTTAAACGAACACCATCTGCCCGGGTTTGAAATCAGAGTTTTCCTTCTCTTAGGATGGTTGCCAAAAGGCTAGAGAGCCCATCCTGCCCGTTGACGCTCTTTGTCAGACCCTTCGGTTGTGACCTGTCTGGCATGGGAGGGGTAGCTATTATGCCACCGCCTGCATAGCTCACAACTTCATTAGGGTACGCAAGCCTCTCCCCCATGACAAGGGAGCGCCAATGGAGAGGAGATAAAATATATAGGATATCACTATAATAAATTTAAAAACCCAATGCCATAATAAATAAAATTAAAGTACCATCATATGTAATAACACCGAAGTCTATCCTGGGCATTGAAGGCCACCATCATAATAACACTTGAGTCAAGGAAGGAGGGCATGAGCGAGGAGAAGGGGGAAGGAAGGGAAGCCCCCAGGGCCGCTGTCGCACATGCCCAGCAGCGGCCCCGGGGGCGGGGCTTCCTTCCGCCTCCTCCTCCCGCCCTCCTTCCTTGACTCAAGGAAGGAAGGGAAGCCCCAGGAGCCACTGCCGGGCAGTGGAAAGAAGGAATGGGGGGGAGGTGCGGTAGAGGTGGGTTTGGGGGCGTACTTCCAAAGTGTAGCCTAGACTTAAATCTAGATCTTGCAAAAAGGCACCCACAGTTTTACATGTCTAAATTTTGTTACACTAAATAATGGATTTTATCCAGTAGTGGCCTTACTAGAACAGAAAGTCCATTTCTCCGGTATCAGAACACCTGGTTCTGGGATGAACTTGGTTTGTGGGATGAGGAGCCACAGGCATATATAGAAAGGAAGGGGGGGGGCACCTACTGAGCTGTAAATGCCATCATTGCATGTAATTCTGGGTGGAAATCTGTCACTGAATATGCCCCAAAAAAATTTCAGCTAATGCAAGCTTTTATTGAATTTTACGTTTAACGTTTGTCCAGAAGGCTGAGGCTGATACACACAGCAATTTTTAGTAAGTCCTGTTGAGATCATACAGGCATGAAAACTTGACTGTGAAATCAAAGTGCAGTTAATCGTAGAGACCCCGCTGCCTTTAATGGAATCAGGCTTTCGCCCAGCAGGTCTTATAGCTTCTACCTTAGTAATGAACCATGCTAAGCTTGCCTTGAAAAGTACATCCAATTACATGAGCTGACATTTCCAAGAAGCTGCTGGTGGTGAAAGAAAAACTGTTGCATCTACATAACATTGTTTTCCCATTGCGCATCTCATGTTCCCACGCTGGCATGAATGTTTCCTTTACCACAGTACAAACGATGAGGAGAAAAATGGCCATAAATTACTGACCGTATTCTCCCAACAAGGCTGCTTTCAAGTTCAATTTGAAGATATTTATTATTGACAGTAAAATATGAATGGTCCTTCAATGGTTGGATACAGATTAATTGTGCATTTCTATGAATTCAAAAAACTGCTCCAAGTCCCCATTGGGGAGATGGGGGTGGATTGTAAATAAAGTTTATTATTATTATTATTATTATTGTGTGGTTTCTGTGAGTGCCATTACTTCACTTCCATTTTCTAGGTCAGTAATACTTTAGAGCAGGGGTAGGGAACCTATAGCTCGAAAGCCAGATGTGGCTCTTTCATGATTGCATCTGGCTCTCCAGAGCAGCTCGGGCCTTGGTTTCCCAGCATGTAGTGGGGAGGAGTGACGCAAATGCGCCGCGACTGTCGCTTCCGCACCACCATCGCTGCCTCTTCCTCATCCCCTGCTGCTCTCGGGGCCCTGCGCCCTCTTCGCCGGGGATGGCGGAGCCCGGTGGTGGTGCCTCATCCTCGTCTTCCTTTTCAGCTTCCGCCACAGGCCTCGGGGAAAAGACGGAGGCGGGCCTGGCCCTGGTGCTACAGACCCAGCCTCCCCCTTCACCCTTTCCTTCTCCTTCTTCCTTCCTTTCCCCTCCCTCTCTCCCCTTCCTTCTTTTCTCCATTCTCCCTCCCTCTTCCTTCCTTCCTTCCTCTTCTATTATTTTCCCCCAAGTCTTCCTTTCCTTCTCCTTCCTTTCTTTTCACTTCCCTCTCTCTCCCCTTCTTTCTTTTCTTCTTTTCCCTTCATTATTTTACTTTTTCTTCACTCCCTTTCCTTTCTTTCCCCCACCCTTTCCTTTCCTCCCTTCCCATTTCCTTCTTTCTTTTCCCCTCTTTGTCTCTCTCCTGCTTTTCTTTTCTTCCTTTTCCATAGTTCATTCTTATTTTCTTTCTTCCTCTCCCCCTCCCTCCTTTATTTCCTCAGTATTTCTTTCTTTCCCCCTTCCTTCCTTCCATCTTCTCTTCTTTCCCAGAGTCCTGAGCGTTCCTTTTGCAGAGCCAGGTCTGAAGTGTCCTATCATTCTGCCGGGGGAATCCTTTTCTCATAGTATGGACGTATATACTCACATTTAGTTGAATTCAGTCTTAAAATATATATATATTATATGGCTCTCATTGAAATAAATTTCCAAATATTTTGCTTTCATGGCTCTGAGTCAAAAAGGTTCCCGACCCCTGCTTTAGAGTCATATTATGTATTGATCAGATTTGTTTATGTGCACCCTCAAAGCTAAAAATGAGGTCTTGTTATTTTCTAATAGAAGGGAACAATAAAGAGATGCTCGTGGTATGGACTCGATAAAAATACCTTTATTGATTTTGCATCATCCTTCCTAGGTTTCTCTTGCCTCTTGATAACTGAAAAAAAAGCGCCTGATTGAGTAGCTTTTAAATATATGTTAGTATTAAGTAATTTTCCCACCAGTGGCATTACTTTTCTGTGGTAGTGGGATTGAGTGCTCCTGTAAGGCTGATGCCGCTAGTAGGGTCTCCCATGTCAGACAGGCGTTTTTGTTGGGGAGCCAGACTAAATGTGCCATGCAGTAGTAGTGGAGGCTGACTCACGTTTCTCAACCTGTGGGTCCCAGATGTTTTGGCCTTTAACTTCCAGAAATCCTAACAGCTGCTAAACTGGCTGGAGTTTATTTATTTAATTTAAACTTTTGTACCCCAATCTTCTCATCTCAATAGAGGGACTCAGACCGGCAAACAGCAAAAATTCAATGCTAACGTTTAAAATCTAACAACAACTAAAATTCACAATAAAATTAACAATTACCAATACAATAAATACATTAAAACTATTCGCCACAGTAAAATCATATCCAGCTCAGTCCTTGTATACAATCCATGTCTGGTGGTCAGCGACTTTAGTCAATTAGTGGTCTCCGCCCTTATTTATTTATTTATTTATTTATTTATTTGGATTTATCCATCGCCACTCCCATTTGGCTCGAGGCGACTTACATATAGTAAAATATGGTTAAAACCGCATATATAAAATACATTAAAAGATACATTTAAAAATCCTAAAACAATACAACAATCCGAACACACATAATAGCAGGTGTCAGAGAGCCTGTAGTTTCCAATAGGAGAGGGCCTGCAATTTAAAGGCCGAATGCCTGTTGGAATAACAAAGTCTTGCAGGCCTTCCGAAAGGCCAGCAAGCTAGGAAGAGCACAGACTTCTGGAGGGAGCGCATTCCAAAGTGTTGCTGCAATAATACGGAAAGTTCTCCTCCGTGTTGAAGTCAAGTGGAAGGACTTACAGTTTGGGATTACCAGAAGGTTATGTGACTCTGAACGCAGTGGTCTAGGGGGACAGTATAGGGTGAGGCCGTCCCTTAGGTACACTGGCCCCAGACCATTCATGGCCTTAAAGGTCAATACCAGCACTTTGAAGGTAATCCAGAATTCCACTGGGAGCCAGTGCAGTTCGCGTAAGATGGGAGTAATGTGGCAGCATGTTGGAACGCCTGCCAGCAGCCGAGCTGCAGCGTTCTGCACCAGCTTGAGTTTCCGGATCACCGACAAAGGAAGGCCAATGTAGAGAGCGTTACAGTAGTCGAGCCTTGAGATGACCGTGGCTTGAACCACTGTGGCTAGATCGTGGCGGGACAGGTAGGGGGCCAGCTTCCTTGCCCGGCAGAGATGGAAAAACGCTACTCTACTGACGATGGTGATGTGTGTCTCCATCGACAGTTGAGAGTCTAGAGTGACATCAAGTCTCTTAACAGATGACGACGGATTTAGTGTCGCGGCGTCCAGGGTTGGAGGCCGAGCCTCTCCCGTGCCCGGACGACCCAGCCACAGGATCTCCATCTTAGCCGAATTCACCTTCACCCTACTGGCTCGCAGCCATCCAGTAACGGCTTCAAGGCAACGATGGAAATTATCGGGTACGGATTCGGGTCGGCCCTCCATTCCCAGAATGAGCTGGGTGTCATCCGCATATTGGTGGCATTCCAGCCCGAAGCTACGTACCAGCCGAGCAAGTGGTCGTACATAGATGTTAAACAATAGAGGGGAGAGGATTGCCCCCCTGGGGCACCCCACAGAGTAGGGGGGCACCCTCGGAGGCAACCTCACCCCTCCTCACTCGCTGGATCCAGTTCCGGAGGAAGGAAGACAGCCATTTCAGGACTGTCCCCCTCACCCCGGCCCTGGCAAGGCGGTGGGTCAAAAGATCATAATCGACAGTATCAAATGCTGCTGTGAGATCCAATAGCACAAGCAGCGCCGATCCGCCCTGATCGAGCTGGCAACATAGCTTATCTGTGAGGCCCTGAACGGAAGCTGGACTGGAAGGGGTTGAACCAAGTTGCGTCATCTAGGAAGGACTGCAGCTGCTCCATTGCTGCCTCTCAACCACCTTGCCCAGGAACGATAAATTCGACACTGGGCAGTAGTTGGAAGGGACCGTAGGGTCTAAACCCGGCTTCTTCAGCAATGGAGTGACCACAACCTCTTTCATTGGCGAAGGCCTCATTGCACAGCCATGTTTTCACCAGCTTCCTATAAGTCAGGAGGGAGGGGGAAGATCTAAATTCACTTGGGAGGGGATTCCACAACCAGGGGGCCACCACAGAGAAGCCCTGTCCCTCGTTCCCAACAGCCGTGCCGGCGAAGGAGGCGGGACCGAGAGCAGGGCCTCTCCAGACGATCTTAACACTCTTGAGGGTTAATAGGGGAGAATACGTTTCTGGGAGTTGTAAACCAAAACACCTGGAGACTGAGGTTGAGAACCACTGATGTAAGAGAGGATCTTTCAGAGATGAAGGCAGTGCATTCATAGCTAATATTTGCTAGTACTGTGCAATAGGAAGCACAGCTAACCCCTTTGAATGCCTTTTATTATTTTGGATGAGACAATCCAAAATTTAAAAAGAGATCGGACCAAAAGATAAAACTCCTATTTTGGATGGCACTCATTGAGTTATTGGTATACAACAGAGGACAGCTATCCGTAGTGCTATGGCTAATGACACAGTTGAACTCTTCACTGAAAGGACATTCAGCTATTGACATGCTCAGAGATGAAAGGAAAATCTGAAGCTTCACAACCCATATTAAAGGAATGTGATGCACATGGAGCAGGGGAAGCTAGATAAGGTGAAAGAAAAAAAATGTATAAACACTGTAATACTTGGAGTGAGTGAGCCTAAGTGGATATGAACGGGACATTTTGAGTCAGGTAATTGCAGTGTTTTGGTCTGTGTGAAGATACATTACTAATATTCAAATGTACGTTACATTCATATATGCTGATTTGTAATGTTTATAATACATCAGATCAGTGATTTATTTTTATTTTTTATTTTTTGCGGGGATGGGGTATCTTTTTCAGCCATGGAAACAAAGAAGTATTCTCTTGTCGAGGAATTAAACTGGCAGTGGACTGGTTTTTGGAAAGAGGCCACAAAGATATCACAGTGTTTGTGCCAGCGTGGAGAAAGGAACAGTCCCGACCGGATGCTCTCATTACAGGTATATTCTGTTCTACTTAAATATCTTTATTGACAAATCTTGTGACAATGGCAGTAACCAAATGATGCCTCTAGATTATTTGCTTTAGAATAGTTAGTTGCAATTACATGCTGAGGTTTAAGACTTTCTCTCTATGGAAAGTATGATCACTCTGTGGGCATGGTCTTAAGTTGATGAATTTATCAACAGCTGATGACTGTGATAAGGACTGGAAGCTACAGACACAGAATCAGTTATATCTCTGAGCTGCAGATGTTTTTATTAGGTAAAAGAGAAACATTTCAATTTCTAGGTTTCCAAGAGGCACCTTATTCTGGCCACTGATGGAACTCGGGTGTTAGACTAGGTGGATCTTGGGTTCCATGCAGTAAGTGACTCTTACGAGTATTATCTTCCTTCCTGAACATAAAGGGCTTAGAAAGTTTCTGATTAAGTATGCAAACAGAACTACCATATATTCCAGGGTACTAGACGACTTTTTAGCCCGGGAAAATCCTCTCCCCTCTTTTTTTTTTTTTAAAAAAATAGATTTTATTGAGGTTTTAAACATATAGTAAAAGACATAACACATTCATCCCCCCCTTCCCTCTCCCCCTTCCTCCCCCCTCCCCCCCACAACACACGTACCTTCCATCCACGGTTGACTTCCCCCTCCCAGTCCCCTTCCCAGTAATCCTCAACCGAGGACTGTGTTTATCCAAAAAGAAATGGATGGGCTTAAAACACCGAAAAGTAAATCCTTTTGACAGAACCGCCAGTACATTATCACAAATATAGATTTTCATTAATGTCCATCTTCTTTTGGGTCCTCAAGAAGCCCAGAATTGGAGACCAATCCGTTGCATCCATGTTTTGCGCCAGGGCTCTGGAGAGGCAGTCCATTGTTATAATATCCATCAACCTAAGAATCCAATCCTCTTCCCTGGGTAGAGTCTTTTCTTTCCAGCGCTTGGCCAGTACCAATCTCGCTGCAGTAATACAATAAATAAACAGTTTCTCTTTATTCTTATCCAAAGTAAAATCTATAAGCCCCAGTAGCATATACTCTGCTTTGAAACTAAACTCAATACTAAGTGCTTTTTTCATTGCTCTATATATTCCTTTCCAAAATTTCATCACTGGCTTACAGTTCCACCACATGTGGAGAAATTTCCCCTCTACGGTTCCACATTTCCAGCATTTGTTGCTGTAAGTGGGATTATATTTGGCGATCTTGTCTGGCGTCAAATGCCATCTATAAAACATTTTTATATTATTTTCCCTAAGGTCATAGGCATAAGTAAATTTGTAGTGCTTTCTCCATAGTCTTTCCCATTGACTCATGGGAATCACATGGCCTAAATCCTGAGCCCATCTGACCATGCATATTTTAACCGTATCTTCTTCTGTGCTCCATTGAAGGAGCTTTTTATACAAAGCTGAAATTCTGCCTTTTTTTTCTGGGACACTAAGTCCCAGAACTGGTTGTTGCCCTCATAACCCAGGACTTTATCCTTCCTATAGGTCTCAAAGATTTGCCTATGTTGAAGCCAATCCATATCCTCGTCCAATTCTCTAAGTTCCTCTAAATCTTTAACTACGAATTCGAGGCCTCGTCTTTTTAGAAGTGTATCATACCTCAACCAGCAATTTTTTCCGTACTGCCTCCTGCCGTAAGCCTCCTGGGGGGATAGCCACTTAGGGATTTTATCGAACAGCCTCCCTTTATATTTTTGCCAGGTCCTCAGCAAGGGTTTTCTAAAACAGTGTACGTTGAATTTCTTTTCCACCTTAACCCTATCGTACCAGAGATACCCATGCCAACCAGCCCTCAGGTCAAAGCCTTCGAGGGCTAGCAGCATGGTATCTTCCAACCTGGTCCACTCCATTACCCATTCGAGGGAGCAGGCTTCATAATAAGACCTCATATCCGGGACACCAAGCCCACCTCTTTCCTTATCGTCTATTAAATTTTTCCAACTTATCCTAGGTTTTTTGTTCTGCCAGATGAACTTCCTGAGTTCCTTATCCCATTTATCAAATGTTTTGGCGTTTATCAGTACTGGGATATTTTGAAAAGGAAGAGGAGCCTTGGGAGGACGTTCATTTTAATTAACGAAATTCTCCCCAGCAATGATAAATTCAGAAACTTCCATTTAGTCAGATCTTTTGAATGCCCTGCCACGTGGTTTCAGTAGTTATTTTTACAAGGTCTAGATTCCTTGACGTAAGAATTATTCCTAGGTATTTCACCTTGTTTGTTGAGGAGATGTCAGCTTTTCTTTCCAGCTCTTCGATTTCCGTCTTATTCATATTTTTAACTAGCATTTTAGTTTTACCCTTGTTTAGCTTGAAGCCCGAGGCTCTACCAAACGTCTCCAGCTTTCTGATCCATAAATTTATCCTCTCCCCCGGGTCTTCCACAAAACATACCATATCATCAGCATATGCTCTTATTTTTACATTTTCCTTGGCGATGGTTAACCCTTTCAATTCCTTATCTCTTCTTATGTTCTCCAGTAGAGGTTCCAGTGCTAGTATAAATAGGAGTGGCGATAGGGGGCACCCCTGTCTAGTACCCTTCTGAATCTGGAATATATTTGTGGGGGCTCCATTTACTATTAAATTTGCAGATTGCTGTGTGTAGATGGCTTCTATGGCGTTGGCAAATAGGTGTCCCATGTCGAGCTCTTTGATCAGGAGAAGCAGGAAATCCCAGTTCACCCTGTCAAAGGCCTTTTCAGCATCTATAAAGAGCAGGGCAGCTTTCTTTTGTATATTTTCTCTGTAATACTCCAATGAGTCTATTACTATTCTCACGTTTTCATTGAGGTGCCTACCCGGGAGGAAACCCTTCTGATCTTGTTTTATCCATCCATCAAGGAATCTCTTTAGTCTCTCCGCCAATATGAGCGCAAAGATCTTATAATCTTGATTTAATAGTGAGATAGGTCTGTAGTTCTTTACCTCCGACCTACTCAACCCTTCCTTATGTATCGTTATTGTACTTGCTTCCGTCCAAGAATTTGGGATTTTTTTATTTTCTATACACTCGTTCATTGTTTCCAATAGATATGGCGTAATTTGGTCTTCAAAAAGCTTATAATACAGGGCCGTAAACCCGTCCGGGCCCGGGGCTTTATTAGATTTTAAGTTTTTTATTGCCAATTTTAATTCCTCACTCGTTATACATTGGTTAAGAAGGGTTCTCTGTTCTTCTGAGATCTTATCAAAGTGTAGGTTACTTATATACTCTTGCGCCTGTTCTGGGTCAATGTTGTCTTTAGCATATAAAAGCTTATAATATTTCTGAAAGCTATCCCTTATTAGCTCATCTGTGTTATAGGTAGCTCCTTTGTCAATTATCTGGGTGACATTGTTTGCTTGCTTCTTTTTCCTTACTTTAGCTGCCAGCCATTTTCCAGGCTTGTTAGCATTCTGAAAATGCTTTTGTTTGAGGAATTTTAGGTTGTTTTCAATCCTCTCTACCTCCATTTTTTCTTTCTGTTTCCTCAATATTTTTAATTGTGTCTTGCATTCTTTATCTGAGGGATTTGACTTAAGTCTTGATTCAGTTTCACTGATCCGCCTGAGGAGATCTAATTCTAATTTACGCTTGGACCTCTTCTGTATGATCTCTTGTTGTATAAAGTGGCCTCGTAGGACGGCCTTACTGGCCTCCCATACCATATGTATATGGGTGCCACGGTGCGCATTCAGGGCAAAGTAGTCGTTAATAATTGATCTATACCTTCCTTTTTGCTCATCCGTCTTCAATAGACCATCCTTAAGCGTCCACCTCCTTGGCATGAATTTCTTCAGCCCTAATTGAAATTCAAGTGGGTTATGATCAGAGAACTGCTGCGGCCGAATTTGGATCTTGTCCATTTTTGTTATTAGATTGTTTGAGGCCCAAATCATGTCCAGCCTAGACCATGAACTATGTCTGCCAGAATAGCAGGTATAGTCTTTCGATGTAGGGTTCTGCTCTCTCCACCCATCCTTCAGACCCAGTTCCTCTAAAATCATCTTCCCCTCCTTGGGGATTTGGCCAGTTCTCTTATCCCTCACTTTTGTGGAGGACCTGTCAAGTCTCCTATCCACCACCCCGTTAAAGTCGCCCAGTATTAATAACTCATCAAAGTCTATCCTATCTATATTGTGTTTCAGATTTCTTAGGAATTTTATTTTGGGCCCGTTCGGGGCGTAAATATTACACACAAGAATCTTTTTTTGGTCCCACTCTACTATTATTCCTACTGATCTCCCTTCCATATCTCTGAAGGCAAGAGTACTCTTCAGGGAGTCCCTTACAAACGTAACCACTCCTCTTTTTTTTTTACATCACATGAGTAATACGTTTTTCCCAAAAAAATTTGATTAAGAAGTGCGACATCCCTCCCCCGGATATGGGTCTCCTGTAGAGCAATTAGATCAATGTTTTTAGCCCTCAGGAAGTTAAAAATTATTTTCCGTTTTTCCGGAATATTAAGCCCATTCACATTATTACAGAAAAAACTTAATCCCCATTATAGAACCTTCTCAGTTCTTTCTCTCCCCTCTTACTTAACATCTATGTCTGACCACTTGCTTGACTGGTACGTAGCTTTGGGCCTGAGTGTCAGCAATATGCTGATGACACCCAGCTCATTCTGGGAATAGAGGGCCGGCCCGAATCCGTACCCGATAATTTCCATCGCTGCCTTGAAGCCGTTACTGGATGGCTGCGAGCCAGTAGGTTGAAGGTGAATCCGGCTAAGACAGAGATCCTGTGGCTTGGTCGTCCGGGCGGTAGGGAGATCCAGCTTCCAACCCTGGACGGCGTGACGTTATGTCCGTCATCAGTAAAAAGTCTTGGTGTCACACTTCACTCTCAACTGTCAATGGAGACACATGTCTCCACCGTCAGTAGAGTAGCGTTTTTTCATCTACGCCAGGCGAGGAAGCTGGCCCCCTATTTGTCCTGCCACGACCTGGCCACAGTGGTCCAAGCTACGGTCATCTCAAGGTTAGTCTACTGTAACGCTCTCTACATTGGCCTGCCTCTGTCGGTGATCCGGAAACTCAAGCTGGTGCAGAACGCGGCAGCTCGGCTGCTGGCAGGTGTTCCAATGAGCTGCCACATCACACCCATCTTGCGTGAACTGCACTGGCTCCCAGTGGAATGCCGGATTACCTTCAAAGTGCTGGTATTGACCTTTAAGGCCTTGATCCATCATTGCTTGAGTCCACAGTACTCTCTGGATGTAGGTAAACCACAACTCCAAAACTCAAGGTCAATGCCCATCAAACACTTCCAGGATTTTTTGTTGGTAATGGGAGTTCTGTGTGCCAAGTCTGGTTCAATTCCATCATTGGTGGAGTCCGGAATGCTCTTTGATTGTAGGTAAACTATAAATCCCAGCAACTCCAACTCCCAAATGTCAAGGTCTATTTTCCCCAAACTCCATCAGTGTTCACATTTGGGCATATTGAGTATTCATACCAAGTTTGGTCCAGATCCATCATTGTTGGAGAGTCCACAGTACAATCTGGATGTAGGTAAACTACAACTCTAAAACTCAAGGTCAATGCCCACCAAACACTTCCAGGATGTTCTGTTGGTCATGGGAATTCTGTGTGCCAAGTCTGGTTCAATTCCATCATTGGTGGAGTTCAGAATGCTTTTTGATTGTAGTTGAACTATAAATCCCAGCAACTACAACTCCCAAATGACAATATCAACCCTCTCCAAACCCCACCAGTATTTAAATTTGGGCATATCAGGTATTTGTGCCAAATTTGGTCCATTGAATGAAAATACATCCTGCATATCGGATTTTTACATTATGATTCATAACAGGAGCAAAATTACAGTTATGAAGTAGCAACAAAAATAATGTTATGGTTGGGGGTCACCACAACATAAAGAACTGTAATAAGGGGCTGTGTAATAAGTAACATGTGTAAGCATGACAATAGAACCCATGATGAATTGATCGTATGGTTATATGTCGTTAATGTGTTGGTGAATGCTGGCGATCTGCTTCCACTGGAATCAGAAGTGTTTTCATGTAGTACTTCTATGTTGAAGTCATTGTTGTCTAACCCTAAAATGTTTTCATCTGCTATTATGCAACAGAGCTCAGTAGATTCAGCTCAATCTTGACTTCTCTTCGGTGTTTCTGCTTTTTCCCCTTCTCTCTTCATATTTCTAGATCAAGAAATCCTACGTAAATTAGAAAAAGAGAAAATTCTGGTGTTCACCCCATCCCGCCGTGTTCAGGGGAGAAGGGTGGTCTGCTACGACGACAGGTTCATCGTGAAGTTGGCCTTTGAGTCTGATGGTATAATTGTGTCTAATGATAACTACAGGGATCTAGCCAATGAAAAGCCAGAATGGAAGAAATTCATTGATGAACGACTGCTGATGTATTCATTTGTCAATGACAAGTAAGTAATGCCAAGTTTTCCCTTACTACATAAAAACTCACTGGCAACAAGGCTTGAATTACATTACAGATGCTTTCACACCTACATACGTACACAAATCCCGCGTACCATTTCGGCATGTTTTACTGTAGTCATATATGTGACATCTAAACTAAGCTGTTTGGGCTGGAAGTCAGCCTGAAGAAAACGGAAGTCCTCTACCAGCCCGCACCACAGGAAGAACACCATCATCCCCACGTCAGCATAGGCAAATCTGTGCTTAAGTCCGTTCAGCAGTTCACCTACCTGGGAAGCATCATCTCTTCAGACGCCAAGATTGATAAAGAGATAGAGCACAGACTAGCAAAAGCATATAGTGCATTTGGAAGGCTTCACAAAAGAGTCTGGAGCAACAAACACCTGAGGCAAAGCACCAATATCGGTGCGTACAGAGCTATCATACTGTCTATTCTCCTCTATGGGTCTGAAACATGGGTCACCTATTGCCAACACCTACGACTCCTTGAACGTTTCATCAGTGCTGTCTTCGCACAATCCTAAATATACACTGGACCGACTATGTGACGAATGTTGTTGTCCTTGAGCAAGCAGGGATCCATGATATTGAGGCCATTGAGAACACAGCTGCGCTGGGCAGGGCACGTCTCTAGGATGGAGGACCACCGCCTCCCAAAGATACTACTCTATGGTGAACTCGCCACGGGTCAGCGCAAGAGAGGCGCCCCAAAGAAGAGATATAAGGACTCCCTGAAACAACATCTCAGGCTCAGCCAGATTGATCACCATCAATGGTCCACCCTGGCCTCACATCGGGAGGCATGGAGATGCACTATCCACAATGCTGCGGCCTCTTTCGAGAAGAGACGCCAAATGGGTCTCGAAGAGAAACGACAACGCAGAAAGAACCGCAACTTGGAAACAACATCACCCAAGGAGACTTTCTGCTGTGCTTTCTGCAACCAGACTTGCCTATCTCGGATTGGCCTTTTTAGTCATCAACGCACTTGTAAAAAGCGTGGGATGAGTCTTTCCTAAGAATCTTCGTTCGTGAAGTAATGCTGAGAGAGACTTACAATTAAGTTTCACACCACCTGAAAGACCATTTCTCCCTATGTGAGCCTGTTCATGTTTTGAGATCCTCAATGATGAGCGTTCTCCCAGCCCCACCGTTGCCACGGGCCTATCTGGTGAGCGCACACATGCCTGGGCTTCTCCATGGCTTTTCCCAGGTTGCGAAATTCTCTATCACAGAAGGCGAGGCTGTTCTCTTCTCTGCTCTTTTCCCTTCTTGTATCTCATGATTGCAGCTTAAAAGTGTGGTTAATTTATCATTTCTATTAAAACTAGCAATATGGGCCTATACATGGTTTTGTTCATTTTTTCAGGGCAGTTAGTAGAACATGACTGAAGCACCTTGTTGATTTAAATTGTATTATATCTTCCATAGATTCATGCCTCCAGATGATCCACTTGGACGCCATGGTCCAAGTCTAGATAATTTTCTGAGGAAGAAACCTGTTGTTCCAGAACACCGGAAGCAACCATGTCCATATGGTAATTTCATTTAACCCAGCCCATTGTTTATTTGTTTCCATGTAAACGCTGATAAGAGCTTATTGCAGATTAATTTTTTGTCTCCAGTCTTTTCATTGAGCAATGGTTCCAGAGTTAGAAAGCATCATGACCTGTGATTTGCAAAATCAATCTGATCAAATAATTGTGATCAGAGCTTGGAGAACTTACTATTTGTACTTAAGTTCCCTGCCGTGGTCCCTGTGAATACGTACATATGGTATTTCCTGCGCCTGCGCTGATAGTTGGGAATCTTCTAGAAAGTTACTATCATTTTAAATCAGGGGTGCTCATTAGGTGGCTGGCGATCGACTGGTCGATCCTGGGACCTTAGGAGGTCGATCCCAGCTGGATGGGGTGCTTCTGAGGGGGCGGAGCCAGGCCGCACCAGGCCCTGCCCTCTCCCCGGCTACAGCGTTACCACAGCTTCTTCAGCCTTGAGGAGGGTATGCCAATCCAGTAGTGGCTAGCTATGCCACTACTGGCTTGGCATACCCTCCTCTAGCCTGGAGAAGGTGTGGCAGCGCTGTAGCCAGAGTGGGGAGGGGGTGGAGCCAGGCTGCGCCAGGCCCCGCCCCCTCCCTCGGCCACAGCGTTACCACAGCTTCATCAGCCTTGAGGAGGGTATGCCAATCCAGTAGTGGCTAGCTATGCCAGTCTTTCTCAACCAGTGTGCCGTGGCACACTAGTGTGCCGTGACGGACCTCCTGCTGTGCCGCGAGAAAAGCTTTCTGCCCCCCTTCCTCCCCCCCTCCTGCCGAACTCCTGCTGCTTGGGGGAGGAGGAAGGGCCGGGCAGTGGCGAAGAAAAAGAAGAAGGCACCGGGGCGCCGCCTCCTTCAGCCGTTTCCCCCGCCAGCCTCCAATCCGCCATGACCCACCATAACTCTCGCCCCTCGCTCGCTGAAGCCCCGTGGAGGAGCCCCGGCCACTGAAGCCCATCCACCGCTCATGCTCCTCCTCTGTAGGAGAGCCAGCTGACTGGGCAGGGCATGGCGCGGCCTGTAGGAGAGCTGAAGCTGGGGGAGGCATGGTGCGGCCTGCAGGAGAGCTGAAGCTGGGCGGGAGGGGCGGGGCATGGGCGGCCTGTGGGAGAGCTGAAGCTGGGGAGGGGCGGGGCATGGCGCGGCCTGGCTCTGCCCCTCCCCAGCTTTGGCACTCCCAGCAGCTGCTCAGCCTTGAGGGCCCAGTGCCAAGCCAGCATTGTGCTGACTCTGGCACCGCTGGCTTGGCACTGCCCCATCAAGGCTGGAGCAGCTGCTGGGAGAGGTGAAGCCAGGGGTAGGGGGCGGGGCATGGTGCAGCCTGGCTCCGCCCCTCCCGGCTTCGCACTCCCAGCAGCTGCTCCCAGCAGGCCACCAACCCCCAGCCATTCTTTAGAGTGTCATTTTGTGTCATTTTGGTTGGTGGTGTGGAATTTTTAATGTTAAAAGTGTGCCGCGGCTCAAAAAAGGTTGGGAAACACTGAGCTATGCCACTACTGGCTTGGCATACCCTCCTCTAGCCTGGAGAAGGTGTGGCAGCGCTGTAGCCAGGGCGGGAAGGGGCGGAGCCAGGCTGCGCCAGGCCCCACCCCTCCTCCAGCTCCGCCCTGATTTTCTCTCAGGTAGATCTTTCTAACTTGGCTTTATCATAAGTAGCTCGCATGCTGAAAAAGTGTGGGCACCCCTGCTTTAAATGGTAGCCCCGCCCATGACAGGGAATTATTGGTTGCTTACCTGTAACCGTAGTTCCCTGAGTGGTCTCCTGTGAATTCGTACATCCCCGCCCATCCTCCCCGCTGTTGTCATGCCTCAGTCCTTCTTTTTGCGGCGGAGTAAAGGATCTGAGGTGGCAGCCCCTCCCACTGGCTATATATGCTCGAGGGGAGTGTGGGCGGGGCTACCATTTAAAGTGATAGTAACTTTCTAGAAGATTCCGAACTGTCTGCGCAGGGGCAGGAAATACCATATGTACGAATTCACAGGGGACCACTTAGGGAACTACTGTTACAGGTAAGCAACCAATAATTCTATAGATTCTCCATAATTTTAGGAGCTATGGTTGAAAAAGCTTCCAAGCTCTGGTATGGTGCTATATAGACCTTTATTTATTTATTTTATTATTTATTTGCATCATTTATATTCCGCCCTTCTCACCCCACAGGGGACTCGGGGCAGATCACAATGCACATATACAGGCAGACATTCAATGCCCTTTGACATACAAACATGTAAGACAAGACACTCAGAGGCAATTTAACATTTCAGCTTCTGGCCACCAGGGGGAGCTGTCGCACTCCTTCACTCCTTTTACACACCTCCTGGAGATTTATGGCCTCGTAAATTAGTTAAATTAGCCTCCCCACAACGTGGTACCTAAATTTCCTACTTGACAGATGCAACTGTCTTTCGGGTTGCAAATGGTCAAGTGCTCACCCCGACCCAGGCAGGCCTCGAAGGCACGACCTTGTGGTCAGTAGAGATCTTAATATGCCTATATTTTCCTGCTCGGTCAAACATTTTTGGGGGAGCTATGATTCTATGATTAGCTGATGTGAGACAGTATTTTGTCATATAAATTTGTCAGTCAGAGAATGGGATATTGACCTCCACCTCACTAGTTTTTCCATCTGCGCCAGGCAAGGCGACTTGCACCCTACCTTTCCGGTGACGACCTGGCCACGGTAATTCAGGCCACGGTCATCTCGAGACTGGACTACCATAACGCCCTTTACATTGGCCTTCCTTTGTCGGTAATCCGGAAACTGAAGATGGTGCAAAATGCTGTGGCTCGACTGCTGGCTGGAGTGACACTATCGTGCCATATCACACCAGTCCCACAGCGCTTGCACTGGCTCCCTATCGAGCACCGGATTGCCTTCAAAGTGCTGGTGCTAACCTTTAAAGCCTTGCATGGTCTGGGGCCAGTGTACCGCCTTTCCCTGCATGTTCCCCAGAGACCACTATGGTTCATGGATCAAAACCTACTGGAGGTTCCATCACTTAAGATCTGCCGCTTGTCAGGCCCGGATCAGGCCCTTTTGGTCCCTAGGCCAAAGGCTCTGCCCCCGGCTCCACCGCGCCCCCGGCTCTGCCCCGCCTCCTCACCGGCACGAGAAGGAAGGAAAGCCCCACCCCCAGAGCCGATGTGAGGCCTCCCCATGGCCCCTCCCTCCCTCCTAAAGCCACCATGCTGGCCTGAGAAGCGGCCGAAATCGTGGCTTTAGGAGAGAGGAAGGAGCCATGGGGAGGCCCCGCATCGGCTCCGGGGGTGGGGCTTTCCTTCCTCCTCGCGCCGGCAAGGAGGCAGGGGCGGAGCCGGGGGTTGGGTGGAGCCGAGGGTGGGGGCAGAGCTGAGGGGAGCAGAGCAGGGGGGCGTGGATGGCGCTTACACCGCCGCGCACATGCGCCCTTTTTTTAAAAAAAAAGAATATTTTTTTTGAATTTTTAAAAAACTTTTTTGGGGTGTCCGGACCTGCTGCCCCCCCAAAGGTGCCGCCCTAGGCCATGGCCTAGGGTGGCCTTATAGGTAATCTGGGTAATACAGGTGGGGGTTAACTAGTATACACTTCCTCAAAGATGGAGCAAACAATGTGTAGTAACCAATGTAGTTGTATTAAACAATATTATCAGCAAAATGCATGCATACAACTTACATATCACAGTACATAATATAACTTAGCAAATTATGGATACATTTAAAGGGGAACACTTCCCCGGTGCGTACTCACGCTTAAGAGTCTTAAAGAGGAAAGAACCTCCGCAAAAATAATATAGCCCAAACGGCCAGTCTCTTTCCCGAAAACGGGGGACAGTTTAGTCCAAATCAAAGAGTGCCAAGGACGGGCAGAAAGATGCAAGGGGAAGATCCATGCAGAAGGGATTCCAGGGTCGACGATTAGGGGTATCCCAGCGCCATATCGTTTCGCCGTAAAGCGGCTTCTTCCGGACCCGGGACTCAAATGATGCAACACAGGGTCGCAGCTAAAGGATTTAAGAACCATGATACAATGTAATAACAATAAGCACATGGCCCCATAGTAAACCCACCTTTATGGCGAAAAGACACGGCCCTGGGATACCCCTAATCATCGACCCTGGAATCCCCTCTGCATGGATCTTCCCCTTGCATCTTTCCGCCCGTCCTTGTTTGCTCCATCTTTGGAGAAGCTTATGGGTAATCCGGGCCTGCCGCTTGTCATTGACGTGGCAGCGCACTTTTTCTGTAGCGGCGCCTACCCTTTGGAACGCCCTCCCGGAGGAGGCACGAGCAATAACTGATCTACAGGCTTTTCGGAGGGCCTGCAAGACCAACCTGTTCCGTCAGGCGTTCAATCTCTAAGCTGTAACACCTACTCTGGCCTTAATCTGTTTTTATTATGTTTGCAAGTATGTTGTGTTTTGTTGTTCATTGCTGTGAAACACCCTGAGCCTTTTCGGGAAGGGTGGTATATAAGTCGAAA
Source organism: Anolis apletophallus (assembly GCA_030556195.1). NCBI lineage: Eukaryota > Metazoa > Chordata > Lepidosauria > Squamata > Anolidae > Anolis > Anolis apletophallus. The sequence continues at coordinate 185,908,868 of JARBWK010000004.1, forward strand.
TAATAAATAAATAAATAAATAAATACCGTGTTTCCCCGAAAGTAAGACACCCCCGATTGTAAGACATATCGGGGGTGTCGGGGGGGGTCGGCTTATATAAGCCGTACCCCGAAAGTAAGCCGTACCTCGTCCTGCCGCCGCGCATTGCCGCCGCAACCGGCCTCATGTGCGCGGCACACCTCCGGCACACCTCGCGGCACACCTTTTCGCCAGGCCTTCAAGCAAGGGAGGGGAAGAGAGCCAGGGCGTGGTGAGGAGCGTCGCGTCACAGTGGCGCGTCGGCTGGCTCGTCCGCCCCTGGCTCCTTTCCCCCCCCTTCTTTCTTCCAAGCAAGGGAGGGAAAGGAGCCAGGGCGTGGTGAGAGCGTCGCGTCACAGTGACGCGTCGCCGCTTCGTTTCGCCCCTGGCTCCTTTCCCCTCCCTTGCTTGACGAAAAGAAGAGGGAGGGAAAGGAGCCAGGGGCGGGCGGACGGCCGACGCGTCACTGTGACGCGGCGCTTCCTCGCCCTGGCTGGCTTCCCCTCCTCCTTGCTTGGAAGAAAGAAGGGAGGGGAAAGGAGCCAGGGGCGGGCGGGCGCCGACGCGTCACTGTGACACGGCGCTTCCTCGCCACGCCTCTGGCTCTCTTCCCCCTCCCTTCCTTGGAGGCCTGGCGAAGAGGTGTGCCGCGGAGGTGTGCCACGGCACATGGGGCCGGTTGCGGCGGCGTGGCGGCGGCGGCGGCGGCGGCGTGGCGACGGGGTACGTCTTGGGTTATATAAGACGTACCCCGAAAGTAAGCCGTAGGGGGACTTTTGGGGGGGAAAAGAAAGTAAGATGCTGTCTTACTTTCGGGGAAACACGGTAGTTGTCATGGGAAAGAATTATTGCTAAAGCCTCAAAATCAAAATTGCAACTAGTGCCATGTGTCTCATTAAGAATACTATTTCTGATTTCTTACCAGAATATTTAACTAACTTGAAAAGCATGTCCAATATCTTCTGTTTTTTTTATTTTCAGTACCCTTTCAACATATCTCTTAACATTGCTGTATAATTAAAATATCTCTTCCTTCCCTTCTGTTTGTTCAAACCTTCAAATACATACAGGGAAGAAATGCACCTATGGACACAAGTGCAAGTACTACCACCCAGAAAGAGGAAATCAGCCTCAGAGGTCAGTAGCTGATGAACTTCGTGCCATGTCTAGGAACACCGTTGCCAAAGCTGCTAGCGAAGGGGGGCTGGTCAAGAGCAACAGTGTTCCTTGCAGCACAAAAATCGATAGCACTTCCGATCTCAAGCGAGCTGCTCCAAAGAGGCAATCAGACCCTAGTATAAGGACTCAAGTCTACCAAGACTTGGAGGAAAAGCTTCCCACCAAAAACAAATTGGAAACCAGGTCTGTTCCTTCTTTAGTTAGTATACCGAATTCTGCTGCTGCAAAACCCCAAAGTACTGCACCTTTAAGCAATGGCCTTCCGTCTGGAGTCCATTTCCCACCTCAGGATCAAAGGCCACAGGGACTGTATCCTCCAGTGATGATGGCAACCAAAAATCATGGAACGCCCATGCCTTATGAGCCATATCCCAAATGTGAGTCTCCTGTGGATGTCAGCTACTACTCGATGCTGAGTGCATACTCAAACCTAAGTCTGTCTGGTCCACGGAGTCCCGAAAGGCGTTTCTCTTTGGACACGGATTACAGGATCAGTTCTGTAGCCTCTGATTGTAGTAGCGAAGGGAGCATGAGCTGTGGCAGTAGCGATTCCTACATCGGCTACAACGATCGGTCCTATATGAGTTCTCCTGACCCTCAACTGGAAGAGAATCTGAAGTGCCAACACATGCACCCTCATAGCCATGTCAACTCGCAGTCTTTCTTGCAGAGCTACCACGATACGCTCTCCAGGGTTCAGAGTTACAGTCATGAAGAACCAAAGCATCATCACAAACCTCCGCTTCCGTACATGGCTGTACACCTTCACCACCCCAGTGTCGGGGCTCGTTCCAGTTGTCCTGGCGACTATCCTTCACCTCAAAGTTCCCAACGTTCAAAGAGTATGCACCTAGGGAGAGCCCTTGCGTCCACAAGAGTAGACAGCATATCAGACTCACGTTTGTATGAGAGTTCTCCCCTGAGACAAAGAAAATCGTACTCTGGTCAAGAGGGACTTGGCGGTTGGGATAGGCAAGGCTATGGCATGGATGCGTATAGCTTTCATCAAACGTATTCCTTGCCCAGTAACCCCTCGCAGCCGTGCTATGAGCCATTTGCTTTCCAAAGCTTGCCTGAGCAACAAGAACAGCCTTGGCGGATACCTTACTGTAGGATGCCTCAAGACCCTCCGAGGTACTTGGACAGCCGGGAGAAAGTCTACATCAACCTGTGCAACATTTTCCCCCCGGACCTTGTGAGGATGGTTATGAAAAGGAATCCTCACATGACGGACGCTCAGCAGCTCGCTGCGGCCATTTTAGTGGAAAAATCGCAGTTAGGTTATTGACGACATGATGATGATGATGATGATGATGATGCATCTTTGCGGTGTCTATTAGTTCAGTTTCAGCTGTAATGCTGAGGGAGGTTTGCTACAATAGCATTTCCGATCTCCTTCTCAGCAAGGAGGTTATATAGTAATCCATTTATGTGAAATACTGTGCCATAGGATCTGTATGTAAAAAAAACCCCACGCATTGGAGGCTTGGTTTTAAACGCTCACGCGATTATTTATTTTTTTATTACAAAAAATAATATTTCATAGCCGGGAGGTCTTTCCAATTTAATATATTATTATTATATCTCCGAATTGATTCTTTGGTGCATCGGGGGGTTTTATATGCAGCACTTTCTAATATTGTTATGTGTTTATATTGGGGGTGTTATGTCTTTCAAGTGCAAAAAAAAAAAATTCAGATAACTGAAGAGGATTTTATGCACCCAGCCAATGTTTTTTTTTTCCTTCAAGCCAAGCTTATGAACTCTTTTTTAAAATTGCAATTAAGTTATTTAATTTTATTGTGTTATTTTTTGTGTGTGTACTATAATCATTTTATTTATAGAAAGCAAAGGTCGTCTACATCATGGACTTTATTTTTTTAAGGAATTTGCGAGTTACCAGTTTTCACACTGAAATGAGTAACAAAATTAGTACTTTATAGTATGGCACTTTTTATTTTAATTGAAATTATTTGTTGATTATTATTTTAATTTTTTTCTGTAAGCAGAAGCAATCAGTGCGAGGGAAACCTGCTATAACTAATTTATTATGTAGACAGGGGCGGTCTAAGGTAATTTTAAATGGTAAGCGAACATTATTTTGGCGCCCCCAACCATTTTTGCCCCCTCTGCGCATGCCCAGAAGACGCAGAAGCCTGTAAACACAGCACTCCCTATTCGGCACGCCCTCCCCTCTGCGCATGCCCAGAAGCTGCTGTGCGCAGGCGCAGAAGCCTGTAAACACAGCACTCCCTATTTGGCACGCAGGGAGGTTTGCTACCGCACGGCGTCGGAGCGCACAAGGCCCAAAAGTGGAACATCGGCCGGACGCTGTCTGGCGGGCGGGGGAATGCACCCTCTACCCAGATGGCACCCCACGCAGCGGTGTCCTTTGCCTACCAGTAGAACCGCCCCTGTATGTAGAAGGCAAAAGCCACATTGTGTGCAAGTTTTGAAGATGTTGAGTTCATCCGATTTATCGTTGTCTAAAATCAGGTCACCTATCTGTCGGTGAAGGCAACAACTTTACCCAGCCGATGTGTAGTTCCATTCATTAGAAATGGCAATGACATTGAGATATATGGTTTAAGGTGTGTCTCTTGCTCCTCTAATTAATGTGCAGTCATACTGGACAAAATGCTTTTTTTTCATAAAAAACACATGTTTTTAAATGAAATGAATTGTTCTCAATGCAATTTTTGTATATAAGATATTGTATATTTTTCATCCTATTTATCAAACTGGCCTGAGAAGGTTTTTATGTTGTGTTGAATATATGCAACATGTTATTAACTGCACTGTAGTAGTAATAGTATTATAGTATTATAACTGGGGGTGTTCCACTCTTTCTTGTGATATGCTGGCCAGGATCCAATGGTGTTGCTGATGGAAGCAAATTGCCTGCAGGCCTGTGCTGTATTCTGGCTCATGTAGACAGGCCCGGATTAAGACCTTTTTGCGCCCTAGGCCACACTGTAGAATTGCGCCCCCTTTCGCGCGCCCCCACTCGGGCCCCGAAGGGAGTGACGTCGCTCGGGCCCCGCCCCCGGAGGGAGTGACATCACTCGGGCCCCGCCCCCGGAGGGAGTGACGTCGCTCGGGCCCCGCCCCCGGAGGGAGTGACATCACTCGGGCCCCGCCCCCGGAGGGAGTGACATCACTCGGGCCCCACCCCCAGAGGGAGTGACGTCGCTCGGGCCCCACCCCCGGAGGGAGTGACATCACTCGGCCCCGCCCCGGAGGGAGTGACATCACTCGGGCCCCACCCCAGAGGGAGTGGCGTCGCTCGGGCCCCACCCCGTGACATCCCGGGCCCCCCCCAGAGGGAGTGACATCACTCGGGCCCCACCATCACTCAGGCCCCACCCCCAGGGGAGTGACATCACTCGGGCCCCACCCCCAGAGGGAGTGACGTCGCTCGGGCCCCACCCCCGGAGGGAGTGACATCACTCGGGCCCCGCCCCCGGAGGGAGTGACATCACTCGGGCCCCACCCCCAGAGGGAGTGACATCACTCGGGCCCCGCCCCCGGAGGGAGTGACATCACTCGGGCCCCACCCCCAGAGGGAGTGATGTCGCTCGGGCCCCCCCCGGAGGCTGACATCACTCCCTCCCCCTGAGTGACATCACTCGGGCCCCACCCCCAGAGGGAGTGACGTCGCTCGGGCTGCACTCCTCCCTCCTTCTGAGGCCACGCCGAGTTGTCCCAGCGACAGCTGCTCGGCGCCCTTCCACGTGGTGCCCCATTCACGCAGCGCAGCTGCCGCTGCCTTTGGGTCAACTCGTCGTGGTCTCAGAAGTAGGGAGGGAGGAGGAGTGCAGCCCGAGCGACGTCACTCCCTCCGGGAGCGAGGCCCGAGCAATGTCATTCCGGGGGCGGGGCCTGAGCGACATCACTCGAGCCTCGCCCCTGGAGGGAGTGAAGTCGCTCGGGCTACACTCCTCCTTCCTTCTGAGACCACGGCGAGTTGTTGCAAAGGCAGCGGCAGCTGCGCTGCATGAATGGGGCACCGCGTGGAAGGGCGCCGCACAGCTGCCGCTGGAACAACTCGGCGTGAGTCATCGCCATTTTTTTTGGCCTTGATCTGGTGCCCCCCTCGGCTTACGCCCATAGGCCACGGCCTTGCTGGACTAATGGATAATCCGGGCCTGCATGTAGACTGTGTTCTCAAGTTAGTTTGTCTAGCCTGTTGAATGTAGGTCTCATTCTTTCTAGAAACCACGTAGTTTTAAAAGAAAATAGGGTTCTCTCTTCTAGTATTTCTAAGGGAGATTTCTGGTTTTAAGTTATGGGTTCTGCTAGCTCTTTTAAAGTGTAATTTTACATAGAATAGCAATTGATCTGGTAGTCAGTAACTTGATAGGCCTTGCAATCAGCTGCTTACACACTAGGATTCCCTACGGAGCAACATACTGTGATGTTTCCTTAGTACGTATTCAGTGCTCTTGCTGATCAGTGTGTGTGCAGCTATCACCTGAAGACCCTGTAGAACCAGAAAGTACCTTTTACTGTTGATACAAATTGTATCTTTAACTATGAGAACGATTTTAATGTATAGATCGAACGGTAAAACACACACACAAACGTCTATAGATGATTTTTAGAGACTTTGGGCAACATTTTATCACTTATTTTTAAAGAGGAAAAGAAAATTGAAGCTAAAGGAAAGTTGTCGAGTCCTTACACACTGCACACATTTTCCTCCTATTTAAAGATGTCTCTTTCTCATGTTCTAAAACAGTGTTTCCCAACTTTTTTTTTGAGCCGCGGCACATTTTTTACATTTCCAAAATCCTGGGGCACACCACCAACCAAAATGACACAAAATGACACTCTAACACAGTCATACATATAGTTAATATGTTTTTAAATGTATTTATACACTCAGTGTGAAACCTGAGCCTGTTTCGATGAACACAAAATGACACTCTAACACAGTAATACATATAGTTAATATGTTTTCGACACTCTAACACAGTAATACATATAGTTAATATGTTTTAAAATATATTTATACACTCAGAGTGAAACCTGGGCCTGTTTTGATGAACACAACATAGATATCCTGGCAGGAATGGCAGAAAGGCACAAACTTCTCACACAGAACTCCCATAACCAAGAGAAAATGCTATAAGGGTTTGGTGGGCATTGACCTTGAGTTTGGGAGTTGTAGTTCACCTATATCCAGAGAGCACTGTGGACTCACACAGAACCCCCAGGTGCCTCCCTTCCTGAATGGCTCTCTCCCTCTTCCACACCAGAATGGAAGGCACTCACTCGGTCCGCAGTTGCCTTCCTTCCTTCCTTCCTTCCTTCCTTCCTTCCTTCCTTCCTGTGGTTCGAAAGAAGCTGGTGGGCCTGCCACTTCCGCTTCTATTCCCCGCCTCCCTCGATTGGAGGCTGGCTGGGGAAACGGCTGAAAGAGGCAGCGCCCAGGCCCCTTCTTCGCCGCCACCGCTCAGACCTTCCTCCTCCTCCTCCCCCAAGCAGCAGCAGCAGGAGATCGGCAGGAGGGGGAAGAAAGGGGGGAAGAGAGGTTTTTCCGCGGCACACCAGGTGATCGCTCACAGCACACTAATGTGGTTGGGAAACACTGCTCTAAAACAATATTGAGTGAAATCTTACCTGAAAATATTGATAAAATGCTGCCTGAAAAAAAAATGTCCAAGCACCTTTAAATAGGAAAACATTTTTGACTACTTGTGCAACACTGTGTGTTGTAGGGAGTAGGATGTTGGTATACCGTAAATGCTCCTATAAAGCATTGTGCTTATAGATATATCCAATAATCTGAACCATGTTCAGCAACTTTGATTCATTATTGTTCTTCTCTACTGCTCTTAGTGTTGACTGATGACATAGGATCTCTTAGGCCTGCTTTTCCTAACCTTGTAGCATCCTTGTATGACGGACTACAAATCCCAACATGTTAGGTTGATGGGAGTTGTGATCTAACACTGTTGGGAGTAGCAAATGGTTAGGAAAGCCCGTGTTGAATTCCTCTGCCCTCTTGTAGGTGCTCTCTTGCGTTTTGTCCATCTCTCCTGAAGGAGAATGTAGGTCCCGTTTCTTCTCCTGAAACTGTTTGTTCCCTATTTATATAGAGTCGTGTTAAGTAAGAGATTGTACATAGTTTATTGTGCACAAGACTCCCCTTCCCCTTTACGCAAATATAAATTGTGCAAAAACCTGACTTGTTTGTTACCGCTACAGCAAAGATTCCTGGTGGACTATGAATTGTTTGATGGCTTTATATTGTATTTTTGAATTTTTACTGTTTTCTCACCTTATCCGAGGCGTAATGGGATTCCTTATCCCTAGGGGAGTGCACAGTGTCGAAACATATGTCTTCTGGAATGGGATATTTTCATAATTTGCATTTCTATTTGACTTGTGGTATGTTACATGCTGAAGCCTGGTCGCGTGGCACAGAGTGTAAAAACAGTTGTCTGCGCATTGGGTTGTTGTAGGTTTTTCTGGCTGTATGGCCATGTTCTAGAAGCATTCTCTCCTGACATTTCTCCTGCATCTATGGCAGGCATCCTCAGACCTCACTACCTCCGAGGATGCTTGCCATAATAATAATAATAATAATGTTTGTTTCTATTCCGCTCTTCTCACCCCGAAGGGGACTCAGTGCAGATTACAATACACATACAATAGGCAGTCCCTGTCGGAAAACATACAATTTACACATAGACAATACAGTGCAGTTTTTAGAAGGATTTCTTCTTTCCTGGCTGCGTCATACAGGGTGTGCGTCACAGGATGTGGATACTCCATTACGACATTCATTGTTGTTATGTCCTTGCGTCATTGCGCCTTTACGTCACAAGGGGGTGCTGTTGTTCCATCCTCATGACAGGAGCCTCTGTTTCCACCACTTCCACATCTCCCTTCTCCTGGCAGCCGAACCTTTTCAGACGTTGTAAAGTCTGTGTAAAAATCCTTCCCCACTTTCCGTGGTCCCCAAATTGTTGTTTATTCACAGCTGGGCTGTTGAACTGCTTGGGTGGGCAGTGGACAGGACTCAAATAGCTGGTTGTCCAAGCCAGCTTGGGGATTCGAACTAGCAACCTTCCTATTGCAAGCACAGCTGTGTTACCGCTGTGCTATCTCCCCGGCCCATAGATGCAGGCGAAACGTCAGGAGAGAATGGTTCTAGAGCACCGGGAATGTGGCGCAGCTGGCTAAGTGTCAGCTGCATAAGATCTCTCTGACCAATAGGTCATGAGTTCGAGGCCTGCCCGGGTCGAGGTGGGTGCTCGACTTTTAAGTGTAGCCTGCTGTCAACCTTTGCAGCCCGAAAGACAGTTGCATCTGTCAAGTAGGAGATTAAGGTACCACATTAAGTGGGGAGGCAAATTTTGACTGAATTTGAGGCCATTAAAGAACTCCAGGAACGCTGAGGAATGCGGAAGAACAACAAGGGACACTGAGAGATGAGGAGTGCGTCAGCTCCCCCTGGTGGCCAGAGTTTGCCTCTGTTCATCTATATGTGTGTATGTGGAAATGGCAGGGATTGTCTGCTAAGTATGTGTACCTGTGATCCGCTCCGAGTCCCCTTCGGGGTGAGAAGAACGGAATATAAATAAAGTGTATTATTATTATTATTATTAGAACATGGTCATACAACCCGAAAAACCTACAACCCAGTGATTCTGGTCATGAAAACCTTTGACAATACATTGTGCATTGTATGCTACAATATGAAGTGAAATTTTTCTGTGTTCATGTAATGTGGAATGATTAAACAAGAATATGCCGACATTCAGAGAGTCCAGATCTCATGATGGCCCTGTTTTTACGACCTCCTTCGGTCCTGAAACCTGCTTTTAGCGCTCCTTGTGCACCAGGGGAAGGTGGGAGTTACAAAAGAAAACCCCCTGGCTCTGCTGCAGGAGCTTTTCAAAGCACTCCATGCTATGAAAAATTAATATGCCCAGCCGCACTATTTATTTCGAAATGAATGGGTTGGCTGGTCCATCTGTCTGCTGAACAGATCCTTACCTCTCGCAATTGATTGGGCTCAGCCCAGCAATATGCTTAGTTTAAAGAGCCATTTTCTAAAGGGAAAGCCAAGCAATTGTATGACACTTTTACAAGTATGCCATTACTGGGCTTCTTCAATTTACCATTTTCAGTTCCATTACCAAAACTGATTCTTTTCCTTCTCTCTTTCCCATGATGTACAAATTGATTCCATGAAGTATATCTCCTAAAATCTCTGCGGCCTTAGAGTTGGTGCTGGAGTGCCTCCCAAGGATTAGGTAGACCAGTGTTTTTCAACCTTTTTTGAGCCGCGGCACATTTTTTACATTTACAGAATCCTGGGGCACACCACCAACCAAAATGACGCAAAATGTCACTCTAACACAGTAAAACATATAGTTGACCTTGAGTTTTGGAGTTGTACTTCACCGACATCCAGAGAGCACTGTGGACTCAATGTTGGATCAGGACCAAACTTGGCATGAATACTCAATATGCCCAAATGTGAACACAGATGGAGTTTGTGGATAATAGACCTTGACATTTGGGAGTTACAGTTTCTGGGATTTATAGTTAACACACAGTCAAAGAGCATCCTGAACTCTTGCAACAATGGAATTGAACCAAACTTGGCATATTGAACTCTCATTACCAACAGAAAGTACTGAAAGGGTTTGCTTGGGAGTTGACCCTGAGTTTGGAAGTTGTCGTTCACCTACACCCAGAGAGCACTGTGGACTCAAACAATGTTATGTTTTGTTGTTGTTTGTTTTCTATCCAGAATCACAATGTTGGAAGGAGGCTCACCACTTTAAGGTCCCTAAAACAGGCATGGGCAAACTTCGGCCCTCTGGGTGCTTTGGACTTCAACTCCCACCATTCCTAACAGCCTGAGGCCCTTTCCTGCTTAAGTGGCTGAGGGGAAAAAAGGAAAAGGGCCTGAGGCTGCTAGGAATGGTGGGAGTTGGAGTCCAAAACACCTGGAAGGTCCAAGTTTGCCCATGCCAGCTTTCGACAGAGACCTCTTCCTCCCCCTTCGCACCCTTTCTTCCCCCTCCTGCCGAACACTTACTTTTTCTTCTACACTCGGGTTCCCTTCTTCCCAGCCTCGCTCTGCTCACTTTGCCTCGCTTTGACGTGACCCGTGTAGGCGCTACTGCACAGACTCGCCCCATGTCTTCCTCCCTCCCCCCTCCCCTTCTGAACATACGCTGCCCCCTCGGATCAAAATGGCGGCAGAAGCGGCAGTGTGAACAAAGCGAGGCAAAGCAAGCAGAGCGAGGCTGGGAAGAAGGGAGCCCGAGTGGAGAAGAAAAAGTGTTCAGCAGGAGGGGGAAGAAAGGGTATGGGAGGTTCCAATTTCCCACGGCACACCTGATGCTCGCTCGCGGCACACTAGTGCGCTGCAGCACACCGGTTGGGAAACACTGAGGTAGACCACCGTGAGGGAACATGGGAGCAGTGGAAGCCCACCATGTCCAAAGCTGTTCTAGAGCAGGGCTACTCAAAGTGATGGTCCTTGGTTTGGTACTCATAGCCATCCTATGGGAAGCTTCTCTCATGTCCCCGCATGGGAAACTGGATCTGACAGATGGGAGTTCACCCCGCTCCCCAGATTCAAACTACCGATCAGCAGTCCTGTCAGCATAAAGGTTTAATCCAGTGCGCCACCAGGGGCTCCTGGAATAATAATAATAATAAACTTTATACCCCGCCCCATCTCCCCAACGAGGATTCGGGACGGCTTACATGAGGCCAGTAATGGCCAGTTTTCCATATCAGATAGCCTGGGAAACACAGTTCTAGATATTATTTTAATAGGTCTCCATAAAATGAAATTGCTGTTTTTAAAAGAAAGGTATTACTATATAAATTCCACACGTGCTGTCCTATAGGGTGAGATCCAAACACATAGACTGTCAATAGTATATCAACTTACACACATCTAGGGGTAATGTTTCCCTTTGGTCTGTACCTGATGGAGTGCCGCACTCAAAACAAGGAGGGTCTTGTCAAAGTTTTGGATGGACAATATTTTAATTGTTCCATGCTCAAATATATTACATTGACCCCTATCTACACTGAAAATGAGACTTAGTCACCTTATTAATTTAGAAGCATTTTGAAGCAACCGTATAAATTGCTAAATGGAAATGTGTTGGTGTGCATATAATACGAACAACATTGCAAATGTGAATTTATGTAATTATACCTTGTATTTATATTCTAGATGTCTTTTTGTTTGAGATCGATCCGTGATGATAATTTTTAACTTTTAAAGAATGTATGTACATGTTTCCCTGTTTTAAGTTTTTTTAAAAAAACCTTTCCAATATGACTTCGGAAGAATGGAAGATCAACATTGTTGTTTTATATTTTTTTTTAGCAAACTGACATTATTAATCGTTTTCTTTACAAATGTGTATCTTGAGTATTGTTCAAGTGACATATCCACAGACACATATCTTGAACATAATTATGTGGAGAAAGGAGATATAGATTTTTTTTAAAAAAAAAAACCCCAACTTCTTGGTGTCTCTAATATAAACTGAAATATTTTGAATCTGTTGACCTTGCAGAGAATATGAGATTATGTTGAAGAATTTTCGAACATGAATTTGGATTTTATGCAAGGAGTTCAATAGAATGTACGTATTTTTATTGTGTTTATGTATGTATTTTTATTGAGTTTATTGCTGATGTTTTGATTTTATTTTACTGTCTGGGCTTGGCCTCATGTGAGCCGCCCCGAGTCCTCATTGGGAGATGGGGGCGGGGTATAAATAAAGTTTATTATTATTATTAATGTGGATTTTTGTAGTAATTCCATCATAATGGCCTTTACAGCCCTTTTCTATATTCCATGTCAAAATAATTAGCAACTCAGATCAGGCCCGGATTAAACCCTTTTGGCGCCCTAGGCCAAAGGCTCCGCCTCCACGGCTCCACCTCTTCCTCCTCGTGGGCTCCGCCTCCATGGCTCTGCCTCTTCCTCGCAGGCTCCGCCTATTCCTCTCCGCGGCTCTGAGGAGGAGGAAGGAAAGCCTCATCCCTGGAGCTGCATGCGCGGCAGTGGCCCCAGGGGCGGGGCTTTCCTCTGCAGCTCCGCCCCTTCCTCGCGCTGGCCTGAGAAAAAAAGGACAATCTTTGGTCACTTCTGCGCCTGCGCCCGGGGCGCCATAGACTCTCAGAGGCTTCTCTCAGGTGCAGAAGCGGCCAAAGATTGCCCTTTTTTTCTCAGGCGTGGTGGCTTTAGGAAGGAGGGAGGAGCCGCGGGGAGCCTCCCAGTGGCTCCTCCCTCCCTCCTAAAGCCACCACCCTGACCTGAGAAAAAAAGGGCGATCTTCGGCCGCGCCTGTGCTTGTGGGCGCGATAGACTCTCAGAGGCTTCTCTCAGGTGCAGAAGCGACCGAAGATTGCCCTTTTTTTCTCAGGCGTGGTGGCTTTAGGAAGGAGGGAGGAGCCGCGGGGAGCCTCCCAGTGGCTCCTCCCTCCCTCCTAAAGCCACCACCCTGACCTGAGAAAAAAATGGCGATCTTCGGCCGCGCCTGCGCGCGGGGCGCCATAGACTCTCAGAGGCCGTTCCGCGGCCGAAGATCACCCTTTTTTTTCTCAGGCCAGCATGGTGGCTTTAGGAGGGAGGGAGGAGCCGTGGGGAGGCTCCCCGCGGCTCCTTTCTCCTTCCTAAAGCCACCACACCTGAGGAAAAAAAAGGGCAATCTTCGGCCGCTCCTGTGCCTGCACGCGGAGCGCCATAGACTCTCAGAGGCACGGAACGCAGAAGCGGCCAAAGATTGACTTTTTTTGACTTTTTTATGGGGGGTCTGGATCTGGCACCCCCCCCCCCCATGGCTGCGCCCCTAGGCCATGGCCACATTGGCCTTATGGGTAATCCGGGCATGCTTACCACTTAAAATTAGGTTAAAGCTGTTCACCAGTGGAATATGATGCAAGAGTCTCCTTGAATGTGTTTATACAGCCCAGATGGCCATCTACCAGGCGTGCTTTGATTGTGTATTCCTACACAGCATGGGCTTGGACCAGATGGACTTTAGGGTTTCTTCCAGCTCTAGGATTCAATGATCCTAGTACTCATTTCTTCAGGACGACTCCATATAAATACAGTTGAATAGATAATGATCACTCTTCTTGAGTTATGCTAAATACTAAATAGTCCAATGTAAATATGAAATAAATGTGGTAAATATCCAACAATATAAGTCGAGTACAAATACATATATTAAACAATCATGTGGTCATTGAAGATAATAGTGCATGTTATAATAATTAGATACACATAAATATAACAGTAGAAAAAAGGATTTCCCAAAGCTATAAGAGTTAGTCCGCAATGTAAATACAAACACTGGTGTATTCAAATCTCAGGGACGAGATTCATAAACAATTGTCCCAAACAAAGTCCATACCTTGCTGGTCGGAAACAAACCAAATGATGTAATTAGGGTATCCACAGTTGAATCTATGTCAACGAAAGTAGGAAATTCTTCAAAGCGCATGTGGTGAATCCAAAACATGCACACAATAAAAAGAACGGATATTCTCAAAGAAACACGTGTAGACTGGATGGACGATGATAAAGTATCCCAAGGTTGGTAAGTCCTGAGTAGGAGGAGCCCCAGCTTCTGCCAACCTAGCAGTTCAAAAACATGCACATGTGAGTGGATTTATTGGTTGCTTACCTGTAACCGTAGTTCCCTGAGTGGTCACCTGTGAATTCGTACATATGGTAATTCCTGTGCCTGCGCAGACAGTTCGGAATCTTTTAGGAAGTTATTATCATGGAAGCCCCGCCCACTCCCCTTGAATATATATACAGGTCCTTCCTATATATACAGGAACAAATGATAAGTAATGTGCGCCAATGCGCTAATAATTGTGTCCAAATCAAAGGATGGGTAAATACCCAAGAGCAGGGGTGCTCACACTTTTTCAGCATGGGAGCTACTGATTAAAAAACCAAGTCCCAAAGATCACCTGCCCAGAAATGTAAAACGTATAACTATTTTCTTATTTATTTATTTTTATCATTCATTTTTATGTACCGCTCCTTCCAGCAGGCTCGGGGCAGTTTACATAAAATGAAGTTATAAAACATCAACATTTCAATTTAATAACAACAATATAAAACAGAGCATAAAAATACATCCAACCACCCCATTTCTCCCACACTGCCATATTACCACACATATTATCAGCCAGAAAGTAATAAGAGAGGCTTTTGAACTGCAAGGCCATTTAATACTCAGCAAGGTAAACAAGGGCATGCAAAAATACATCCAACCACCCCATTTCTCCCACATTTCCATATTCCCCAACATATATTTCTCACAGAACAAAGCAAGCAGAGAGGCTTTGGAGCTAAAAGGCCATTTTAAACATTAAAAATAAACAAAGAGACATGCCACAGAACAATCAAGCACCCACCCCCAAGTAAAAAGAACGACCTTTGAGATGCAGTAAGGAAATGACCCCAAAGCGTCCTCCTTCTTCTCCTCCGTTGTTGCTCCTATTTCCACGCTGCCAGCATGCATGCCGCCTCCAAGAGCTCACGAGAAGTCAGAGGAGCAGAATGGGCGCTTCTGCACATGCGAGGCCAGCCATGCATCGCGTCATCCAGGCCTGCCCCTTTGGTCTCCTACGACTCTGAGTGGCTGGAGAAGGACGGAGGGAGGAGGAGGAATCCAAAAGAGGGGGCCCATTCTGCCTCTTGGACTCTGGACGCAGCTTTTGGAGGCGGCGCAACGAGCAGGGAGCGGGGAGGAGCAACGACGGAGGACTTCTTTGCAGCGTGCAGGGGCGCGTGAAGAGGACCAACAGCAAAAAACCTGGTCAGGGCTTGAAGATCACCAGGATGAGGCCTGAAGATCACCCTGGTGATCCCAATCACCATTCTGAGCACCCCTGCCCAAGAGGTTAGTCCATGTCCCAAATGGAGAACCAGAGACGGGTGTATTTGTAATCCACTGGGTAGGCTGGTATGAAGGCCGACGAGAAGTAAAGGATTACCATTACCATGATTCTGAGATATACATGTTTTATCTTAGGCAAGGCCAGCCATTACCATTATCACCTTCTGATGGGACAATTCTGGCCTTGAGAAAGACCCATACTGGGTCGAAACGAGTGTTGGATCCTTTACTTCTCCTCGTCGGCCTTCATACCAGCCTACCCAGTGGATTACAAATACACCCGTCTTGGGTTGTTCTATTTGGATTTCCTTTTTCCACTCTGTCGGCTTATCTCCATCTCTGGTTCTCCATTTGGATGTGTTGAATTTGGGACATGAACTAACCTCTTGGGTATTTACCCATCCTTTGATTTGGACACAATTATTAGCGCATTGGCGCACATTACTTATCATTTGTTCATTGTTTTGCACACGTTGTCCTGCAACCACCCCGTTTTGTTTTTGAATTTTGAGAAGGACCTGTAGCCAGTGGGAGGGGCTGCCACCTCAGATCCTTTACTCCATATGTACGTATTCACAGGGATGACGACAGGGAACAATAGGTACCACTCTGGAGGTAAGGTAACGGCGTTCCATGCAATCATGTAGGCCACATGACCTTGGAGGTGTCTACGGACAATGCTGGCTCTTCGGCTTAGAAATGGAGATGAGCACCAACCCTCAGCGTCGGACACGACTGGACTTAACGTCAGGGGAGAACCTTTAGCTTTATTATACACCAAAGAAGAGCTACTAGGGAACTGCTCAGGAAAGCCCTTTCCTGCTAGTGTTATAGTGTGTAAAGAGAGAAAATATTTGCACATCCCAGGAAAAAGCCCCCGGGTAAGTTGCTGCCATGGCTTCCAGGAGCCATTTCATACTGGAACAAAAAGGCTCAAGTTCACAGATGCTCCTTTCCTAGCTTTCTAGTCTGTTTAGCAGGAAGGAGGGCATCAAGCCATCTGGCCTGGTACCACTTTGCTTTGAGGTCAGGCAAGGGCAGCTGTTTGAAACATTTCGAATGAAGCCAAATTGAGATTCTGAGTGTCGAGAGATTGGAACAAGCAATAGAATTGAATGCGCTCTGCTCATCCCACCCTTTGAGAGTACTTTTAGTTTCTCCAGGCAAAGAATTCTAGTTCAAACACTGGAAATGCCTGAGCCATGGCTAAGTACATCGGTGTTCTTCTTCTGCACCAAATATAAATAGCCTCTCATTGAGGATGTTTGGACCATTATTTTCTTGCCCAGATGGTTTAACAATGGTACAGCAGGAAAAGCCGAGTCACCAAGCGGACTCAGGAGCAATCTGAATCAATTTATTCAAATACTAGCTTGGGGACCCGGCGCTGCCCGGGTTATTTGAGGAAGGCATTGTGTGCCAAGGTTGGTTCCTAAGAGATGTTTATGTGGCTTGCAGTGGTCTCAGGAACTTAGTGAAGGTACTGGAAGTCCCATTGGCCGTGGTCCATCCCCCTCCAAACAGCACCAGGATGTAGAGTGGGTCTTGGGGGCTCTGTGTGTCACATTTGGTCTTGATCATTCTTTGGATGAGGGTTGCAGCGGTCTCGGAAGGTGGGTTAAGGTATTTCAAGTCTCTTCATCGCTGGTCCATCCTCCTTGAAACAACACCAGGGTGTTGAGTGGGTCAAGGGGGCTCTGTGTGCTAATTTTGGTCTGTATTGGTCATTGGGTGAGGGTCGCGTTGTGAAGTGGGCCATTGGGGCCCTGTGTGCCAAGTTTGGTCCTGATCCGTCACTGCTGTGGCCGCAGTGTCTGATTGCCTGAGGCCTTTCCTTTTCCCTCTGCGTCACCTTAGAATGTTGGAATGTGGATGGCCAATCGGAGTCCTTTAGGCAAATACCATTTTAGTGGCAACCAATCCCCTGTTTGGGGCTGTAGAATGTTGGAGTTCTGAGGCTGGCCAATCAGTGTCCTTTATGCAAATAATCCCATAGTGGCAACCTATCGAAACGCTGTCACATATTCCTTGGCACCTCCCAGAAAATAAACATTCCATTTCCAACGGGAAAAAACTGTCATTTGGCTAACTCAAGCATTCAGTTGCATTCTGTTTTGCTGGCCAATCAGAGTCCGTTATGCAAATAGTTCCTCAGTGGCAACCAATGCCCTCTGTCTAGTGCCTTAGATTGTTGGAGTTCTGAGGCTGGCCAATCAGAGTCCTTTATGCAAATAATCTGGTGCCATAGTGTGTCGGAGTTCTGAGGCTGACCAATCAGTGTCCTTTATGCAAATAATCCTACAGTGGCAACCAATCGAAATGCTGGCACATACTCCTCCGCACCTCCCGTCCTCCACACCTCCGCAAACATTCTCTTTTATTATATACATAGATAGATAAATAGATAGATAGATGCAGAAATAATTTACAATATATATATATATACATAAAATATCACCATTTATATTAGACAAAAATCAGCTGCAGAAAAATGGGGGGCAAAAGTGGAAAATTTTCATTTGCTGCTGACAAATCCTCCATTGTTCTGCTCCAGATGTGCCATCAAGGCATAATAGAAAACTTGCAAAACAAAGAACATAAAGGCAAGGGGAAGTGCCATGACTCACAAGCGTCTGTTTCTGCCCAGGCTCCACGCAGAGAATATCTGAACAAGCCATTCTTACAGAACTGGTTGGTTGGTGCTTTATTGCTTTCCATTTTAACTACAGGGTTTTTAAAAATCTGCTTTCCCTCGTACATTGGTGGGAATTATCACATCAGGCATTTCCAAAGTCTGAATACCTTTTCAAGGAACCACCATCCCCTTCAAGCAATACTTAGGTGGGAAAAAAACGTGAAAAAGAAATCTCCTATAGCCATGACGAACTCCTTCAAGAAAGTTGGAAACCACTTAGCACCTTGGAGTTGTTTAAAAGATTATAAATGTTCCCCACATAACAGGGAAGCACAGAGGCAGGTTCTTCTGTTGTTCCCCATTAAGTTTCTATCCTAAGGGTTGCAAGAGATCGTAATTTTGTAACCTGCATAAAGAAACAGAAGAAGAAAAACCAAGCAGATCAAGAAAAGAGAAAAGGATCATACATGCACAAAGTGAAACGGCCAGAGCAAGAATGTAGAATGCGTGCATCTCTGGGTGTTAAGGCGCCCAACTCCCATCAGTTTTGGTTGATGTGGTCAATCATTTGGGAAGATGGAATCTTAAGGTCACCATCATCTTTATTTCTTTACTAGCTTGGGGACCCGGCGGTGCCCGGGTTATTTGAGGAAGGCATTGTGTGCCATAGTTCGTCGTTGGTGTGGGCCACAGCGCATGTGCCGGGTTAGTTTGAGCCTTACTGGAAGGCATTGTGTGCCATAGTTCGTCATTGGTGTGGGCCACAGTGCTCTAAGGAAGTGAATTGAAGTACTGCAAGTCCCATCATCCATGGTCCATCCTTCCTCAAACTGCACCAGGATGTAGGGTGCATCTTCGGGGATCTGTGTGCCAAGTTTGGTCTTGTTCTGCCATTGTGGGGGCCTAGTCAGGAAAATCAAGTTAAGGAAGCCTAACAATATCCCATGAGCTGAGGCCTAGTCAGGAAAATCAAGTTAAGGAAGCCTTGCTGTCAATTTTGGGCTTGGTCTGTGATTTATAGGGGCTGAAGTGGTGTTTGGGAAGTGAATGAGGTGAAGGTACTGCAAATCCCATCATTCATGGCCCATCCTGCCCTAAACCACACCAGGTTGTGAAGTGGGCCATTGGTCCCTTGTTTGCCATGTTTGGTCCTGATCCGTCATTGCTGTGGACCGCAGTGGCTGAGTGCCTGAGGCCTTTTGCTTTCCCTCTGAGTCACCTTAGAAGTGTATTGGGTGAAGGTACTGAACATTCAATTTCCAACAGAAAAAACTGTCAACTGGCTAACTTCAACTCCAGCCATTGATGCCTGCCTCAGGTCCTTCCCTTTCCTCTCTGTACTGTGTTGGAATGTTGGGAGGCTGGCCAGTCACAGTCATTTATGCAAATAATCCAACAGTTGCAGCCAATCAAAACGCTGGCACATATTCGCTCGGTCGCACCACCCACCCACCGCCACCTGCAAACACTGACTTTTATTATATAGATAGATTTATTTGTCAAATTTCTATACCGCCCCTCTCAGCCCGAAGGCGACTCGGGACGGTTTACACAATGCTGTCTCTACCCTCCAATCAAAAACATGAGTAACAAACCAAAGAATGACCATATAACACAACAATTAGCCATTAAAACATACAATTACAGTCTCAGCGTCATGTTGAAATCACTTTCCGTCACATCGTTGTCATTCCATATATCTAATTAAACCGTTATATTTCATCAGCAAATGCCTGCTCAAACAGCCAGGTCTTGACTTTCTTGCGAAATGTCAGGAGGGAGGGGGCCGATCTGATGTCTCTAGGGAGGGTGTTCCAAAGCTGAGGAGCCACCACTGAAAAGGCCCTGTCTCTCATCCCCGCCAATCGCGCCTGCGAAGAAGGCAGGACCGAGAGCAGAGCCTCTCCAGATGATCTTAAACATCTTGATGGTTCATAGGGAGAGATGTGTTCGGACAGGTAAGTTGGACCAAAACCGTTTAGGGCTTTAAAGGCTAAAGCCAGCACTTTGAATTGTGCCCGGTAGCAAACTGGCAGCCAGTGGAGCTGGCGCAACAGGGGAGTTGTACGCTCTCTGAGTGCCTCTCCTGTTATCACCCTGGCTGCTGTCCGTTGGACCAGTTGAAGCTTCCGAACAGTCTTCAAAGGCAACCCCACGTGGAGAGCATTGCAGTAATCTATATGGAATGTAACCAGAGCATGGACCACCATGGCCAAGTCAGACTTCCCAAGGTAAGGGCGCAGCTAGTGCACAAGCTTTAACTGTGCAAAAGCTCTCCCGGCCACTGCCAAGACCTGGGTCTCCAGGCTCAGTGATGAGTCCAGGATCATCTTAAGGGTGATGTCCCCCCATGGCTGGCTTGAATGGTGAGCTGTGTAGCTTCCAACAGAAACAGGCATGTAGCCCGAGGGGGGGGGGGGTGAGGGCTTGAGGGGCGAAATTCTCAGGGTGGTCCGCGAGGAGGCCTTACTGGTACATTATTTAAACTATGATGTGTATTCATATCATGACCTGATTACCATGCTCAATATATCCCATATGCATGGGGGTATTGGGATAACGATACAAAAGGTTTGCTAGGGTAGACCCTCCCTCACCCAGACTCACCACCGCCCCCACCCACCCCGAATCAAACTCAGCCCCCCACGAATCAAAATCCTGGCTATGGCCCTGAACAGAAATGTGAAAGGATTACGATTTCCAGTAAAGTTACATATACATGGGATGTCGTGTTGACAACAGGTAAGGCATGCAAAATGTGCTAGATCACAATCCAAAAGAGCATCACTGAGCGCATTGCTATACATCAGCAGTACTCATCACCTATTCCCTAATGAGCCAAGTTTTTTACTTGGGATTTTTTTTTGGTACACACTTCCTGTACTCTCCTCCATCTCTTTCCCAAGTTTAGTTGGGCCATTTTTAAGGCTGTTACTAACTTCTGAAGTTGGGCTGGCATCCTATTTAATATTCACGATGTTGTAAACCAGATTTATCATCTCATCACTTTGGCATTCATGTTTACCTTACTTAATGACTGAATGTGACTCACCTGCCACCCAGGAGTCCCGGTGGCGCAATGGGTTAAACCCTTGTGCCGGCAGGACTGAAAACCAACAGGTCAGAGGTTCGAATTGGGGGGAGAGGTCAGGTGAGCTCTCTCTGTCAGCTCCAGCTCCCCATGCGGGGACATGAGAGAAGCCTCCCACATGGATGGTAAAACATCAAAACATCCGGGCGTCCCCTGGGCAACGTCTTTGCAGATGGTCAATTCTCTCATACCAGAAGTGACTTGCAGTTTCTGACGTTGCTCCTGACACCAAAACAAAACAAAAACCCTGCCACCCCATAGCGTAGTTCAGCGTTTCCCAACCTTTTTTGAGCCATGGAACACTTTTAACATAAAAAAAAAATTCGGGGGCACACCACCAACCAAAAAGACACAAAATGACACTCTAACACAGTAAAGAACGGATGGGGGATGGTGGCCTGCTGGGAGTGCCGAAGCCGGGGGAGGAGCCAGGCCATGCCATGCCCCACCCCCTCCCCCCGGCTTCAGCTCTCCCACAGCTTCTCCAGTCTTGAGGGGGCAGTGTGAGCGAGGGGCGGGAGTCATGGCCCCCGTCCCCGCTCTCCGCCATGACTCCTGCCCCTCGCTCGCTGAAAATGTGCAAAGGAGGAGCATGAGCGGTGGGTGGGCTTCAGTGGGCGGGGCTCCTCCGCGCGGCTTCAGCGAGCGAGGGGCGCGAATCATGGCAGATTGGAGGCTGGCTGGGGAAACCATATGGCTCTCACTGAAGGAGTCGGCGCCCCGGCCCCTTCTTTATCTTCGCCGCCGCGCGGCCATTCCTCCTCCTCCCCCAAGCAGCAGGAGTTCGGCAGGAGGGAGGGGGGCAGAGAGCTTTTCTCGCGGCACATCAGGAGGTCCGTCACGGCACAATACTGTGCCGTGTCACAGCGGTTGGGAAACACTGGCCTACTTCATAACCTAGGCCATGCTTCAAGCAAGGCATTGCAGGCGGGGTTGGCCACGAAATGACAACTGCCGCGTTCTTCTGGTTGCCAGGTGCATTGAGACAAGCAGTTGCAGCAGAAGCCCAAGAGGTCTCCCCAGCTACCCAACTAAGCACAACCAGAAGAGTGCAGCAGTCTTTCATTTGCCAGCATCCTATCTACAGGGCTGTTTGTTGAGGTTGCTGCCTGGCACAAAGGTTTTTATCTGGAAGGGATTGGCATCGGCAAAAGTAGGTACAGTGCTGGAACTCCATTGCCATAACTAATGCCTGCTAATGCAGGATCTTGGTCAAGCACTTTGCCTTTTGGTCAAAGGGGATAGCATCCTATCAAGTGGGGTGCAGTCTACAAAATATTGTGCAAGATGTTAGTTGCTGAAGTGCCAACAGGTACTTAACTGTTAACTATTTAATCATACATCTTTTGTTTTATATTATACATATTATATATTTCTCTCATAAACAAGGCGCAAAGGAATTATTGTGAGAAGGGATCAAATCCCAGCATGGGAAGAACGAGAAACATGTTCTGAACAGCAGCTGTTAGAATTCCTCGCTATTAGCTATGCTTTCTAGGGATGCATAGCTAATAGGAATTGATCAACTCACTAGCTTGGGGACCCGCCGTTGCCCGGGATATTTGAGGAAGGCATTGTGTGCCAAGGTTGGTTCCCATTAGATGTTTATGTGGCTTGCAGTGGTCTCAGGAACTTAGTGAAGGTACTGGAAGTCCCATTGGCCATGGTCCATCCCCCTCCAAATAGCACCAGGATGTAGAGTGGGTCATGGGGGCTCTGTGTGTCACATTAGGTCTTGATCATTCTTTGGATGAGGGTTGCAGCGGTCTCGGAAGGTGAGGGTATTTCAAGTTCCATCATCTGTGGTTCATCATCCTTGAAACAGCACCAGGGCGTTGAGTGGGTCAAGGGGGCTCTGTGTGCTAATTTTGGTCTGTATTGGTCATTGGTTGAGGGTCGTGCTGTGAAGTGGGCCATTGGACTCCTGCGTGCCAAGTTTGGTCCTGATCCGTCACTGCTGTGGGCCGCAGTGTCTGACTGCCTGAGGCCTTTCCTTTTCCCTCTGAGTCACCTTAGAATGTTGGAATGTGGATGGCCAATCGGAATCCTTTATGCAAATACCATTTCAGTGGCAACCAATCCCCTGTTTGGGGCTGTAGAATGTTGGAGTTCTGAGGCTGGCCAATCAGTGTCCTTTATGCAAATAATCCCATAGTGGCAACCTATCGAAACGCTGTCACATATTCCTTGGCACCTCCCACAAAATAAACATTCCATTTCCAACGGGAAAAAACTGTCATTTGGCTAACTCAAGCATTCAGTTGCATTCTGTTTTGCTGGCCAATCAGAGTCTTTTATGCAAATCGTCTCTCAGTGGCAACCAATGCCCTCTGTCTAGTGCCTTAGATTGTTGGAGTTCTGAGGCTGGCCAATCAGAGTCCTTTATGCAAATAATCTGGTGCCATAGAGTGTTGGAGTTCTGAGGCTGGCCAATCACAGTCCTTTATGCAAATAATCTGGTGCCTTAGAGTGTCGGTGTTCTGAGGCTGGCCAATCAGTGTCCTTTATGCAAATAATCCCACAGTGGCAACCAATCCAAACACTGACACATATTCCTCCCTCTGCACCACCACACCTCCGCAAACACTGACTTTTATTATATAGATAGATAGATAGATAGATAGATAGATAGATAGATAGATAGATAGAGGGATGCACAATTCCCATCCTGTACTAAAATAACAAACCGTGCTATTGCTATTTTATAAATAATGTTTCTTCGACTCTGTCAGTCTGTGGGAAATTTCTTTAAATCCGCTTGCCAGCAGACTTTCAGCTGCTGTTTCGAGGGCATTTGGATCCCTTGTTAGTGTGTAAGGTGTCTTTCTCTTCAGCTGTGGCACTTCAGAACCTTGGTGCACAGTAGCGGTAAAGCTATTATTAGCTGTAGGGAAACACAGTGAACAAAATGTTTACATTTTAAAAAATGGAAGAGTAGTTATACAAAATTTACAGAAATTGATTTACTGCTTTGCTTTTATGTCTTTACCTGAGGATTTAGTCTGGAATTCCATGGTCTGCAGAAGATATTGGAGATGCAATCGTTCTTTTCAGCTCTCCCCTTCCAAGGGTGCTTACCTTTCGATATTAGACTGGAGAAGGCTAACAAGGGCTATGGATCCACAACTCTCCTGGCCTCCAGACCTACCCCAAATTGGCTTGTTATCTATGCAAGTGTCAGGGCACTGGTTCTCAACCTGCATGTCCTCAGGTGTTTTGGCCTACAACTCATAGCAATCCCAGCCAGTTTACGAACTGTTAAGGTTTCTGGCAGTTGAAGGCCAAAACATCTGGGGACCCATAGGTTGAGAAATATGGGTTGCTTACCTGTAACCGTAGTTCCCCGAGTGGTTGTACATATGGTATTCCTGCGCCTGCGCATAAAGTTCGGAATCATTTAGAAAGTTATTATCACTTTAAATGGTAGCCCCGCCCACACTCCCTTCGAGCATATATAGCCAGTGGAAAGGGCTGCCACCTCAGATCCTTTCATCCGCCGCCATTGCGACAGTTAGGAATCGTTCTCTTATTTCTTTTGACTAGCGTAAATTTTACTATTCTATTTTATTTACATTTAAATTTAACTTTTATTTAATTTTATTTAATATTTATTTAATTTCTATTTAAATTTATTATTTGTTGCGGTTGGGGTATGTTTACCACCACTTGCCGCTATCTATTATATAAATGGGTTCACGTCATGTGATGTATACCTCAAACAAAGAAACCATACAACGCAGAAACACAATACTTGCCAACAGAAATAGGCCTCAAGCAAGGTACGTTTGTAGCAAAGAAACTTTCCCCCCAAAACCTAAAAGGCCCCCAAAACAACGAGTAAAAATAAAACTACATTTACCAGCATCCTCCGGGGCAGCCAAAGACTCACCCAGCCTCTACATTCTGAACATGATTGGCTGCCAATAAGGGCGGATTTGCATAACTGAGCCAATCCCCATAACAAACATCCAAATCACTTCCAACCGAAAATTTACACCCCAAAAATCACAGACCACGCCCAAAATTGACAGTAAGGCTTCATTAACTTGATTTCCCTAACTAGCCCTCACTTACTGGGAAGCTGTTTACGCTCTGAATTGACAGTAAGGCTTCATTAACTTGATTCTCCCGACTAGGCCTCAGCTCATTGGACATTGTGTATGGCCTGAATTGACAGTAAGGCTTCATTAACTTGCTGTTCCTAACTAGGCCTCAGCTCATTGGACATTGTGTATGGCCTGAATTGACAGTAAGGCTTCATTAACTTGCTGTTCCTAACTAGGCCTCAGCTCATGGGACATTGTGTATGGCCTGAATTTACAGTAACCTACCTTAGCACACAGAGCCCCGACCATGCATGATGGGACTTGAAGTACCACCATGGAAAATGGGATTTGTAGTACTTCAAAACCCATCATTCCCCACAGACCACTGTGGCCCAGAACCAAGACCAATAAAGACCCAACTTGGCACACCATGCCCCCATGACCCACACTCCATCCAACTGCAGTTTAGAGGAGGGCACACCGTGGATGATTGGACTTTCTCGCATCTCCTAAAAAGGGCACAGCAACGCGTGCCGGGTACAGCTAGTTATATCTGAAAGCCTGAGTGGCCTCTTAATTGTCTTTGGGCCACTGACTCAGGCTTGTAAAATTATGGGATTTTTACCCCATATAGAACTGAAAGCTATAGGTTGAGAACCACTGTGTTAGAGGATAATGCATGTGAATCTCCTCCCACAGGTGTCAGTGGGAGGAAGGTTTTTTAAAAGTAATAAAACTCGGGGGGGGGGGGACAGGGACAAATATTCATGGCTAACAAAAGCAAGACTTGGATTTCTCAAGGACTTTAATTGGGAATCTCCACAGCCCAAGGTTGAATGTGATTGAGGAGAACATCATCCTACCGGCATATGTTAGTGAAGGTCAAATGTGACCCCCCCCGCCGCCCCCCGCCCAAGGGTTTTTGGGCTTCTAACCTTCAATAATTCCATCCAGTGAATGATAAACTCTCAACACATCCAGAGAATAACAATAGTAATAGAAGAGGCAAGCTTTTTTGTAGGGGGTTATCCATGGCCCCCACGCCCTGCGGAGCTTTAGGGCAGGGTTGCTCATTAGGTAGATCATGATCTACTGGTAGATCTCGAAGGGAGTCCTGGTAGATCCCAGGCAGATCTCAGGCACAGTGTGTATGGCTCCCATGCCATTTGTGAGGAATGCTCAGGGGCTTATTATACCCACATTTAGTTGAATTCAGTCTTAAAATGTATTATATGGCTCTCACTGAAATAAATTTCCTATTATTTTGCTTTTATGGCTCTCTGAGTAGTGGGTAGGGAGATCTTTGGGACTTGGTTGTTTTATAAGTAGCTTGCACGCTGGAAACGTGTGATCACCCCTGCTTCAGGGCCTGCCGAAGGCATAAGAGCCCGCTCGTAGAGGGCTGGCTTCAGGCGCGCCTCCCTATTCTTCCTTGTTTGTGGCGTAAATGCCACACAAACAGGACAGGACTGGGTGAGGTGACCCTCTCCCAAACAGGATAAGCAAAGAGAGTGTCCATCAGAGTCAGGGATGGTGTTAGGGCATCCCATGCATTTTTTAAAAGAGGCGGCAGCCATAATAGTCAGGTGAGTCCAGGACAAAGAGCCAGTGGGTACCTCAGCCAGATCCGTTTTCAGCGCAGGAGAGATGAGAGAGTCCAGAAAACAAACCGAATCAAGCCAGTAGGTCAATCAGATGAGTAATAGAAGGTCAGAAAGCTCACACAAGAAGGTTCTCTGACTGCTGCAATTTTGCGCGGATCAAGAGAACTGAGGGCTAGCCCCGCCAGGGGCCATATATATACACTCGGGGCGAGGGTGGGCGGGGCTTAGCCATACTTTGATTTTTTTCTATTCTAGAAGGTTCTGTACTGTCTGTGCAAGCGCAGGAAATATCATATGTGTGATCCACAGTTGACCACGACAGGGAATAGGGTGATACTTCCACAGGCTGCTTCTCCCCAAATGCTCAAAGATTCTTCTCTACATTAAAGTACAATGAATCTGGATTCTGCAGAAAATGCTTACCAAAGAAGAGTGATCAACTGCTTTTGATACTACCCTGTATTCTTCTGTATTAGTTGACCCCATCTGTAAATCATGGGAAGGTGCTAGGGCCAAAAATATGGATTTGGCTATGACCACTTCCCAACCCATTAATTCAAAGCAGCCAGAAGCAATGCCATTGTGGAGAAAGTAAGAAGGGATTGGTGCTTCTTTTATGTTCCCTCAGGATGGACTAAGTTCTTGCCTTTTGCCACTCTACTCAGAGGAGATTGTTCCTTCTTTGATAAGAGTTATGGTATAGTACAGGGGTGGGCAACCTACGGCCCGTGGGCCGGATCCGGACCGGCAGCCGGTTCCATCCAGCCCGGGGAGAAGGGCGTCGGGGGCGGGGCCAAGAGGAAGGGGTGCCGCTGCCGCCATCCCATCGCGGGCTCTGTGAGGCCTGCATCGGGAAAGCCACTGCTCTCCAAATCCGCCACTCCTCCGGCCTGTCTGCCGACGCAGGCCTCACAGAGCCTGCGATGGGATGGTGGCAGCAGCACTCCATAGCGGGCGATTCGCTGGAGTTCGCATCTTGTCTTCTTGAATTTTGTTTTACTATAAGTGGTTTTTATTGTCATTTTATAATTTTATTATAATAATATAATAATATAATAATGTTATATTATAATTTCAACATATTATGTCTATAGATATATACTATAATATAATTATATTAATACTAATAATATATGAATATTTCTTGATATATTAATATGTTAATATTAATGATGTGTAATATATAGTAAATAAATAAATAATGTAGATTAGACTGTAGTTCAGCCTTTAGGTGCGGCCCTCCATAATATTTTTTGGCTCTTGTGTGGCCCCCTGGAAAAAATAATTGCCCACCCCTGGTATAGTAGCACACTGGCTACTATAGTCAGAGTGTTTGGACGGGTTGATATTTTGACAAAAATGTTTAGAAGTTACACATTATCTAAGGTAGTTATTTTTAAACACACACACACACATATATATGCATATATCCATGGAAGCCAATCGGCAGAGGCAGGCCTCTCCTCCTTTGTGAGGTTAAAAGTGAACCCTGTTCAGTAGAACATGCGTGTTTCTGTGCACCACAGGATCCATAACCATGATAGAATCCTACATGATGGCAAGTTGATCAAAAAAAGCTTACAACTCGGGTGAAAAGGTGATGAATGTCTTTCTGGCACAGTTCTATTTGAAACACACGAAAAGAAACAAACAGTACTATTTCCAGTTTATATGGTTTGCCGATTAACTTTTTCTCTGGTTTCAAATTGGCGTCTGCCCTTCTTTTTTCAGCCTAGTTGCATCACATATTAAAAGAGGAAAAGCCATTCCATGCGACCTTTCTACATTAAAAAAATAACTATCAGAAAAGGCCTAGTGGGTTAAAAATACTTGTTGAGCCCCAATACATTATTTCTGAAACTGTGGGGAGAGAACTTCTATTTCACTTTTTCAAGAAATATTTTTATATGGTGTGGGAGAAGGAAGAACATGCACCCTAAAGCAACCTTTGGGCAGAAAACATGCTGGAAAAGACATTTTATTTTTGAGGAGCCAGGTTCTGGGCAACGTAAACACCAAGTGGAAAAACACAATGAACTAAAACAGCAGATGACAACATTTTCCACAAATATATATTAATGTACATACATGCTCTGCAAATCATTTGTGGTATGATTTGGGCTCAAATGACTATCTCTGTGCTACAACCAGCAACTTCCATTAGCACTATGATAAGCAGTTTCCACTGAGTGCTGCACTTTTGAAAATGCACCTTAAATTAGCACCAGTGGTGTAGGGGAATGGTGAGCATAGCAACCTTTTCCGAATCAATCTTCAATAAAAGACAGCTTGAAATGCTTTTCTTGGATACATGCGTAACTGGCTGCTGAAATGGGGATAGTGGCATGCTACTGGAGCACAGGCTGGACCTCTTTGTGATTACAAAGACTATGCATATGTATGGAAATAAGTCCTGCTTATTTCCATACATCCCGCAAAGAGCTCAGAGTTTACTAAATTGAATTTGTCCGTTTTACATAAGCAAGGTCATCTCAAATCCAAGTTCATGCAAAGATCTTCATGCTGAACAAGATTTTCCCAAAGTCCAGTCCAGCCAACACATTATTCCGCTTATTTGATGGAACACTAGTACCAAGTACCAAACACTACTACCTCTCCATTGGCACCACCTTGTCGTGGGGGAGAGGCTTGCGTACCCTAATGAAGTTGTGAGCCATGCTGGCGGTGGCATAATAGCCACCGGTAGGGCCTCCCATGCCAGACAGGTCACAACCGAAGGGTCTGACAAAGAGCGTCAACAGGTAGGATGGGCTCTCTAGCCTTTTGGCAACCATCCCAAGAGAAAGAAAACTCTAATTTCAAACCCAGGCAGATGGTGCTCGTCTAACCCTGTAAGGTCAACCATCTAGAGAAGGAAACTCAAATCAAACCTGCAACCTGAGGACCTCACTGCCACTGTACAAGCTTGCTAGGCCCCGGCAGACGAACCTTTGGTTTAAAGGGTGTGGCCAGTTCTGTGAACGCTGCGCTCCACCAGAAAAATCCATTGCACAGGCTTGAAGGGCACATCCAACCTCCTTAGTCATCAATGCGCTTGTAGAAAGCGTGGGATGAGTCCTTCCTAAGAATCTTCGTTCACGAAGTAATGCCAGAGAGTACCAAAACAGCCGACAAGGCAGAAAATAAATATCCAGAGAATTATTAAGTACAACATCTAAAATGGACAGATGAAGGAGTATAGTATTAAAGTAGGGGCTTAACTGAGCAGCTTTTATTTGCATGAACTGTCATAAATTTGAGTGCAGGAAGTTGTGCATAACCTATGTCACAAACCATAATTAACAGTTGAACATAATCTGATGTACACACAAAATGTGTTTTAGATGTTTTGAATTTCACAGACCAGGAAGTACACCGTTTTGATGTTTAAAAGTTACTTCATAAGCAACCTTAAGTCAATGATATTCAAATGTGCCTCCTCTAAAGTCTATATATGGTCCAAGCAGCAAATGTTTTACTACTCATGTACCTCAACAAAGTAGATTCAAGCATGCAGGCACACATCTTTGCATCCAGGTCACCTCACAAGAGGCATCATTGAAAGAATATCTAAACTCTGCCACATGAACATTTGTAGCTTCATCCAGCTCTTTACCCGTGGGAACAATTTTGTGCCCATTTTTATATTGTTCACTCCACAATTGCCGTCCCTCCTACACAATCACGGCTGACATGCTACTGCCCATCTCCCTCCCAGGTTTCTGCTTACACTTCAATTTCACTTCTGTCCCAACACTGTTATGTATGGTTCAGATATTTATTAACTGGTCCTAGGAAAGTTATGCTTACGGAAAAGAACCAGGCAACTCTACTTGGGATCAAATAAAAACAGTGGACCTCAGAAAAATGACTGTATTCTCTTTATTGTTAGCCAATGAATGTTATCCAAAATAATAGGTGTTATTTACTGTAGCTTAATTTTACAACACAAAAACATGATGCTAAGGAGGGGAGGGGGAAGCAGAGGGGAAGCATGAGGGGCTGTTTCCCCAGAAGCTGGTGACCAGTCTCATCAGCGTCATTTTGTTCATAGTGAAAAACCTTGCAATATAGGTTAATTCCCGATTGCTTAGAAAAATTCACACAGTTTTTATAAATGAATTAGATCCATTTAAGTACTAAGCTATACATCATAGATAATGAACAGCAAACCTGACTGGTATTTTCCCCCACTCCTCACACGCGCAGGCTAGCATGTCAATGCCCATGCATACTTTTCAGGGAAAACCCATGCACTACATTCCACCTGCTATGGCAAAGGTTTTGAACACTTCAGATATACAGGGTTTGTAATTCACTGCATGAAAAAAATGCAAGATGTTCGCCCCATTTTCTACAACAGGAAGCAGAAATGCCCAGGGCGATCAAACAGTGTTTTGGGCACGTGCGCAACATTTGCACGCAAGTCTATACAAGGTTAGCCAGCTACCCTTATCCAAAAAATAATATTCCGGTGTATGTGTTTCTTTCATAAAGGATCTCTCTTAAACACAAAAGGTTCATTGGGGACTTGTGCATGTAAATTTAATAAAATGGCAATTGTTACAGGTAAGTGTGAATTTTGAGTGCATAATACCTAACAAAAGATAGCTGAACCATCCTCAGAGAAAGCAGAGCTTCTTTCTCTCAACTTTTAATTAAATACCTAGAAACACTGCACACATTTCAGTTTCACTTCTATCAACATGATCCTCATGGTGCCCGATTTAGATTAGTCATTCCAGAGGTGTCAGTAAGCATGATTATATGAATTATAGACACACGTTCAATATTCACTGGATGTATGTTTGCTTCCACCTAATGGTTGTTCATGTAACTCATCTGCTCCTTGTTCCACCACAATTCCCCTTATTATATTCCCTGAAAATACAGGGCACATTGACATTGTTTCCTCCCTTACGCCTTCAATTTTCAGGAAAGAGTAAGAGCATGTTGAATGGGGCTTTGAGAACATTGTTTGATGCTGTTCTATGCACAGCCTTCATCAAAAAAAAATGAGCCTCACAGTGATATAGTACAGAGGAATTCAGGAAACGTGCTCATACAGTTCAAATCCTCTCATTGGACAGGATATAGTGACAGGTTACATCAAGATGCAGAGTTTCACTTGACAAAAAGGCAGCCGTATATTCTTTGAATGCTATAAATTTATCTGTAACAGAACAAAATATTTAAAAAAGTAAAGGCTCCTAGATGTGTGTGGTTTTTAGCTACGGAGAACCCATCTTAACACAGATAGCATCTCAATATGGTGTTTGAAGTACCAGTCATCATGTAAAATAGTACTGAGGTAGGATACTGTCCCCTCTTTGGGACTGATGTTTTCATATGCTCCCTTGCCAGAAAGGTCCAGGTTTCCCACACTGCAATTCATACTAAATGAATGCAAGGGGAAGTGAACTAAAAGAACTTCACTTATTTCCCTATTCCTACTTGAAATATGAAAAACTTTGGTAAAAGAGAACTATACATAAGCGCTTACAGGTGATGTTCCACTATTTTGTTACAGGAACAGCTACCTGCCACCTAGACCTTTGTGAACAGGTAGGCAAAGAAAACCATCAATGATGACAGGACATGAAACACCAGATAATCCCACTCTTCTGGGGGAGGGGGGAAGGACCATACATAATACCCAGGATAAATCAGCGTTACCAAAATCCTTGCAAATTCGCTAAACTGAAAAGAGCGTTACGAAGTGCACCCATGCCAAAACTATGGCCAATTTCATAAAGTAAAAGCTAGTGTTCTTTCAAATGGTCAAGGCTTAGGTTAACAGCTTTGACAGCGTGAGACCATATTAATCTTTCAGAGGACAAACAAGAAGAATATGTGAAATGAGATTTTAGAAACGACCACCCCCACCCCCAAAGAGTCAAAGCGGACACACTGCCTTATTGTTGAACGACTGCCATGAAATGTGTTTTTAACCACAAATGGGTCTAAGTGCTTTGGCAAGGTAGGGTGTGTTTCTTTCACATGTGGAAAGGCCTGTGTTTCTCTGCTGGTGGTTCAAGCTTAATGAAGAACATATATGCAAAGGAACAGCTCTCACATTGCTTCAAATTCATCAATGCGTTGCTTGGTGTTTCCTTGTCGGATCTGTCGAAGAGTCTTGTATTTATCACGGCCTGCTTTGACGTTCTCTGCATGAAGGACATCATTCTGGGTTTTCTTGGTGTCATCTCTGGCTTGGGCCAACTCAGAACTCAAGGCCTATTGAACAAGATCGGTAAGAATTCAGATCCTGTCACTCCTAGATCTAACATTCAACATTTCATCTGCTAAACAAAATTAACTTGGTCTATACTCTTAAGCAGGAGCCCCTGGTGGCACAGCAGGTTAAGCTGCTGAACTTACTGACCAAAAGATCGACATTTCAAATACTGCTATTAGTCCCAACTTCTGACAACCTAGCATTTCGAAAACATCCAAATGTGATTTGAACAATAGGTTCCTACTGGCATGACTGCTCCATGCAGTCATGCCAGCCACATGACTTAGGAGGTGTCTATGGACAATGCTGGCTCTTTGGTTTAGAAATGGAGATGAGCACCACCCCCAGAGTTGGATACGACTAGACGTAATGTCAAGGAGAAACCTTTACCTTTACCTTATACCAGTGGTTCCCAAAGTGGGCGGTACCGTCCTCTGGGGGGAGGTGGGTCAATCCAAGGGGGCGCTGGGAGGCTCAGGAGAATTTGGGGGGCCTGAACCCCTCTAAGGGGGCAGTAGCGTGAGCCAGGCTTGCTTGCCACTTGCAGGGTCGCGGTCTTGCGAGAAGGTCCCCGTTGGAAGAAAGAGGCTATACACAGGACTGCGCCGTGGGCGGGGTTGACGGGAGGAAGGAGGCGCGTGCTGCGGTTTCCACGGCAATGCCTGCCCAGGGACTCCAACTCGCAGGGACACAGCCGCAAGCGCGCGATTCCCAGACAGGCGTTGCCGTGGAAACCGCAGCGCACATCTCCTTCTTCTCGTCAACCCCCCCACGGCGCAGTCCTGTGTATTGCCTCTTTCTTCCAATGGGAACGTCCTCGCAAGCACACCTTGCTGTGCTCGCCGCGAGGCGAGAGGCAGGCGCTTTTCAAGGTGGGCCTCGCTTGTCCAGTGCTGGCCCCTTTCTTTTTTCAATGCCATAAAAACATGCAATTAAAATAGCATTTAAATTAAAATTAAAACACATTAAAATATTTAATTTTACGAAAAAGATAAAAACATTAATACATATATACGTCTGTTTAATTGCTATTCAATTTTTTTTAAAGAATTTCTAGGGGGGCGGTGAGTAAATGTTTTTCTGGAAAGGGGGCGGTAGGCCAAAAATGTTTGGGAACCACTGCCTTATACTTCTTAAGCAGGGTGACAATCGCACAGCCCTATACATGTTGCTGTACAGATAGTCCGAGCATCTCCTGCCATTTTAGTCAATAGAAAGGAACAGTGGGTCCTGAGGTCCCACATGTGGAGTGCAAAATGATGCCAAACCTTTTCCTAATGTCTTCCAACCATACAGCTTAAATTTATACATAAAACAAGGGAGGACATGCCTTTAAGGAAAGCAGGTTACACATTTTTCTATGACAATTGTTGAATACACTATATCAGCACCGCAGATCCAAAAACCATCTCACCTTACTCAAGTTATTCAAATTTTAACTGCGTAATAACTGTTTTTAAGGTTATGCTGTTTTTTTTAAAAAAATCACTTATGGTTAAGAGGTACATAACTACTCATTTACATGTTATTTGGAGGCATTACTGGTAAAGGAGAACCGACAGTGTAAAAAGAAGCACTGGAGTTGCATTAATGCTTTGTACGCTGGCAGTTTTCCAAATCCTCAAGTAATCCTTCTCTACAAACAAGTGGGAGGGCCAAGTTATTTTGGTTTCTTTGCCTTTTGAGAAAGGAGGGGGAGAGAGAGCAAACAAGGTAGTAATTATCCTGTTGGGTGGATCAATTAACTTCTATATTCGTCTGAAATAATCATCAATTTTTCAGTACAGACTGAAACTTGGAAAGAAAATGCTCACTCCAAAAAAACCCATTTATTGATGCTGATGAACTTCCAAAATAAACAGTGCTTTGATATGCATCACTGAAATGGCCTAACGACATTTTTAAAACGGCATCAAAAAGTCTGCTCTAAGTGAGTCAATGGAAATATAATCTGATATTCATCTTGTGGGTGTCGAGTAGATGCTCACTGCTTAAACCAGTGTTTCTCAACCTGGGGGTCGCGGGGGGGGGGGTGTGTGTGAGAGGAGTCATCAAAGAACATCAGAAAACACAGTATTTTCTGTTTCTCATGGAGGTTCTGTGTAAAAAGTCTGGCCCAATTGTATTGTTGGTGGGGCTCAGAATGCTCTTTGACTCTGGCCCGGATTGAGCCCTTTTGGCGCCCTAGGCCAGTGTTTCTCAACCTTTTTTTGAGCTGCGGCACACTTTTAACATTTAAAAATCCAGGCACACCACCACCAAAATGACACAAAATGACACTCACACACAGTAAAGAACGGCTGGGAGATGGTGACCTGCTGGGAGCCAAGCCAGGGGGAGGAGCCAGGCAGGCAGCCCCGCCCCTCCCCCAGCTTCAGTTCTCCGCCAGTTCCCTCTGCCTTGAGGGGGGCAGTGCCAAGCCAGCATTGTGGCTGGCTCTGCCACTGCTGGCTTGGCACTGCCCCCTCAAGGCTGGAGGCTGTGAGAGCTTGAAGGGAAGGGAAGCCATGCCCTGCCCCTACCCCAGCTTCAGCTCTCTCCCACAGGAGCATGAGCGGGGGGAAGGAAGGGGGGCAGAGAGCTTTTTTCACAGCACACCTGATGATCACTCACGGCACACTAGTGTGCTACGGCACACTGGTTGAGAAAGACTGCCCTAGGCCACACTTTGGAGGCCCCGGCCCCGGGGGCAGGGTCGCTGTCACACATGCGCAGCAGGAGGCAGGGCGCGAGTGCCCCGGCCTCCTCCGCCATGTTCCTGGGTACCGTGCATGCGCGGCAGCGGCCCCGGGGCCGCTGCGGCACCCAGGAACATGGCGGAGGAGGCAGAGGCCGCAGCACTTGGCCCCTGCCTCCTGCCGCGCATGCCGGAAGCGGCCCCATGGGCGGGGCTTCCCTTCCCCCCTCCTCCTCCTTGACTCAAGGAAGGACGGCGCGGCGAGGAGGAGGAAGAGGCGGAGGGAAGCCCCGCCCCCGGGGCCGCTGCCAGCCTCTGGGGTCTTAGCGTGGCCTGAGGAGGGAGGAGCCAAGGAGGAGTGCAACAAAGGGAGGGGTGCGGGGGGGGGCATGGATGGCACTCCGCGTTCAGGCGCAGAAGCGCCCAAAGATCGCCTTTAAAAAAAATTGGGGGGGTCCCGATCTGGTGCCCCCCTCGGCTGCGCCCCTAGGCCGTGGCCTAATGTGGCCTTATGGGTAATCCGGGCCTGCTTTGATTGCAGGTGAACTATAAATCCCAGCAACTACAACTCCCAAATGTCAAGGTCTTTTTCCCCCAAACTCCAGCAGTGTTCACATTTGGGTGTATCGAGTATTTCTGCCAAATTTGGTTCACTGAATGAAAAATATCCTGCGTATCAGATATTTTAAATACGATTCATAACAGTAGTGAGATTACACTAACATAGTTGGGGGTCACCACAACATGAGGAACTGTATTAAGGGGTTGTGGCATTAGGAAGGCTGAGAACCACTGGTTTAGACCGAGCAAGTACATTTGTATTATGAATGTTCATGAAAATTTCAAAAATATTTTGCTTTACTGAGCATTTTGCCATAAAAACTCAATGCTGTATATTACATGGAGTGCCATACTCCAAGCCTACACAGTCCTCAAATAATTCCATTTCATAAGACAGCATTAGTGGTAAACTATATTAAGATCTCCTTTACATATCACATGAGGGACCATCACATGAAACATAATTTCTCAATTATGTGTGAAAATACATATTATTATGGTTTGCATTTCTTACAGCCCCAACCCAATGAACTGAATAATGTGTTTTCCATACTCAGCAGAAGTGCACATGCCCCCTACACCTTGCCTATAGATGATAACCCTGGGAAATATATATAAACCTATCTAGAATACTGTAAGAAAGAACTGCAAAGAAGAGACACTCTCGAGAAGAATATATCACCCTCTAGCTGCACAGTTAGTTTAGTGTAAGCCTTCAATACCTGGAGCTGTTTCTTAACACGTTCATTCTTCTGTGTTTCCGTTACACGCTCTTCCTCATTTCTGTGATTCACAGCTTCATCAGATGCTAATTCAGCACTAGCTTCAGCATGGTTCTCATCCTGCTCATCATGTTCATTCTCTGTTTGAGGAACAACTGGGGGAGGAGGGGGAGGGGGGAGGAGGGGGCGGAGGAGGGGGAGGAGCCGACATCACAGTCTTCAGTTCTTCTTTGGTCTTTTCTAGATCTTCTTGGGCTGCAAAAGCCTATGGGTAATAAAAAAAAGTTCATTTAATATTCACAAACTACAAACAACTAAAAGCTGCCACAGAAGTTATTTTCTTAGGAATGCAGTGAGCAGATGTAAGTTTCCTTCTGGAAAGAAAAAGCAAGGTATAAATAAACATAATAATAATAATAATAATAATGCAATCCCTGGAGACGGCAGAATTAACGAGAAGCAACAGGAAAAGCCAGCACAATACAAGGATTTAAAGACCAAACTGCAAAGACTCTGGCATAAGCAAGTAAAGGTGGTCCCAATGGTGATTGGCACACTGGGTGCAGTGCCTAAAGACCTTGGCCTGCACTTAACAAAATTGCCAGCTGCAAAAGGCCACCCTACTTGGATCTGCATCCATTTTTCACTGATACATCATGCAGTCCTAGACACTTGGGAAGTGTCCAACATGTGATCAAATACAAAAGCCAGCATAGTGATCTGCTGTATAGCAATCTTGTTGTGTATCAAATAATAATAACAATAATAATAATAATTATTATTATTATTATTACTACTATTACATGCATGCTGGGTATAGAGACTACTCTACAGAGTATACATACAATAATAATAATACACTTTATTTATATTCCGCTCTTCTCACCCCGAAGGGGACTCAGAGCGGATTACAGGTACACATACTTAGCAGACGATCCCTGCCGTTTCCACATACACACATATAGACGAACAGAGGCAAACTCTGGCCACCAGGGGGAGCTGACGCACTCCTCATCTCTCAGCGGCATCAAAAATAGATCAGAAGCCAACTACATCAGCTCTGCACGTCAAACAATCCTCTGAAAATTACTAGTTCAATAGTAGTCAACAGTTATTATTGCTCTATGCTGCACCTTGTCTCACCCCTTCAAAATGATTTGACAAAGCAACTTGGGGGGGGGGGATTAACACTTTTTAGTAAAAGATAGTACATACGGGATTTCAGAGAAACAACAAACAGGTAATTATTTGATTCATAAAAGTATAAATTTATGTCTGACTTCTAGATCCTGAGTCCACATTGCACTACTTGAGAAAAATAGAAGAAGCACAGCAAGTGCAGATCTAAACATGGCACTTCTGTAATATTTTGAACTCACAAGTAGTGATATAAGTAAAAAAAAATAGTGGACCTGAAGCTTGGAACAGGGAACAGGAAAGGATAGGTTGCTTACCTGTAACCGTGTTTCTCCGAGTGTAAGGTCTGTGAAATTCACACAAGTGGGTTTACTCCCGCGCATGCGCAGAATCTCGGACATACTAGCTAAAAATAAAGATTTACATATGCCCCTCCCACTCTCCGCCCTCCCTCATCCCCACTGTAGCTACCTAGTCAGTCCTTTACCGCCAGACAGCGGCAGGAAGCTAGGCATGACATCAGAGGGAGGGACGGGTGTTCTCTGTAATTTCACAGACCTTACACTCGGAGAAACACGGTTACAGGTCAGCACCCTATCCTTCTCCCTTCGTGTGGTCTGTGAAATGCACACAAGTGGGTGACTTAACAAGCTTATGTACCTTGGAGGTGGGTCATGCCACACAGGAGAACAGGACGGCTCTGCCAAAGGATGCATCCTTCTTTGCGAGAACGTCGAGCTTGTAGTGGGCTGCAAACGTTGATGGGGTCACCCATGCTGCAGCCTTACAAATCTGGTCAACAGAGACACCCCGCAAGAACGCTTGGGATGTAGAAACAGCCCTTGTAGAATGGGCTTTAACGCCAACGGGCAACTCTCTATGAGCTAACTGATAAGCCAGTCGGATTGCCAGGACTATCCAGGAGGCTAAACGCTGAGAGGAGAGGGGAAGTCCCAGGGAATCTTCCCTATACTGGAGAAACAACTTGGGGGATTTTCTATGGGGAGCTGTCCTATGCAGATAAAAGGACAAAGCCCTCTTAACGTCAAGTGAGTGGAGGGCAACCTCCAGAGGAGACGAAGGTTTGGGAAAAAAGGTAGGGAGAACAATCTCCTCTGACATATGAAATTGAGAGACAACTTTGGGAAGAAAGGTGACATCCGTACGGAGGACCACCTTGTCTTCATGGAACCGAATGAAGGGGGGATCAGAACGGAGTGCCGTGATTTCACTGGCTCTCCTGGCCGAAGTAATGGCCACAAGGAAGGCAGTCTTCCAAGAGAGATGGGAAATATGGCAAGTTGCCATAGGTTCAAAGGGAGGTTTGGATAATTGTGAGAGGACTAGTTCCAAACTCCAAGACGGAGGAGGGGGGGAGACGGGGGGAAAAATTTTCTTATAACCCTGTAAAAACATGCCCACCAGGGGTTCGCTAAACAGAGACGGGAGGCCAAACTTCTTCCTGTACCAGGACAGGGATGCCAAATAACATTTGACGGAGGAAAGGGTAAAACCCTTAGTGGAGAGGTGAACCAGGAAGTCTAAAATAACAGAGACGGGGGCCGACTGTGGCAAATGGCCCAGCGGCTGGACAAATTCGCGGAACTTGTTCCACTTATATGTGTACGCCTTCCTAGTGGAAACCTTCTGAGCTGCCTGGATTATCAGGCGGACAGGGTCGGAGAGGTGGGACAGGGCCTGATCCTCCACGCTGTGAGGTGGAGAGATGGAAGGTCCGGGTGTAGGACAAGACCCTGCTGAAGGGAGAGAAGGTCGGGGTCTAGTGGCAGACGGAGAAAGTCCCCTTGAGAGGCCTGTAGAAGAGGTGTGAACCATGGTTGACGGGGCCACCAAGGGGCTACCAAGATGCAGTCCGAGTTGTCGGACAACAGCTTTGCTACCACCCTGGAGAGAAGTGGAAGTGGAGGGAACGCATACAGGAGACCCGGAGACCAATGGTATAGGAAGGCGTCTCCTAGACAGTCTGGGGATACGTGAGGTTGGAGTCTTGCACAGTACCTGCGGCAGTGGGTGTTGAGGTGTGAGGCGAAGAGATCTATCTGAGGAGTGTCCCAGCGCTCCACCAGAGAGTGGAAGTTGTGGGGGCTGAGCTGCCACTCGTGAGTGGTGGACGACGCCCTGCTCAGCGAGTCGGCCAAGGTGTTTTGGAGACCCGGGAGATGTATGGCTTGGAGGAACGTGTCGTGGAGGATGCACCACTCCCATATCCGGAGGGATATGGAGAGCAGAGTGGGTGACCGGGTACCCCCTTGCCTGTTGATGTAGCACTTCACCGAGGTATTGTCCGTGAGGACTTGAACAACCTGGTTGGAGACTACGGTCACAAATGATCGAAGGGCCTTTTCCACTGCCGTGAGCTCTAGGGCATTTATGTGTAGATTCTTCTCTAGAGGGGACCAATGACCGCTGATGGTTAGGTCCTGGATGTGAGCTCCCC
This sequence comes from Anolis apletophallus, assembly GCA_030556195.1. Classification (NCBI taxonomy): domain Eukaryota; kingdom Metazoa; phylum Chordata; class Lepidosauria; order Squamata; family Anolidae; genus Anolis; species Anolis apletophallus. Next base: position 185,949,156 of record JARBWK010000004.1, read on the forward strand.
ACCCCGTGGAAGATGCATCTGTCGTCAGGGACAGAGATGGTTGTGGGGGGGAGAAAGGGAGGCCCGAGCACACATTGGATCTGTCTGTCCACCATGACAGGGACTGAAGGACATGGGTGGGAGGATGGAGAGACATGTTCTGGTTGTCTAGTCCCGGCTGGAACACAGAAAGGAACCATGATTGGAGGGGGCGGAGGCGGGCGAAGGCCGTGACGTTCGTAGTGGACGCCATATGACCAAGGATAGACTGGACAGTCCATGCGGAACACCGACGAGTGGTCTGGATGGTCCGGATGGAGCGGCAGAGATTGAGGAAGCGATCCTCTGGGAGGTAGGCCCTCTGGGACACTGAATCTATGACCGCTCCTAAAATTGCACCGTCCGGGCAGGGGAGAGGTGAGATTTCTCTTGGTTGACAACCAGTCCCAGGCTCTGCAAAAGAGATAAAGCATATCCAATATCAGAGGACAGCTGGTCACATGACCCAGCGCAGAAAAGCCAGTCATCCAAATAAGGAAAAACGGTGACCCCTTGTTGGCGTAGGTGGGAGGCGACGACCGCCATACAGTTCGTGAAAGTCCTTGGGGCCGTGGAAAGGCCGAAAGGCAGGACGTTAAAGGAATACGGGGCCCCGTCCACCATAAAGGTGAGGTATTTCCTATAGGACTGCCTAATTGCGATGTGGAAGTAGGCGTCCTTAAGATCAACAGTGGCCATCCATGCTCCCTTTGGGATGAAAGGGAGGATGGAGGGAAGAGTGACCATTCTGAATTTACGTGGCCTGATAAATTGGTTGACCTCCCGAAGGTCCAAAATGGGTCGGAGACCACCATCCTTTGTCCACTAGAAAATATCTAGAAAAAGCAAAGTGGAGTTGGTGGGATGGGGTCGGAAATGGCTCCCTTAAGCAGGAGAGCGTCAATTTCTTGAAGTAACGCAGGGGAAGCTTGTGTGGAAACAGGTTTGCCAGGAGGTGGAAGGGATTCAAATTCTATGGCATAACCTCGGCAGATAATGTCCAAGACCCACCTATCGGTGGTTATGGACCGTCACACTGAGAAAAAAGGGGCTAGTCTGTCGAGAAACAGATTAGAAGCGTCGTGCCCTATTGCTGGAGGCTCTACCACCTCGGTACTGACCCCTGAACGAAGCACCTGTGCGCCTGTATCCCTGTGAGGGGAACTACGGGCGTTGACCTCCTCTATAAGGCGTGGGGTTGTAGTACCCACGAAAGGGCTGCTGGTAATACGGACGCCAGCGCTGTCTGTATGGCTGGTAGGAAGAGTTGGGGTGATGGTTGTACTTATTCAGTGTCTGTTTCATTTTATGGCTGTGCTCCAATTGAGAGTCTGTCTCAGGATTGAAGAGACCAGCTTCATCCATAGGGAGGTTCTCGATCAACGCGCGTTGGTTGGGGGACAACGTGGCGGATCGCAACCAGGCATGCCTACGAAGAGCAACCGAGCCAGCAATAAGTTTGCCGAGGTATCCGCTCCATGCTTAGCCAGGTCCTTCTGGAGGGTGGCCAGGGTGCGAGCCTCCTGGTGGAAGGCTTTAGCCATAGGCTGTTCGGACACCGGGAGGAGGTCCAAGTAGGAGCCCATCTTATTCAACAAATAAGATTGGTAGACACTCATATATACTCCGTAATGTGCCATTCTGCCTGACAGGCACGCTGAGGAGTAAAACTTCTTGGCCATTACATCGAGCTTACGTCCTTCTTTGTCCGAAGGAATGGCCTGATTGCTCTGGTTTGGTTTCGGTTGAGCGTCGGTGACAATCGAATTCACCTTCGGAAGCCTTGCCAGCCACGGCGTGGTGGACAGGTCAATCCGATACAAATTTTCCGCTCGTCTCGAAGTGCTGGGGACAGACGCAGGGGCAACACCTGTGACCTTCAATAGCTTGACCAGATAAGGGATGGTCGGCAGCATAGTGGATTGTTGAGTCTGCTGTTGCTCAGCAGATGTAAAGTATGGGTCTTGAACCACATCATCAGATTGAGGCGGCTGTATGCCCAGAGATCTAGCCAGCCGTATTAACAAAGCAGAAAATTTTTTATATTCTTCTGCCTGTTGAGGATCCACTTCTGGTTCAGGCAAAGGGGGAATTGGAGTCTCACCAGAAGTGGACTCCATATCCGCTTCATTAACATCAGTTGGGAGGCGAGGGAGACTGAGGAGGAGCAGTAGGAGGGGGGGCATGAGTGGGAGGGGCTGGGGGCTGGAGGGGTGAGGGGGCTTGAGGCAGATGAGTGGGTGCCACGGTTGCGGAGCATAGGCAGGTGGCCAGGAGTACCTGAAGCCTTCTGTAGGGTAAGGCTCAGGTGGATAAAAGGGGTAATGAGGGAAGGGGGGTAGGAGGAGGGTATCCATAAGGATACCCATAAGGAAAATCCCAATAATGAGCTCGGTCACCGGAGCCCTCCCTCAGAGGGCTCCGTGACCGAGGATGGGAGAATTCATCCAAATGAATGCCCAAATCCCCAGGGTGCCTCCACGCGGCTGCGCGGTGCTGGAAAGGCACACGCGCGGTCTCGAAGGATGAGGAGAAGCATCAGCTGAGGCAGTAAGCAGGGAAGGGCAGGCCACGTGGCGCTAGGCGCCACGTGGCTGTCTTCGGTAACCGAAGGCTGAGGGAAGGCAAGGAGCGCGCTGCGCGCGCGGTGACAAAAAAGAAGCAGCAGCAGCAGGTTGGAGAGAGGAGAGAGGCCGCGTGGCGCTGGCCGCCACGTGGCTGGCCTCGGTTACCGGGAGCTGAGGTAAGGAGTGAGGGGGAGTTGGAAGGCCAGGCTCAGGCCCTGGAGAGAGCAGGAGACTGGAAAGAAGTTGGGGGGGTATTTCCCCCCCTGAAAAATGAGTGCTGTCCTCATTGAGAAGCTGCAATGTGTCTGCTTCACTCAGAATCAAGGGAGGGCTGGGGGGCGCAGGGCCAGCCAGTTGCCTCACCATACTTTGTGCCATTACCAAGGGGCTGGAGGGCGCAGACCAACCAGTTGCCCTGGATTCTTTTGAGCCAGAGGCTCCTTAGCCTTATCCTTCTGCTTGCCAATTTTGGCAGCTTTAGGCTTGTCAGATTTCAGTTTTTCTTCCGGGTGACTCCATGGCTGGGCCAGAGGACAACTCACGGATGGCACCATCAGACAAAGCACTCACGGGGCTGGGATCTCAGACCCCGGGATCAAGAGGGCTGACTCACAGAACGGGAGAGCCCGGTCTCTGAGGAAACAAGGCCTGTTCAAAAGGGAGGCCTTCAATTTAGAATCCCTGCTCTTCAGGGTTCTATTGGAAAAGGTCCTGCATATTTTGCAGGACTGAGGGATATGGGAATCTCCCAAACAGAGGAGGCATTTAGCATGTCGATCCTCTTGGGGCAAGGTTGCTCCACAATCAGAGCACCTCTTAAAAGACAGAGAAGACATTTTATCTAATCTTATCTGATTAGTCGAGGCAATCCGTGGACTTCTAACAGGAGCTAGTAGTCGGAGATCCTTTCGCTGTCAAGGCGGAAAAAGGACTGACTAGGTAGCTACAGTGGGGGATGAGGAGGCGGAGAGTGGGAGGGCATATGTAAATCTTTATTTTTAGCTAGTATGTCCGAGATTCTGCGCATGCGCGGGAGTAAACCCACTTGTGTGCATTTCACAGACCACACGAAGGAGAAGCACAGTTTATGGGGGGTTTTTTAGACTACCATCCCCATTTCTTGTTTTTTAAAAAGGGAAACAAAATATGTAAAATGCCTCCTACCGACTATGCTTTTGCCCCTCAGGTGTTTTAAACCACAGAGAGGTCTTTTTTCTATCAGGAAATATATTAGGTTCAGGCCCATCAAGAAACAACATACAGCCAAGTAACAGTAGCAGCGTTTTGCAATTGTTTATTTTTAAAGGCTTGCTTTGCGCATCAAACAATCTAGGGAGGTCCTAAAACAGAGAGGAATTTACCTCCATGGCCTGTATAGTGTAACAGGGTCATTTTTTGGGAGCTGTTTGTATTTTCCTTCGTGCCACGGCCATCTCCCAGGAGGCGCCTGCAAATGCCACAGCGACTCAGGGGGCGTTTGCAGACGCGGAGGCTTTCCTTCTTCGCTGGACCAACTGGCAGGCACACACTTCCAAGCACGTGACTGTCTCCGCCTGCCAGTTGGAATCCCTGAGCAGGCGTTGCCTGGAAACTGCAGCGCGTGCCCCCTTCCTCTCCTCAACTCAGCCCACGGCGCAGTCCCTTATCGCCCCTTCCTTCCAAGGGACCCATTGGATTAGAAGGGGCGATACAGGACTGCGCAGTAAGCGGAGTTGAGGAGAGGTTTCCAACTGGCAGGTGCACAGGGTTTTCAACTGGTAGGCGCACACTCTCGCGCTTGCAAGTTGGAATCCCGCCACCGTCCCCTTACAGGGCTTCAGTGCCCCCCAAATTCTCCTGAGCCTCCCACCGCCCCCTTGGATTGCCTCACCGCCCACTAGGGGGCGGTACTGCCCACTTTGGGAACCACAGGAATAGACCAACCATTACGTATGACTAAATCTGGATTTAACTCGGCACTGCTAGAAAATGCCTTGATTAAAAACTCTGGTATACAGTTCACAACTCCCATTTTTCATGCACAAAGGGATTACTTTGTGTTGCCATTCTGAGGCTTCTTCTTCTTTCTTTTTCTTGGCCTCCTCCAAAAGTGCAATCTTAGCAGTAAATTCAGCAAGTTCTGCTGCCTAAGAAACAAGAAAAAAATAACTATGTTAGATCAAACGTACATCTCCAGGTATGGAAAGATTCATACTTTTGTTGAGTGATTCCAGACATTATACATAACTTTTTTTAAAAAGTCATTTCACATTCTTTTTTTTATTTATTGTGTCAGGAGCGAATTGAGGCTACAGTTATAATATATTTAATAACACAAAGTTAAAAACTTATGTTAATATGAATAAATTAAACCATTAATTATAATCTCATATCAAATAAAAACATTTAGAAACCAGCCAAAACACCTGACAAAATAAACTCTTCTATTGAAGGTACTTTATTTTGAAATAAAACAAAATAAAATACCAAAAAAATCAGTTTAATATTATAAACAGAATTTATAATATAGAGTAAATTTTAAGATGCTTTACTCAGAAGAATAGGAGTTAGGAATGTTTCACTATGAAGAGCTTCCCAATGAAACAAGGAAAGTTTCACCACCTCAAACTAAGGACAACACCATGGCATATCACTGAGACAGTGGTGTAACATTTTTTCAGGAGTTTTAAATCTCATTCTTTCTCTCCTTAATGCCCAGTGTACATCTCAATACCAGAATAAGTAATAACACTGTGATTATTTTTACGCCCAGGAGACTCCATGGGGTAATGGACTTGAACCAGCTAATCACCTGTTTACTTCTTGGACATATCACTTCTAATCAAATCTCCCAGGACAGTGTTTCCCAACCGCTGTGACGCGGCACAGTAGTGTGCCGTGACGGACCTCCTCCTGTGCAGCAAGAAAAGCTCTCTTACCCCCTTCCTTCCCTCCTCCTCCTGCCGAACTCCTGCTGCTTGGGGGAGGAGGAGGAAGGGCCAGGTGGTGGCGAAGAAAAAGAAGGGGCCAGGGTGCCGCCTCCTTCAGCCGTTTCCCCAGCCAGCTTCCAATCCGCCATGACTCTCGCCCCTCGCTCGCTGAAGCCGCGCAGAGGAGAAAGCCGGGGGGAGGGGCATGGGAATGGCACGGCCTGGCTCCGCACCCTCCCCCCGGCTTCAGCTCTCCCACAGCTTCGCCAGCCTTGAGGGGACAGTGCCAAGCCAGCATTGTGCTTTCTTTCTCCCTCCTTACTGCCCAATGTACATCTCAATACGAGAATAAGTAATAACACTGTGATGTATTTTTACGCCCAGGAGACTCCACAGGGTAATGGACTTGAACCAGCTAATCACCTGTTTACTTCTTGGATATGTCCGTTCTAATCAACTCTCCTAGGAAACTAAATATTCAAAGTTTGCATAAAACATCTTACTAGCTGCTCCTGATTTTTCATCTGATCAGCAGCCTGTTTTGCCAGAGCAGATTTTGCTTCTTCTGCAGCTCTACGGTCTTTCTCCAGGCGCTCCGCTTCCTCTTTTGCTTTCTTGCGTTCTTGGTCCAGCTCAAGAGCCCTTCTAGTCTGTTCTTCTAGTTCTGTACAAATATTTATAAATAATAACTCAAAAATATCACAAACAATACCATATTTCAATGTAGATATGTAGATTAATCTGAAATATCGTGCTGTGTTTTAATGTGTTTTATTCATTGTCTTGACTAAGTTGTTGTTACCCGCCCGAGCCAGGGAAGCAAAAGATTGAAGTAATAATAATAATAATAATAATAAAGGGCTGACTGATGGCCTGCTTTTCAATAAAGGATTAGCCAAGGCCCTGCTTACTAAGATCAGAAGCAAAAGGAGACTGAATGGGATTAGCCAAGGCCCTGCTTGTACGGCAGGTCAAATACACAGGATTATAACTGAATGCCATTTTGCACCGCAGTATTTCAGTGTTTTGTCCTCCTTACTCTTCTGGTGGTTATCTTTATACCACAAAAATATTTAAAACAATTTTGGGCCTTGATTACTATGAGATTTTGTAAATGTAGCTCTGATAATAATAAGCACTGTCAAAAATTAGGCTGAAAGAGAGGCAAAAAAGCAAAAGAGAGCTCGAAAGCTAGCCAATTCACCAACTATATGATACCCAGGGTGGCTGAATAGGAGTAGGTACACCATACACAGCAAGAATAACACACATCAGTATACCATACGTCTTCCAGACATGAAGTCTCAAGTTCAATCCCTGGCATGCCCAGTTAAAAGGATTAGTCGGCCATGGGTGGGACAGTTATCTTCATGAGAGCAAGAAAAGCCACTGCCTCTCAGTAGACATCAGGGAGCTAAGTGGATATGCAGTGATCAAGTATAAAGCAGCTTCTCCTGTTCCTTGCAGGTTGACTGCAGCTTAGTACCACACCGCTCCCTCCGTGCAACAATAGTAAATTGGGGATAATTCCTGACAGTGAGGGAATACCCTTTTCAAGACCTGGTTCCTTTTAAGGCTTGTAAAAGTGCTTCTTGTTCTCAGACAACTAAATCTAATTTTAAAGGTATCGACCACACATTTACTTTGAGGGGAGAATGAGTGAGAATTCCTAAAACCTAGTGTGATGAAGTCGTGTTGTTTTGTTGCAAGATAAATGTATAGTTCGTTATTGCTTATTTGCCTATACGTTTGATGGTAAAATGTTTCACAAGCCACAGAGGGTTGGCGGGGAATGTTGGAGCGGCAGGCCCCTGCGAAGGCTGTTGCCATGGAGACGGAAGTTAGAGCTGCACCTGTTTTAGAACTTTCAGATTTTTAAAATAAGTCGGTTGGTTTTGTCAGTTGGTGGGAGGGAAGCTGTCTTTCGGAGCTTTTAGAAAGCAGTTCGGTTTGGGTTTGAGAAACCCAGCCAAAAGACAGACTTTGTCCAAGTTAGAGTAGAAAACTAACTTATCAGATAGGTAAAGCCTATAGTTGGCTATTTACCTGCTGGAGCAGTTAGTTATTAGGACTGCTTGGTTCTGTGTTAGAAAGGACAGTGGAAACTGTACCCTGTTGTTGAAACACTGTAACCGCAAGATTTGTACCTCTTAGGAGACTTGTTTGCAACCAACTAAGCTCTGAACTCTGTTATAAAATAAACTGTTGAACATCTTTATTACAACACATCTCAATGTCGTTCTTTTTAAAACACAAGCCTTAAAAGAACAAACCCTCACATCGGTGGCTGATCTGATACAACTGGTGGCAGCAAATATATTAACTGGTGGCAGTTTGAACATCTGTTGGTGGGGCTCAAAGGGAAAGTACCCACCCTACCACAGTGGGAAGAAAGCCTTACTGCCCAGTTATAAAAGGGTTCGTTCCTTACATGTTAGTGGCAGTGGTAAGATTTGCAAAGTAGACCTGCCCTGCCACGGTTAACATAAGGAGCCTGGAAGCCTTCTTTATATACTTCATTACATTATTTGGTGGCAGCGTATTTACTGTAAGGGTCAAGGGGTCCGAGCCCTGACATATTTGGTGGCATGGTGGGATAGCCTGCCCTGCCACACCGAAAAAGGAACGGTCAGAGGTGACTGACCAAAGGCCAACCCTGGCCCCTTACCTATATATCATCCCTATATATTAGCTTATACTGGTTGTTCCAGTTGTCTCACTTCAGGAAATCCATATTGACTTCCTGATTTGGGCAAAGCCACAATTAGTTGGTATGATTTGCATTTGCCCCGGCTTCCCTCCACCTCTTCCTCCTCGCCGCCAGCGCCCGCGCCCGACGTCACCCAGCCCCGCCGAAAAGGGGCGGGCCGTGCAGGACGCCGGGCATGCGTGGCAGGGCGGGAGGCGGGCCGGGGGAGCGGCGAGGCGCCCTAAGCCATGTCCCTGGCTGCTGCAGCGGCTGCGCCCAGGAGCTTACCTTCCTTCTCCAAAGGAAGAGAAAGGAAGGTAAGCTCCCGGGCGGCTGATGCAGCACCCAGAAACTTGGCGAAGGGCGCCGAGCCGCTCCCGCCCTGCAGCGCATGCCAGCAAGCACCCCCGCCCCCGCTGCGGCCCCCCAGGTGATCAGTGGCCGGAATTCCGGCCCTTGGGCTGGTAGAAGTTGGACAGCCCTGATCTACGCCAAGCGAGGCAGTTGGCGCCTTATTTACCAACAGAGGCGCTGGCTACGGTAATCCATGCCACGGTTACGTCGAGGCTGGATTACTGCAATGCTTTGTATGTGGGCTTACCTCGAGCAGCAATTCGCACGATCCAAATTGTGCAAAATGCAGCTGCTAGACTCCTCACAAAAACATCAATGAGGTGCCATATAACGCCGTCTCTGCAGCGCTTGTGTGACGACCTGGGCTTTGGGACCTTGTTTCGGTAACGCTGCCACCACTCTATACGTAGAGAAATCTTTCTTAAACTGCTAGCCACAATCCCCTTAAACTATAGTCCTGGCTGGCACCTGGCTTCCACCCAAACTGTGAGGAGACTTTAATTTGTTTGGACCCTTTTGAACCCCCAAAACTGGAATCAATGGTCCCTGAGGCAATAGATAGAATCTTATGAGGATAAAGCAATTCCTGAGGCTTTTCTTTTAAAAGATGTCCAGAGAAATGTTTATTATTAGAACAACTTTCATGAGAAAGGAACAGAGCATAAAGGTTACAGTAAAACTTGAAAATAGCGTAACGGTTGCTTGGCAGAAGTATCTTCTAAACTTCCGAACTTGGTTCTTAAACAAACTTCCTCACAGTGACAGCTTCCCTGAATACTGTGAGGGTCCACAATCTGGAACCGCTAGCCACTCAGAGTTCCCTAGACTGTCTGAACCTGCTAAGAAACTCCTGCTCGAAGAGTCTCCTGTTATCTCTCAGTCTCAGAGCCCACCTCTATCTCTATACCCAGAGATTGCAAGGCTTCCTGACTGAGTGTCACAAGTCAGCACTACCGGCTCTCACGCTCTTAGCTTCACCAGTATTCCCTTCTGACACTAAGCGCTGTCAGCTTCCCTGACCCTTAGCTCAGATTACCACTGGATGCTCCAGCTACAGAGCACAGACTGCTTCAGACTTTCTGCTTAGGCTTTGATGTTGCTCTCTCAAAAGCCTAGCCCGAAACTAATATCCTCAGACAGGATTTTTCCCTCCAAACCAGCTCGGTTCCTCCCCCTCAGCTCAATAGCCAATCCGTAGGGACATCGTGTATCCAGACAGAGCAGCTCTAAAACCACTCCCCCCTTCTCTGACAATACCTTCTTATAATGGCTGCCCTGTGGAAACTCCCTCTCAAGATGGATGCCAAGCTGTCTACCCAGGCTGACCTCACAGGCTTTCGGCCTAGTCAAAAATGGGTGAGTGCTTACAGCCTGCTAAAATGAGTGAGTCCTTACAGCTTGCATTGGTTGCCGGTTGAACACAGAGTCCTCTATAAGGCCCTGGTCCTAGCATTCAAGGCCTTTCGAGGTCAGGGTCCTTCATATCTAAGAGACCGTTTAATGCCACTCCACCACCAGAGACTGCCACGGTCAGCTCATGAGAATCTTCTCTATGTCCCTGGCCCTAGAGAAGTCCGTTTGGAGTCCACACAACAGAGATCCTTCTCCATTGTAGCCCCAATCTTGTGGAACTCCCTACCGCCAGACCAAAGAGCCACTCCCGATCTACATACATTTTTTATTTTTCGCACCATACATGGCACTCAAGACATGGCTCTTCAGAAGAGCCTATGATTGTTAGTAACAAGTGGTGACTGTGTAACCTGTTTATTTTAAGTCGCCCAGAGCACCTTTGGAGGGCGACTCATAAGAAATAAAGTTAGTTAGTTAGTTAGTTAGTTAGATGTCCATGGAACAAAATAGGTTAAGAAATCCTGGTTTAGAATATTATGTGTGAACTGCACTCAAACACAAGTGTAAACAGTTGCAGTTAAAAAGCTGTCTGCACTCGAAATTCATATTATTAAACTAGCAGTTGAAATATTAAAACCTAAATTCAATTCTGATCCCAACTACAGTAGCTCCACCAAAGCAACAATCCATCAAAAAACAAACTAACAAGTAACCTACATCCATCTCTGGTCCCAACTTGAAAAGATCCACCAAAGCAACATTCAACAATTAATTCAGCAAGCCTATTCTAGTTTCAGGTAACAATTCAATTTAGGACTAAACTGATTAACCACTTTACATTCTGCCTTTTTCTCTCCTACGCTCTCACACATATTCCACAGACAACTAAAACAAATTAATATGAAGCAAAGACTCACCTTTTTGTGCCTTCATTGTTTGTTCTTCAATTTGTCTTAGTCGTTCCAACAACTCATCCTTTTCACGTTCTATTCTTTCCTTTTCTTTCTCTGCGATTTCTCTTTTCTTTTTCTCATTTTCTAGCTGTGCTCTAAATTGAAGAGAAACAGATATATATCTAGTGAGGCACAAGTGATAGCAATTTTATAGTTGAAGAATAAATATACTTTATCCAAATATGCCAAACTAAAAAATATAAACTACTATAGCTACAGATATACCAGAGCAGAAAATTAAAGAGAGTAATAAACATTAAATGGTTTGCTTCAGCTATGAAGCTAAACCACTGGATGTCCTGAATCACCTTCTCCTCTCCACTAGGACTGAACATAGGCAATTCAAGATACCTCACACATCGTAATATCTTAGCGGCACTTTTAGGCCTGCCACAAGGTTAATTCCAGTATCAATATTCAACTTAACTACTACAGGTTAATTTGAAATCACAGTGAGGATATGGGACAAGCATGTCAGTGTAAGCATTTTATTTCACCCAAAGCATTACAAGTCCAATTAAAGCAGCCTGTTCTCACTGACCTTTACAGAAGCAGAAATTGTGTAGTACAAGCTGGAAAACATGGGCCAAAGAAAATCCAGGAACTTTATAGAACATTACTTCCCTCTCTCTAAACCAGTATTTCCCAACCTTTTTTGAGCTGCGGCACACTTTTAACATTAAAAAAATCTGGGGGCACAGCACCAACCAAAATGACACAAAATGACACTCTAACACAGGAAAGAATGGCTGGGGGATGGTGGCCTGCTGGGAGCAGCTGCTGGGAGTACCAAAGCCAGGGGAGGAGCCAGGCCATGCCCCGCCCCCTCCCCCCAGCTTCAGCTCTCCCACAGCTTCTCCAGCCTTGAGGGGGCAGTGCCAAGCCAACGGTGGCAGAGCCAGCACAATGCTGACTTGGCACTGTCCCCTCAAGGCTGGAGAAGCTGTGAGAGAGCTGAAGTTGAGGAGGGCGGAGCCAGGCCGTGCCATGCCCCGCCCCCTCCCCCTGGCTTCAGCTCTCCCACAGCTTCTCCAGCCTTAAGGGGGCAGTGCGAGCGAGGGGCGGGAGTCATGGCCCCTGTACCCGGCGCCGCTCTCCGCCATGACTCCCGCCCCTCGCTCGCTGGCTGAAGCCGCGCGGAGGAGGAGCATGAGCGGTGGACGGGCATCAGTGGGCGGGGCTCCTCCTCCATGCAGCTTCAGCGAGCGACGAGAGTCATGGTGGGAGTCATGTTGGATTGGAGGCTGGCTGGGGAAACGGCCGAAGGAAGCGGCGCCCCAACCCCTTCTTTTTTTTCTTTGCCGGCGCCCGGCCCTTCCTCCTCCTCCCCAAGCAGCAGGAGTTCGGCAGGAGGAGGGGGGAAGGAAGGGGAGCAGAGAGCTTTTCTCACGGCACAGCAGGAGGTCCGTCACGGCACACTACTGTGTCGCATCACAGCAGTTGGGAAACACTGCTCTAAACAACACAACAATAGTTTCCATTAAGGCCACTGTTTTCAGATAATTATTTCCACAGAGTCTACTGTGGTCATATTTTTCCTCAAGTCCACCTCAAATTCCTACTTTGTACCACACTATTTGGGAAGACTGGGCTATGAAATAACCAATACATTTTCACTCCTTGTTTCCAGGTACTTGTCTATATTTTACCTCTCCAATTGTTTTTGGTGTTTTTCTTCTCTGGCCTGTGCTTTCATCTGTTGAACTTCAATTGTATCCGGCTTTCTCCTTCTCATGTATAGCTCATGGTTTCCCATACATAATGCCAATATCCTCTTATTAATTCTCAGACGTGGTGCATAAAAGACAAAATCCTAATGAAAAAAATGTTTTAAGTTACTGAAATCTCATTTATGTTCTAAAAATAAACAGATTTACAAATAAAATGGACATTTTAGCTAAACACTCCTGCTACACACTCTTGCTAAATGAGACTCCAGCATCACAATATCAACACACTTTCACCTTCCAGTGAAACCAACTGAAATTATTTGGAATTAGTGATGATGCAGCCATGTTTAGGAAGGACATCAAATTATTATTCCTGACTAGCCGTCCCCTGCCACGTGTTGCTGTGGCCCAGTCTGTGTATATGTGTTCTGTGTGTATATACGTGTATATATGTGTGTTTGCATATATGTGTGTGTGTGTGTGTGTGTGTTTTGCAAATGTGTTGTAATGTATTTTTTATTTTTAAGTCTCTTCTGCTGTGTTTTTCAGTGTTTTTATGAGTGATGGTCACTTGTTGGCCTGATAGGTGTATTGTGTCCGAATTTGGTGTCAATTCATCCAGCGGTTTTTGAGTTATGTTAATCCCACAAACAAACATTACATTTTATTTATATAGATTAAATCCAACACAAAGCTTCCTCATATGCACTGCATATCTAGAAGATGAACAGCACTTCAAAAGTGAGCTAAATTATTAAGATACTGGAAGAATATCCCATATACATAATTTTCTGACTTTAGAGATCCTTTCAGACCTCTTTACAGTCTGGTTGGGATTTTATCATCAGAACTAGATGAACAGCATTCCAAGTGGATCTCACAGCAGCCTTTGACACGGTCGATTATAATCTTTTGAGCCACCGTCTTGCCGTTGTTGGAGTCAGGGGGAAGGCTCTTGATTGGCTGTCCTCCTTTCTCCTCAATCGGGGTCAGTGAGTGGAGAGGGGAGGCTTGGTCTCTGAAAAGTCCCCCCTATTATGCGGGGGCCATCCCCAGGGGCCATCCTCTCCCCTCTACTATTTAATATCTACATGCGAGCATCTGCTCAGCTGGTTCAAAGTTTTGGGTTGGTGTGCTATCAGTATGCTGATGACACCCAGCTTGTTCTGAGGATGGAAGGCCGGCCGGACTCCGTCCCCAATAATTTCCAGCAGTGCCTTGAGGCCATTACTGGATGGTTGCGTGCCAGCAGGTTGAGGGTGAATCCAGCGAAGACAGAGATCCTATGGTTGGGCCGCCCGGACAGTGGGGATATCCAGTTGCCTACCCTGGATGGCGAGGCATTACGCCCGTCATCATTGGTCAAGAGTCTGGGAGTCCTTTTGGACCCTCTGCTGACGATGGTGGCCCAGGTCTCCGCCATCAGTAGAACTGCCTTTTTCCATCTGTGACTGGCTAGACGGCTGGCCCCCTATCTGCCCAGAGACAATCTAGCTACGGTGATCCAGGCCACGGTCATCTCAAGACTGGATTATTGTAACGCCCTCTACGTTGGCCTACCTGTGTCGGTGATCCGGAAGCTCAAGCTAGTGCAGAATGCAGCTGCTAGACTCCTCGCCGGGGCCCCAGCGAGATGCCATATAACACCAATTTTGCAGCAGCTGCACTGGCTACTGGTTGAGCATCGGATCCCTTTCAAAGTGATGGTTATTACCTTCAAGGCCTTATATGGTCTAGGGCTGGTGTACCTGAGGGACCGTTTCACCCCTACCAATCCCAGAGATCGCTTTGTTTGGAGGATCAAGATCTACTGAAAATCCCCAGCCTTAGGACCTTTCGGTTAACGGTGACCAGGCGCAGTGCCTTTATGGTTGTGGTGCCATCCCTTTGGAACGCTCTTCCGTCAGAAGTTCGTGCCCTGTGGGATTTACCAGCTTTCCGCAGAGCTTGTAAAACATACTTATTCCGACAGGCGTTCGAATCTTGTTAATTTACTCATATTTGGTTTTATTGTTCTTTTAATGTAATTGTTCATGCTTTGTGAGCCGCTCTGAGCCCTCGGGGAGTGGAGGCATATAAATCCGAATAATAAATATAAATAAATAATAAAACTGAGCTAAATTGCTAAATCTTACAAGATCCACCTGTCCACACCAAAGGTGGCTAAATCTGTCCACACTGCACTTTCCTCTTGCTCCATCAAACTTTATGCAATGTTCTCCCTCAAATTCTGTCCTGCTCCTGAGCAGACAAGTAAAGAGACAAAAAGTGTTTTCACATCAGTACGAGGGAAATCTCATGTGTTCCTACAGAACTGGGACTAAGGTAATGATAAATTATTTAGCCCATAAATTCACAAGACAGAAGTGATAAAATGTTATTAGATCTATCTTATATAATCATTTATAAGTCAAGAAATTTGAATAAAAAAATCACACACACACCCCCCCTCAAAATTGATTTGCTTATCCACAAGTCAATAAGAGAACTTACTTCTGATAGAAAAAGGAACCACCCCTTCTCTGTGTAGAGCAGCAAAAGACAAGAGCTTATTCAATCCCCCCAAAAAAACCTCAAAGAAAGGTCAGCCCCTCTATCTACACTTTCTGCCGTGGTACCACTTCTAGCCCTTCTGAATGCCTGGGAAGGGAATCAGTGGCAGCAGCCAGGGGCTGGCCCAAGATGGCATTGGTGATATCACCTCTCTGTGAATGACCAACTTAATTGACAGGTCTGATCAAAATCTATAATTTGGGCTCCAAAACCTGGCCACAACTTATACAAGGACATATATGGTAGTCTCCATCAATCTATACAATTATTTTCCTAAAACAAGCATTAACAGTTAGACAATGTATCACTTTGTAGAGATAACTCATAAAAAATATTTGATACTTTGGACTGACACAGAACAATCACCATCTCCATTCCTATTTGTGTATTCCCAGTGGTGTTTTGCACGCCATTTTGGGGGGGAAAAGCATGCTGGACTACAACTTAGCCTAGATGAGTCTGAAAGGCTTCCTTTATTTTCAAAATCAAATGATGTTCAAGTTGGACTTTGCATCAATCTATATATTTTTAATTAAAGCAGTTAACGTATATTTAAAAATTCTAATTCAAAACAGATTGGCAATCAACAGGTGGAAAGGGGGGGCATGGAATTATTTCCAAAACTATTAGAAAATACAGGCACAAAATACTTGAGAACAGTAAGAATCAGAGAGGAGTGGAATATTTCTGAAACTATTTTTACTTACAGGGGCCTTTTTGTCAATAGGCTTTATCACAAATTTTTTGTCATTAAATGAAATATTTCTGATTTCACTCCAAGGAAAGCCGATCTTGGGAGTCAACCTTTAGTGAAGACAGAAGAATCCTTAATAAAAGATCACACGTTTTACCCCCTGCCCCAAAAGACACTTTTAATATAGTATATTAAAGACAAGAATTCTTGGTTATCCACATATTCTTTAATATAAACAAGAAAAGAGAAGAAACAAGTTCTTCTTCACAATTAATTAACTTTTGCATTTCAAATTCTCTTCCTAGGGTCATACGTTAAAAATAATTTGCTGGTCTTATTGGTAAGAAGACTGCTATTAAGATTTCTGAACAGTATTTTGGACATAGTGAAATATATCCTGCTTTTACTTACTTGTCCCCATGTTCATAAATATTTAAACCCAACGCATCAACACCAAGCCATAACTCAGTTCCCTTTTTGTTCTTAATTTCAAAATAGTTGACGCCATACATTTCCAAATCCTGGGCAATTTTCAGATACTCCATCATAGAATCTTCCCTGATAATGAAGAAAACATCATTTTAAACCATATAACATACAACTCTATCTTTATTGTAATAATGAAAGTGGTCACGGGCCCAACCTTGTATCCACTAAACACAACTGAAAACTAACGGATGTAAAATGGCCAACTAGGTACAAACATTCATTCATTTCAAAGGGATCTTCCATGATCATTTGATGCATATTCATTTGGAAATAACACCGACTAATTTTTAATGTTGCTCACTTCCCTAGTAAATTAACAAAATGTCTTATTTTTTATTACACGTTTAAAGGAGTACTAGGGAAAAGTTACCCAATAACACAGCCAATTATGTACAAGATGGAACTAGAGATAACATGTTTCTGTTATAAATGTAAATCAATAAGCAGAAACAAGCTAATCTCAAGCTTAGAGGACTATACAACTATTACAAAAATTACCTCAACATTCCCCTGTGTTCTTCATGCCAATTCTGTATCCTCTCTTCCCACTGTTCCTTTGTCAATTTATGTTGTTCCAATACACTGTAAAAATAAAGATAGCCATGTAATGTATATCCTGGCTTTTATGCAAAATCTAGTTTATGAGAACATAATAAATGAGAGGATGCTGAAGAGCTCTCAGAGAATATGCAACCTAATAGTAATCAGAAACACTTAGAATTTGAAAAGAATAAATAAAAGAGGAAGAATGCAAATTAAGCTGACACCATTTTCTTTTTATCGATTGGTATACCTCTCCATTGGCACCCCCTTGTCACAGGGGAGAGGCTTGCATACCCTAATGAAGTTGTGAGCTATGCTGGCGGTGGTATAATAGCCACCGGTAGGGCCTCCCATGTCAAGACAGGTCACAACCGAAGGGTCTGACAAAGAGTGTCAACGGGCAGGATGGGCTATCTAGCCTTTTGGCAACCATCCTAGGAGAAGGAAAACTCTAATTTCAAACCCGGGCAGATGGTGCTCGTTTAACCCTGTAAGGTCAACCATCTAAGAGAAGGTAACTCTAATCAAACCTACGACCTGAGGACTTCGCTGCCACCGTCCTAAGCTTGCTAGATCCCGGCAGACAAACCTTTGGTTTAAAGGGTGAAGCCAGTTCTGTCCACGCTGCGCTCCACCGGAAAGGTCCATTGCACAGGCTCGAAGGACATTTAATAGAATACCAAGTCTGCAAACTTTGTGTTTTGTTTGTTTGTTTGTTTGTTTTTAATGCAATACAACTGTTTGGTTCGCTCCTGACACGATAAATAAATAACTCTCTCTAAGCAAACAACCTGACCAGCAACACTAATGAGAGATTGATAAACAAAACTCAGAGCCAGCTGTAGGTTTTCCTTTAATCATAATAATGGTAATAATAACAAGAAAAACACATAAAAACCTTGGTCTACCAGAAATACAACTTGAATCATGTCCTGGTAAAAAGAAGAAGAAAAATACAGCCAAGCAAACTGAAATTGAGACATACTTTTCACCAGTAGTTAAAATAAGAGACCCTGTTACCAGAATTACCCTCTGAAATAGGACTTGACTGGACACTTGATCACAGAAATATACTGTTTAACCCCTAGAAACAAATGAAATAAATGGAATATGCTTAGCAGAGGAATTTATTTTTCCTTAGAAAACTCAAAACAACAGCTCCCGTAGGGAGGATAGCCGTTTCTCCCTGGATCCTCCAGCGAATGAACCTAACTCTGCTCACAGGGCGGAAGCCAACAGTGCATTTAGAACATGCGGAGAAACAAATAGTGAAAAGGATCTTCCACCGTTAGAACACCTAATAACTTATGCCACAGACATGAGGAAGGACATACAGGCGGTTAAGACCTACTTGTCAGAATGTCATGGTCTACTTACAACTTTAACTGAATCTTTAATAAAGACTGAATCCTTGTCACAAATAACCCTCAAGACAATGAGGACAGACATAACAAACCAATCACAACAACAACAAGGACCTCAACAAGAAAAACAACATTCAGAGGGAAAGAAAACCAAAACAAAGATAAATAAATAAGCTATGAAAACACAACAGGTTAACATGGCAGCATGTAGTCATGTTAACATAATGCAGCAAAAAGCTCAAAATCCTTTGCAACACAGAGGAATAATGCATTTTACATGGCACATGCTTCCTTGATTCAGTGTGTTTCAATTGGAATGTGCTAGTTTTAACAGCCCATTTGTAATGTTTGTGTTAACCACTGTTTGTTGCTTAAGTCTACAGGGCAAATAACCAGTGGTTTATCTTCCCCATTTCTCTCCTGGTCCTCTTGTTTCCAGATGGGTAGATAGAGAAACAGAACATGGATTAAACAGTTGCAAGTCTGGAAATCTAAGAAACCAGATGTTATAAAGCAGTAACAAATCATAGGTTCGAAAGGTGGCTTGTGATTGGTTAATGGAAGCAGCTTCATAAGTCATGAAATGCTGAAATGTGATTTGCTTCAGTTAACAAGTTGTATTACTGGAGATGCAGCATCTGTGTACTGAAACCTGTCTTGTGACATGTGGTAGTAAATCTTGTTTTACTTAAGCCATTAAGCATGCTTAGCATTCAATTGATATGCTATACCCCACAGAGTTTCACAATCTTTTGCTTACCGTTGGGGAAGCAGTCTGTCATTTGCCAAATATCCTAGCTTATGTATTTCCTTATTGTAATCACCATACTTGGCTTGAACAGCATAAGAAGCTAGAAGAACAGCAGTTTCAGGCGGACAATAAATTTCATCATTTAAAATGGCCTCTTTGACTTGGAGGAAAAAAAGTCTCTGGGTTATTTCTTGTATTAATTCTTCAGATACATCCTCGGGGAAAAACTTGGCCCTGAATTTGAACTGAAGTGGATTTTCTTTCCTTACATCTTGCTGTGTTACCTGAAATAGGAATTTTAGAAAGGTAAAGAAGATATACGTTATCAGAAAAAGCAATCTAGTTACTGGTTATTACATACTCTAATTCAAACTCTAGAAAGCATAACACTGAAATACTTGTGATTCACACAGACATCTAAATAATTAATTATGAATTAGGAAAACACGACAGCTTTCAGAGGCTACATAAAACCATTTAAAGTCTTTATTGTATTCTTGTGTCACTCCAATTTTTCATTATATTAATGCAGCTCTGCAGACTTGTCTCTACATAAAAGATGGGATACATGTTTGATTTCCATGAAGTCAATTTTGAATGTATAATAATGTAGCAGAAATACTTTCAACAGTTACTATATATATATACACACACACACACATACATACATACATACATTGCATGGAGTTGACAACACTGCTGAGCTAATGAGCATTACAAATTACAGGCTTTTCAAGTACATCAACATATATCTGGCAAGCTCCCATTTAAATAGAATTTTCATTTTAAATCCTCATAAACATTTCAAATTATATTGAAATGGGAGCTTGAAAAGTCTGGAACATGTAATGCTCATTAGCTCAGCAATGTTGGCAAGTCATTGCAAAAAAATTTTCTTGTAACATTACTTATGTACCAAAATGCTGACTATCAATACAAAATAAAAGAAATGGTAGCATATTTTCTTGTAATAGTACATTAGCAAACAAACAAAAACAAAATAAAATTGCAACAAATGTTTGCAATGTGGGGGGATCCTGTTTATGGTCCCAGACAGCCAAGCACTCTAAATAAGAAATTATCTGAAAATATATTTCATTCCCCCTGCCTTCGTGCTCCTCTTGTTTCCCTCAGACTAGGGCTGCTAAGTACAGTATGACCCCCATATCCACAGAAGATACATTCCTGTATTTTGTTTGGATAAGTGAAGCCCTATTATTTTCAATGGGATAAACAGCAAAGATACTGAGAAGACTGTGTAACATGTATAGGAGACCTTTATTTATTTATTTATTTATTTATTAGATTTGTACACCGCCACTCCCAACGGCTCAGGGCGGTTTACAACACTATGAATCAAAACACAAAATAGATAAAATACAATAAAACAGTAAAATTCAAACAACACAATGGACTCAGATAAAAATCATCAGTATTCAAAAGCTTGTCTAAAAAGCAATGTCTTGCATGCTCTGCGAAAGGAGTATAGGCTTCGCAGAGCCCGTGTCTCCGGAGGCAATGCGTTCCACAGAGTAGGAGCAATGATGGAAAAAGCTCGCCGTCTAGTAGAAGTCAAATGAAAGGACTTTACATTGGGGGTGGTTAGAAGGTTCGAGTCTTCTGAACGTAGTGATCTCGAGGGGTTATATGGAATCAGGCGATCCCGTAAGTACACCATATAAGGCCTTGGAAGTAAGAACGAACACCTTTAAAGTGATCTGGCATTCAATTGGGAGCCAGTGCAGATCCCGCAGGATTAGAGTAATACGGCACGTCACAGGCTCCCCTGTGAGTAGCTGAGCTGCGGCATTCTGCACTAGCTTAAGCTTCCGGATCTCAGTCGTGGGTAGGTCAATGTAAAGAGCGTTACAGTAGTCAAGTCTTGAGATGACCGTGGCTTGGATTACCATGGCTAGGTCATTCCGGGACAAATAGGGGACCAAACGCTTCGCCTGTCGCAGATGGAAGAAGGCGATTCTGCTAACAGTGGAGACTTGGGTCTCCATTGACAGCAGAGGGTCTAAATGGACACCCAGGCTTTTTACAGATGGTGACGGGTGTAGTGACTTGCCATCCAGGGTCGGCAGTTGGATTTCCCTATCGCCCGGACGGCCCAGCCAAAGGATCTCCGTCTTCGCCAGATTCACCTTCAACCTGCTGGCTCGCAGCCACCCAGTAACGGCTTCAAGGCACAAATGGAAATTATTGGGTATGGAGTCCGGCCGGCCCTCCATCCTCAGAATGAGTTGAGTATCATCAGCGTACTGATGACACTCAAGCCCAAAGCTACATACCAGCTGAGTGAGTGGTCGCATGTAGATGTTAAATAACAAGGGGGAGAGAATGGCTCCCTGAGGAACCCCACAAAGAAGCGGGGATCCCTCGGAAGTCACCCCTCCCCACTGCACTCGCTGCTTCCAATTGTGGAGGAAGGAAGACAGCCAGTTCAAAGCTGTCCCCCTCACTCCAGTCACGGCAAGGCGGTGCGTCAATAGATCATAATCGACTGTATCAAACACTGCTGTAAATAAGTGAATAAGTGAAACTGTGGATAACTGAAACCATGTATATCCATTCTGCAGATATGGGAGTCATACTGTATGCTCAGTTAACTGATTTGTTTTTTTTAATGGAGGGGTGTAATTTACACTTCCTTGTATTATTAAACTTTCCCAATGCATGGGGGCCATATGAGCATGTGGTAGCCCAATTTTGCTTATACCTGCCAGATAACATTATTATTACAGGGAAGAATTTATGAAATACCATGAAGGGTATTTACTCATACCATTCTTTGCACACCTCAGCCCTTCACAAGTTAAGGCAGTGACAAAGATGCTTCCACCCAGGGCACCTATTCATTTGTTGCTTCTCCCCCCTCCAATATACACACAAGATCTTCAGCAAGCCTAGATTTGCTTTCTGCGCAGCTTATCTCTTTGGTCAATAAGAATGTGGGACATTATCACAGTAACAAATTTTACTGAGCTTTTCAAAGGAAACCAATACAGAAGGCTCGAATAATACCAAATATCAGTTGAGTGTATTTCCATAACAATAAGACTGTCACCTGGGTAAGGCAGCACGGTAATGACATCAGCTACTCTAAAATATATTTTAACTATACAGATTTTTTTTAAAGCAATTTGAGATACAAAATGGATGTATGTTCATATCTAAATTAATTTGACTTGTGGCATGACAATCCTGGAACAGTATCTTTCTAGGCTTGAAAATATATGGGTGAAATTCCAACTGAAGGATACATCAAACTGAGTAACTGCACAACATCGAAAGCTTCACCATTATCCTGAATCAAACAACTAGTCCACCCAGTCTAGTTTTGTACATACAGACTCTGTTTCTAAGTAAAATTACAATTTAAAATTTACCATAACTTTTTCACAAAATAAATAAAAA
This sequence comes from Anolis apletophallus, assembly GCA_030556195.1. Lineage (NCBI taxonomy): Eukaryota > Metazoa > Chordata > Lepidosauria > Squamata > Anolidae > Anolis > Anolis apletophallus. The sequence continues at coordinate 185,971,483 of JARBWK010000004.1, forward strand.
CTACAAATGATATCACCACATACAATTGAATCTTTACAGCAAATCGCCAAACCGCTAGTCATGATTTATATTTAATTTGAGAGGAACATGATAACAAAGAGGAAGAGAGTGTGAAAACTCAACCAGCTACCAAGGCAGGAATACTGTTGAGGAAGACAGAACTTACTGGGGTGAGAAAGCAGCCCATTAGTTGTGGACTGCTCCCCCAGCCAGGCAGAGAATGAATTATTTCGAACTGTATACACATCATGCATTACCTTTTTATTTAATTTCAACCAAGTTGTATATCCTTTGCTGTCCACATATTGAAGTCCAAAAAACCAGACTTCCCGCAAGCCAACTGTTTTTACAACCTTAAAAAGAAGAAATGCTTTAGTATTTGATCATATAACGCAATTCATAAATATTTGAGTTTCCTTCTCCACTTCTTTTTAACATGACAGCAACCCCGCTGGATTAGAATAAAGGCCAACTAATTCCAATATATTTCACACAGTGACCAACTAGATAATGAACCATTCATCTATTCCAGAGGTGTCTCAAACTTGTGGTCCTCCAGATGTTTGGGCCTCTACTCCCAGAAGCCCCAATTAGCGTCTCCAGTGGTCAGGAATTCTTGGTTCTCAAGCCTAAAACACCTGGTGATTTGACACCACTGACCTATTCATTCATTCATCAGTCCACCCATCCCTATATATATATATATATATATATATATATATACACACACACACACACACACACACACATTATTTCCTTGAAACTGGGACTCAAGGAAGCCTCTAAATAGAAAGAACTGAAAATTAAAAGCATAGGTGGCTAGAACTATACAGAATAGCATTAAACTGTCAATAAAATTAAAATAAATCAAAAGAGTAGAAGTAGGGCAGCACATTAAAAGGCCCTTATTTTGCAAAATACAGCAAGTCACTAAAATGCTGCAGGAATAAAGAGGTCATCACATGTCTAGAAAAGGACATCTGCGTAGGAGACAATCTAGCCTCCCTAAGGAAGGAGCACCAGAATCTGAGAGTAGCCACACAGAAGATCCTTTTTCTCATTCCCACAAGATGTTTCTGAGACGACTCTGAGACTGAAAGATTAGCTTCCCTTAGAGACCTTAGAACTCAAGACAGGCTCCTGTAGAGCAAAAGGACAATAGCTCTTTGGTTTTTTAAGAAACTGATATTCAGAGTCGTAATAACTCTGATCCTAGAAGTAATGTATAACCATCTTAACTGCTAACCATTAACAGCCTGATCTCCATAGCTTTGTTTGTTTAATCCTCTTTTGGAGTTAATGAACATCATTAGGGATCCCGGAGATCTTTGTCTGGACTAACCAACCTAGTTTCTGGGCTAAAATCAGGACACAGTTCTCTTTTGCAATGGAATCAGGCATGTAAGGGGGCTAATTTCAGCCCCCGGAAATTCTCAGGGTGGTCCGCGAGAAGGCCTTACTGGTACATTATTTAAACTGTTATGTTTATTCATATCATGATCTGATCACCATGCTCATTATATCCCACATTAATGGGATTATTGGGATAACAATACAAAAGGTTTGCTAAGGTAGACCCTCTTCCACCCAGTCTCAGCCCCGAACCAAACTCAGCCCCGAATCAAAATCCTGGCTACGGCCCTGAATGGAGTTAATTCAATTTCGAAAACTCAAGTTTCAACACCAAAAGCGTAAATATTTGTTGGAAAATATATATAATTTAATTATTATAATTGCAAGATTTACTGCTAAACCCACACAAAATCGAAAAAGAAGGATTTACAACCGAAACATACAAAAGTGACATATGAAAGCATACATTCATGGTCACATGTTATGGCAACAAAGTCCATTACTTAAGTGCTGTGTAAAAACCTTGCCTTGAATTTCCCTCCACTCAACTTCACTCCATGTCAGAATCCTGATCTCACGAAAGAGGAAAATCCTTTTTCCACTCAGTTTCTTTGCACCTTGAATTTTTTTCTCAGGGTTGTTGGCACTGTATAAATGCAATATTTCAAATGCACAGCTCACTTGTTATTTCTGCGTAATGGACTTGCAAACAGAGATTCATTCTTTTCTGCCCAGCTTAGTTTTCACATTTGATTAAGTGCATGTGTTAATATCTATTTTTAACAAGAACTAAAAGAACGCGTATCTATGGGACAAACTTTGAAAGCTGGTTTTAAAATAAATATCTTAGATTAATTTAAACAGGTAACATCAACAAAAATCTGTTATAAATATCTCAGTATATCTAGGTTATCAAAATATACAATTTCTTGCTAGAACAGTTCTCAGACTGCTGAATATACTACGTAATATGGATACATCAATGGTTCTCAACCTTTCTAATGCTGTGACCCCTTAACACAGTTCCTCGTGTCGTGGTGACCCCCAACCATAACATTATTTTAGTTGCTACTTCATAACTGTAATTTTTCTAGTGTTATTCATTGTAATGTACATATCTGATATGTGGGCTGTACTTTCATTATTACAAAATGAACATAATTAAAGCATAGTGATTAATTACAAAAACAATAGTTTGGGGAAGTTTGGACAACAGATGATGGGATTTGCAGTACCTTCAACCAATTCAGCTCTGACTTCCACAGATGACTGAAACCCCTATGAATGACAGACCTGAACCAAACTTGGCACACAGAACCTCCATAACCAACAGAAAATATGGAGAGGTTTGGGAGGAATTGCCAGTGATTTAGGGGAAATGTAATTCACCTACATCTGAAGAACACTGTGAACCCAAACTACTATGGATCGGTACCAAACTTGGTACAAATACTCAATATGCCCAAATTTGAACACTGGTGGAGTTTGGAGAAAACAGACCTTGATATTTGGGTGTTCTAGTTGCTTGGGTTTATAATTCACCTACAATCAAAGAGCATTCTGAACTCCACCAACAATGGAATTGAACCAAATTTGGCACACAGAACTCCCACAACCAACAGAAAATACTGGAGACTATTCTGATACATTATTATTATTATTATTATTATTATTAGACTCGGTTGGAAGGGAGCCCCAAAGGTCATCCAGTCCAGCCCCCTTCTGCCAGGCAAGGAAGATAGAATTACTATTACATTACTATGCATTATTATTGTTGTTATAAGACTCAGACTATTGGAAAGGCATCCAAAGGTCATCTAATCCAGCCCCTTTTAGTGCCAGGAAGGAAGATAGAATTACTATTATATTATTAGGCATTATTATTGTTATAAGACTCAACCAGTTGGAAGGGAACCTTAAAGGTAGAATAATAATAATAATAATGGCTTGTTAGGAAAAAAACAAAAAGCAAATATAACTGTCAAACAACAAGAACGTTTTTGATCCTGCACCTACCAATCCCAACAATGGAACTGAACCAAACATTTTCTTTTATTCTGAAATCCAGCAACCATGACATTGAACCAAACTTGGCATACAGAGCTCCCATGATCAAGAAAAAATACTGGAGAGGTTTGGAGAAAATAGATCTTGACATTTGGGAGTTGCTAGGATGTATAGTTCCTCTGCCATCAAAAAGCATTCCGAACTCCAATAACCATTGAATTGAAGTGAACATGGTACACAGAGCTCCCATGACCAACAGAAAATACTGGAGAGGTTTGGAGAAAATAAACCTTGATATTTGGGAGTTGCTGGGATGTATAATTCCTCTGCCATCAAAAAGCATTCCAAACTAAAACAACAATTGAATTGAACTGAACATGGCATAGAGAACTCCCATGGCCAAGAGAAAATACTGGAAAGATTTGGGGAAAAATAGACCTTGATGTTTGAGAGTGGCTGGGATGTATAGTTCCTCTGGCAACAAAGAGCATTCTGAACTCGAACAACCATTGAATTGTAACAGACTTGGCATATAGAACTTACATGCCAAGTGCGAGAGCCAGATGACCCGAACACTCTGCAGGGAGCCTGCTTTCCCGTTTTTGCCACCTCCAAGCACAGCAGATGGCGAGAGCCATGTGACCCAAGCTCCCAGGCAGGTCCTGGCCCTGCGAGGAGCCCATCGTCCAGATTGCGCCACCACCGAGCGTAGCGGGTGGCGAGAGCCTGGCAACGCAGGCATTGAGGCAGGGCCTGGGCCCTGCGGGGAGCCCGTTGCCGGGCTCGCACCACCGCCGAGCGCGGCAGGCTGTGAGAGCCATGCAACCCAGGCTCCTAGGGGGGAGCCTCACGCCATCGCCAAGTACAGCAGGTGGCAAGACCTGGGTGACCCAGTCTCAGAGTCAGGACGCAGGTCCTGCAGGGAGCCTGTCACCTGGTTTGCACCACTGTCTAGTGCAGCGAGCGGTGAGAGCCAGGCAACTCAGTCTCTGAGGGCCAAGATGGTTGCCATCAGGCAGCGGGCTTTTTACTGGAATCCTAGTACTCACGCTGCACGTGAGAATTCTTCAAAAATGGGTGCATTTTCCTGCCCCCGCGCTTCTGCCTCTAAACACCTCCTCTTTACTCCCTGCCACCCTGTGGGAAGAGAAGGAAGAATAGGAGCACCCAACCTGGCCTGCTGTTTGGCTGGCAGTGGGCCAGCAGCCATTCTGTGGAGGTAGAGGGGGCGGGGCCAAAGGAGGCAGCCTTGCAACCTCTCCAAAATGGACAAGCGACCCCCAGGTTGAGAACCGCTGGGATACATGCTTCAGCTGTAAGCTTTTCTTTTCAGCATTTCGACAACTAATAAGACAATGTTATTTTATAGAAGTTAGAAACTTTTACTTCAACCAATCAATAGGCTCTCCCTTCCTGCCCACATAATTCATCCATCTAGGCTGTCTTCCTCACTCTTTACCCACCTCAACACTCTGTCATCCATGGGATTATGTACTCTCTCACTTCCCATATCCATTCAGATTTCTCACATGGTCCACTCAAATGTCCTCTGGAACGCATTACCTCCAGAGGTTAGGGCCATGCACAATCTGTTGGCTTTTCGGAAGGCCTGAAAGTCGGTTTTATTCCGGCATGCCTTCGAGCTGTGATATGCTACTGTGCTTTCTTTTAGGAATCGTTTTATTCTGTGTTTTAATGCTATTGTAGATTGTGTTTTTATCGTGGTGTTGATGTAAGCCGCCCCGAGCCACTGGGAGTGGCGGCTAACAAGTCAAATAAATAAATAAATAAATAAAATAAAAATGCTTTTACTCCATTCCCCCACTGTGGTACACATACTTTCTCCTTCTCCACCCCCACCCCCCTTTTTTTCACTGTTCTTTCTCTTCCAGATTTGGGTGCATACCCTTCCTGGAGACTTTCATATTGCTTGCTGTTCTGATTCCTAACATATTAGCCAATAGAACACACATTGACTCTCTGTCAATGTTTTGAAGTGTTTTGAAGATCTGAACCAAGAAAAAATAGTAGTGCCTAGCATGCTTGCCTCAAAGTTCTTGTGATCACATGCAATTTCCTAAAGCCCTCTGGCAAAATGAATATGCCAGGTTTGATTGTGGCTTCATCCATGATAAGTAGGCACTTCTTGAAGAAGGTAGTGGAGGCCGTAATGCCAAACTGAGACAGTTAAGCAAGAAGACAATGAGATAAAGCAAAGTTGAGGAGCCAGAGATGAAGGAATGATCAAATAGTCTGAGGCCGAGGTAACAAAAAGACGGGAGAATGGTCAGACAGTCTGAATCAAAGGTAGGAGATAAACCAAGAAATGTAGCTGAAAACAAAATTGTGTTCTAAACTGAAAGTAGTGACCACTGAGAGAGAGTTCCTGAGGTGTTACTACTGCAGCAGACAAAAAGGAACTGGGGGATTAGGTGGGAACTGCCCATAGGTGAGGTTACCATCAAAAAGATTTCAGAAGAGCTCTAGAAGATTCTGAGTGGTGGTCTGTGTAACCACAAAATAACCCATTTATTCACACAGAGCACAAAGAAGATGAAAACAGACCATCTGGTATGCATCCCCATATGCATGTCAAAGACAAAATGCAAACACACATACACAGAATCATTACTGTATTAAGATAAACAAGACAAAGACAAACTGCAGTTTGTTTTTAAAGGAACAAGCAGGTAAAATAACATTCTCTTGAGCCCACATTCTCTTTCCTCCACTTTATATACAAGGAAAAAGATGGGAAGTTTCTGGTCACAATTTGCAAGAACAGGTTTACATTTTGTTTTGTAAAGTAAAACAACTTTTTTCATAAAACAGGTTCTATAAACAATTTTTTTTGGTATAAGATAACATAAAATGTAAAACTCCAGTTTTCTGCAATGATCTTCATACATATCTGAAGCTTTTACTTGTTTTTCTTCTAATGACAAACACTGGTTTCGTTATATCTGAATGAAACTATAGTAAAATAAAGTTACCTGATCAAAAAGTTGTTTTCCTGTTGTGTTAGGCTGGATGGCAAATTCCAGTTCTGCGTCCATTGTGGTAACTCTTACATTAATCTGCACATAACAAAAATGTGTATTATAAAATGTATCTTTTATTCTTAGAACAATAATGAAATTACAAACTGCATGAGGACCCTGTCTTTTTTACATTTCCTATAACTAAAGTCAAACAAAAGCAATCTAATTAAAATTCTTGCAGTTGAAGTCTCTTTTTATACAAATTGTATACTAAATGGCAGTCTAGTATACAATGATTAAATGTCACCACCATCTGGAAACTTATTTAATTGATCTAAGTTCACGCTCAGGAGAGCCCCAAGTCTTTTGTATTGGTAATTAATACCTTTTGTGATAAAGGAAAGTGCCTCAAACATATGCCATTGTTTTTGTGGGAATGAGATAGTAAAATAAACTGTGTTAGTTTGAAAACTACAAAGAACAAGACCCCTATAGTAAGATGTTAAATGACAATTTGGCATAAAAATAGAAATGCATTATGGCTAATAAAAACAGAGGCGGAAACTCCACAAACTTCCTTAGGCAGCTGTAAAGAAACCAAAACGCTTACTCTCAATTTCTTTCTTTTGATACAAATTAGTTTTCTATTAATAAGTATATATATGTTTATTTATACATATAAGCACACACAAACTCTTTTGTGTCTGGATCAAATTTCTACCCAGTGATCTTCTAAAATGCTCACACTGTAAATGCTCCATCATATTTTTTGTTGTGGCAAATCAAATCAAATTAAACAATGCAGAATATGCTACAATGCAGATTCCCACTAACCTCTAAGGAGACACTATTTACTTTAAGAGCTAAACATAATCAATGCCTTTTATTTTGACCAAATACTGACAGATGTGTGTTCATTTACATACACAGATCTCTATAAAACAACTAACTCACAGAAATCACAAGACTAGATTTGGCTAACAAGGTGTTTTCCCGACAATTAGAGTTGAGCCTTCAACTTCTGGTGTATGAAGATATTATATACCGCAATGACAAAGTGTGCCACAGGGGCCATATGTGGTTCACAAAGCTGCAGGATTTTGATGAGTTGCATGGCATCCCAGTGCTATTTAAGCATAAAATACTTATTTTAAAAGACATGGACATCTAGTTACTTGTTTTAGGTTCCTTTTTCTGATTTTTAACTGTCTGTGTGGCCCCTAAAGGGACCAAGAGGCAGAAAATTGGCCCACCACAGTTACCTATATATAGCTTTATATTTATAAACTGTCTGTTGTTCAGATAATAGCAAGATATATTTCTTAATGGTATTTTTACTGCCATTTAATCCTTCCCAGAATGGCTTGTAAAGATCAGCAGTGTAACATTTCCTTCCCTCAGGAGTACAATTTAGAAGTGCCTAGACAAGAAACTGTTTTTGCTATTCCAAATGGCATTAGGTTAAGAAGAGTCCTTTTAATTCTATTGTCAAATAGCTACTTTCGACATATAAACATATATAACACCGGGAATGTGGCGCAGCTGGCTAAGTGTCAACTGCATAAGATCTCTCTGACCAGTAGGTCATGAGTTCGAGGCCTGCCCGGGTCAAGGTGGGTGCTCGACCTTTAAGTGTAGCCTGCTGTCGACCTTTGCAGCCTGAAAGACAGTTGCATCTGTCAAGTAGGAGATAAAGGTACCACATAAAGTGGGGAGGAAAATTTTGACTGAATTGTGAGGCCATTAAAGAACTCCAGGAACACTGAGGAATGAGGAAGGAACGACAAGGGACGCTGGGAACACTGAGAGATGAGGAGTGCGTCAGCTCCCCCTGGTGGCCAGAGTTTGCCTCTCTTCGTCTATATGTGTGTATGTGAAAACGGCAGGGATTGTCTGCTAAGTATGTGTACCTGTAATCCGCTCTGAGTCCCCTTCGGGGTGAGAAGAGCGGAATATAAATAAAGTAAATAAATAAATAAATATGTCAGCAGCTGAATACTGTACTGGGAATTAAGTCACCTTTAAACCCAATTTAAACTTGGGTCCTCATTACATGGATGCACTTTAAATCCAGTTTCTGCCTCCTGTAGAATTCTAGGGCTTGTAGGTTTGGGGGTGGGGGCTTTAAACTGCTCAGGCAGGGAAGTCCTGTTCTTCACTAAACTACAAACACCAGAATTCTGCAGGAGGCAGAAACCAGATTCAAAGTAGATCCATGCTCTAATCTGATGAGGCTGTTTCTTCCAATCACCTGTGCTCATACTGGGAGTATCAAGATTCTTCCCCAGTTGAAAATATGATACTTTTTTCGAATCACTCAGCTTGGGACAAGTATGCATTTGTACCAACCCAATCTGTTTGAAGTATTCTCTACTGGAAACATTTTTTTGTTTTCAGTTATTATTTGTTTTAAATGTTATTATAATGATTGCCTTGCCATTTCTTCAAAACGCTCAAGGTGGCTTACATAATGATAGAAAGAACATCTTGCATATGCATAGATTTATCAACTTTCCTGTCAGAACTATGATTAGTTACACTACACCAACCCCTCTTTTATTTTCTCTACTGCAGTGCCACTTTGGGCCTGGGAGGAAAATAATGGCAATAGGACCGGGGTGACTGGCCCCTAAGGCACCAGTGGTACTTTGCCCTTTTCTTTGAATGACCTTCAACTTATAAATATGTAAATTAAATCAAAATCCATAATTATGATCCCAAAATATTCATGATATACAATAGTGCCCTGGTGTTTTTTAAAACTTGAAATTAATGAGGTCTTGATCTTTTCCAGCTGAAGCATGCTATCGAATTGCGCAGGAGGATCTAGCAATGCCTAAAGAAATGTTCTCTCTGGGCTTCTAGAACAATTCTACAGTTAACTACTGGCAGATGTTCTATAGCATTCAAAGCTCTTTGTGTATAATTGAAACTGTATTCAGCAGGATTTTGTAATATGCAGGCCTATATTGAAATATGAATAAACATTTTCCTCCCGTCTACAGCAAATGTGCATTTATGCATGTTTGAGAACAAAACTGAAAACGTTATATTTATGCATTTAAATTCCGTAAGAAATTATGATCTCTAAAAGCTAGACGAGAGGCCTAATAGAAGAGCAACTCTATTTGGTCTGATATCAATTGACAATGCAAAATACAAGGTTGGGTTCTGATTCAGGTACATGGAACTGGGTTAGACTTCCCTATCCTCTCTTCTTCTGACAGCCTCCCTCTGAAAATTGTATATAGAACAAGACAGCCTTTTAGAATGGGACAATATTTTGAACTCAGTAAAGAAGGATACCCCAAATAGAGAAGAGGAAATTTTCCTGAACTGTTAATGACTCACTGTGTTTTTTAACTTTATTTATTAATTTTTTTATTTAAAAATTTTTGCAAAAAAAAATAAAAACTTATAAAAAGAGAGGGAACACAAGCAGTTAAAACAGGCAACACTATTTACATACCACTTTTCTCACCCCTAGGGGGACTCAAAGTGGTTCCCAATATAATCAATGGCAAAATACAATGCCTTACATGTATAAAACAACAACAGACGTGGGAAGGATACCGGGCCTGCAGGGTGCGGATGAGGTGGCAGAGAGGTGGTCGGGAGCGCGGAGGCAGGGGAGCGATCGCCCGGTTCCTCTCCCCCCCCCCCGGTGGACACCCACCGCTGCCTTGCTCCGGTTCAGCTTTGGCTCCCGCGAGCATGCCGAGGGCAAGTAAGGAGGACAGGGAGGAACGGTATGCCGCATTACCAAGGAGATTGGCCAGGGGTAGTGGCCCACTGGGCTGTCCCTGCCAATGCTGGCCTGATACTGGCTCCGTCCCAAACCCAGAAACCAAAGGGACCCCGCTGATGCTGAAATACCAGCAGTAGCAAGGTCCCTTTGGCCTCTGCTAGCTGTCCATGTCCCTCGTCCTCGGCATCCCTGAGTGGCACAGGTTATACCCGGCATACAAGACAACCCCCCACTTTTAAGATGATTTTCCTGGGTTAAAAACTAGTCTTATATGCCGGAAAATACGGTACTAATTGTGATTGTGACAATCCAGAGCTAAAACTATGTTGCAGGTTATAGCCTAACCACCAACCAATGTCCTTTTGCATTGGTAGTAGTGTTGCATAACCAGCTTTTTGCAACCTAGAATTTGCATCCACAGATCTTGCTAAACTTTATCATGTTGAATGTTTGCATTTTTATAGAGTGTGGCCCTCTATAGTATGTCCTCAGACTAGTTCATTATTTCTAAATATGCACTTAAATGAGGAAAACAAAACAAGACTCTCTTCTCTGACAGCAAGAGCTCTTTACTTCTACAGGAAGAACAAATGTGTCTTTATACATGTAGACAACAATATTGTTCCATTGTTTTTTAAAAATCTATAGAAAACTTCCGAGCACAATTCAAAGTGCTGGTCTTGACCTATAAAGCCCTATACGGTTCTGGCCCAGCTTACTTGTCCAAACGCATCTCCCTCTATGTCCCGCCTCGCAGTTTAAGGTCATCTGGGGAAGCCAGCTTCGCAAATGCGTTTGGCAGGGACAAGGCCCCCCGCTTGTGGAACTTGCTTCCCAATGAAATAAGATCAGCTTCATTCCTCCTGTCTTTTAGGAAGAAATTGAAACCATGGTTCTGGGACCAGAATGGATGTGGAATCAGACTGGAATGGTGATATGGCTGACAATACTGTTTTTATTGTTTTAATTAATATTCTATTTATTGTTTTAATTGTTGTTATATTATTGATTTGTTATATGTTGCGGCATCGAACTGTTGCCATGTGTAAGCTGTCCTGAGTCCCCCTTCGGGGGTTGAGAAGGACAGGGTAGAAATGCTGGAAATAAATGAATATAAATAAATAAATTGTCAGATTGGGTAATTCAAGGCCATAAGCATGGTGTAGTAATTTGTAGTAATTTCAAGTAATTTGGGCATCTAACCAGAACAGCAACAAAAAAATCAACATCAGAGACAATGCAGGGGCAGGGGAGTGAACACTCCAAAGTACAGCAGTGGCAGAATACTAACTTTTCATTAACGGGCACACAGCATGCACACAGTCACAATAAAAAATACCCCCATCTCCCATGAAAAAACATTGCCAGAGAGTGAGATTCTTAGACTTTTGTCCTCCAAATGTTTCAGATTACCAACTCCAGAATTCCTGATTACTGACAAGGTGTGGTTGGACCTTCTTGGAGCTACAGTTCAAAACATGTATAGGACAAAAGACTGAGAATGTGATTTAAAATTTTAGAATGTGGTTTAGAAAATTTTGCAGAACATACAGTTTCCACAAAGCTATCCTCATTTTTATTATCTGTTAAGACAACTCTGTGGTTCTCAGCATGCTAAGCTGGAAATGTTAAGAACAATCCTGAATATATTTACAATGCCTTCATCCATTTTTTTAAAAAAAATAAATGTTGGCTGATTTCCCTGTGACTGCTTCTGATACTTCACAGAAGAATTAGCATGGATACACCATGCTTCCAGTTCTTTTCCTCAATAGATGATGTACACAGCATCAAGACGAGTGAGAAAATGTCACATTCCAACCATGTTTCCCATCTGACTACTTCTACGAAGTAAAACTGCTCAGAAAGTATGGGATTGTTACATCACACTTTCCCTCTACCATGCCTTGAGATTAAATGCAAGTTCTTGGAATTATGTCACTGGCTACAACACAGTCCCTTTCCACAATTTTAGTAGGATAGAAAGGCTCTATTTAATACCAACAATTTACAGGAGGAACTGGAAGTACTTAAAGGATTCAAAGTGGTTTACTTACTGGTTTCGGCATTTTGCCCCCTTTTCTGTGTTTCTTGTTCAGTTAAAACATCAACTGGACTCAATCTTGTTTTCTTCTGTAAAAACAAAGCAATCATATATAATTATCTGTACTTTATATTTTACTAACCAGGTAACTGACCACTTCACTCTAAATTTATTTATTAATTGCCATTATAGCCTAGCTTTTTCCTGAAGTAGATATTGAAGGCAGCTCAAAATTATATAAAATTTAGGAACAAAATTAACTGTAATATGTATTTAAGAAATCCATTTAAAACAATTAAAGAAATGTCCTTAGTAAGTTACATTCTCAACAGACAGGCCACTTCTAAAAGTCTGCTTGGTTTTTTTTGTTTTTTTAAAAAAATAAATCAACTTTAACTGACAGCACTATGTAGTGATTTGACTGCTGGATTAGGACTGTGGAGATCAGAGTTCAAATTCCCACGCATTGACCGTGGGCAAGTCACACACTATCAGTCACAGAGAAAGGCAAATACGAACCTCTTCTGGACAAATTGTGCCAATAATACCCTTTTAGAGTTGACATAAGTCACAAATACTTTGAAGGTACACAACAACAGTAGCCAGGAGGCCAACACAGAGTCCCTTTCAGAGCTAGAAAACAACCACAACAAAAATACATATTACATCCTTTAAAAATCACAAAATTTGGGAAGGGTAATATTTCACAGTGCAATCTTTTAGGCATCCTGTAATGAGGTTGTAATGAGGTTTATTATGAGCCAGAACATTGAAATTCTGCTTGGAAACAGACCAGTAGTTAATTAAGCTGTCACTGCAGGTTTAACCATACTAAAGTGTTACAGTCTATTGCACTGCATTTTGTAGAAATGTACAAGTTGCAAATAAAAACATCAACCCAAATATATTTTGATACAAAAAGTAAAGATTGCCATATTGACCATAGTAAAAAAAAACACAAGCCCATGTGCTAGCTCTATTGCTATGTGTCTTCAAGTCATTTCCAACTGATGGCAACCATGATTTGTTCAGAGGAATTTTGCCATTGCTTTCCTCTGAAGCTACGAAGGTTGAATGAAAAGTAATGCCTCCACCTTTGTAACTCAACAGATGGCAGTACTGATATGCAGCAGGCACTGGCTTGTTCAGTAGACTCTCCTCTACAGTTCCATTTTGCTAGGAAGCCTTAGCATTGAACGGTTGTGTTGTTAAAGTGCAAAGTATGGAACCCTGCGTAGACGGTTGGTCAATGCGACTTAAGCAGTGTGTAGTCATTGAATTCTTGACAGAAGAAGGTGTCACCCCAAAGGAGATTCATCAGAGAATGCAAGCTGTTTATGGCGATTGTGTTGATGTGAGTACTGTGCATCGTAGGGCGAGTAAGTTTAAAGATGTTGAAGTGGGAACATCTGACTTGTGTGACAAAGAAAGAGTTGGATGTCCTGTGGCAGCAACCACTGAGTTTGACAAGCAAAAGGTTGACAGATTGATTCAGGACGATCGTCGTATCACTGAGAGAGAAATTTCAAGCATAATCAGCATTTCACAAGAACAAGCTTTGCTTGGCTATCGGAAGATCTGTGCACGATGGGTACCCAGGATGCTGATGCCTGAAATGAAAGTGCACAGACTTCTTCTGTGACGGCTTCAGAAAACTTGTTCATTGTTGGCAGAAATGTATCCAATTGTCTGGCGATTATGTGAAAAAGTGAATAGTGGTAGTTAAAGAGCACATTCTAAGGATTATTTCTGCGTTTGATTTATTAAAATATTTCCATCCAAACCCAAGTAACGAAGATAGAGGCATTACTTTTCATTCAACCCTCATAAGAGGATGTGACTTGACCAAGATGGGGATTTGAGTGCCAGGGCCCTTTCACACAGCCATATAACCCTGAATATCAAGGCAGATAATCCACAATATCTTCTTTGAACTGGATTATCTGAGTCCACACTGACATACAATCCAATTCAATGTGAATTTCATATAGCTGTGTGGAAGGGGCCCACCACGAAAAAACAATTACACCACAATAGCACGCTACTTATTAGATTAGCACAAAGTACACAAAGATATATGCTGTGCCCCCCCCCCCTACTCTGTCCCCAATTTGCCTTTGGTAATTTCTCACCTGGTGAGGAGAAATGAATAGCATAAAAGCTTGTAAATGTAACCACTAACAGCTCTTTTACTTAAGCCAACAGATGTGTTACACTAATATTGGTATCAGGATGCAAATCAGCTCTACTTCATTTTCTTCTGATATTTTGTTCTACCATGAAGCAAGCTCAGAAATATGCTGCCTTCTTAAAGTATAATCAAAATCTTGCCTCCTTGGGGTGGGAAGAAAAGGAAGATACAAAGAGCCTGGATAGAAATTTCTGACCTCAATGTACAATTATTGCTTCCTCCAATTGCTGGCAGCCTCTTGGGACTCTTCCCACACCCCAGAGACTGTGACGGAGGGGGCTGGGTAGACATTTGGTAGCTGCTGACGTGCAAAATGTGTTAACAGTGTGCTTGTCCCTGTTTGCAACAAGTAGACAACCCACATGGTGGAGAGGCTTTTAGTTCATCCTCCTCATTTACCCCTAGGCATTTCCTTCACTCCATAAAATGATTAGTTTTACTGCACACATAGAAAGAGTGGGAAGAACAAAAACATCTTGATCCCCTTTGGATAGTAGTTGACTAAACAAGTTTATATTGGAAATCTCATAGCAAATAGTTCTAACACAGTTCCTAACCAAACAGAAGCACTTCAGCTTGGACTGCGAAAGACCTGCTGCTGGATCCCAGGGATGCTTTCCGTTGTACGAAAACTGAGTTACTCCTGAGACATTCAGTGAAATCTTCCTTTACTCCCTGCAAATTAGGCTGCCCAATTGATATCCCAAAGGCAACTTTGTTGTTACAAATCTTCAAGCTATACCCGATTTATGGTGAACCTTACACGGGGTTTTCTTGGTAAGACTTGTTCAGAGAGAGTCTACCATCATTGCTTTCCTCTTGTTATTTATGTCCCACTGTGCTCAGGCAAGGAACTTTGCATTAACATACAGCAGCCTAAAAATCCTTCCCATGCAGGAGCCAAGAAATCCCAAGAAATGAAAAGGAGTATAAATAAAAAGAGGTCTGGCCCCTTTTTTGCCTCATTTTGACACACAAGCACTTGATCAAACTACATAGAGACCTTTCATCAAATGTCAGCATAGTGCATGGATCAATGACACTTTTTACTTCAAGGAAGGAGGGTGGGAAAGGGCAAGACGGAAGACAAAAGAAAAGGAGAAGGCAGAGCCACTCTGGGATGGGAAATGGCCAGGATGGAGGAGTTATATCCAGCTCATTTATTTATTTATTTATTTATTGTTTCGACTTGTTAGTCGCCCCTTCCGGTAGGCTCGGGGCGACTTACATATGCATAAAATCATTAAAAACACTGTAAAAACAGGAGGAGGAAATTCCAGGGGTCGGTCTGAACTGCAGAGTTATAGCAGATTGACACCACTTTAACTTCCATGGCTCGATGCTATGGGGTTCTGGGAGGTATGGTTTACTGAGACATTAGCACTCTTTGACAGAGACAGTATAGAACACGCATGGGCAAACTTGGGCCCTCCAGGTGTTTTGGACTTCAACTCTCACAATTCCTAACAGCCTACCGGCAACATGGTTGTGGATGATGGGGATTGTACCGGCTCTTAGGAATTGTGGGAGTTGAACACCAAAACACCTGGAGGGCCAAAATTTGTCCTAACTGACTGTTAGAAATTGTGGGAGTTGACGTCTAAAATACCTGGAAGGCCAAAGTTTACCCTAACTGACTGTTAGGAATTGTGGGAATTGAAGTCCAAAACACCTGGAGGGCCAAAGTTTACCCTAACCGGTTGTTAGAAATTGTGGGTGTTGAAGTCTGAAACATCCGGAGGGCTTAAGTTGGCTCATGTCTGGCATAGTACTAGGATTCTGTATAAAGTATAAAGAAATGCTTACAGTGAAAAACCGTCAATTACAAAAACACTATGCAATCCTGTGTATCTAATATATCAATTTTAGTTCATTTTATAATCTGTATATCACAACCATCTCATATAAATCAAACATATAATTGAATAACAGGTCAAAGCAAAAGTGTATAACTGCCACTTAGGAGTGAACAATCTAAATACATTTACTGCGCTCCTAAGTGGCAGTTAAACACTTTTGCTTTGACTTGTTATTCAATTATATGTATGATTTATATGAGATGGTTGTGATATACAGATTATAAAATGAACTAAAATTGATATATTAGATACACAGGATTGCATAGTGTTTTTATAATTGATAGTACTAGGATTCCACAGCACTGAGCTATGGCAATCAACGTGGTATCAAACCATTCATTCTACAATGTAGATGCACCCATGATTCTGGAGTTTGCGGTTTGCTGTAGCACCCAAAAAGGCAAAATATCCCACCAAACTATACATCCCAAAATTCTGTAACACTATGCGGTTCTAGTTAAAAGTGGTGCCACTGCTGGAGGGTGAAAGGGTCTAGCTAGCCCCTTATTTGGGTAAGTTTTTTTAAATTATATGTCTGTTTTATGTGGCATTGAATTGTTACCTATTATAAGGCCACTCAGAGTCCCCTTCAGAGTGAGAAAGGCGGGCTCATAATACTGTAATACAATATAACAATACAATATAACAATATAATGTAATTATTATATATTACATGTAATATTAGTAATAATATTGCAGTATAGTTGCATAGTACAATATAGTAATATATAACACTAATATTGTGCTATGCTAATAATATAATATTGTACGTACGTATAACATTGATCATAATACTGTAATACAGGCATCCTCAAACTGCGCCCCTCCAGCTGTTTAAGCCTTATACTCCCAGAATTCCTGACAATTGAACAAGCTCAATAGAGTTTCTGGGAGTTGGAGGACCACACAGCTGGAGGGCTGCAGTTTGAGGATGTCTGCTGTAATACAACATAATACTAATAATAATTCAATATAATAATATAATTATTATGTATTATATATTACATGTAATATTACTAATAAGATTGCAGCATAGTGGTATAGTACAATATAGTAATAAATAATACTAATATTGTGCTATGCTAATAATATAATATATTGTATGTACAGTACATATAATATTGATCATAATACCGCAATACAATATACGGTAATACTACTAATAATGCAATATAATTATTATATATTACATGTAATATTACTAATATTGCAGTATAGTGGTACAATACTAATGTAATACTAATATTGTGCTATGCTAATAATATAATATATTGATCGTAATACCGTAATACAATACTAATAAAACATTACACGTGTTTGGTGGGGACGAGACAAGGTCTTCTCTGTGGTGCCCCCCGACTCTGGAACTCGCCCCCCAAGGATATTAGACAAGCCCCCACAATGGCTGTTTTTAGGAGCCTGAAGACATGGCTGTTCCAATGTGCCTTCCCTGAATAAGTAAACAACGCCCTGCTCTGACCAATCCTTTGCAAAATGTCCTCAGAAGCATTTTAACTACCTGTTGGGTGGTCTGCCTCACATGGTACTTAAAAACCTTCCTGCTACATACTTTCTACCTCTGTTCGCATCCAGTGTTTATTTATTTTAAAATTTTAATATATCACATCTGGCCCCGCCACAATGGTTTTAAATTGTCTGATATTATGTGTGAATTATATTGATTGTACAGTTTTATTATTTGCTGCTGTGTTATTTTATTATGTGTCATTGGGCTTGGCCTCATGTAAGCTGCCCTGAGTCCCTTCAGGGAGATGGTGGCGAGGTATAAATAAAGTATTATTATTATGTGCCATGACAATAATATACCATATTTTTCGCACCATAAGGCGCACCTGCTGATAAGACGCACCTTGATTTTTGAGGGACAAAATTGGAAAAAAAAATTGGGGGCTGGCTACACTAACATGGAGGGGGGGGGGAGGCGCTGGAGCAGAGGGGGGGCGATGTACTTACGCTATATTCGCGCCCCCTCCGGCGGCTCCCGCGGCTCCTGCCCATGCCCATACTCTCGCCGCCGTGTCGCTGCATCCAGCCGGCGGCGCGGAGGAACGGGGGCGGAAGACGGGACTCGTGGGGTGACCTCGCCACTCACGAACCCGAGGAGGAGGGGGGAGGCCACGAGGGAGGCCCCCACGGCGACGCAGCGGCAGCCGTAGCAGCAGCCGCAGCAGCAGCAGCAGCAGCGGAAGGGCCCGAAGCCAGAGGCGCTTCTTCCTGACGTCAGGAAGAAGCGCCTCTGCCGAGGAGGAAGGGGGAGGAGGCCGCGCTGTAAGAACGCCCGAAAGAGAGGCCGCAGGGAGGGAGGGAAGGAGGAAGAGTTCCTCCCTCCCTCCGGCTTCTCTTTAGGGCCTCCTCAGCAGCGCGGCCGCCCTTCCTCCTCGGCACAGGCGCGACAGTGACGTCAGTTCGTCGCGCCTCTGATGAGGGGGAAGCCCTCGCCGGCTGCGCTAAGAACGCTGTAAGCGCGCAGCGGCGAAGGCTTCCCCTCGTCAGAGGCGCGACGAACTGACGTCACCGTCGTGCCTCTGACGAGGAGGAAGCCCTCGCCGGCTGCGCGCTAAGAACGCTGTAAGCGCGCAGCCAGCGAGGGCTTCCCCTCAGTCAGGCGCCGACGAACTGGCGTCACCGTCGCGCCTCTGACGAGGAGGAAGCCCTCGCCGGCTCCGCGCTAAGAACGCTGTGCGCGCGAGCCGGCGAGGGCTTCCCCTCGTCAGAGGCGCGGCGAACTGGCGTCACCGTCGCGCCCGTGCCGAGGAGGAAGGGGAAGCGGCCGCACTGTAAGGAGGCCCTAAAAGAAGCCGGAGGGAGGGAGGAAACTCTTCCTCCTTCCCTCCCTCCCTGCGGCCTCTCTTTCGGGCGTTCTTACAGCGCGCGGCCTCCTCCCCTTCCTCCTCGGCAGAGGCGCTTCTTCCTGACGTCAGGAAGCGCCTCTGGCTTCGGGCCCTTCCGCTGCTGCTGCTACTGCGGCTGCTGCTACGGCTGCCGCTGCGTCGCCGTGGGGGCCGCCCTTGTGGCCTCCCCCCTCCTCCTCGGGTTCGTGAGTGGCGAGGTCGCCCCCACGAGTCCCGCCTTCCGCCTCTTCCCGGGGCCGGCTGGATGCATGCGACACGGCGGCGAGAGTATGGGCATGGGCAGGAGCCGCCGGAGCCGCCGTTGGGGGCGCGAATATAGCATAAGTACATCGCGCCCCCCCCCCCTGCTCCAGCGCCTCCCCCCCCCCCTCCATGTTAGTGTATTCGCTCCATAAGACGCAGCTAATTTTTCTTCCTACTTTGGGAGGAAAAAAACTGCGTCTTATGGTGCGAAAAATACGGTAATATATTGTATTGTACATATAACTTGTAAGACGCTGAGTCCCCTTCAGAGTGAAAAGGGCGGGATATAAATGTCGCGAATGAATCTTCTCTTGGCTTTTTTTCCCAAATGAAGATTCAGGAAGGACTCATCCCACGTTGATGATTCGGAGGTTGGATGTGTCCTTTGAGCCTGTGCAATGGATTTTTCTGGTAAAGCGCAGCGTGTACAGAACTGGCCTCACCCTTTAAACCAAAGGTTCGTCTGTTGGGGCCTAGCAATCTGGGACAGTGGCAGCGAGGTCCTCAGGTCGGAGGTTCGGTTCAAGTTACCTTCTCTTAGATGGTTGACCTTACAGGGTTAAACAAGCACCATCTGCTCGGGTTTGAAATCAGAGTTTTCCTTCTCTTAGGATGGTTACCAAAAGGCTAGAGAGCCCATCCTGCCCATTGACGCTCTTTGTCAGACCCTTCGGTTGTGACCTGTTTGGCATGAGAGGCCAAACTTGCCAGCATAGCTCACAAGTTCATTAGGGCAGTGTTTCCCAACCGCTGTTCCGTGGCACAGTACTGTTCCGTGACAGAACATCTGCTGTGCCGCGAAAAACGTCTCTCCCCCTTCTCACATTTGGGCATATTGAGTATTCATGCCAAGTTTGGTCCTGATCCAACATTGTTTGAGTCCGCAGGGCTCTCTGGATATAGGTGAACTACAACTCCAAAACTCAAGGTCAATGCCCACCAAACTCTTATAGTATTTTCTCTTGGTTATGTGAGTTCTGTGTGGGAAGTTTGGTCCAATTCTATCATTGGGCCAATGATTGTAGGTGAACTATAAATCCAGTAACTACAACTCTCAAATGTCAAGGTCTATTTTCCCTAAACTCCACCAGTGTTCACATTTCGGTATATTGATTATTCGTGCCAAGTTTTGTCCAGAAGCATCATTGTTTGAGTCCACAGTGCTCTCTGGATGGAGGTGAACTACAACTCCAAAACTCAAGGTCAATGCCCACCAAACTCTTGTCTTGGTTATGGGAGTTCTGTGTGGGAAGTTTGATTCCATTCCATCATTGGTGGAATTCAGAGTGCTCTTTGATTGCGAATGAACTATGTTGTGTTCATCGAAGCAGGTCCAGGTTTTACACTGAGTGTATAAATACATTTTAAAACATATTGACTATATGTATTACTGTGTTAGAGTGTCATTTTGTGTCATTTTGGTTGGTGGTGTGCCCCAGGATTTTGTGGGGATGAGAGACTGGGCCTTCTCTGTGGTCGCCCCTCGGCTGTGGAACTCTCTACCAAGTGAAGCTAGATCTGCCCCCTCTCTGTTGTCCTTTAGGAGGCTGGTGAAGACCTGGATTTGGAACCAAGCCTTCCCAGAATAGGCTGAGATTGGCTATTATCTGCATGTATGACCACATTTACCGATTGAGTGGAATTGTTTTAATGGAGATGTGGTTTTATGCTGGGTTTTTATGTATTTTAATATGTTGTTGTAGTTGTTTTTAAATTGTATAGCATTGAATCTTTGCTGTTATGCCGGTCTGAGCCCCTCGATAGAAGTAAGAAGGTCGGGGTACAAAGTTTTAAATAATAATAATAATAATGTAGTTTGTTGAATACATAATAAATAAACAAACAAACAAGGGAAGCCCGGGCTCCTTGCTCCCCTCCTCCGAAAAAGCTATGGCTTACCAATGCAGTTCCACGCCACTTCCAAGTGCCAAGGCTAAAGGCTGGAAGTTGTTTGTTGTTTAGAGAAGGCCAAGGACATTTTAAAACTAGGACTCCCGGGATTCCCCAGCGGTGAGCTGTGGCTGCTAAAAGTGGTGCCAAACTGCATTAATTCTGCAGTGTAGAGTTAGCACGGGCAAACTTGGGCCCTTCCTCCAGGTGTGTTGGACTGCAACTCCCACCACTCCCACCAGCCTCTGGCCCAGGCCTTGACAAACTTGGGCCTCTTGTCCAGGTGTTTTGGACTTCAACTCCCACCACTCCCACCAGCCTCTGGCCCAGGCCTTAGCAAACTTGGGCCGTTCGCCTTCCTCCAGGTGTTTTGGACTTCAACTCCCACCACTCCCAACAGCCTCTGGCCCAGGCCTTGACAAACTTGGGCCTCTCGTCCAGGTGTTTTGGACTTCAACTCCCACCATTCCCAACAGCCTCTGGCCCAGGCCTTAGCAAACTTGGGCCTTTCGTCCAGGTGTTTTGGACTTCAACTCCCACCACTCCCAACAGCCTCTGGCCCAGGCCTTGACAAACTTGGGCCTCTCGTCCAGGTGTTTTGGACTTCAACTCTCACCATTCCCAACAGCCTCTGGCCCAGGCCTTAGCAAACTTGGGCCTTTTGTCCAGGTGTTTTGGACTTCAACTCCCACCACTCCCAACAGCCTCTGGCCCAGGCCTGGGCAAACTTGGGCCCTCCAGGTGTTTTGGACTTCAACTCCCACAATTCCTAACTTGGGCCCTCCAGGTGTTTTGGACTTCAACTCCCACCACTCCCACCAGCCTCTGGCCCAGGCCTGGGCAACCTTGGGCCCTCCAGGTGTTTTGGACTTCAACTCCCACAATTCCTAACTTGGGCCCTCCAGGTGTTTTGGACTTCAACTCCCTCAATTCCTAACTTGGGCCCTCCAGGTGTTTTGGACTTCAACTCCCACCACTCCCACCAGCCTCTGGCCCAGGCCTGGGCAAACTTGGGCCCTCCAGGTGTTTTGGACTTCAACTCCCTCAATTCCTAACTTGGGCCCGCCCTCCAGGTGTTTTGGACTTCAACTCCCACCACTCCCACCAGCCTCTGGCCCAGGCCTGGGTGAACTTGGGCCCTCCAGGTGTTTTGGACTTCAACTCCCACAATTCCTAACTTGGGCCCTCCAGGTGTTTTGGACTTCAACTCCCACCACTCCCACCAGCCTCTGGCCCAGGCCTGGGTGAACTTGGGCCCTCCAGGTGTTTTGGACTTCAACTCCCACAATTCCTAACTTGGGCCCTCCAGGTGTTTTGGACTTCAACTCCCACAATTCCTAACTTGGGCCCTCCAGGTGTTTTGGACTGCAACTCCCACCACTCCCAACAGCCTCTGGCCCAGGCCTGGGCAAACTTGGGCCCTCCAGGTGTTTTGGACTTCAACTCCCACAATTCCTAACTTGGGCCCTCCAGGTGTTTTGGACTTCAACTCCCACCACTCCCACCAGCCTCTGGCCCAGGCCTGGGCAAGCTTGGGCCCTCCAGGTGTTTTGGACTTCAACTCCCACAATTCCTAACTTGGGCCCTCCAGGTGTTTTGGACTTCAACTCCCACAATTCCTAACTTGGGCCCTCCAGGTGTTTTGGACTTCAACTCCCACAATTCCTAACTTGGGCCCTCCAGGTGTTTTGGACTTCAACTCCCACCACTCCCACCAGCCTCTGGCCCAGGCCTGGGCAAGCTTGGGCCCTCCAGGTGTTTTGGACTTCAACTCCCACAATTCCTAACTTGGGCCCTCCAGGTGTTTTGGACTTCAACTCCCACCACTCCCACCAGCCTCTGGCCCAGGCCTGGGCAAGCTTGGGCCCTCCAGGTGTTTTGGACTTCAACTCCCGGCTGTTAGGAATTGTGGGAGTTGAAGTCCCAAACACCTGGAAGGCCCAAGTTTGCCCAGGGCCTGCTCTGGCCCCTTCCTTTCCCCCGTTAGCCGCTTAAGCTTAGGAATGGTGGGAGTTGTAGTCCAAAACACCTGGAGGGGGGCCCCAAGTTTGCCCATGCCTGGCCTAGAGGCACCCCTACATCCCTACTACACCAAGCACGCGTCCGCTAGCAACTCAATGAGCACCCCAGGCGTTTGAGGAGAAGGGCGAGGGAAGGAGGGCAAGAGCAAGGCCTGAGGAAAGCCGCCGGCGTCCTTCCTATCCTTCCCTACCTGGCGGGGGCTGCGGCTTCTCCTCTCCGCCGGCCTTTTCGCCTCCCTGGTGGCCTTGGGCGTCAAGAGGGCGGCAGCGTCGGGCTCCGAGCCGGCCAGGAGGCGCTGCGGGCCCGCCCCGAGCCTCGCTCTCCTCCTCGGGCCTCCCCAGCTGACTGGCCTCCGGCGCAAAGAGCGGCAAACGCCGCCGCCTCCGCTGACAGCGCCGCAATATGGCGACCGCGAGCCTTTGGGTATCTATTTTTTTTAACTCTCGCCCCTCTCGGAGTTGTTGGCGCATGCGCAAGAGAGAGAGCGAGACAGCGCGCGCGACGGAGAGAGAGCGAGAAAAGGGCGCACGCGCACCGCACTGGGATGAAGCGACTACCCTGAAAGTCTATTTGGGGGGAAAGGATGCGTAGGAAAGAGAGAGAGAGAAGGGGCGTGGCTAGCGTTTGGGAAAGCCGTTAAGGAGCGACCGTTGGTCAGGGTGTCACGTGGGCGGGGGGGGCGCGAGGCGCCGTTGGACTCCGCCTATAAAAGGGAAGCGCTGAGAGGATTTTGGCCTCATTCTAGAGGGGGGAAAGCAAGGCAATAGGGTCTGCTGATATAGGGTCTGTTCACATCACATAGGGTCTGTTCACCCTTCCACGCAGCTGAATAAAACCCCACATTTTCTGCTTTTAATTGGAATATATGGAAAATGAGGGTCCTTCCATACAGCCATATGTCCCACAATATCAAGGCAGAAAATCCCACATCTGAGTGTGGATGCAGATAACCTGGTTCAAAGCAGATATTGTGGGTTTTATTCAACTGTGGAAAGGGCCTCAGATAACTCAAGGACCTTCCACACAGCCCTATATCCCAGAATATCAAGGCAGAAAATCCCACATCTGAGTGTGGATTTGTAGCTGTAATTTGGAGTCCCAAAACTCCTCAGGCAGCCCAGTTCAAAGCAGATATTGTGGGTTTTATTCAACTGGACGGCCTAAGATAACTCAAGGCCCTTCCACACAGCCCTATATCCCAGAATATCTAGGCAGAAAATCCCACATTAACCGAATGTGGACTCAGATAACCCAGTTCAAAGCAGATATTGTGAGCTTTATTCAACTAGACAGGGCCTAAGATAACTCAAGGCCCCTTCCACACAGCCCTATATCCCAGAATATCTAGGCAGAAAATCCCACATTAACTGTGGACTTGGATAACCCAGTTCAAAGCAGATATTGTTGGTTTTGTTCAACTGTGGAAAGGGCCTCAGATAACTCAAGGCCCTTCCACACAGCCCTATATCCCAGAATATCAAGGCAGAAAGTCCCACATTAGCTGAGCGTGGACTCAGATAACCCAGTTCAAAGCAGATAATCTGGGATCTTTTTGCCTTGATATTCTGGGATATAGGGCTATGTGGAAGGGCCTCAGATAACCCGGTTCAAAGCAGATATTGTGGGGTTTTTTCAACTGTGGAAAGGGCCTCAGAAAACTCAAGGCCCTTCTTCCACACAGCCCTATATCCCAGAATATCAAGGCAGAAAGATTCCAGATTATCTGCTTTGAACTGGATAACCCAGTTCACGCCTCAGATAATGTGGGATTTTCTGCCTTGATATTCTGAGATATAGGGCTATGTGGAAGGGCCTGAGTTATCTAAGGCCGGTTCAAAGCAGATATTGTGGGTTTTTTCAACTGTTGAAACTCAGAAAACTCAAGGCCCTTCTTCCACACAGCCCTATATCCCAGAATATCAAGGCAGAAAGATTCCAGATTATCTGCTTTGAACTGGGATATCCGAGTCCACGCCACGCTCAGCTAATGTGGGATTTTCTGCCTAGCTGGGATATCTGGGCTGCGCTGCTTCGCCACCCCTCAGCTAACCCAGTTCCTTCCAGAGGCCTGGCGGAAAGGTGTGCCATTCTGGGATATAGGGCTATGTGGAAGGGACCCCAGTTCAAAGCAGATATTGTGAGTTTTATTCAACTAGACAGGGCCTAAGATAACTCAAGGCCCTTCTTCCACACAGCTCTATATCCCAGAATATCTAGGCAGAAAATCCCACATTAACTGAATGTGGACTTGGATAACCCAGTTCAAAGCAGATATTGTGGGCTTTATTCAACTAGACAGGGCCTAAGATAACTCAAGGCCCTTCCACACAGCCCTATATCCCAGAATATCTAGGCAGAAAATCCCACATTAACTGTGGACTCAGATAACCCAACTCAAAGCAGATATTGTAGGTTTTGTTCAACTGTGGAAAGGGCCTCAGATAACTCAAGGCCCTTCTTCCACACAGCCCTATATCCCAGAATATCAAGGCAGAAAGTCCCAGATTATCTGCTTTGAACTGGGTTATCTGAGTCCACGCTCAGCTAATGTGGGATTTTCTGCCTTGATATTCTGAGATATAGGGCTGTGTGGAAGGTCCTTGAGTTATCTGAGGCCCTTTCCACAATTAAATAAAGCCCACAACATCTGCTTTGAACTGGGTTATCTGAGGGCCCTTCCACACAGCCCTATATCCCAGAATATCAAGGCAAAAGATTCCAGATTATCTGCTTTGAACTGGGATATCCGAGTCCACGCTCAGCTAATGTGGGATTTTCTGCCTTGATATTCTGGGATATAGGGCTGTGTGGAAGGGACCCCAGTTCAAAGCAGATATTGTGGGATTTTCTGCCTTAATATTCTGGGTTATAAGGCTGTGTGGAAGAGCTGTGGGTCATATGGCTTCGTGGAAGGCCCCTCGGAATAATACATGTCCCTTAACATTTAAAGTGTTCAAAGCTGTGCCCACTCAAGAGTCAAAGAGTTATCACATCAACAATGAATGCCACATTTTCAAGAACAAAACATGTAAAAGCTTAGGTTAGCGTTTGATTCAACTTTATAAACAAGCAGAGGTTCCTATACTTTTCATGTTGGTGACAGACTTATGGCCCTTCCACACAGCCATATAACCCAGAATATCAAAGCAGAAAATCCCACAATATCTGCTTTGAACTGGGTTATCCGAGTCCACACTGCCATATATTCAAAGCAGAAAATGTTGGATTTTATCCAGCTGTGTGGAAAGGGCCTTAGATAACCCAGTTCTTTGCCTCAGGGCCCTTCCACACAGCTGTATATCCCAGAATATCAAGGCAGAAAATCCCTCATTATCTCTGTGTGGACTCAAATAACCCAATTCAAAGCAGATATTGTGGGATTTTCTGTCTTGATATTCTGGGATATAGGGCTATGTGCAAGGGCCCCCAGAATCTCAAGGCAGACAATACCACAATATCTTCTTTAAACTGGATTATCTGAGGCCCTCTGCTTTGAACTGGAGATTTCGGATTTTATTCAGCTGTGTGGAAGGGGCCTCAGATAATTTAGGGTCGCTCTAAGTCTGAAATTACTTGAAGGTACAACAACAATACTAATTGACTTGACCAAGTCATCATAGCACTGAAATACTGGTAAGTTTATGCTGGTTAAAATTGTTATTCGTTTTAAATATTGGAGATTTTTTGTTTTTGTTTTTTGCACTATAAATACGATATGTACAGACAGACAAGATTTATTCCGGTCAATGACCAGCATAAAAAATGTACATCAGGATGTACAAACACCAGGGTACACATACATGTACAAACACATGTACACAAATGTACAAATGCCAGGGTGCACACAGGCAAAGTTTAAAACCCAATATTAAATAAGATAGTTCAAATGGTATTAAACATTTAAATGCTAGAATGACAATGGTAAAACCAAAATATATATTAAAACTTTCTAAGACTGTGACAGCATCTTGCGCCGACAAGCTATTGCTGCTGCACAGAAGCTGCCGACCCTAACAGTGACCTTGGGGCGTTCGTCAGACAAGAGATAATCTATATAAAACCTTACAGATCTCCCTGGTAGACTTTCTTAAATTGGATTTATAAAATGTTTATGAAGGTCACGGTAAAAAGAGCAATACAACAAAATGTGCTCCACAGTTCCCAATGCCTGTGCCTCACAGGGGATATGTACAGTGTGCATAAGAATTCGTTCTTAAAAATTTTGAGGACCCGTGTTCTAGACCAGTGATTTTCAACCTTTTTTGAGCCGCGGCACATTTTTTACATTTACAAAATCCTGGGGCACACCACCAACCAAAAAGATACAAAATGACACTCTAACACAGTAATACATATAGTTAATATGTTTTTAAATTTATTTATACACTCACTTAGTGTGAAACCTGGGCCTGTTTCTTTTGTCCACCACTCATATTAGGGCCTTCATCTGTGTCATAATTTTGTCCAGGGCCCTGTTCGGCACTTGCATTTTCCCTTCTCAAAACTTCCCCATCACTGTCACTCGCTTATCTTGTTGTGATCCCAAATATCCACTGTCACTTGACGTGCAGCTGCAGCACTAACTCTAACTTTGTTTACTTAGCCGTGTCTGAGCGAATCCAAGGTGGCGTGACCATAGCACTCTTGCATCACGCGAGAGTGCTATGGTTCCATTTCTTAAAGGGACAGATGCGCCTTATAGTTTATATATGAATGAAGTTCAAAAATAATTTCCCACGGCACACTGATGATATCACTAGTGTTCCGTGGCACACTGGTTGAAAAATTCTAGACTGATCAAACTCTAGAATGGAAGGAAAAAGGATCTAGTAAGAAAGAAAAATAGTTGGAAATGGGACAGAAGGGACAACAAAGTGAGGGTACACCACTTTAGCTAACTGCCATGGTTCAAAGCTATGGAATCCTGGGAGTTGTAATTTTATAAGACCTCTCACCTGCAGCAAGGGGAGCAGATAGGAATAAGAGGTTTCTCACTGAAGAAAAATTGAATGCTTTTGCTAGTGTATTAGATGCAAAGTGGGGTTCTTTTCGCTATCATTTTTCTCCCCTGTCACCTAAACTCACTGTGTGCATTTTTTAAAAATTGGATCACTACAGTTAAATGTTGTCTTTTGAGCATTGTTTCCCTTTCCTCTCGGGTAGTAACCAGAGGGAAGCAGTGCATAGTGAGAGGCCAAGTTTTCCCCCTTTGCTTTGGATAAAACGCAGTTCAAGCCACAGCAGGAATAAAGGAGAAAAAGAGATTTCAGGGCGAAGAGGGCCAAGAAATAGTTGAGTTACCAAACCTGAGTCATGTAAGAACTATTAATATAACAGGCTCCTTGCAGTCTTCTAAGAGCCTGAGGAAGAATAGAGAGAAATTTCCAATTAGAAGACACAGGAAGATGAGCAAATCAGGAGAAGAAGGAGAAATCTCATTGCACGGAAGCATATGGCAAAAATGTCACTTGAGAAGTAATGGGTGCTTCATAATTAAAGTACCATAATCAAATTAGTCAGGGCAAATCATGGATAGATATACAGTAATCTGATCAAAAGGGGTAGAGCAAGTCGACATCAGATATTTAATTGGTCTTATTCATTTCTGTAATAAGGCAGATTCCTATCTACATTAAAAAATATATTTGGGCGTTTCCTATTCATAATTGGCATGCAACTAGGAGCAGATGACTTCTTTCTTCAAGGGTTAAGCTCCCTCCCCTCATTGGAAATAGAAATTATAAAATATCTCCTCATTGATATTTTAAAATATTTCTTAACCTCTTTTCAATACTATAATTTCTCAAACAAAGCAGTAATACTTATAAATGGCAAATTAAAAAATCTACATTACATTGAATTAGTTTTTAAACAACTAAATGATGCCATATAGTTCCGAGAGGAGACAGTATGATCTAGTGCTTTGGGCATTGGACTATTATTATCATTATTAATATAATTATATTTATTCATGCCCTGCTTTTCTCTCTTGATCAAGACCCAAAGCCGCTATGGCTCTGAAAACAATGGTTCCAAGATACCATTATTAGTATTATTTTAAAGGTTTTTTTTTTAAAAGTTCCTTTAACCAAAGTGAAATTGTCACCAGGACTGACTGGTGACTATATCATCAATTTTTTCATAGTTACACGTATCTGTCCCATTTTAGTAAGCAGATGTGTGACTTTACATAACAGTGTGACATTCAGAAATACTATTTTTATTCAAATTGCACATAGTGAGCCTTTTGTTTATAGCAGGTCAGTATTTTTTAATCAAGTCTAAGTACGATATTGAGCACTAGTATTCATTTTAATATTTGTTTGGCTGGGTTGGTTTTTTTTAAAAATCTGCACACTCTAATCTGAGTCAATAAAACATTTTTATAGTGGTGTTAAAAGTAAATGTAAATAAGGAATTGGTTGGGGAATGGTGCCAGTTGAAGTGTCACAGTGACAGTTTAGCTATTTGGTTGATGTGCCACCGTAGTCAATCTTTATTCCCCTTCTCAATATTTCGGTTGTTGTGGATAAGAAAGGGGAAAATTGGAAAACCTTGTTTTGCCAGAAAATTGTGGCGGAGATTGGAGACCTTTGGGGACTGTACTTTCTCATATCATAAATTAATTTATAAAACAAGCCTTGCTGTCTGGTCCTCTGGATCAGAGCTTCTAAAACTCTTTCTGCCCAAGAAAACAGGTATATAGGTATATAAAACAGGTATCAAAATCAAACATTAATTATAATCAATCTGTATTTGCAAGGTTTGTTAAACAGGCTGTTTACAGCTGAAGCATTTTCTGCAGAGTCCACTGTAATCATGGCACATCGTTACTAACAAAGTTGTTCAGTAACCTTTTACTATTGTCAGATTTTTTGTGATCCCAACATAGAGCTAAAGGGATCCCATTTGTGGTCAGAACCCACAGTTTAAGAAGCAATGCTAGATTTAACACTTAAAAGGAAAACAATAGGAAATAAGCAACTGTTCATGCTGCTCTGTAAGTATATGGTGCAAAAGAGCACACAAGGTGTAGTTTGACACCACTTTCACTCCCATGGTTCTATGCTATGGAATCCTAGAAGTTGTAGTTTGGTGAGGCATGTGAACTCTTTGGTAGAGAAGACTAAAGGCTTTGTAAAACTGCAACTCATAGCATTGAGCTGTGATGTCAAATGTGTCAAAACTGATTTGACGTGATGTCAAACTACATTAATTTTACAGTGTGGTGCACCCACAATTGAGTGTGTGAAAATATCTGTTGCAAATACTTCAATGAAGTCAATATTATTTCCCAAGTAGAAAAGCATTATGCTGCATCGATATACCAAAAAAGCTATCATAACACTTGGATAAATTCCTTTTTAATTTTTTTAAAAATTTAAACCACCTTTGCAGTGACCTTGCACCACTATTTGTCTCCCTGTGACATGCACAAGATAGCCTCCTAGTAAATTTGTGTTCCCTTTATTTAATGAAAGAAGTGCCATTTAATCTTCTTATTTTGGTTACCAGAATGCCTTGCACCAGTTTTGCGATTTAAATTAGAGCAAAATATACCAAAATATACCAATATAGTGTATTGGTCTTAGACAGGTGGATGAATTCCATTTCAGTTTATTCACAAGAATGTACCAAAAAAAGTTTTAAAAAATTTCAGGATGGAAATAATCTGAGTTTTGAGAATAATGTGCGAGAAAATTGACGTGACTAAACCTAGGCTTAGTGTGCTGATTTTTTTAAAGGTGTTTAAATCTCTGTGTTATTAATGTACCATGTTAAAAATAAATTAGGGTTACCACTTCTTCATTCTGCAATGCTCCTCTTCTTTAACATCTATATTTCAGGCAAATATATTATAGTAATTTCCATGTTGGGAATAGCAAAGCTAGTGGGAATTTTCTTTTTATTTTGGGAAAATATACAAAAAGTTGCCAATTTTTTAATATTCAGGACAAAAAAAATGAGATTTATAAAGAAGAGGCGGAAGAAAGCAAAACTTGCAACGTTTCCATCCCTATGCTCTCAACATGCTGCTTTAAAAATATTTGAATATTTATTTGAATATCTGTCCAATGCATGTGTTGTCTTCAATAAATTGATGTGATCTGAAAGGCTCCAGTTTAGGATTTCAGTTATCTAATTATTTCATGATATTCCATTCTATTCGTACTACTGCCCCCAGTTTTCTGAACTTTCCTCTCAAAAACACCACAGCTTGGAAATGTTGCTCTTGGAACTGTAGCTCCCAGAATCTCCTATCCAGCATGGCTGTGCTTGTCAGACCACTCCAAAGGCTGAAAATAAGTAACATTTCCAAGTATTGCAACACACTTTTGGTCTACTGCGGCTATTGTTCATAATTGATGACTTTGGTCAATGTGATTCCACGCATCCCTTTTCCATTCCCTCTTAAGGTCTCCGAGCTATTACAACAGAATTGGAATGTCTTTTGATCATAATGCATTTTAACTACCTCGATAGTGTATTTGCATTACAGACACAGACAACTGGCAAATCGTTTCCTAGAAATTCAAAGCAGGCTCTTTCTTTTCAACTAGTTCTAAATAAGAAGGCAGAATGGTCTTTGAAAGCTGGGCTTCGGCCATCATAGTATTCTTTCCTAGGCAACCAAGTTAAAGCCCTAAAAGTTCAAGGAACTTGTTTCCAAGTCTTCTTACTGGCTTCAAGAAAACTGTTCCAATACTTTTCTCAGTCACTCACTGCTATGATGAGAAAGAGGGGGACTAAAATGTGCTCCTAAAGGAAGAAAACCA
Organism: Anolis apletophallus; assembly: GCA_030556195.1. Classification (NCBI taxonomy): domain Eukaryota; kingdom Metazoa; phylum Chordata; class Lepidosauria; order Squamata; family Anolidae; genus Anolis; species Anolis apletophallus. The sequence continues at coordinate 186,003,471 of JARBWK010000004.1, forward strand.
ATGAAAAGGAAGGCATAGGTTGTTGTTATTATTATTTTACTAATACAAAAACACAATATGACGCAGCAAATCTATATAAATAAAAATGTAATGTTTGTTTGTGGGATTAACATAACTCAGAAATCACATGATGAATTGACATGAAATTTGGACACTATACCCCTAACAGACCAATCAGAGAGAGAAGACACGCTCCTCCAGATCCACCCCTCCCTTTCCTTTTCTTTCATTTCCCTTCTCTCTTGGCTGCCTGGGACTTGGGGCACTGGGTCCGCAGCATGGAGGCGCCTCCACTGGGCTGCTGGGAACTCACACAAGAGGGATTCTGTATGTGTGTGCATGTATCTGTGTATGCACATACACACATCCCTATATGCACAAACATATCTCTACACTTCAACTCCCAGAAAGCTCACTCATATTGAGTTATGGGAAGGAATTATGGGAAATGAAGTCCAGTATTCAAAGAAAGGACAAAAGGAGGAAACACACGCTCTGTGAGTTATGAAAGGCTGTCCAGGAAGGCACAATCAAAGAACTCCCGACAGATGGCCATCTATTTTTTACTTTATAGCAACCCTGGGCTATAATATCTACAATAATTATATCTAACATAATAATATATATCAATCTTTAATAATAATATCTATAGGTCCTATATATATATATATATATATATATAACAATAATGTTTACATGTCAATAATAATACCTATATAATATCTTTGAACTGGGTTATATGGTAGTGTGGACTCAGGTAATCCAGAGCCCCTCCAAGCATCCATATAACCCTTTGGTCTCAGGGAGACTGAAGTGGGCCTGTATTAGGTTGACACTTTTGTCACTTCAGTTGTGTATTGATAGCATAGAAACCAGCTCTTCCTCTTTTCTTTATTTCCAATTTCTCCACAATGGGCCACAGCAGGCCTAGCCACACTTTGGAATTACACCCCCAGCCAACCTCCCCCCCCCCCCCCACACACACACACCACTCAGACCCACACTTGGCTGGCTTTCGCCATGGTGCCTCCGGAGCAGAAGAGAAAGGCGAGTAGGCACCATCCTGCCACCTCCAAGGTCCCCATGCATTCCCACCGGCTGGAAAGCTCCGCTGTGCTCTGAAGGTCTCCTCGGGAGTCGGGAGGCTTGGGGAGAGCGCAGCGGGTGCAAACTCGCTCCAAAGGAGCGCACGAGAGAGAGAGAATGTGCGAGAGAGAGCGAGAGATAGCATGAGTGAGAGAGCACGTGAGAGAGAGTGAGAGGGAGAGAGAAAGAGTGTGAGAGAGTGAGAGAGCGCATGCGAGAGAGAGAGAGTGAGCGTGCGCAAAAGAGAGTGTGCGAGAAAGAGAGCGCATGAGAGAGCAAGAGCACGAGAGAGCAAGAGAGAGAGAGAGCAAGAGAGAGAGCAAGAGCGCGAGAGAGCAAGAGAGAGAGAGCATGCGAGAGAGCGAGAGAAAGAGAGAGAGAGAGAGAGCACGAGAGAGAGAGAGAGAGCATGCGCAAAAGAGAGAGAGAGAGAGCAAGAGAGAGAGATGTCCGCTTGGTGTGCTCTCCCGAAGGGGACTGAGCAGAGACTTTGCTGGGAGAAGGAGCGAGGAGGGGCATGAGAAAGGGGGAAAGAGGTGTGCGGACCAGTTTTTTTATGGTCCGTGATCTGCATTCCCCCTCGGCTTGCACCCCTAGGCCATGGCCTCGTTGGCCTTATGGGTAATCCGGGCATGGGCCACAGCAATGCGTGGCTGGGTACAGCTAGTGACACACACACATATACATGCTGGATTTCATATCAAAATCACAAGTCAAACATTTCCCAAGTGTTTAGGACTGTATGATGTATTTTTGAATGATGCGTGCTGATCCAAGTAAGGTGGCCTTTTGCAGTTGACAGATCGTGATTATGTCAATGTTTATTGTTTCCAAATGCCGACAGATCTTTTGGCATGGCACCCAGTGTACTGATAACCACTGAGACCACCTGTACTGGCTTATGCCAGAGGCTTTGCAGTTCAATGTTGAGGTCTTGATAATGGCTGAGTTATTCCTGTTGTTTTTCATCAATTTGTATTTTATAATTCCCCCCAGGCTTTGATATTTTCTTCTTTTTTTGCCCAATAGCTGTGTGAAAAAATCTTTTTTGTTCAAAGCCAGTTTACAGTCTATTATTTCTTCCATTTCTTTCTTTACCTTAATATAGAAATCTTGTATTCTGTCACATTCCCACTACATGTGGGAATAGGAGCCAATTTTCCCACATCTGTGCCAACAAAGCTTTGTGGTAGATTTAGTTATGTGAACTATTGTAATTGGGGTTCTGTACCATTTAGTCAATATTTTCGTTTGTGTTTCTCTAACCTTTGCTTACGTCTTTGGAATTAGCTTTCAAATTGATCAAGGTCAAGCCAGGGGTGGAGCCGTACACAAAATTTCATGAGGAGGAGGCCTGGTAGAGTTCACTCTGAGCAGGCAGGATTCAAGCAGAACCAAAGGAAACCAGAAAAGTCACTTCCAAAAACAGTATAAGGACTGATCAGGGAAAAATCCATAAACACATTCTGGAGTTGTTTCTAAGCAAACATGAAGGAATTGTAGACATACGTGACCTGGAACTGATGCTCAAAATATTGTTCCAAGAACCAATTATTTGTTTGACAATGAGGCTTCTCAACAGGAATGCCCATAGTTCTTCGGATGCAGGTCATCAAAGGCAATCTAAAAGACATTCTGTTTGCAAGGACAGACACGTTCATGCGTTTCACTTCATATTTGAGGACTGTTTTTCTATAAGCAGATATTTTATTTATTTATTTATTTTTATTTATTTCAGGATTTTACCCCGCTCTTCTCAACCTCCGAGGGGGGACTCAGAGCGGCTTACAGTAAGGCGCAATTCGATGCCCACACAGCAACAATACAAGACCCCAGAACCCCTCAACAACCAAAATACAATTAAAATACATCAAAATACAACCATCCAAACATCATACGCATGCATTCCAGATTAAAACAATGTTCTGGCCATAAAAGCATTGGCCCTGATCATCCACTTTCCGTTAAAATCCCATCTAAAGTGCTGCCTTGTGCTGGTGTGCAAACGCCTGGTCCCACAGCCAGGATTTTACTTTTTTCCTGAATGCCAGGAGGGATGAGGTGGATCGTACATCGATAGGGAGCGCATTCCACAGGCGGGGAGCCACCACCGAGAAGGCCCTATCCCTCGTCCCCACCATCCACATTTGAGAAGTAGGCGGGAGCGAGAGCAGGGCCTCCCCGGATGATCTTAGATTACGGGGTGGGATGTAGCGGCTGATGCGTTCGGACAAGTAAGCTGGGCCAGAACCGTATAGAGCTTTAAAGGTCAAAACCAGCACTTTGAATTGAGCTCGGAATTGGACAGGCAGCCAGTGGAGCTGACACAACAGGGGGGTGGTATACTTCTATTATGTGATGTCATCAGGCCTGGATTACCCATAAGGCCACCCTAGGCCATGGCCTAGGACGGCAGCCATGGGGGAGCAGCAGGTCCGAACCCCCCAAAATTAAAAACATTTTTTTTTTAAAAAAAAAGTTTGATCTTTGGGCGCTTGCTTCTGCGCCTGCGCAGTGAAGGAAGGAGGGGCGGGGCCAACGGGAGTGAGGAGGAGGTGGAGGGAAGCCACATCAGATGCTCTAGGGGCGGGACTTCCCCCCGCCTGTTCATCGCTCATGCGGGCGCCGCTCCTTCCTCCTTCAGTGAAGGAAGGAGGGGCGGGGCCGACGCGAGCGAGGAGGAGGTGGAGGGACGTCCCGCCGCCCCTAGGGCATCTGACGAGACTTCCCCCGCCTGTTCGTCGCTCGCGTCGGCCCCACCCCTCCTTCCTTCACTGAAGGAAGGAGGGGCACCCGCGCGAGCGACGAACAGGCGGGGGGAAGCAACGTCAGACGCCCTAGGGCCAGGGTGGGACTTTCCTCCACCTGTTCGTCGCTTGCGCGGGCGCTGCTCCTTCCTCCTTCAGTGAAGGGGCTGGGTGATGTCAGGCGCGGCGACGGCAGTGAGGAGAAGGAGGCGGAGCGAAGTCCCACCCCTATGGCCTCTGACGGGGCTTTGCTCTGCCTCTTCCTCCTCGCCGCCACACCTGACGTTACCCAGCCCCACCGACATGGCATTCCTGGGTGTTGCAGCAGCTGCCTGGGGGGTTCCCTTCCTTCCTCCTCCTCGAAGAAGGAAGGGAAGTTCCCGGGCGGCACCCAGGAACATGGTGGAGGACACCGCGCCGCTCTCACATGCCCGCAAGCGGCCCTGCCCCCCGCAAGCACCCCCCCGGGGGCGGCGCTTCCAGAGTGTGGCCAGGGCCCCACAAACCGTTAATCCGGGCCTGGATGTCATCCAACCTTTATTTTCAAATGTAGACATCCTCGAATGGGGGGAGGTTAAAGCATTTGCTCAAAATCCATCTCTGAGCTGTTTGTGTTTCAAGGGAGGGAGTAAATGTGGGTTTCTTGCCAATTATTGGGATTTTCTTGATAGGTCTTGGGAACCCTTGAAGAAAACTGTTTACTGTGGGTTTTCAAAGCCCAAAGGTATGTCTTCTATCACTTCATCAAATCCACCAGAAGCATCAACAGAGAAAATGTGAGTGAAGTGAAAGCGCAGAAGGCCTCAGCTTTCAAGAAGGTTAGGAATGCAGGATCACCATGAAAGTAGGAAAACTTTGAATCAAAATAAAACTATTTTGTTTAATTTGGGGAAACAGCTCTTTAGAAATTTCTTGGGTTAACTTCTGCTGGAATTTAACAACAGAATTGCCTAGAGAAGTGTTATCACTAGGAATCCCTAGATCCCCCAGTGCATCCCATAGCAGAAATTGACCATAGAGATATCCTGGAGGGCCTAGAAATTACTAAAATCTATGAATAATCCAATCAGAAAAAGTGAAACCCATAAGCACGGAGGGCCAACCGTAGTATAATAGGAAACTGTTTAAAAAGGATGAGACAATACCCTTCTAGCCAGCTCCAGACTATTCACTGGAAAACAGGTATTTTGTTTCCTTTACATTTTTTGTGTTGTTTCCATTTTTTGTGTGTGAAGATCTCTCCACCTGTCCTTCTCTTCCTTTTTGGAAACAGACAGTGAATCATCCCACCAAAAGCCCTCCTCCTGCTCTCTGAATGTAGGTGAACTAACACTCCAAAACTCAAGGTCAATGCCCACCAAACATTCCAGTCTTTTCTGTTAGTCATGGGAGTTCTGTGTGCCAAGATTGGTTGAATTCCATCGTTGGTGGGGTTCAGAATGCTCTTTGATTGTAGGTGAACTATAAATCCCAGCAACTACAACTCCCAAATGACAAAATAACCCCCCCCCCAAAAAAAACCTGGTGTTTGTGCCAAATTTGGTTCAGTGAATAAAAATACATCCTGCATATCAAATATTTACATTATGATTCATAACAGTAGTAAAATTACAGTTATGAAGTAGCAACGAAAATAATTTTATGGTTGGGGGGTCACCACAACATGAGGAACTGTATTAAAGAGTCATAGCATTAGGAAGGTTGAGAAACACTGCTCTATTTTGATGAATTGTTTCCCCCTTCTTTACAGTGTCAATACATACAAACCACTTGGGTTGAAACTTATTGAAGTGCAGTATTGCAAAACTCTCTGATTTTCATCTGACCTCACTTCTGCCATATCTTGGTTCTGCTTATTTTGCTCAGACACGGAGGCAGGGGACTGGATACAGGTAAATCAATGAAGGCCAAATCCAGAAAAGGAAAAACCGGCTCTATCAGTAAGCGGAAGTTGCAACTTTTTATAACCGCATTGTACATATTAAAATACACGGTGTAAGAGTAAGATAAGAAATCTAAGCTACCTGATGAATGGACCTTCCTTGTACAAACACTGTTAATGTGTGATTAAATAAACATACAGATTTTTATTCTTTGCAGCAAGAATTTTATTGTAAATACTCAAAGTCAACAGGAAAACCACAAGGCTGATCTATGTATGTACAGAGCTATAGACAATTCATTGGAAGAGTCAACTTAATCATCTAGATACCACTATTCTGTTATAAATTGCAAGCTTGTGAAATTGCAAGTTCGTAATTAGGTGAAAAAGTGCATCCCTAAATTCTACTCCCTTCAGGCTGTGACACAAAATGACACTCTGTCATTTTACTAACTGTTACCCTCCCTCCTCGTGACGCCGCTGCTTCCGCCAAACCCCCTCCCCCCCCCCCCCGGGAGGCCCACGTACAGGAGACCCGTCACCGTCCCGCGGGGGAGGGCTGTGCTGAGTGGCCGAAGCACACACGGGCTCGGCTGAGCCGGACAAATAGCAATTGAGCACACAGGGTGGCTCCGAGCCTCGGAACAAACTGTGGCAGAGGCTCGCAGCTGTCGCCACTCCTAGCTCTCCTTCCTGAAGGGGTTCAGCCCCCGCAGAAGTGCCACCCCACCCCCTGCGTCCCATCAGCTTCCCTGCTGTCACCTTGGGGCCAGATCGGGAAGGACCCAAGCTGGGCTGTGGAGCTGAGCATCCCGGCCTCTCCTCTCCTCTGCTCTCCTCCCCTCCCCCCGTTCCCGCTCTGCTCTGCTCCAAACCCGGAGCCCAGCCAGGAGATGACGGGTTGTTCCCTTTCCCCGGCGCAGAGGGGCTAGAGGGCAGAAAGCTTGCCTTGAGCCTCCGGGAGCTCCCGCGGACTCCTCTTCCCTCTCCTCCTCCTTGCTGCCGGAGGGGGAGAAGGGCAGAAGAGTGCCCAGGAGCCAGGAAGCAGGAGGAGCCGCAGCCCGGCCAGGTAGCCCTTGGCACGCAGAGGGAGGGAGGGAGGGAGGGAGGGAGGGAGGGGAAGGAAGGAAGGAAGGGAGGGAGAGAAAAGAGGAGGAGGGATGAAAGTTCTGGATGCCGAGGGCTCTCCCTGACTGCAGCCAGGCTGGCTGGCATTGCTGCTTCGGCCAGGAAAGCCTCATTTCCGCTGCCTGAAGTTTCCTGCTAGGCTCTCTCTCTCTCTCTCTCTCTCTCTCTCTCCACTGTAATTTCCCACGGCACACCTGATGATCAGAACACTAGTGTTCCGCGGCACACTGGTTGAAAATCACTGGTGTAGCCTATCTTCCAATCTGGGGTGAAGACCAGTGTTTGGGGTAAGCAATTTGTACCAGGGGAAGGGCTTGGATGAGGGACAGGCTTCCCAACATCCACTGCAGGCCAAATGGGTATCATCTGCAGAACAGATTTGTTTCAGGAATTGAGACAAATTGATAGTTTGTACCACAGCCCCAAGCATGATAGCTGTCTTATCATTGTAGCATAATAACAAACAGGATATAAAAATATTAAAGACCCAAACTCTTGTGGCGCACACCACCCACCACATGTGGTAGGAATAATTATGTGGTGCTTTAGTAATTCCATAGAATCATAGAAACATACAGTTACAAAGAAATTCAACAGGCATCTAGTACAATCCCCTGCCAATGCAAGGAGATAAAGCGAGAGCATTCCTGGTGGATGACCATTCAATCTTGGTTTAAAAACCATCCGTGCAGGAGAATCCACCACTTCCTGAGTTAGACTGTTCCATTTACCATTAGGAGGTTCTTCCTAATATTTAATCAAATTCCTCTTTCTGTAACTTGAATCCAATGGCTCTAGTTCAATCCTTCTCAGCAGCAGCCAACAAATTTGCTTCATCTTCTCGTATATAAGTTAACAACCCTTCAGATATTTTATAGTTGCCATATCATTTCTGTTTTCTCTATTCCAAACTAAACATATCCAACACTTCAACTATATTCATATGGTTTAATTTCAATGCTTTTTATTATTCAGGTCATTGTTCTCTGGACATAGCCCAACTTGTGCACCACTTGCACCCGTACCTTAGGAAGTCAGACTTGGCCACGATGGTTCACGCTATTGTTACATACAAGATAGACTACCACAATGTGCTCTACATGGGGCTGCCTTTGAAGACTGTTCACAAGCTTCAAATAGTCCAACGAGAGGTAGCCAGGTTAATAAGTGGGGCAGCATACAGGGAGCACACAACTCCAATGTTACACCAGCTCCACTGGCTGCCTGATTTACTACCAGGCACAATTCAAAGTGCTGGCTTTGGCCTATAAAGCCCTAAACGGCCCCCAGCCCAGTTTACCTGTCCGAACACATCTCCCTTTACAAACCACCATGAAGACTAAGATCTGGGAAGGTACTGCTCTTGGTCCCACCACCGTCACAGTTGTGTTTGGCGGGGACAAGAAACAGGGCCTTCTCAGTTATTGCCCCCGGCTATGGAACTCCCTTCCTGACAATAATAGATCAGCCTCCTCTCTCCTGTCCTTCAGAAGGATGGTGAAGATCTGGCTGAGGGACCAAGCCTTCGGGGCAGTGGAATGAGGCAATAATAGAATGGTGCCCGGAGATGGTGGTGACTGTGTAACCTGTTTATTTTAATTGTGTAAGTCACCCAGAGCACCTTTGGTGGAGGGCGACTCATAAGAAATAAAGTTAATTAGTTAGATGGTTTTTAAGCAACTGATTTTAAAGTTGATATAGTGATTTTAATGTTTGTGTATATGGTTTTATGTCCCGGCATTGAATGTTTGCCGTATATATGTTGTGCTCCACCCTGAGTCCCCTGCCGGGTGAGAAGAGCAAAATATAAATGTTACAAACAAACCAATATGGGACACAGCAATCCAGAGGATCTCTGAGCCAAGAAGAATAGAGTGGTACTGTTACTTCTCTTCACCTGGACAGTATATTTCTGTTGATACAGTCAAGGTATCAGAGTATGAAGCACCATAGCTAAGCAACTACCATCAAAAATGAACCAACCAAAGCTAGTAATGATGCTCCATGAATCTACCAGGTACAATACTGGATTAAAAACAGTGTGTTTAGTTTGGGTACAATCAGCTCTAGAATAACTCTTCTCAGTTCCAAGAAACACCTACTCATATAGCATGTCAAGCTTCTTATTGTTTTTGCCAACAATTGAAAACTTGTTCTTGTGCTTCTAAGAGGTGAACTCTATAAAAATATAGCTGCTGCTGTATAATGAGATTGAGATTTTATAAAAGTGTGTATTTCGAAGTTAGATTTCTACAATGTGTTGCATTCTAGATAATAATTGTTATAAACCCAGTGAACCAATTTTGTCATCCTTTCACTCCGGTATTTCTAAAAAGCAACTTTTTTAATTATAGCTCCTTGAATGAGGGATTGCAGAAGTTGCAATTAAAGAAATAACATTATCAAACTCAGCAACAAGCTTTGCAGCCCCGATTTTAAATATCAAGCTCCATAAGCAGGTTTACCTAACTACTAACTAACAAACTAACTTTATTTCAGGGACATAGAGAAGATTCCCATGAGCTGACCGTGGGAGTCTCTGGTGGTGGAGTGGCGTTAAACGGTCTCTTAGATATGGGGGACCCTGACCTCGGAAGGCCTTGAATGCTAGGACCAGTGTCTTGTAGAGGACTCTGTGTTCAACTGGCAGCCAATGTAAGCGCTGCAGAGACGGTGTCGTATGGCACCTCTTTGATGTTTTTGTGAGAGTCTAGTGGCTGCATTTTGCACAATTTGGATCTTGCGAATTGCTGCTCGAGGTAAGCCCACATACAATGCATTGCAGTAATCCAGCCTCAATGTAACAGTGGCATGGATTACCGTAGCCAGCGCCTCTGTTGGTAAATAAGGCGCCAACTGCCTCGCTTGGCGTAGATGAAAGAAGGCCCTTTGACTAGTGGAGGCAACCTGGGCTTCCATCGTCATTTTGGAATCCAGGATAACACCGAGACTCTTCCCAGTGGGGGGCGGAGCTAACGGTTCCCCTTCAAAAGATGGTAATGGACCAACCAATTCTGATGGGCGGCCAGGCCACAAGATTTCAGTTTTTGCTGGATTTACTTTCAATTTATGGGCACGTAGCCATCTTGTCACCGCTCCAAGACACCGGGTGAAGTTATCTGGTACTGAAGTTGTTCCAGATTCTAGTTTTAGGAGAAGCTGGGTGTCATCAGTGTATTGGAAACATTCTAATTCTAATCTCCGGACTAGCTTGGCGAGAGGTCGAACATAGATGTTAAACAGCATTGGCGATAGAATAGCACCTTTAAGGAACTCTTAGTCTTGCTATTTCTTCATACATACATATATGAGAAAATGAAAGATCGTAGTTAAGTTATTGCTTAGTTGTTGTTTTTTCCTGGAACAATGTCTCTTGGTTATACATTCTAGAATTAAAAATTAAAATAAGTTGTCTGGATAGCAAGGCAATATACATTTTGATATCATGATTACTTTGCCCAGACCATTTGTGTTATTGCCCTGCTATAAGCAGCATCTCTCTCACTGTGCTACAAATGCATCTATTTCATATATTAGATGCTTAAAAATATACATAATCCTTTTCACCTTACATAAAATATGTTCCCTTTAATACCTTTCTTGGTTTACTCTGCCCCCTAATGGCATAGGATTGTATTAGATCTTATGTTAACTTAGTTGTGAATGCTAAATGGGAAAAACCACATTGGAATTGTGTATAATTAGCAGAATATATTTACCTCTTGGGAGGAGAGCAATGATCAATCTCGATAAAATAGTGAAGAGTAGAGACATCACGCTGGCATTGAAGATCAGCATAGTTAAAGCAATTGTATTCCCCTTGGTAACCTATAGATGTGAGAGTTGGACCATAAGGAAGGCTGAGCGAAGGAAATAGACGCCCTTGAACTGTGGTGTTGGAGGAAAATCCCGAGAGTGCCTTGGACCGCAAAAAGATCCAACCAATCCATATTCCAGGAAATAATGCCCAGCTGCTCACTGGAGGGAAGGATATTAGAGGCAAAGATGAAGTACTTGGCCACATAATGAGAAGACAGGAAAGCTTGGAGAAGACAATGATGTTGGGGGCGGAAGGAAAAAGGAAGAGGGGCGGACTAAGGGCAAGATGGTACCCTTGAAGTGACTGGCTTGACCTTGAAGGAGCTGGGGGTGGCAATGGCCTACAGCAGGGGTGCCCACACTTTTTCAGCCTGCGCGCTATTTTTAAGAAAACCAATTCACAACAACCTACCTGCCACCGCTGCGTGCTCCTGCATGCGTGCGCACGCTCCCGCCGCCTTCCTCTGCCCACACGGCTTTGGAGAGCGCTTCAAACGTTGGTGCATGTGCGCTGGGCTGAAACAGAGGCAAGAGACCTTCAGCTTGGCCAAGGAAGAGAGGCGGACGGAGGCAGAGTGCAGAGTCCTTGAGGTGCGGGCTGGGAAGGGCAGGGTGGCGACGGAGGAGGAGGAGGCCGAAGTGGCCCGAGGGGGAAGAAGCAGGAGTTTGGGAGTCAGCCTCGACAGGGGAAAAAAGCCAGGCCCGGCCCGGCCTCCTGAGGGGTATCGTGATTGACAGCCGGCCAAGAAGGAAGAAGCCTCTCATCCGGAAGCTGCGGTGAGAGAGGCAGGACCTCCGGAAGCCCCGCACACTATCCCACCACCGCCTTCCTCCGCCCGCGGGGCTTCTTCCTATTTGGCCGGTTGTCAATCGTGACACCCCTCAGGAGGCCGAGCCCTCAGAGGCCGGGCCGGAACGCTCGAAACGCTCTCCAAAGCCGTGCGGGTGGAGGAAGGCGGCACCGGGAGAGTGCGTGCAGCGGCGGGAGCGCGTGCACAGCGGTGGGAGCAGAAGATCGACCTCAAATGGTCTCGCGATCGACTTCCTGAGCAGCCCTAGCCTACAGGGAGCTCTGGCATGGGCTGGTCCACGAGGCCACAAAGAATAGGAAGTGACTGAATGAATAAACAGCAACAATTTGCTGAGTAGCACAACAGCAACTAGAAAGCTGTGAATTCATGAAAGTAGAATAGAAATCCACAATGAGACATTGCTTCTTTGACAAATTCCTAAAAGACCTCTTGTATCAAAGTAATTAAATAGCCGCGTGCCACCTTGAAACCTACAATTACTTTATTGTAGCAAGAGCCTTCATAGGAAAGAATCCACTTGTCAAACACAGGATTATGGGATGCCTCTCTACCAGGTGAGTTTAAAAGATAAAAGAATATATCCTGAAAGCCCTTAACTGAATGGATAAGGCGACAATCTTATACCTGTTTACTTAGAAGTAAATCCCCTGAGTTCTGAGAGGCTTATTTCTGAGCAGACGTGTGTGGGACTGCAGTGCACATCTGACAAGCTTCCAAACACAATTTTATAGTTGCATTACGTCAGTTTATATCCAGTCCTTGTCCAGCTTTCACGTTCCTGGCTACTTTTATGTCTGATCAATGGAACAGTGGTTGTGTTTTCAAGAGCATTGTAGATGCACCTGTTGTTTCACTGCTATTTTTATTTCCTCTCTATGTTGCATTTTCCCTCTTCCTTTCCCTTCCAAAGAAAAGAAAGGTCAGGATCTGGTAACTGATATATTTCTCCAACATTAAGGTAAATGTAGGATTGCTCAAGCATGCTACCTTGGCATGAATTAAATGGGATTCCTTGCCAAAATATCTGGTTTAACTAGTTTGTGGGCTGAGTCATGGGGACGTACATACAAAGTAGATGTGCAGATAAGCATCTTGGAGACCAGTGCCTAAATCAGGATGATCAATGGTGCAAAAGTTGCAAAAGCTGCTGTCAGTAATGCACACACATACACGCAGAAAAAAGTTCTTTATACTGTCAAGAGAGAAATATTCCTGAGGAGAGAAGTTTATGTTATTGGGTACCTTTCTGACACTGGGACCCTAAAGCATATCTATCATAGGGTTTCGGGGTTTCCCATGCCTTCTCCTGAAGCTGACAGGATGCGACTTGCCCAGAGTCTACCAGGGGGCTTCCATTGTCAAGCAAGGATTTGAACTGTGGTCTTTCAGTGTCCTAATCCAACATTCAAACCAATACATCATGTCGATTCTCAGTGTTTACCAATCGATATCCCTCAATTGTTGGTCATCCATACCACCTGTCCAGACCCCATTTCCCAGTTACAAAGTGAATGAAATGGCATATGGCATGAGCTTCCAGCAGGCCCGGATTAACACCTTTTTGCGCCCTAGGCCACACTTTGGAATTACACCCCCTTTAAGCTAACCTCTACCGCCCCCGCCCCCCCGACACACACCCACACCACTCAGACCCACATTTGGCTGGCTTTCACCATGGTGCCTCCGAAGCAGAAGAGAGGCGAGTAGGCACCATCCCACCTCCAAGGTCCCCATTCCCATCAAGGTCCCCATTCCCACTCAGCTGAAAAGCCTTATTGGTACATTATTTAAACTGTTATGTTTATTTATATCATGATCTCCATACTCATTATAGGAGGCTTATTGGGAGGGTACAAAAGGTTGCAGGGTAGACCCTCTTCCAAAGGCATGCACGAACCAAACTCAGAGAATCAAAAGAGGAGAGAGCTGGAAAGAGAGAGGTCCTCAGGAAGCTTGGGGAGGGCGCAGCGGGTGCAAACTGCTCCAAAGGCATCCCACAGAGAGAGAGGAGGATTCAGGTCTGGATTCAGGTTTGTGCGGCTTTTGTTCGGCTGCTCCCAAAGGCAGGAGATCCAGACCCTGGCCTTGATCCCACCCTCCCGTGGCTCCCTTTGGCCAAGCAGCCCGCCCTGGTTTGGTCTGAGAGCGCAGGAGCGAGCCTGGGTTGGTGTGGTCTCGTGCTGGGGACCTGGGAGAGGTCCACCCAAGCAACGCCCTTTCTCTCCCCTCTCCCTCCCTCCCTCTCTTCCTTCTTTACTTGCTTTCTTTCTTTCCTCCTAGTTGCCTACTTCTCCTCCTTCTCCCCTCCTTCCCACCGCCCTCTCCCGGACTCTGCCGCTCAGCTCTGGCTGCAGGAATTTACAGTCTGCCACTGGGGGAGCTGGGGGAGTCACCATGGAGACGGCTTCCCAGGGAGCCAGGAGGTCAGGCCAGCCAGAGACCCGCGGGTAAATCAATGGATCAATGCGAGGGCCCCGCAGCAGCCCAGAGAGCGAGAGACGGAGGGGGCAGAGCAGAGACTTTGCCGGGAGAAGGAGCGAGGAGGGGCATGAGAAAGGGGGAAAGAGGGGCGCGGACCTTTTTTTTTGTTGGTCTGTGATCTGCGCCCCCCCCCCTGGCTTGCGCCCCTAGGCCATGGCCTAGGTTGGCCTTATGGGTAATCTGGGCATGGCCTCCAGCCTTGCTGATGTGAATTTGAACACAGTTGAGACAGATGGCCAGAGCTGTCCCATCTGGGCATAATTTAAGAGAGATGTTGACAAGCTGGAATGTGTCCAGAGAAGGGTGACTAAAATGATCAAGGGTCTGTAGGACAAGCCCTATGAAGAGCGGCTTAAAGAGCTGGGGGTGTTTGGCCTGCAGAAGAGATGGCTGAGAGGGGTCATGATGGCGGCCATGTATAAATATGTAAAGGAAAGTCATAAGGAGGAGGTAGCAAACATGTTTTCTGCTGCCCTGGAGAGTGGGACGCAATGGAGTAATGGCTTCAAACTACAGGAAAGGAGATTCCACCTGAACTTGAGGAAAAACTTCCTGTGAGAGCTGTTCAGCAGTGGAACTCTCTGCCCCGGAGTGTGGTAGAGGCTCCTTCTTTGGCAGCTTTTAAGTATGGGCTCAATACTCAGAGGTGCTTTGAATGTGATTTTCCTGCTTCTTGGCAGGGGGTTGTACAGGATGGCCCATGACGTCTCTTCCAAGTCTATGATTCTATGAATGTATGATCTCACTGTCCTTAAAGGATGGCTCCTCTTGTCCCAGCAGTGCCGCCAAACCCTTGCGGTGTACAGCTGGCACTCCATCAGAGTTGGTCACATGCGCCAAAAGGTGTTGCTCTTTAGAAAGTGTTCCAAGACCTCACCTACCTTGATAGTGCCTCACCTCAATGTATCTGTGCCAACTAAAAGAAAATGTAGATTCATTTAGGTTTTGCACGTAAAGGTGGGGATATAGAATTCCAGTGAAGCAATTTACTGCCTGGGACGCAACCCAAGTAGGAGAAGGGTCATAAAGTTATATGTTGGGTTTACAGATCATGACTTTCAATGTAAGAATAAAGGGATTCCAGACTGGGGGTTATCAGCCACAGGATAAGAGCAATCCAAGCTAGTCCAAAGACTAGATGACTAGCAAGATCAGCACGGGTGCCATTGTCTTGTTATAGGATGGTATCTTTACTTTTCGCCTATTTTCAATTTAGTTCTTCAGCAGGAACAGTGCTAAACATTTGGCTACATGAAGACAACATGGTGTTGCCATATTAGGGGGTGAAGGCAAGCCACATGACATATTCATCTCTGTCAAAGAGGAAGGACCCAAGGACTAAAAGATGGGGTCTCTGTCCCTGTCCTCTCGTCACCTGTAATCTGAGTGCTTGCCTCACTCTACCAAGGACAAACTATTATTTTCAGTTCTACATCAATCTTGTGGAAAGCCTCTACATACAGAGGATAAAATCCATTGTTCTGGAAACTTAGAAACCGTCACATGAATTGATAAAGCTTCCTTTGAATGTCTATCAGTCCTCCTCCTTCTTTTACAGGAGTACTTTTGGTACTTCAGTTAACAAAGTCCCCTTACACACAGCTCAAAAATCCTGGCTACGGCCCTGACACAGCTGAATAAAACCCCACATTATCCACTTTGAACTGGGATATATGGCAGTGTGGACTCAGGGCCCTTTCTCACAGCCACATAACCCAGAATGTGAAGACAGAAAATCCCACAATATCTGCTTTGAACTGGTATATCTGAGTCCACACTGCCATATATTCCAGTTCAAAGCAAGAAATGTGGGGTTTTATTCAGCTGCGTGGAAGGGCCCCCAGATAATCCAGTTCAAAGCAGATACTGTGGGTTTTCTGCCTTGATGTTGTGGGATATAGGGCTGTGTGGCAGGCCCGGATTAGCCTCTTTTGGCCGCCCGAAGCCAAGACGCCCCGCGCCGCCCCCCCCCCAGGGCGTGGAAAGCCACGCCCCCAGGGCGCTGCTGCGCATGTGCGGCAGCAGCCCCGGCCAAGCCGGCTTCTGTCGCCTCCTCCTCCCGCGACCGGAAAAAGAGCCCGAGGAGGTGGACGGAAGCCGCGCGGCACCGCCCCCACGGCTTCCGTCCACCTCGCGCCTTCCTTTCGGTCACGGGAGGAGGAGGTGGATGGAAGCCACGTGGCACTGCTCATGGGGCTTCCGTCCGCCGCCTCCTCCACCTCCCGCGACCAAACGGAGGGCGCGAGGAGGAAGGGAACTCCCGCCCTCCTCCTCGCACCTTCCTTTCGGTCGCGGGAGAAGGAGGAGGAGGCGGCAGACGGAAGCCCCACGAGCAGTGCCGCGCGGCTTCCGTCCACCTCCTCCCGTGACCGAAAGGCGCGAGGAGGATGAAGGGAAGTCCCGCCTCCTCCTGGCCGCCTGGGCTGCCCCTTGCAAAGGAAGGAGGTGGCCAGGAGGAGGAGGAGGAAGGGAAGCCCGCTGGCGGGCATGGGTGCACATGCATACATGCCCGCCGGCAGGGCGGAGCTTCCCTTCCTCCTCCTTGCCGCCTCCTTCCTTTGCAAGGGGGCGGCCCAGGCGAGGGGAGGGCGCCATTCCTCCTCGCCCCCTCGCAGCGCTCTCCCCCGCCCCTCTCCGAGGTATGATGACTCTCTCGGGAGAGGGCGGGGGGAAAGCGCTGCGAGGGGGCAGTTTTTTAAAAATAATATTTTTTATGTTTTCGGGGGGGGGGGGGTCGAATCCGCTGCCCCCCAAAACCTGCCGCCCGAGGCCATGGCCTAGTCTGGCCTTATGGGTAATCCGGGCCTGCTGTGCGGAAGGGCCCAAAGTCTCTTAACAGCTCCTTTACATGGTCTTTTTGTGCCCCAAGAAACCCCCTTTCCCCCTTGTCCTCTCTCTAGCTCAGGGGCTCTTAACAATTTTTGTTAGTAAGGACCATGGACTCTTTCCCAGAATGTTTATTTATTTCTTCAAATTTCTAGACCGCCGCTCCCAGAGGGCTCGGAGCAAAATAGAAGTAAGACATGAACAAGCAGATATAACAGTTATAAAATACACACGACAAGACATGTACTATTAACTACAACAAATAAATTGTCTCATTCCTAGCTAATCCTAGCTGGACCTTGGTTGCAGGGCTCAAGGAGGGTTCCGTCATAGACAAGGGGAAACCTTGGCGGCCTGGGTCTTTTTGCCCCCAGCCATAGGGCTATGGGACGTGGATCTAACCCAGCTCCCAAACCCCAGTCCCCAAAAAGTCCTGGATCTATATTTCTAGTACTTACTCTTCCTCAAAGTAAAGTCCAGACCTGTTCCAAAATTGTCCCGGTCGCCTATGGTCACCCCAGAATTAATGGGAGTGACTTGGTGAACTCGGTGAGCCTTTGTGTTGTCCTTATTTGCCGAAGAGAAGTCCATCGTCCTAGAAACGCATGCTTCCTGGGGGATTGTTGTCTCCGGATGGTCCGCTGATGGACCGGAAATCGGAAGTTTCATTGGCTTCCTCTTCTGGCGTCTCTTCCGGCACCTGCGCAGTCGCCTCTTCTGGCCTGGGACCGGGGGGAGGGGGGGAGAGAAGGAAGAACTCCACCTCTTGGTGTCGTCAAGGTCTTCTGCCATCTTGAGCTGTCCCTCATGCTCCCGATTCAACACCAGGCAGTCACGACGTTGGAGACGGGGCCCCGGTGCCCAAGCCAGAGTGCCAGTAACATCCAGGCATGTCTGGTCTCTCGACCGCCAGTCCGGCGGCTCAAGGCAGCCGGGCTGGTCGGCAGCATGTTCGGTCGGCCATGGACAACAAGTTTCTGTCTCGGTACCCCAGCCAGAGTCAGGGATAGTCGGGGAAGGATCCACCGCGGGGGCCGATTGTCTTTCCACCCTAGCCTCCAGCAATGGTCCACGCCTGGCGTCCTCCTCCTCTGCTGTCTTCCTGGTGACCCCGTCCATGGAAATTGTAAGTAGTTCACCCGAGTCTAGATCTCCTGGCCCCTCTTCAGTGGGTCACTTAGCTGGAAAATCCAAGGATTGGTCCCAGCATAGGTCTCAGGACTCCTGCTGGAGGGGATTTGGAGTAGAGACTCTAGGATCAGACTTCAGTTCCTGGGGTTGGAGCATATTCAATCTCCTTAATAGGTCGCCAAAGTTTTTTAAGCAGAGTAGTAGTTGGTGATATTCAATAAATAAATAATCCATCGTAGGTTGGCCCAGCCCCACAGATCACCCGTAGCATGCGGCACTGGGTCAGGGCGGTTTTATGGCACTCAACATCAGCATGTCTTGAAATTTAATTTTAGGATTATTCAAAAATTGCATTTTACAAATTTCCCACAAATTCAAAACCACCCCTATACCTCAAAAGATCAGATACCACTTAGGAGATCTCCTTTTTGTTACCTATGCTGTGTTGCCAGATAGTTGATCCCCTACGTCACACAATAGCTTGTACACAGCAGAACTGTGATCATGTGTGATCTGCGTCAAGTCTAACAACCGCCATAATTTCAAAGTATGGATGAATGTAAGTGTTTTAAGACACTCAACAACTCCAATTGTATACGTTCATAAATGAAGGAAATGCTAGATTTCATTTAGAGGTCAGACAAGCTGTTGACAAGTTGGAATGTGTCCAGAGGAGGGCGACTAAAATGTTCAAGGGTCTAGAGCAGTGTTTCCCAACCTGTGTGCCGTGAGCGATCATCAGGTGTGCCGCGGGAAATTAGAACCTCCAAAACCCTTTCTTCCCCCTCCTGCCAAACACTTTTTCTTCTCCACTCGGGCTCCCTTTTTCCCAGCGAGTCTGCGCAGTAGCGCCCGCACGGGTCACGTCTTCCTCCCTCCCTCCCCCCTCCCCTCTCGGACACGCTCACAATGCCCCCTCGGATCAAAATGGCAGCAGAAGCGGCAGTGTAGAAGAAAAAGTATTTGGCAGGCGGGAGAAGAAAGGGCGCAAAAGGGGAGGAAGAGGTCTCTGTCGAAAGCTGGCATGGGCAAACTTGGACTTCCAGGTGTTTTGGACTCCAACTCCCACCATTCCTAGCAGCCTCAGGCCCTTTCCCTTTTTCCCCCTCAGCCACTTAAGCAGGAAAGGGCCTCAGGCTATTAGGAATGGTGGGAGTTTGAGTCCAAAGCACCCAGAGGGCCAAAGTTTTCCCATGCCTGTTTTAGGGACCTTAAAGTGGCGAGCCTCCTTCCAACATTGTGATTATGAGTAGAAAACAAACAACAACATAACATAACATTGTTTGAGTCCACAGTGCCCCCTGGGTGTAGGTGAACTACAACTTCCAAACTCAAGGTCATTGGGTTATGGAACTCACTTCCAGAAGAGGTTGTGACAGCTGTCAGCCTGAACAACTTCAAGGCAAGATTAGACAGATTCATGGATACCAAGTGTATCGGTAGTTACTGAAAAGGACATTCAAGTGCCACCTCGGAGTTGGTTGAGGTAGGCAGGATTTCCCTGGGTACTGGTTGTGGGGGGTCGGGAGCAGGTCAGGGTTTTGCCCTCCCTTCTGCTCGAGATCCCCGTGTACAACTGGTGGGCCACTGTGTGATACAGAATGCTGGACTAGATGGGCTGAGGTTCGATTCAGCATGGCTCTTCTTATGTTCTTATGTTCTTAAGGTCACTTCCCAAGCAAACCCTTTCAGTACTTCATGTTGGTAATGAGAGTTCAATATGCCAAGTTTGGTTCAATTCCATTGTTGCAAGAGTTCAGGATGCTCTTTGATTGTGTGTTAACTATAAATCCCAGAAACTGTAACTCCCAAATGTCAAGGTCTATTTTCCCCAAACTCCATCTGTGTTCACATTTGGGCATATTGAGTATTCATGCCAAGTTTGGTCCTGATCCACCATTGTTTCAGTCCACAGTGCTCTCTGGATATAGGTGAACTACAACTCCAAAACCCAAGGTCAATGCCTACCAAACTCTTATAGTATTTTCTCTTGGTTATGGGAGTTCTGTGTGGGAAGTTTGTGTCTTTCTGCCATTCCTGCCAGGATATCTATGTTGTGTTCATCGAAACAAGCCCAGGTTTCACACTGAGTGTATAAATACATTTAAAAACATATTAACTATATGTATTACTGTGTAAGAGTGTCATTTTGTGTCATTTTGGTTGGTGGTGTGCCCCAGAATTTTGTAAATGTAAAAAATGTGCCGCGGCTCAAAAAAGGTTGAAAAACACTGGTCAAAAGCACAAGCTCTATGAGGAGCAGCTTAAAGAGCTGGGCATGTTTAGCCTGAAGAACAGAAGGTGGAGAGGAGACATGATGAGGGCCATATATAAACATGTGAGGGGAAGTCATAGGGAGGAGGGAGCAGGATTGTTTTCTGCTGCCCTGGAGACTAGGACGCGGAACAATGGCTTCAAACTACAGGAAAGGAGACTCCATCTGAATATTAGGAAGAATTTCCTAACTGCGAGAGCTGTTCAGCAGTGGAACTCTCTGCCCTGGAGTGTGGTGGAGGCTCCTTCTTTGGAGGCTTTTAAACAGAGGCTGGATGGCTATCTGTAGGGGGTGTTTTGAAGACAATTTTCCTGCTTCTTGGCAGAGGGTAAGACTGGGTGGCCGACGAGTCTCTTCCAGCTCTATTACTTTTATTATATTTTTTTTTACTTGATCTTTATTGAGTTTTTACAGAATTATGTAAGACACCAAGGGGAAAGGAGAGGGGAGGGAGGGGAGGGGCAGTGAGGGTAAGGAAAAAGACACAACAGGTAAATACACACATATCTTCCAGTTCGGGTATTCGGAGACAGAGCCTTTCTTGAGTTGTATTTACAATTGAATGGGTAAATACTGTCACCTTTCGAGCTTCCGACTACCTGATTTTACCTACAGCTTCTCATTTCTTCCAGGTAACGCCGCACTGGCTGCCAGTCCGCCCTCGTCTTAGAGCTTCTCTCATAAATTCTACTATACAATACATCAGACTCCATTAAGTCTCTCAATTTGTTTAGCCAGTCCTCCGTTTGTGGTATATTTTCTTTTTTCCAATTTTTTGCAAATACTAACCTCGCGGCCGCTGCTATAAAATAAAGCAATTTAACTTTATTCTGGTCCCAGTTTTCCTTTGTAAGGTTTATTAGATAGGTTTCGGGCAGAAAGTCAAATTTCTCCTGTAGCATTTTTTGCGTATGTTTATGGATCTCCTTCCAGTATCTTTGGCTTTTTTTACATGTCCACCAGCAGTGAATAAAAGTCCCTAATTGGGTCTTACACTTCCAACAGTTGTTGTTGGTATTTGGATGGAATTTTGCAATTTTCTACGGGGTCATGTACCATCTAAAAAACATTTTATACCAGTTCTCAGCTGGCGTTGTAGAACCCAAAATTTTAATGGTTTCCCTCCAGGTTTTTTCCCATTCCTGCATCAGAATGGTGTGTCCAAAGTCCCGTGCCCAATTAATCATTACCTGTTTTACCCCCTCAGTTTCCGTATCTAACTCTAGTAGTTTGTTATACAGGATTCTTATGTGCTTTTTTTTCCTGCTTCAATACCCCATCCCAGGTATTTTCTTCAGTAGCAAACTCTCTTTTGCAGTCCATCCTGAAATAGTCCTTGACTTGGGCGTATTGGAACCAGGATATTTCAACCCCTGTTTCTCTCAGGTTTTCCAATGTTTTCAGTTCCCAATTTATGCTCGTTTTCTTAATCAGGGATTTGTAGGTATACCATTTGGTCATGGGTATCTCCCTTTTATGCTGAGCTTCCATGGGCGAGATCCAGAGGGGCGTCTTAGTGTAGAGTTGGTCTTTATATTTCTCCCATACTTTCCATAAGGCTGCCCTAATATGGTGATTTTTGAAAACTTTTTCCACTTTAACTTTTCCGTACCACATGTACGCATGCCACCCTCTGTAGATGTTAAATCCCTCCAGGTTAAGTATTCTAGTTTTCTTTAATAGGGCCCAATCTCTAACCCAGCTCAGGGCCGCCGCCTCGTATAATTGAAGATTCGGGAGGGCCAAGCCCCCCTTTCCTTTTTGTCGGTGAGGATTTTGTACTTTACCCTGGGCTTCTTTCCTTCCCAGACAAATTTTGTGATGTCCCTTTTCCAAGTCCTGAAATCATAAGTGGTTCGTAAAATAGGTATTGATTGAAATAAAAACATCGTTCTTGGCAATACATCCATTTTTATCACTGCTATTCTTCCAAGAAAGTTAAGGTTGAGAAACCTCCAACTCTCTAATTTTTTCTTTATGTGTCCCCAAGTCAAATCATAATTGTTTTTTAATAATTGATTATTTTTCATGGTTAAATATATACCCAGATATTTTGTTTTTTTGACTGCTTGTAGAGATTCTATTCTTTCTTTTTTTAGATTTTTTGTAAGTATTTTGGACTTGGAGTAATTAATTTTTAGACCAACCACCTTGCCGTACATTTGAATCTTCTCGAGCCATTTTGGCATTCTTTCCACCGGCTCTTCTATGATGCAGACTACATCGTCTGCAAAGGCTTGGATCTTGTACTCTTCTTGGTGTAATCTCAAGCCTTTCAAGCTCTTGTCTTCCCTTATATCATCCAGCAATATCTCCAGCATCATAATAAAAAGTAACGGGGACAGTGGGCAGCCTTGCCTTGTCCCCTTCTGAATTTTGATTTGATTAGATCTGTTTCCATTTACTATGATCCTGGCTGTTTGTTCCCGATATATAGCTTGTATCGCCCTTGTGAATGCTAATCCCATATCTTTTTCTATCAGTATTTGAAACATAAAATTCCTATTGGCATTATCAAATGCCTTTTGCGCATCCAAGAACAAAAAACACACTTCTTTTTGAATGTTTAAATCGTAATATTCGATTGCGTTAAGAATCGTTCTGATGTTGTCCCTCATCATTCTGTGGGGTAAGAACCCGGCTTGGTCCTCTTTTATAGTCTCATTCAGAACCACCTTGAGTCTTTTGGCCAAAATCATAGAAAATAATTTATAATCATTATTTAGAAGCGATATGGGACGATAGTTTTGTACATTATTGGGATCTGCTCCTGTCTTGTGTATAAGGGTAATATGAGCCTGTTGCCATGATTCAGGTACACTCCCCTGCTGTAATACCTTATTCATAATAGCCTTAAGGTGGGGTATTAATATTTCGCCAAATAATTTGTAATAGCAGGCCGTTAGACCGTCCGGTCTTGGGGCCTTGTTGTTTGGTAGATTTTTAATTGCTTCTTTAATTTCACTTTCCTTGATAGAATCATTCAATATTTCTCGGTGCATCTCACTTATCCTTTCTAGTTTTCTTTTACCTATATAGGCCACAATATCCTCTATCTCAGTCTCATCCTTCTTGTATAAGTTTTTATAGAAATTCTCAAATTCCCCTGTTATCTCCTTTTCTTCATAGATTTCTCTCCCCTCTTTTACTATCTTAGATATGTGTTGTCTTTGTCTTCTTTCAATTAACTTTCTTGCTAGGACTTTCCCTGGTTTATTCACATTAGAGTAATAGTTCATTTTTAGGAATCTCAAATTACAAGCTATTCGTTCTTCTTGTGCCTCATTTAGACTCCTTTTTATAACTTCTATCTGGCGTTTCAAATTTTTACTTCCAGGTTTAGCTTTCAGGAGTTTTTCCTTATCTTCCAACTCTTTCATTAAATTATTATGCTTCTCGTGCCATCTCTTGTTTCTGAGTGACCCCTGCTGAATGAAATGGCCTCTCATCACGGCCTTACTGGCCTCCCATACTATCTCTTCTCTCACGTCGCTCGTATTATTAATTTCGAAGTATTCTTTCAATAAGTCCCTATTATGTTCTATCTCCGTTTCTGTTTTTAGAAGATCTTCATTTAGTTTCCATCTTCTGTCTTTTTTTACTTTATTAAATGTCATCAGAAGGGGGCAGTGATCTGGAAGAATAGCGTTGATTAAGACGAATGTTCTTCCCAAATTCATGTACCTCTTCCAGAACATTCCAATCATTAGAAACAAGAGCATGTTCAAAACATGGAAAAAAGAAATTTCAAAATTCATCTGGAACGGAAAGAGGCCAAGAATCAACCACAACATCATGATTAATAAGAAATCTAGAGGGGGATTCGGCCTACCGGACCTCACCCTGTATTTCGAAGCATGCGCCCTAACGTGGGTGAAGGAATGGATTTCGTTGAGGAATAAACACCTACTAACACTTGAGGGCTTCGACTTACGAGTAGGCTGGCACACCTACTTGTGGTACAAAAAAACATCGACCGAGAAAAACTTCGGAAACCACTTTGTAAGATCGGCCCTCATGCTGGTATGGAATACATATGCAAAACGCTTCTACACAAAGACACCACTCTGGATATCCCCAATGGAGGTAGAACACCGAAGACTCCTGGGATGGACCACATGGCCCACATATAAAAGCTTGCTGAAAAGATCAGAAGGAATCCTGGAGCTTATAACTCAAGAACAATTAAAACAAATGTTAGAGAATTCAACCTGGCTCCAATACCTCCAACTGAGAAAGAGATACAATTTAGACAAAGAAGAGGGATTCCACACAGAAGAAGACTTCTGGGACAAACTCATTAAGTCAGGAAAAAAATATTACAAAGATCTACAGCAAACTACTAGAGTGGGCCACGGAAGAAGAAACTATAAAAAACTGCATGATCCAATGGGCTAGGAACATTGGTAGACAAATCAAAATACACGAATGGCAACTCATCTGGAACAAAAAAATTAAGTACACATACGCAACGGAGCTAAAAGAGAACTGGCTGAAAATGTTCCATCGCTGGCACATCACACCCCAAAAAATCGGGAAGATGTATAAAAACAGCAATCCAAATTGTTGGAAGTCTCAGACACAGGTGGGCAGCTTCTTTCATATGTGGTGGTCCTGCCCAGTTACAACAAAGTACTGGAGAGAGATACATAAGACCACACAAAACATCTTAAAAGCAAAATATCCAATGAAACCGGAATACTACCTTCTGGGACTTACGGACAGAGACAGGGTCATGGGTAAGAATACGGAGAAACTCTTCATTTATATGACGACGGCAGCAAGAGTTGCATTTGCCAAAATTTGGAAGTCCAACAGGATACCACAATTAGAGGACTGGCTCCAGAAACTAGCAGACATCAAAGATATGGACATACTAACATTCTTTCTGAGCAAAAACACCGGCCAGCCTAGAAGCGAAACGGACTGGAGTCCCATAAAAATGTATAAAAAAGACTAAAAAGTTTAACTACAGCTAAGGAAGACATTCAACTGAATGAATAAAATAAAAAAAATTCCAAAGAAGGAAAAATAAGAAAGAACTGAAAAACTAGTTAAAATTTATTAAAGATCTCTTTTCTAGAGGATAGATAAATCCACTTTTGATCCGAATGGAAGTCAACTGTATCTATGTATTCATGTGTTAGTTAGTCTAGTATGTTATAATTACCTTCCATTTCAAACCCACCCTATTCCCGACCTTCCAACACTCCCCCTCCCTTTTACCCTACCCTCCCCCCCTAATGTTTCCAGATATGTGTACCCAAAACCACAAAAACCAATAAAAAGATATTAAAAAAAGAAAAAGAAGAAGGGGGCAGTGATCTGAATTCAGTCTGGGAAGGATTGTTATTTTGTCAACCTTAGTTGCTAGTGAGTTCGATATCCATATCATATCAATCCTTGACCATGATGTGTGACAATCCGAAAAAAAGTATAATCTTTAACTCCCTCATTCCGCATCCTCCAGATATCTTCTAGCGCCAACTCTTGCTTCAGTCTTATGAGGCCCATGGGAAGCTTACCTCTTTCCTTCTCCTTCCTTTTTTTTCCTTTGGCCGTAGTCCTATCCATCCCGCTATTCAATACACCATTAAAATCTCCCAGCAGTATTATATTATACATTTCGTAATCTGCTAGAAACTTTCGCAATTCTTTTATAAATTTGGTTTTTGGACCTGTGGGCGCGTATATGTTACAAATAATTAGCTCTGTTTGATCTATTTTAGCTTTTACCCCTAAAATTTTTCCTTCTTGGTCCTTAAACGCCAGTGAGGATTCAATGTCTTCCTTTATGTAAGTAACGACACCCCTCTTTTTTTGAGGTGCCGCTGAATAATATAATTTTCCCAGGGCTTTTTGATTAAGATAACTGACATGCCTTTGGGAGATATGAGTTTCCTGTAAAGCAATCAAATCAAATTTATTTTTTAACAAAAAATTATTTATGATTTTTCTTTTGCGGGGTGAGTTTAGGCCATTAATATTGTTAGAGTAGAGTGTCACTGCCATCCTCCGGGTAATTCATCAGCATCTCTTCTTCTCTATTGAGTCCACATTCCAAAAGTTCAGAAGAATTAGGCCTCTGTCTTTTTTGGTCCTGTTTTTTCATCTCTGGATTCACCTTGTGTTCCTTGTACATTTGTCTCTTTTCAACGTCTACCTTTCCCGTTGCATCTTCTTTCTTCTTCTCCTCCATATATTTTTTGTACATTTTATAGAATTCTTTAGCTTTATCTTCTATTACTTTTATTATAAGCAAGCCCTAGTGGATATGAAGGATCCAGTGTACACAATGGCATTTGATCTCCCATGGCTTTTCGTATCCACAGTGGTCCTGGAACCAAATCTCAAGTTTCTGTTTTTCATGTTCAGCAGAGAGTTCCAGTGCTGAACAGCTCTCACAGTTAGGAAGTTCCACCTGAACATGAGGAAGACCTTCGTGAATGTGAGAGCTGTTCAGCAGCAGAATTCTCTGGGCCCTTCCACACAGCACTATATCCCAGAATATCAAGGCAGAAAATCCCACAACTGGTTTGAGCTGAGTTATCTGAGTCCACACTCAGATAACTCAGCTCAAGGAGTACTTCCTCGGAAAAATCGCGGCACTCCGACTTGACTTGCCGCTGTCTCCCGAGGAGGGGGACACGAGGTCCCGGTACCCCACCCGGACAATTGAACCCCGTCTCTCAGAATTCAGCCCACTAACAACGGAGGAGGTGAGAAAGCTGGTGACCGGGGCAAGAGCGACGACCTGCCCAACGGACCCATGCCCATCACACCCAATTAAGTCCAATATTGACATCATGTCGGGCGCTCTGAGGGACTTGGTAAATCTCTCCCTAGAGACAGGCACCTTTCCGAACTCCCTGAAAGAGGCCAGAGTCAGCCCCCTCTTGAAGAAGACAAACCTCGACCCGGATGACCCAGCAAGCTACCGCCCGGTTGCCAACCTACCCTTTCTGGGTAAGCTCCTAGAGCGAGCGGTAGAAAGCCAATTACGGGACTTCCTAGATCAATCGGGGCCTAGACCCGTCCCAGTCGGGTTTCCGCAGGTCACGGAGTGGAATCCGTCCTCGTAGCGATCACTGACGACATCCGCCGTCAACTGGACCGGGAGGCTCGGCAGTCCTAGTCCTTCTGGACCTAACCGCGGCCTTTGACACCGTTGATCACGACTTGCTCCTCGACCGCCTGGCTGCCTCTGGGATCCGAGACAAGGCTTTGACCTGGCTGGAATCGTTCCTGCGAGGCCGCTCGCAGCGGGTCGAGTGGCAGGGTCAAGTCTCTAGGAAAAGCGAACTGGAATGTGGAGTCCCCCAGGGTGCCATCCTATCTCCCACCCCTCTTCAACATCTACGTCCAGCCTCTGGCTAGCATTGCCAGGGGCCATGGGTTCTCCTGCTACCAATATGCGGACGATACTCAGCTGCTCCTGAAGCTTGACCCAGGGTCATCGTCGGTGCCGGACAGTTTCAGCCAAGGATTGAGAGTGGTGACGAGCTGGCTCAGAGCACATAGACTCAAAATCAACCCAGCCAAAACGGAGATCCTCTGGCCTGGCCGACCCGCCTCTCACCCATCACTGCCACCTTTGAGGGCGAGCCCTTATCCCCGGCCCGGCAGTGAAAAGCCTGGGAGTGATCCTGACGAAAAACTAACGATGGAGGCCCAGATCCAGGCGGCAGCAAAGGGCGCCTCTTCCATCTCCGTAGGGCCCGACGGCTGGCCCCCTACCTACCATCTGAGGCGCTGAGAACCGTGGTACATGCCACCGTTGTCTCGCCTTGATTATTGCAACGCCTATATGTGGGCCTCCCCCTCTCCACAACCAAGAGGCTGAAACTCATCCACAACGCAGCGGCCAGACTCATCTCTGGGTCATCAGTGAGGGACCACATTTCTCCTATTTTAAAAGATCTCCACTGGCTGCCCTTAGAGTTCAGAGTGCTTTACAAACTTCTGGTGCTCACTTTTAAAGCTCGGCACAATATTGGGCCAGCATACTTGAGTGACCGGCTGACGGTCCAACACAGCGTGAGGCCACCACGTGCCATAAATGGTGATCGCATGACCATCCCCGGGGTGCGAGAGGCTCGGCTGATGGAAACCCAGCGGAGAGCCTTTTCCGTGGCGGCCCCCAGGATCTGGAACTCATTGCCACCTGCCCTCAGAGCCACTCTGACCCTAACTAGATTCCGGTCAGACCTAAAGACCTGGCTCTTCTGCCTTGCGTTTGGGGCCTGATCGGTACCTCTGAATGTCTGAGCCTTCCTCAGACTTGTATCTGTTTTAAACTGCTGTATATTGCTGTTTTAGGGTTTTTAAATGATGTAAGTCGCCCGGAGCACCACCGGTGGAGGGCGACTCACAAATATTAAAGTATTATTATTATTATTATTATTATAATGTGGGATTTTCTGCCTCGATATTCTGGGCTATAGGGCTCTTTATTTCATATCTATCTATATAATAAAAGTCAGTGTTTGTGGGCGGTGGTGCGGTAGGAGGAATATGTGCCAGCGTTTCGATTGGTTGCCACTGTGTGATTATTTGCATAAAGGACTCTGATTGGCCACCCTCAGAACTCCAACATTCTAAGGCACCAGACAGCGGGGATTGGTTGTCACTGAGGGAGTATTTGCGTAACGGACCCTGTTTGGCCATCTACATTCCAACATTCTAAGAGGTGACGCAGAGGGAAAAGCAAAGGCCTCAGGCAGTCAATGACGGATCAGAAACAAACTTGGCACACAGGGGCCCAATGGCCCACTTCACAACCTGGTGTGGTTTAGGGCAGGATGGGCCACGGACGATGGGATTTGCAGCACCTTCACCTGATTCACTTCTCAAACAACACTGTAGCCCCTATAAATCACAGACAAGGTCCAAAATTGACAGCAAAGCTTCCTTAACTTGATTTTCCTGACTAGGCCTCAGGCTATGGGATACTGTTTACGGCCTGAATTGACAGTAAGGCTTTCTCAAGTTGATTTTCCTGACTAGGCCTTAGGCCATGGGATACTGTTTACGGCCTGAATTGACAGTAAGGCTTCCTTAACTTGATTTTCCTGACTAGGCCTCAGGCCATGGGATACTGTTTATGGCCTGAATTGACAGTAAGGCTTCCTTAACTTGATTTTCCTGACTAGGCCTCAGGCCATGGGATACTGTTTATGGCCTGAATTGACAGTAAGGCTTCCTTAACTTGATTTTCCTGACTAGGCCTCAGGCCATGGGATACTGTTTACGGCCTGAATTGACAGTAAGGCTTCCTCAACTTGATTTTCCTGACTAGGCCTCAGGTCATGGGATACTGTTTACGGCCTGAATTGACAGTAAGGCTTCCTCAACTTGATTTTCCTGACTAGGCCCCCAACAATGACAGAACAAGACCAAACTTGCCACACAGATCCCCCAAGATGCACTCTACATCCTGGTGCAGTTTGAGGGAAGATGGACCATGGATGATGGGACTTACAGTACCTTCACTCACCTTCCGAGACTGCAGCAACCCTCATCCAATGAATGACCAAACGTGACACACAGACCCCCCATGACCCACACTATCGTCTACTGCAGTTTGGAGGAGGGTGCACAGTGGATGACGGGACTTGAAGTACCGAAGACCAACCTGGGCACACAATGCCTTTCTCAAATAACCCGGGCACCGCCGGGTCCCCAAGCTAGTAGTATAATAAAAGCAGGACTTGAGAAATCACTGGTTTCTGCTCCTTTTGATCCTATCAGTGTTGCCTCACTTGCCTCACAATAGCATTGTAGCTCCCTTTAAGTAGCATCTATGAGCAGGCATAGCTATCTCAGGAGAAAGCAGATACCGTACCTATCTCAGCAGCAGCGTGATAAAAATGTTTGACTGCCAAAATGGAAAGCGTGACAATAATGGAGGCTGGCGAAAGAAATGGGGGGGGGGGGGATCACCCCTTGATGCATTTTGAAAGATGTTTTAAGGTTATCTAGAAGGTTCAAGGTCCTTTTGTTTACTCATGCAAGGCTTTCCATCATTGGGTTGCATTGAAACAATGCTCCTGCGCCATCAACTCCGCTGGACTGGCCACGTTGTCCGAAGGCCCGATCACCATCTCCCAAAGCAATTACTATACTCCCAATTCAAGAACGGAAAATTGAATGTCGGCGGACAGGAAAAGAGATTTAAAGATGGGCTTAAAGCTAACTAAAAACTGTGGCATAGGCACCGAGAACTGGGAAGCCCTGGCCGTTCAAGCATTCTAGCTGGAGGTCAGCTGTGACCAGCAGTGCTACAGAATTCAAAGAGGCACGATTGGAGGGCGAAAGGGAGAAAGGTGCCAAGAGGATGGAGTGTCAAGCCAACCCTGATCAGGATTGTCTTCCATCTGGAAACTGATGTCCTCACTGCGAAAGAACGCGTGGATCAAGAATATGTCTCTACAGTCACTTACGGACCCACTGCCAAGACACCACACTTAGAATTATAGAGTTGGAAGAAACTTCATGGGCCATCCAGATCTTACATTACGCAAACTACTCGCCCGCGTGGGGTGCCACATATTCAAGGGTGCATCCGGCCGCCAAACGCCCCTTCTCAGTCTCCGTCCCCGTAGAAGGCAGCCCGCCTGCACCAAATGCGCACTTGCAGAACCATCTGGTGCGTTATGAGCAGGCCAGAGTTGCCCGCAGCGGCTCCACGAGGCCGGAGACCGAGGAGGAGCGCCTGGCAGCAGGAGGCAGAGCTTCCGCCCCCAGCCGCCAAACCCTCCTCTACAGTCTCCTCTACAGTCTCCGGCCCAAAGCTTCGCACCCCGCCCGTGCTGCACCAAATGCACACGCACGGGACCAGCTGGCTCCACGCATGCGCACTCGGTGCGGCACGAGCAAGCCAGAGCCAATCCACGAGGCCAGAGACCGAGGAGGAGCGCCCAGCAGCCAGAGGCAGAGCCTCCGCCCCCAGCCACCAAACCCTCCTCTACAGTCTCCGGCCCCATGGAAGGCGGCCTGCCTGCGCCGCACCAAATGCGCACGCACTGAACCAGCTGGCTCCGCACATGCGCATCCGGTGTGGTGCAAGCAGGCCAGAGCCGTCTGCAGCGGCTCCACGAGGCCAGAGACCGAGGAGGAGCGCCCGGCAGCCGGAGGCAGAGACTCAGCCCCCGGCCGTCAAACCCTCCTCCTCAGTCTTCGGCCCCGTGGAAGGCGGCCCACCCACGCCACACCAAATGCGCATGCACGGAACCAGCTGGCTCCGTGCATGTGCACCCGGCGCACACGCGCACCCTCCACGAGGCCGGAGACCGAGGAGGAGCGCCCGAACATGTGAATAATACTCTACCTTTTATTTTTCAGTGATTGGGGGGTGCACGCACTAAAATAATGTTCACTTACCATTTAAAATTACCTTAGTCCGGCCCTGCATCCAGTCCAACCCGCTGCCAAGAAGCAGGAAAATTGCATTCAAAGCACCCCTGACAGATGGCCATCCAGCCTCTGTTTAAAAGCCTCCGAAGAAGGGAGCCTCCACCACACTCTGAGGCAGAGAGTTCCACTGCTGAACAGCTCTCGATCATACTTTGCGACGAGTTAGGGCTAACTGGCGGTTAGGAATTGTGGGAGTTAAAGTCCTAAACACACCCAGAGGGCCGAAGCTTGCCCATGCCTGGTGTAAAGCAACCATCCCTGTGATTCCACAGCAGTGAGCCGTGGCAGTTAAAGTGGTGTTGAACTGAGGGCCCTTCCACACAGCGATATATCCCAGAATATCAAGGCAGAGAACTTGAGCAGGCCTGGGCCAACTTGGGCCCTGCAGGTGTTTTGGACTACAGCTCCCACCATTCCTAACAGCCTCAGGCCCTTTCCTTTTCCCCCTCAGCCGCTTAAGCGGCTGAGGGGGAAAAGGAAAGGGCCTGAGGCTGTTAGGAATGGTGGGAGCTGTAGTCCAAAACACCTGCAGGGCCCAAGTTGACCAATGAATAAGCCAGCTTGACCTACTAATTTGCATGTTCTTTTCTGATTGGCCAGCCTCAACATTCTGACATTCTTAAGTTGGCCCAGGCCTGGGCTTGAGGCAACCCCAGCGTTCGTTGCGCAATTGGCGTAGCCTTGCCCAAGTTTTCGTTGCGCAATTGGCGTAGCCTTACCCCCCCAGCGTGGACGTTGCGCAATTGGCGTGGCTTCCAAGCGGAAGAGGAATCCCGTGGGCGGCGCCAAGGCTGAAGAGAAGAAGCCTTTGGACTCTGGAGAAGGGGAGCCGCGGCCTACTCACTCTCTGTTGCCCTCCGACATGGCTCCCGCCGGATCCTCCTCGCAGCGCCAGGCGGGACGGGAAGAGGCCCACGCCGGCTCCTCCACGCCTCAGCGCCAGGCGGGAGAGGAAGAGGCCCATTGTGGGAGCCGGAGTCCTCCAGGCAGGCCTCGCCACGGCCCAGGTAAAGTCCTCCCTCTCCCTCTCCCTGCCCTCCTTCACAGGATTGTTGTGAAGCAGGAGTGTATGAGGCTTGTATAGGCTGTGAATCCTATATATATAGTGTATATAGTGGGGGAAGCTAATTTCCTGTTAGGAATCATATAGCATTATAGAACAAGTTGAATAAGACCCCTCATCCGTGTGTGTGTGTATGTATGTATATAGGTGTGTTTGTATATGTGTGTATGTATATATGTATATGTGTGTATGTGTGTATGTGTGTGTGTATGTATGCATGTATATGTGTGTGTCTATGTATGTATATAGGTGTGTTTGTATATGTGTGTGTATGTATGTATATGTGTGTGTGTGTATGTGTGTGTGTATGTATGCCTGTATATGTGTGTGCATGTGTATGTATGTATGCATGTATATGTGTGTGTATATGTGTCTGCATATGTGTGTATGTATGCATGTATATATATGTATGTATGTATATATGTGTATGTATGTATATGTGTGTGTGTCTGTATGTGTATGTGTATGTATGTATATATGTGTATGTATATATGTGTGTCTGCATATGTGTGTATGTATGCATGTATATATGTGTATGTATGTATATGTGTGTATGTATGTATATATGTGTGTATATGTGTGTATGTACTGTATATATGTGTGTGTCTGTATATGTGTGTGTATGTATGTGTGTATGTATATATGTGTGTGTCTATATGTGTGTATGTATACATGTATATATGTGCATGTATGTATATGTGTGTGTGTATGTATGTGTGTGTATGTATGTATATATGTGTATGTATATGTGTGTGTATGTATATGTGTGTATGTGTATATGTATATGTATATGTGTGTCTGTATATATGTGTGTGTTTGTATATGTGTGTATGTATATATGTGCATGTATGTATATGTGTGTGTCTGTATGTGTGTGTATGTATACATGTATATATGTGCATGTATGTATATGTGTATAAGTATACAGTATATGTATGTATGTGTATGTGTGTGTATGTATGTGTATATGTGTGTATGTGTATGTGTGTGTATGTGTGTATGTATGTATATGTATGTACAGTATATGTGTGTATGTATATATATATTCATATTCGTGTCAGGTGCAACTTGAGAAACTTGTCACTTCGGGATATTTTCAGATATGTTGCATTTATATGGATGAAGTAATCCAATGTATTATTTTGATTTTGGTGTTTATTCAATTGTATACAATGCACAGAGTCTATATCAGTGTTGTACAATGTTTATTCTGACTGATTCCAAATGCGTTTTGTGCAATATGATATTGCCTGTATTATTACTCTGGGTCTCTGGCATTTGCTTCGTGAACGATGATTCTTAGGAAGGACTCATCCCGCGCTTTGGTGGAGCTAGGAGTGCTCATTGGTTGCTGGTGAACTATAAATCCCAGTACCTACAACTCCAAAATGTCCTGGCCAATTCCCTTCAAAATCTCTCTCTCTCTCTCTCTCTCTCTCTCTCTGGCATTACTTTGTGAACGAAGATTCTTAGGAAGGACTCATCCCACGCTTTCTACAAGTGCGTTGATGACTAAGCAGGCCAATCCGAGATAGGCAAGTCTGGTTGCAGAAAGCACAGCAGAAAGTCTCCTTGGGTGATGTTGTTTCCAAGTTGCGGTTCTTTCTGCGTTGTCGTTTCTCTTCGAGACCCGTTTGGCGTGTCTTCTCAAAAGAGGCCGCAGCATTGTGGATAGTGCGTCTCCACTCCTCCCGATGTGAGGCCAGGGTGGACCATTGTTGGTGATCAATCTGGCCGAGCCTGAGATGTTGCTCCAGGGAGTCCTTATGTCTCTTTTTTGGGGCGCCGCTCTTGCGCTGACCTGTGGTGAGTTCACCATAGAGTAGTATCTTAGGGAGGCGGTGGTCCTCCATCCTAGAGACGTGCCCTGCCCAGCGCAGCTGTGTTCTCAATAGCATGGCCTCAATGCTGGTGATTCCTGCTTGCTCAAGGACAGCAACATTCATCACATAGTTGGTCCAGTGTACATTTAGGATTGTGCGAAGTCAGCACTGATGAAAGCGTTCATGTTTCAGACCCACAGAGGAGAATAGGCAGTACGATAGCTCTGTACACACTGATTTTGGTGTGAAGCCTTCCGAATGCACTCTATGCCTTTGCTAATCTGTGATCTATCTCTTTGTCAATCTTGGCGTCTGAAGAGATGATTTTTCCCAGGTAGGTGAACTGCTGAACGGACTTAAGCACAGATTTGCCTATGCTAATGTGGGGATGATGGTGTTCTTCCTGTCGTGCTGAACGGACTTAAGCACAGATGTGCCTATGCTGACATGGGGATGCTGGTGTTCTTCCTGTGGTGCGGGCTGGTAGAGAACTTCCGTTTTCTTCAGGCTGAACGGACTTAAGCAGAGATTTGCCTATGCTGATGTGGGGATGATGGTGTTCTTCCTGTCGTGCGGGCTGGTAGAGAATTTCCGTTTTCTTCAGGCTGAATGGACTTAAGCACAGATGTTCCTATGCTGACATGGGGATGATGGTGTTCTTCCTGTGGTGCGGGCTGGTAGAGAACTTCCGTTTTCTTCAGGCTGAACAGACTTAAGCAGAGATTTGCCTATGCTGATGGGATGATGGTGTTCTTCCTGTGTTGCGGGCTGGTAGAGAATTTCCGTTTTCTTCAGGCTGAATGGACTTAAGCACAGATGTTGCTGATGTGGGGATGATGGTATTCTTCCTTTTTTTTAAATCCGTTTTCTTCATTGAACGGATAAAAGATTAGCCATGCTGATGGGATGATGGTGTTCTTCCTGTGGACCCTCCACCACTTCAGGCTACCAAGCAAGACACCTACCCCACGGGATGATGGTATTCTTCCTGTGGTGTGGGCTGGTAGAGAACTTCAGTTTTCTTCAGGCTGACTTCCAGCCCAAAACTGACCAGGAAACATGTGTCAATAATCACATGAGAATTAATTTATCACCAGAATGGATTTGTGCAACCAGCATATTGGATTATAGAGGCACACCACACGTGTCTTGGTATTTAAATATAATATTTTGCATTTTGATAAATTAATTCTCATGTGATTATTGACACATGTTTCCTGGTCAGTTGTGGTTTAGCTCTTGAGCAGCACTTCCCTTTGTTTATAACTGACTTCCAGCCCAAACAGCTCTGCAGCTGTTGCAAAGCAGGATGTGAGGCGCTGCAGGGCTGCTTCTGAATGGGCGACAAGGGCAGCATCATCAGCAAAAAGCAGCTCACGGACTAGATAGTTTAGCGTCTTCGTGCGAGCCCTCAGATGGCTTAAGTTGAACAAGCTGCCATCAGTATGGTAGCATATATATATATGCCGTCTTCTTCAAGGTCTACCCCTACTCTGGCTATAAGATCGATTAAAGTGTTATTTTCTTTAATATCAGCAAGACCTTGTTATATCGTCTGTATTGTTGTGTATTGGATTGTACATCACTGCCCATATTTTCATACTCTTCATGCTGGACATGCACCTAAATACAGTCAACTATTATACATACCATATTATCATTGTTAGTGTTTAGTTAATTGTTTTTCCACCACATCCCTTGAGGGGTGTGTTTATTTGCCCTTGTTTTGTTTCTCAGTGCATTAGAGTTAACAGACTTCCCAGGGTCTTTTTTCTGTTTTTCGGGACCTTTTCCTGTAGCAACTTGAGAAACTGCAAGTCGCATCTGGTGTGAGAGAATTGGCCGCCTGCAAGGATGTTGCCCAGGATACACACAGATGTTTTGATGTTTTACCATCCTTGTGGGAGGCTTCTCTCATGTCCCTGCATGGAGAGCTGGAGCTGACAGTGGGAGCTCATCCACACTCTCCCTGGAGTCCAGCTGGCACAAGGGTTTTAACCCATTGCACCACTGAAATGCTCTTAAACAGGCATGAACAAACAAAGTCTTCAACCCTCACAATAGGCTGTTAGGAATTGTGGGAGTTGAAGTCCAAAACATCTGGAGGGCCAAAGTCTGTCCATGCCTGATCTAGACACTATAAATAATAATACTTTATTTATACCCCGCCAGTATCTCCCCGAGGGGACTCGGGGTGGCTTACATGAGGCCGAGACCAATGACATAATAAAACAACACAGCAGCAAATAATAAAACAATACGATCAATATAAGTTTTACATAAGCAATAACCAATATTGCATAGGCAGCCAATAGATCTCCTTAAACAGGGGGGTTGACCACTCCCTGCAATTCGCTCAAGTTAGCAATCTGGCTGCGGCTCGTTGGACCAATTGAAACTTCCGGGCCGTCTTCAAGGGGAGCCCCACGTAGAGTGCATTACAGTAATCCAATCTGGAGGTGACTAAGGCGTGGACCAACAGCGCATGGGGCTGACCATGAAACTAAACATATATAACATACAAAAGGTCTGTAACACCAATGTGGATCTGGGTGAGGGCTATCCTCCGTGGGGCCGGGAAAAACCTGGAAGGGGACGGTGTGGGCCGATCCCTGACCACCCACCCGGGAAAAAGGCTCGGGTGGGCCCAACCACCCAGGAAGGGCAGGTATCCCTCCCTGGTCCCAAAACAGTAAAAGGAACAATGATTTCCAGATGGAAATGTCACCGGTCAGTAGTCAGGGGGGTAGATGAATGTGGCGAGGGGGATCCCCCTGAGTTCCTGCAAGGCGGCGGGGAGGTGGGCTCCAGCCGCAGTGGGGAGAGCAATCCGGATGGAGCTGGGAGCAGCCGGGCGGGATCGCGCTGGAGGTGGCGACAACGGCGATGTGCGGCAAGCTCTCAGGCCCCGTGCCCGGCGCGGTTATCCGGAGGTAGGCGCCTGAGGACGCCGGAGGAGGAAATCCAGGAAGCGATGAGGTGATGACGTGTGCAATGGCGGCCGCGTCGTCCAATGACGCGGCGGAAGCCTCCGAAGCTCCGTCCAGGAATGATGACGCAGAAATCGCGAGTGGATGACGTGGGACGTGCCTCACGTCAGGCGGCGTCGTGACGCGTCGGGTACTGTGGGCAGCGGTCCTTTACAATTAAAGGACCCGCGGGTCCCCGAAGGTGGGAGAGTTGTAGAGAATCAAGCCCCCGCAAAGGAGTCCCCCTGGAAAGGGACTGCCGGCGAAAATATAGGCCTGATGGCGTGGGGTCAAGTTGGGGCCCCGTCCGGAGTTGTCCGAGACGGGGTGCTGGTGGAGCAGGCCCAGGTGTTCCCAAAGGTCCCGGGGAGCCGGGCGGAGGACGCCCCCTGCTAAGGCGTGGACCACCATGGCCAGATTCGACTCATGGTCTATTGAAATCTATTGTCTTATAAGTTAAAATGAGGTAGTAGAGGGCAAACCTGCATCACCCTCCCTGTGGCATGCCTTGAGGTGCAGAATTTAAACACTTCAATCGTGTCACCTCTAGACTTTCTCTTCATCTGTTTGTTCTCCGTATCTCTTAGCATACTCTTTCTTGTTCTCTGAACTCATGCCGACTTGTCCTTCTTAAAATTAGGCACCCAGAACTGATTGTACTACACCAAAGGAGATCTCAGCAGCACAGAATATAGTGGGAGGATTACTTTATTGATTTGGAAACTATGGTTCTATTAATTCAGGCTAAGCATTTGCCTACTTTGCCATAGCATCACACTGTTGGCTCATGTTCAACTTATGATCCACAATCATCCCAAGATACTTTTCACCCATAGCACTCATTTCGCCAAGCTTCCATAATCTTATACTTGTGCATTTGGATTTTCTGGCATTAATGTCAAATTTTATATTTGTCTCTGTTGGCTTTTAGTTTTCTAAGTTAATTGAGGTTCCTTTAAATTATGTTCCTATTGCCTTACAAAGTACAGTGTTGTTTGTTGCAGTTGTGTACGTTCAAAATGTTTCTAAGTTATGGTAACCCTTTCATGGGGTTTTCTTGGTAGGTTTAGTTATCTATTTATTGATTTACCATATATATTTGAGTATAAGCCGACCTGAATGTAAGCCGAGGCACCAAATTTTACCACAAAAAAAGGGAAAATGCATTGCCTCGAGTATAAGCTGAGAGTGGGAAATGCAACACTACCGGTAATTTTTTTTTAAAGATACCAATAAAATTATGTTAATTGAGGCATCAATAAGTTAAATGTTTTTCAATATTTACATAAAACTGTCATTTAAGATAAGACTGTCCAACTCTGATGAAACCATTAGCTCGTCGTCCTCGGGGGGTTGAGAAGGGTGGGGTAAAAATACTGTAAATAAATAAATAAGTAAATATTCTGCTTTACCTTTTTACTGTCAATATTTGCATGCTCGCGTGATAGCTGTGGTAAAATGTTGGATGAAGTGCAAGTATAGCTTACTTTTATTGGCCTATGTCCCAGTTGGGAATGGTTATTTATTATATTTATTTACATCATTTCTACCCCGCTCTTCTCAAACCCCCCCCGGGGGGGGGGGGGTCAGAGCGGCCTAACAAAAGGCAACAATTCGATGCCGATACACAATATAAATACAATATAAAACCATAAACATTCAGAATTAAAATACAATTAGCATTGACACATAATACACATTCACTTACGTTAAAAACAGAGTTCCGTCCACCACATAAACATTGACCCATAACCAACAACTTACCAATTACCATTCCAATCCAAAGTGCTGCATTGTGCTAATGTGCAAAAGCCTGGTCCCAGAGCCACAATTTCATTTTTTCCTGAATGCCAGGAAAGATGGGGTTGATCGTATGTAGCTTGGAAGCGCATTCCACAGATGGGGAGCCACCACCGAGAAGGCCCTCTCTCTCTCGTCGCCATCAACCGCATTTGAGAAATTGGAGGGAGCGAGAGCAGGGCCTCCCCGGATGATCTTAAATTGCGGGGTGGGACGTAGCAGGAGATGCGTTCGGACAAGTAAGCTGGGCCAGAACCGTATAGAGCTTTAAAGGTCAAAACCAGCACTTTGAATTGAGCTCGGAAGTGGACAGGCAGCCAGTGAAGCTGACACAACAGGGGGGTGGTATGCTCCCTGAATGTAGCTCCGGTTAGTAATCTGGCTGCCGCCCGTTGGACTAGCTGCAATTTCCAAACTGTCTTCAAAGGCAGCCCCACGTAGAGTGCATTGCAGTAATCTATTCGGGATGTGACCAGAGCGTGGACGACTGTAGCCAGATCAGACTTCCTAAGGTATGGGCGCAGCTGGCGCACGAGTCTTAACTGTGCAAAAGCTCTCCTGGCCACCGCCGAGACCTGGGGTTCCAGGCTCAGCGATGAGTCCAGGATCACTCCCAGGCTGCGAACCTGCGTCTTCAATTGTTGAACTTTAACTCCCATTACACTCAACTAGTATGGTCCTACATATTTGCTTTTGGATTATAGAAGGAATGGGATGCAAAAAATTAAGAGTAGACTTACTTTACTGGATTACACCAAAGGTGTATCTAATGAAGAACCATCCTAATTGTGTCCAGTTGGAGAACTCTGAGTACTGTGGGAAGCAAGCAATAGTTCCTTGAGATCTAAGGTTGATTGGCATCTTGTCACTATATTAGGAAAATTCCATGTATAACTAGGAGCTATTGTTATTTATCAATCATTAGCTTATTTAGTTGTCCTTTAAGATCATCACCATATTGTGGAATGGCAGGGGTTTGGTTTGAATGTCTTTGTGGTCTCTTCCGATTATTATAATTCTAAGTTAATTGTTTGTTCCAGAAATGAAGTTACCAGTATTTTATCTTCCTTTGATTCCCTGAAAATGAAGCTCCTTGAATTCCCTTTCATACATTCCGAAATTGCAGAAGAAGAAAGGCTCTGCATAATGTACAACTACTAGAATGTTCCATCTCTCTCTGGTCACTTTCTCCAAAATTCACAAGCTCAAACAGTGTATCTTTTCTACACAGGGATAATGCTCCAGTTCCCATCAAATAATATATGAGTTAAGGCCCTCTGGTGGTGCAGCAGGTTAAATTGCTGAGCTGCTGAACTTGCTGACCAAAAGGTCGGCGGTTTGAATCCAGTGAGCGGGGTGAGCTCCTGCTGTTAGCCCCAGCTGCTGCCAACATAGCAATTCGAAAACATGCAGATGTCAGTAGATCAATAGGTACTGCTTCTGTGGGAAGGTAACAGCATTCCATGCAGTTATTCTGGCCACATGACCTTTGGAGGTGTCTACAGACAATGCCGGCTCTTCGGCTTAGAAATGGAGATGAGCACCACCCCCCAGAGTCGGACATGACTAGACTTAATGTCAGGTGAAACCTTTACCTATGGCTCTTCTAAGCAGGATTTTATTGGCAGAATTTGTTCAGAGAAGGTTTGCAATAATTTCTGAGGCTGAAAAGATGCAACTTGCCCAGCGTCATCGAATTTCCATTGACTGAGTGGGATTTGAATCCTGGTCTCTCAATATCCTAACCCAGTGCTGTCCAACTTCTGGCGGGTCCAGGGTCGGATAAGAGGTCACTGATGACCTGCGGGGCTTTTTGGCCCCGCCCCAGCCCCGCCCCCCAGCCCAAGCCCCCGCCCTCCTAAAGCCGCCGAAAAAGGAGGAGTAGGCGGCGCCAAGAGCAGCGCGTCACAGGCCTGGCGTGACGCGCTGCTCTTGGCACCGCCTACCTCCTTTTCGGCGCCCTCCCTTCCTAGGCCGGGGGAGCCGAGGAGGAGGAGGCGGCGCCAAGAGCAGCGCGTCACGCCAGGCCTCAGACGCGCTGCTCTTGGCACCGCCTCTTCTGCCCTTTTCGGCGGCCCTGCCCTAGGAAGGGAGGGGGCACTGAAAAGGGCAGAAGGCGGCGCCAACGGCAGCGCGTCACAGGCCTGGCGTGACGC
Source organism: Anolis apletophallus (assembly GCA_030556195.1). Classification (NCBI taxonomy): domain Eukaryota; kingdom Metazoa; phylum Chordata; class Lepidosauria; order Squamata; family Anolidae; genus Anolis; species Anolis apletophallus. Next base: position 186,044,884 of record JARBWK010000004.1, read on the forward strand.
CCTGCCCTTGGCACCGCTTACTCCTTGGGCGCCCCTCCCTTCCTAGGCCAGGGAGCCGCCGAAAGGGGAGGCGGCGCCAAGAGCAGCGCGTCAGGCCAGGCCTGTGACGCGCTGCTCTTGGCGCCGCCTTCTGCCCTTTTTTTCAGCGGCTCCCCGCCCTAGGTAGGGAGGGGGCGCCGAAAAGGAGGAGCTAGCTCTCTTCCTCCTCCCTGCCCCGCCCCTCCCCGGCCGCCATTTTAAAAAAAAAAAAAAAACGACTAAAAAAAAAAAAAAATATTAAAAATGGCGGCTGAGGGCATAGGTGGGGCCGTGTCCAACAGGCTACGGGGCCGGATCTGGCCCCAGGGCCGCCAGTTGGACAGCCCTGTCCTAACCCATGACTCAAAACCACAACATCACAGTGGCTTTCAGTGGATCTGGTTGTTCCTTTTGTGTCATCTGTCAGAATATTTGCGACCCTGGAGAAGGATAGGTGTGGTAGTCTCCACGACAGACCCCCAGACTTAAAATCCTGCTTCTGAATGCCAGAACAGTCAATGGTAAGACACCTGTCATTCAGGACTTGATCCTGGATGAGGCGGCGGATCTGGCGTTCATCACCGAGATGTGGTTGGATGAGTTGGGGGGGGGTAAAAGTCACCCAGCTGTGTCCACCGGGTTTTGGGGTGCACCAGCAGGCTAGGTCCAGGGGGCAGGGAGGAGGGTTTGCGGTGATCTTTCGGCAGTCCATCGCCCTGATCAAATTCACAGTTCTGCAATCTTGGAGGTTCGAGTGTGTCTACTTGAAAGTGGGAACCCAAGACAGCCTGGGGATCCTGCTGGTGTACTGTCCACCCTGCGACCCGGCAGCTTCCCTGTCTGAGCTAGCAGAAGTGGTCTCAAATTTGGCCGTGGCTTCCGAACAACTAGTAGTTTGGGGAGGCCAAAACTTTAACATTCATGCTGAGACTTATGTTGTCAGGTGCAGCTCGGGATTTCATGATTGCCATGATGTCAGTCAAAACACAGGGGAAGCCTCACTTAATCATCATCATCATCAGTTTCTCACTTGTTAATCGCCCTCCATTAAAATGCTCCAAACGATTTACATAAAACTATTGCATAAAAAAATACACAATACGAAATAGACTGCATTAAACATTAAAAGCTCTGCTAAAAAGCCAGGTTTTGAGTGCCTGAGCAAAGGGCCGCAAGTCACGCATGGCCCTCAAGTGGGGAGGCAAGGAGTTCCACAAGACAGGGGCGGAGATGGAGAAGGCCCTACGCCTCGTGCTCTCGAGTCGTACTTCCCTGGGGCCTGGAACATGCAGTAAGTTTAGTTGGAGGAGTCGTGGCGACCCCTGGCGGCGAAGAGGGGAGATGCGGTCTCTGAGATATGATGGCCCCTGACCATAAAGCGCCTGAAAGGTCAGAACCAACAACTTATACAGGGCCCGGAATTCCCTTGGAAGCCAGAGCAAGTGTCACAGAGTTGGAGTTATGTGGCATCTCAAAGGTGTTTTTGCAAGTAGCCTGGCAGCCGCGTTCTGAATAATGCGGATCCTCCAAGTAGTCGACAAGGGAAGGCCAACATACAAGGCGTTACAATAATCCAGTCTAGATGTGACCGTCGCATGGATGATTGTAGCCAAGGCTTCCTCTGAGAGGTAAGGTGCCAGCTGTCTCGCCTGCCGGAGATGGGAAAAGGCCTGCTTACTAACATGAGCAATCTGGGCCTCCATAGTCAACTATGAATCCAGGACAACACCCAAGCTTTTAACAGTGGAAGATCGATGAAGGTGGGCGCCATCGAAGTTGGGCAGGAAGGACGCCACTCCAGGCAGGCGGCCAGGCCACAAAATCTCAGTCTTAGTAGGATTTACCTTCAACCTACTGGCAACGCAGCCATCTCAATACAGCCTCAAGACATAAGGTGAAATTGTCTGGTATTGAGGTGACTCCAGGCTCCAGCCGTAAAAACAGCTGCTATCATCTGCATATTGGTGGCATTCCAGACCAAAGCTCCGCACAAGGCTGGCAAAAGGTCTCACGTAGACGTTGAAGAGGAGGGGAGAGAGAATTGCTCCCTGAGGCACCCCACATGAGAGGGCGGATCTGTTAATCAAAGCGCAACAGACGTAGGGTATAAAAACTAACCCAATTATCAAAGAAACAAGCATATAAATAAATAAATAAATAAACTGTTATATTTACACGAGTATGCAGGAATAGATGAGTAGTTACTGTAACTGTAGTTACTGTATAATCGATCTCACTGTAAGTATGGGAGTACAAATTGAGTCGAAGTAAGTTGCGGGTGTCTGTTAGTTCCAAATGGAGAAAAGACCAATACAATTGACTGCCGAGCAATGGATAAGTCCATGTGGCAACGCTGTCAGCCAAGCAGAATCACGCCTTGTCTTTCTTGTGGATGGTGAGACAGTCAGAGTGGAAGAGCAAAACATTCTTCCATTGTCATGGTCTGACCACCATCTGATCCGCTTAAGATTAACCGTGTCCTCTAACCTCCGCAGGGGTGGTGGACCCATTAAGATGGTCCGTCCCAGGAGGCTTATGGATCCAGAAGGACTCCTGGGGTCTCTTGGGGAACTTTCTGTCTTGGAGACTGACGAACCTGTCGACACCCTCGTTGATCGCTATAATAGTGAGATGGCCAGGGCGATTGACACGATCGCTCCCGAATGTCCCCTCGGGAATGTGGCACAGCTGGCTAAGTGTCAGCTGCATAAGATCTCTCTGACCAGTAGGCCATGAGTTCGAGGCCTGCCTGGGTCAAGGTGGGTGCTCAACCTTTAAGTGTAGCCTGCTATCGACCTTTGCAGCCCAAAAGACAGTTGCATCTGTCAAGTAGGAGATAAAGGTACCGTATGAAGTGGGGAGGCAAATTTTGACTGAATTATGAGGCCATTAAAAGAACTCCAGGAACGGTGAGGAATGCGGAAGGAACAACGAGGGACGCTGGGAAGGCTGAGAGATGAGGAGTGCGTCAGCTCCCCCTGGTGGCCAGAGTTTGCCTCTGTTCGTCTATATGCGTGTATGTGGAAACAGCAGGGATTGTCTGCTAAGTATGTGTACCTGTAATCCACTCTGAGTCCCCTTCGGGGTGAGAAGAGCGGAATATAAATAAAGTGTATTAGTGTTGCGCAGAGTCACACCGACTCCTTGGTTCACTGAGAAGCTGACTGTGATGAAGCAATGGAGGAGGGGTCTAGAGTGCGTCTGGAAGAAACTCGCAATGTATCTGACCAAGCACGGTCTAAAGCCGCTATTAGGGCTTATTCTGTGGCTTTGCGAGCGGCCAAGAAAGCATTCTCAACTGCTCGCATAGCGTCTGCAGCAAGTAGACCTTTGGAGTTATTCTGGGTTGTTAGGGAGCTCCTCTGGCCTCCTGAGGTTGAGGAGCTTCCTGACCACTCGACAACTCGGTGCAGTGATTTTATGCGCCATTTTGCAGGCAAAGTTGCTCAGATATGTCTCTACCTGGACTCCAGTTTAAACGCAGAGCCAGATGAGGTAACCGAGGTACCTGTCTGTTCGATCCTATGGGATTCTTTCCGCCTTGTTCTTCCTGAGGTCGTGGAGGGGAAGCCCCGAGGATACTGGACCAGTGCATGGCCGCTGTGATGATCTGGATGAGGACAAACAAGCTGAGGGTCAATCCTGAGAAGACAGAGGTCCTCCAGGTCAGTCGCCCGTCTGACCGGAGTATTGGGTGGCAACCTGTGCTGGACAGGGTTGCACTTCCCCCTGAAATCACAGGTCCGCAGTTTGCGGGTCCTCCTGGACTCAGCGCTGACGCTTGATGCACAGATGTCAGCGGTGGCCAGGAGAGCCTTCACACAAGTAAAACTCATGCTTCAACTGTGACCATACCTCGTGAAGTCTGACTTGACCATGGTGGTCCATGCCTTAGTTACCTCTAGACTGGACTACTGCAATGCACTCTACGTGGGGCTACCCTTGAAGATGGCCCGGAAATTGCAACTCATCCAACGCTCGGCAGCCAGATTAATAACTGGGGCAACTTACAGGGAGCAGTCTACCCCCCTGTTTAAGGAGCTTCATTGGCTGCTGTTCATCTTCCCAATTCAAGGTACAGGTTCTTAACTATAGAGCCCTAAACAGTTTGGGACCCGCCTACCTTCGTGACTGTATAACTCTCCATGAACCAGCACGAGTGCTTCGATCTTTGGGGGAGGCCCTACTTTCGCCCCGGCCAGTTTCTTAAGCTTGCCTTGTGGGTACAAGGGAAAGAGCCTTCTCTGTGGCTCCCCAATTCTGGAACTCATTGCCTGGAGCAATTAGGAAAGCCCCTACCTTAGAAACTTTTTAAAAGAATCTCAAGACCTGGCTCTGCTGCTGTGCTTTTGGAGAGTAGCCACACAATCATAAGCTATTGCTCCCCTCAACGCTTCTGTCCTAGGAGCACCCCCCGTCTTGTATGAAGGTATGTCTACTACCCTGTTTCTCTATGAATTCTCCCTTGCAAACAATGTGCTCCTTTTATCTCACCCTGAGTTTTTAAATCATTTTATTGTATGTGCCTGTGGTGTTTCAGCCTGGTGCTCATGTGCATGCTAGGGATGGTGGGGTTGTTTCTGTAAATGCTGATGATGGGATGCTTAGTGAGAATTCTGAAATGCAAAGTGAACTTTCAGATGAGGCTTGTATTCCTGAGAACAGCTCTCTTACCAGGGTTTCATTAGATGAGAATTCTTGTGTTCAGGACTCTGAAGGTCTTGATGTTGATAACGGGACACCTGGGAATCTTAACGAGCTACCATTCAATTGCCGAGATCGCATTCGAGAATCTAGGCAGGCTGCCAGCCTCCGACGTAGCAGCCGGTTTGCAAACCGAAACTGATGTGTCTTTATTTTAGAGTGCTAGGGAAATTGCCTTCAGTTTCCAGGCTTTGTTCAGAATACCATGCAAAGTTTTGCCTTGTCTCCAAGCTCCTGATTTTGCCTAGGCCTTTGTGCACGTTTTGCTTCTATAGCTGCCTTGCATTATCCTTGGAATTTGCATCAAGCTTTTTACCTTTGCCTTTGGATCTTGGGACTAATCGAACTGTGTGATTACCTTGGATATATCCTACATTTGATCTTCTTTTATCCCTTTTGTTGGACACTATATTTGTTTCAATAAAAGCCTATTATTCAGAGACTGTCTGTTGTGTGTGTGTGTGTGTGAACTAGGGGGGTGCTCCTTGTCTGAAGTGCAACAGCGCGGCCCGCTCACTGTCATTATGTTTGTTTATTGCTTTCTTATGTTTTGTGTATATAGCTCATTGTATTCATATGTTTTGTATTTTACTGTGATATTGTTTGCATTTTGGTTGTTATTTTATTGTATTTTATTTTATTGTAATTTGTTGTTTGGGCTTGGCCTCATGTTTAACACTAGAAATGCAGAAGGCTAATAATCACATTAATATAGATTTGATTGAATTTTGCTGATAAGCAACGTCAGTTTTTCATTGCTGATTATGTCTCAAGCGTGCGTCCTTGTCCTGGAGAATAGCTGGCGGCTGTCCTCTCAGGAGGACAGAGAAGGCTGAGGGGATATTTGAGAAGAATTGAATGTGGCATCATAATAAATCACGCCACACTTGGTTGCTAAAACGTCTTACAGTAGAGAAAATCATGCTTAATTGAACACCACATTTCTCCTTGAGAAGCAGTCTGGAATAATATTTAGGTGAAAAGTCAGACCAGATATTTTAACCAAAATTGTAGGTCTGAAAGAGGCCAGACTCCTGAACTCTTAATAGCAAGATTACCTTTATTATTGTGTTCCCGAAGTATTCAGCATTGATGTTGATCTGTTCTTTGTTTCTTAGTCTGCCTACACAATTAACAGCATCCCACTGGGCAGTATTTGCTGCATTTTTAGAACACAGCTAAGGAATTGTCCAAATAAACAGTTCATAAAATATATATATATATATATATACATATATATACACACATATACATATATATATATATATATATATAAAACTCCTTATATCTAGGATGTGAAGAGTAGGGACATCAACTCTGTCACTCCTTCCCACCTGCTACTAAGGAGGCTGTCCAAGTCCTGAACTGGTGCTTGGTCGCTGTGATGGTCTGAATGAGGGCTAACAAATTGAAATTGAATCCAGGCAAGACAGAGGCATTCTTGGTCAGTCGAAAGGCCGAACAGGGCATAGGGTTACAGCCTGTGTTGGATGGGGTTACACTCCCCCTGAAGACGCAGGTTCGCTGTCTGGGTGTGATCCTGGACTCATCGCTGAGCCTGGAACTCCAGGTTTCGGTGGTCATCAGGGGAAAATGTGCACAGCTAAAACTTGTGCGCCAGCTGCGCTCGTAACTTGGGAAGTCTGACTTGGCCACTGTAGTCCATGCTCTGGTTACATCCTGTATAGACTACTGCAACACGCTCTATGTGGGGTTGCCTTTGAAGACTGTTTGGGAGCTTCAATTGGTCCAATGGACGGCAGCCAGAATGCTAACAGGAGCGGGGCTCAGGAAGCATACAACTCCTCTGCTGCGTCAGCTCCACTGGCTGCCAGTCTTCTACCGAGCACAATTCAAAGTGCTGGCTTTAGTCTATAAAGCCGTAAACGGTTCTGGCCCAACCGACCTGTCCGAACGCATCTCCCCTTATGAACCATCTAGGACAGGGGTGCTCACACTTTTTCAGCATGCGAGCTACATATTAAAAATCCAAGTCAAAATGATCTACCTACCCACTACAAAAATGTGAAACATATAACACAATATTTGCTTTGAACTGGGTTTTCCGAATCCACACTGCCATATAATCTGATTCAAAGCAGATAACAGGGGATTTTATTCAACTGTGTGGAAAGGACCTCAGATAACCCAGGGCCGGCAGCACTTGGACAACATCGGGAGCCTGCGGGGCGGGACTGAGCCTTCCTCCCGCCCTGCCTGCAATCTACCAGGATGCCCTACATCAGGGCTGTCCAACTGGCGGGGCCGGATCCGGCCCCGTAGCCTGTTGGACATGGCCCCACCTATGCCCTCAGCCGCCATTTTAAATTTTTTTTTATTTTTTTAAATCGATTTTTTTTAAAAAAATGGCAGCCGGGGGGGAGGGGGAGGCGGGGCAGGGAGGAGGAAGAGAGCTAGCTCCTCCTTGTCGGCGCCCCCCCTACCTCGGGCGGGGGAGCCGCCGAAAAAGGGCAGAAGGCGGCGCCAAGAGCAGCGCGTCACAGGCCTGGCGTGACGCGCTGCTCTTGGCACCGCCTACTCCTCCTTTTCGGTGGCTCCCGGCCTAGGAAGGAGGGGGCGCCGAAAAGGAGGAGTAGGCGGTGCCAAGGGGCAGCGCGTCACGCCAGGCCTGTGACGCGCTGCCGTTGGCGCCGCCCTTCAGCCCTTTTTCGGCACCGAGAGAGGGACGGAGAAGCGATCCAGGCAGGGAGGAGGAGCCAGCTCTCTTCCTCCTGCCTGGATCGCCCCTCCGTCCCCTCTCTCGACGCCGCCGCTGCGAGGCAGTTCGCAGCGGCGCCGCCGAGAAAGGGACAAGGCGGCGTACAGGGAGGAGGGGCCAGCTATCTTCCTCCTGCCTGGATCGCCCCTCCGTCCCTTTCTCGGCGGCGCCGCTGCGAACTGCCTCACAACGGCGGCGCCGAGAGAGGGACGAAGGGGGCGAGTCAGGCAGGAGGACGACAGCTGGCTCCTCCTCCTTCGCCTCCTCCTTCCCGCACCGCGGCGCGTTCGCGGGGGAGGAGGAGGGGCGAAGGAGGAAGTCAGCTGGCCCCCCCCGCCCCCGCGATCGGCCCCGCCCCCTGCTCACTGATCACCTGCGGCCCCCCAGGTGATCAGTGACACTTCTTCTGGCCCTTGGGCCGGAAGAAGTTGGACAGCACTGCCCTACATGATCTACCAGTAGATCACGATCTACCTAATGAGCACCCCTGATCGTCTGGGGAGGCCCTGCTCTCAACTCCGTCTGTATCGCAAATGCGTTGGGGGACGGACGGACGAGAGACAACGCCTTCTCAGCGGTGGCCCCTTGGCTGTGGAACTCTCTTCCCGGGGACATTAGATCAGCCCCCTCGCTCTTGTCCTTCCGAAAAAGGAGCAGCATTACTTATAAATATTCAAAGGTGTTGTTAAAAAGTTTCCTTAATCTCTAGAAAGTCATACAGTTCTTTTGACCCTTACACATTCTCTTGACCTACAGCCTGCAATAAACACATTTTTTTTGTTTTTCTTTCACAGCTCAGAAGATAAAGTTACGGTGCACTTTGTAAATCGTGATGGTGACAAGCTAACAGCCCAGGGGAAGGTTGGGGACTCCCTTCTAGATGTTGTGGTTGACAACAATCTAGACATAGATGGATTTGGTAAGTAAATAACTAAAACTAGAGCGTATGATTTCATAAGCCAGTGGATTCCTAGTTCTTTTTTAACCTCTGAATACAGTAGAGCAGGGGTGCCCACACTTTTTCATCATGCGAGCTACTATATGAACAATCAAGTTGAAAAGATCACCTGTTGTGCATGTGAGCGTGTGCGCGCATGCGCGCACACACTCCTACTGCAGCCTTCCGTCCGCGGGGCGTCTTTCTTGCCTGCCCACGAACCTCCGCCGCACGCACCCGGGAAGGGATCCTCCTTGCCTGCACGCGCTCTCTTAATGTCTTCGATGCCTTCCTCCTTCCTGCTGTGTGCTTTCATGAAGCAGGAAGTCCCCATCCCGTCCTGCTTCCTGTGTCACAGCAGGCCCCTCCCACGCACGCAGCAGGAGGGTATTTATAGGCGCACCCACCAGCGCTCCGGCCAGATATGGCTTCGGCAGCGCCTCGGAAGGCGCAGGGCTGGGAAGAGGGCCCGCCTGGCTGCTGCCTGGGCCGGGAAACTTAACCGAGAGAGGGACCCATGTGAGGCTGGAGCCCCCCCACGGCAGCCTCCCCCCTCCTCCCTCGAGGCTTCCTTACCTGGGCAGTAGAAGGAAGAGTGGAAGAGGTGCTTCCCCAAAGTGACAGATGCAAGGGGGCGCCCTTCCTTCCTTTCGAGGGTGTCACTCAGAAAGGATGCCCAAGTGGACGGCTGGCAGGAAGGAAGACCCCTCCCACTGGTGGCAGTCCATGCCCACGGGGGAGGGAGAGAGAGAGAGAGAGAGAGGGTGGCTCTTCCTAGCCGGCTCTGAAGAGCCACCCTCTCTCTCTCGTGGACCCTCACTGCCTTTCTCCTTCGAGGGCGAGGGAGGGCGAGGCGGAGAAAGGCGGCGAGTGTACAAGCAGCAGCAGCAAGTGGAGTCTCCATCCCCGCCGCCCCCTCCTCCTCAGGTTCAGCCCCAGGAACACGGTGGAGCCCTCCCTCCTCGCCCCCAACCAAGGAAAGAAAGCAGCCCCACACAGCTCGCTCGCCCAGGTCTCAGCTTGGAATGGGAGTCCCGAGGGCAGTAGCAGGGTTTGCGGTGGGGCTTGCTTGGCTTTTGCCCCACTTTGCCCGGCCTCCTTCGCCCTCCCTCTCTCTCTCTCCCTCTCTCCTTCCAGTGCCCGCCTGCCTGCCTGCCAAAAGGATCCGAAAAAGTTCTCTGGATTTCTTTCTTCTCTCCTTGGCTCTCTCTCACACACACACACACATATCCTCCATCCCTCCACAGCCTCGCATCCTATCCGTGCGCGTGCCTTCGCCGTGTTCCCACCCCCCCCCCCCAGCAGCAACCAATGGGTGGTCATGTCACCACACTGTGCGTGGTAAGACGAGCGCCAGGGCCCACCCACTAAAGCCTCATTTTGACAAAAAGAAGCCCATGCGAAGGCGGCGGCGGGAGCGCACGTGCACGCGCATGGCAGGAGCACGCCATCCGGCTGGTGAGGCCCAAAGATCACCTGGAAGAGGGGCGAAGATCACCTAGGTGCTCCCGATCACCATAATGAGCACCCCTGCAGTAGAGTCTCGCTTATCCAACAGAAACAGACCAGTAGAACAGTTGAATAAACAAAAATGTTGGAAACTAAAGAGTGATTAAGGAAAAGCCTATTAAACATCAAATTACATTATGATTTTACAAATCAAGCACCAAAACATTATGTTTTACAACAAATCGACAAAAAAGTGGTTTAATACACGGTAACATTATGTAGCAATTACTGTATTTATGAATTTAGCACCAAAACAGACAAAGGTTCTTACTTTTTCCTACCCTGGACATTATTCGGGGCAGGAGGCAGACTGTGTTGGATAATACAGAATGTTGGATGAGCGAAGGTTGGGTAAGCGAGACTCTACTGCAGTGTTTCCCAACCAGTGTGCCGTGAGCGATCATCAGGTGTGCCGTGGGAAATTGGTACCTCCAATACCCTTTCTTCCCCCTCCTGCCGAACACTTTTTCTTCTCCACTAGGGCTCCCTTCTTCCCAGCCTCGCTCTGCTTGCTTTGCCTCGCTTTGCTCTGGGGTGAGTCTGCGCAGTAGCGCCTACACGGGTCACGTCTACCTCCCTCCCTCCCCCCTCCCCTCCTGAACACACTCACGCTGTCCCGTCGTATCAAAATGGCGGCAGAAGCGGCAGTGTAGAAGAAAAAGTAAGTGTTCGGCAGGAGGAGGAAGAAAAGGCGGGAAGGGGGAGGAAGAGGTCTTTGTCAAAAGCTGGCATGAGCAAACTTGGACCTTCCAGGTGTTTTGGACTCCAGCTCCCACCATTCCTAGCAGCCTCAGGCCCTTTTCCTCCCCCAGCCACTTAAGCAGGAAAGGGCCTCAGGCTGTTAGGAATGGTGGGAGTTGAAGTCCAAAGCACCCAGAGGGCCAAAGTTTTCCCATGCCTGTTTTAGGGACCTTAAAGTGGTGAGCCTCCTTCCAACTTCCAAACTCAAGGTCAATTCCCAAGCAAACCCTTTCAGTACTTTCTGTTGGTAATGAGAGCTCAGTATGCCAAGTTTGGTTCCATTCCATTGTTGCAAGAGTTCAGGATGCTCTTTGATTGTCTGTTAACTATAAATCCCAGAAACTGTAACTCCCAAATGTCAAGGTCTATTTTCCCCAAACTCCATCTGTGTTCACATTTGGGCATATTGAGGATTCATGCCAAGTTTGGTCCAGATGCATCATTGTTTGAGTCCACAGTGCTCTCTGGATATAGGTGAACTACAACTCCAAAACTCCAAAACCCACCAAACTCTTATAGTATTTTCTCTTGGTTATGGGAGTTCTGTGTGGGAAGTTTGTGTCTTTCTGCCATTCCTGCCAGGGTATCTATGTTGCGTTCATCGAAACAGGCCCACCCTGGTTTCACACTGAGTGTATTAATGCCTTTAAAAAATATTAACTATATGTATGACTGTGTTAGAGTGTCATTTTGTGTCATTTTGGTTGGTGGTGTGCACCAGGATTTTGTAAATCCAAAAATGTGCGCTTTGTGCTAAAATCAAAGGTTATAAACACTGCTCTACTGTATATGAGTCAATCCAGTGTGTGGTTGTGGTGGTGGGGGTCCCTAATAGTTTGTTGCCACTTTTGAGTTCCATCAATTTGAATGAGCGCTTTGTGCATAAACTTTTCATCAGAGAGTTATAAAGCAGAGCTTATTTTTAGGACTATAACTCAGAATCCCCAGTCCATATCTATGTTGCCTGGGGAGTTCTACTGCAAAGCTAGGACACTAAAAGCAGATCAGAATTGGATGATTTACTGCAGTGCTGTCCAACTTCTTCTGACCCAGAAGGGCCGGGGCAAGTCAGTCACTGATCACCTCAGGGGCCGTAGGTGATCAGTGAGCGCCCTTCCTAGGGAGGGGCCGCGAGGGCAGAGGGGCGCCAGGGCAGCGCGTCGTCAGAGGCCTGGCGCGCTGCCCTTGGCGCCGCCTACTGCTCCTTTTCACCGTCTCCCCCGCCCTTCCTAGGGAGGGGGAGCCGGCGAAAAGGAGCAGAAGACGGCGCCAAGGGCAGCGCGTCAGAGGGCCTGGCGTGACGCGCTGCCCTTGGCGCCGCCACACTCTCCTTTTGCCAGCTCCCCCCCGCCCTTCCTAGGGGAGCCGGCGAAAAGGAGCAGAAGGCGGCGCCAAGGGCAGCGCGTCAGAGGCCTGGCGCAACGTGCTGCCCTTGGTGCCGCCTACTGCTCTTTTTCGCCGTCTCCCCCGCCCTTCCTACGGGGGAGCCGGCGAAAAGGAGCAGTAGGCGGTGCCAAGGGCAGCACGTCAGAGACCTGGCATGACGCGCTGCCCTTGGTTCCGCCCCCGCCCTTCCTAGGGAGGGGGAGCCGGCGAAAAGGAGCAGAAGGCGGCGCCAAGGGCAGCGTCAGAGGCCTGGCGTGAACGTGCTGCCCTTGGTGCCGCCTACTGCTCCTTTTCGCCGCTCCCCGCCCTTCCTAGGGGGGAGCCGTGAAAAGGAGCAGAAGGCGGCGCCAAGCTGGGCAGCGTCAGAGGCCCAGCGTGACGCACTGCCCTTGGCGCCGCCTACTGCTCTTTTTGCCGCCTCCCTTCCTAGGGAGGGCCGGCGAAAAGGAGCAGAAGGCGGCGCCAGGGGCAGCGCGCCAGAGGCCTGGGCGACGCGCTGCCCTTGGCGCCGCCACACTGCTCCCGCCGCCTCCCCCCCGCCCTTCCTAGGGAGGAGGGGGAGCCGAAAAAGGAGCAGAAGGCGGCGCCAAGGGCAGCGCGTCAGAGGCCTGGCGCGACGCGCTGCCCTTGGTGCCGCCTACTGCTCCTTTTCGCCGTCTCCGCCCTTCCTAGGGAGGGAGCCGGCGAAAAAGGAGCAGAAGGCGGCGCCAAGGGCAGCGCGTCAGAGGCCTGGCGTGACGCGCTGCCCTTGGCACCGCCTACTGCCCTTTCGGCACGGAGAGAGGGATGGAGGGGCGGTGCAGGGAGGAGGAGCTAGCTCTCTTCCTCCTCCCTGCCACCACCTTCCCCCCCCCCGGGCCGCCATTTTTTTAAAAAATAGAATTTTTTTTAAAAAAATTAAAAATGGCGGCCGGGGCATAGCGGGGGCCGTGTCCAACAGGCTGGGGGCCGTGTACGGCCCTTGGGCTGGCAGTTGGACAGCCCTGATTTACTGCATTGTGCATCAGACCTGGTTTTGATATGGCATTGATCTCCACAAGAAAGTTCTAGTTTTTCTTGCAGAATTTTTTTTTCTTTCCAGTAGTCTAATTGGAGCCTTAATTTTACTCTATTCTGTGGGTTGTGGTGATTTCTGCATATGCAAGGATGTGGAATATTGTGGCGTGCACACTTGTAGATAAAAGCCTTGTAAAAGCAGTGTATTTACTTCCAACATTTCCTGTTCTTACCACGTTTTTGTTCTTTGAAAGCTGGGCTGAGCCCTATAACAAAGTTGTTGCCAGTCATTTGTGTTAACTTGCCCACAAAAGAAGCTCTTGATCCAATACGGCCTTTGTCTTTTTTGTTTTGTCACTAGAGGGCATTGCAGGGCCAGATTACTTGCTGCTCTCCGAAGATTTAAACATGGTTGCGTGGTTGCGTGTCTCATGCCCTCCTATTTTCCTTCAAGATAGCTTCCTTGAAGTGTAATAGTTGTTCTGTTGCCTTCATAAGAGAATTTCACATCTACACTTCTTTATATTTAATTATTCTGGCATTAGCTCTGTTGCTAATGTTTACTAGAGGCATAGCTGCATCTTTTACATAAATTATCCTAGTCTGTCATCATCAATCTTTATTTTGATTCATGTTTTCTGCCATATTTTAAGTACATCTATCTATCTATAAATATAATAAAAGTCAGTGTTTGTATGTATGTATGTGTCTTTGTGGGGGGCGGATATGTGGCAGCATTCCGATTGGTTGCCACTGTGGAATTATTTGCATAACGCCTCTGATTGGCCAGCACCACCAACATTCCGACACTCTAAAGTGCCAGAGGGGGGTAAGGAAAAGGCCTGAGGCAGTCAGGCATGGTGGGAGTTTAAGGCCAAAACACTTTGCGGCCCCCAACAATGATAGAACAAGACCAAACTTGACACACAGAACCCCCAAGAGCCACTCTACATCCTGGTGCAGTTTGAGGGAGGATGGAACATGGATGACGGCACTTGCAGTACTTTAACTCACTTACTTAGAGCACTGTGGCCCACACCTATGACGCATCAGGACCAAACTTGGCACACAGAGGCCCAATGGCCCACTTTACAACCTGGAGCAGTTTAGGGCAGGATGGGCCACAAATGATGGGATTTGCAGTACCTTCACCCGATTCACTTCCCACAGAACACTGTCACCCCTACAAATCACAGACCAGGCCCAAACTTGCCACACAGAGTACTCATGACCCACTCTACATCCTGCTACAGTTCTAAGGGGGATTGTCCATGGATGATGGGATTTGCAGTACCTTCACTCACTTACTGAAGCCACTGTGAACCTCAGCCAATGACTGATCGAGACCAAACTTGGCACACAGAGTCCCCATGACCCACTCTACATCCTGGAGCAGTTAGGAGGAGGGTGGACCACGGATGATGGGACTTGAAGTACCTTCACTCACTTCCCAAGGTCATTGCGAACCTCATGCAAAGAGTGATCAAGACAAAACTTGGCACACAGAGTCCCCATGACCCACTCTACATTCTGATGCAACTTGGAGGAGAATAAACAATGGATGATGGGACTTGCAGTACCTTTACCCACTTTCTGAGACCACTGCGACCCTCATCCAATGACTGATCAAGACCAAAGTTGGCACACAGGGCCCCCATGGCCCACTCTACATCCTGGTGCTGTTTGGAGGAGGATGGACCGTGGACAATGGAAGTCACAGTACCATCACTAACTTCCTGAGACCACAGCAGGCCACATAAATGATAGACCAACCTTGCCACACAATGCCTTTCTCAAATAACCCAGGCAGCACCAGGTCCCCAAGCTGGTAGTTAATAAAGAAGCAGAAAAGCTCTTGTGCCCCTCCTATCGAAGGACTAGTTACAAATCTCAAGAACACCTTAAATTTTCTTAATATTTCCTCAGTGGTGAATTAAATATATACAGTATTTTATCAAGAGTACTGGAAAATGTTCCAGTTTAGATTTTTCATAATGTATGTCTAATTCTTTCTTTAAAAAAAACTAAATTAGGTGCATGTGAGGGAACGCTGGCCTGCTCCACTTGTCATTTAATCTTTGAAGACCAGATATATGAAAAACTGGATGCAATCACTGATGAGGAACTGGATATGCTGGACCTTGCCTATGGGTTGACTGACAGGTGAGATGGAACCAGCTTCATACTCTTAAGAGAGGAAATCTTGATTGCGCCTAGCTACCTTCTGTCTGTCTGTGACTCTCACATTTACACACATAATATAAATCTATCTATGTATATAATAAAAGTCAGTGTTTGTGGCGAGAGGTGCATATATGACTAAAACTTACCAGCCTTTCAGATTTGTTCTAAGACTTATAAGAATGAATGGTATGTGCCTCCCTGACATTTTTAGTTGTTCAGTTTTTATTATGTGGTCAAATGTGTGTGATATGACATATCCTGTTTATTTAAGTTTTTATGTTTTGGTTACTTTTTGGCTAGTTATTATAAGTTTATATTGATGCTGTTTTATTTATTGCTTTGATTTGATTTGTTGTTTGTCTTTTTTTTATTATGGCATCGAATATTGGCCACTTTTGTTGGAAACCGCCCTGAGAGATAGGGCAGGTTACAAAAAAGTTTTAAAATTATTATTATTATTATTTGACACACACACAACAAGATTAGTACACATCAAACAAGATCACTATACTGGCTTTTGTATTTGATCACATGCCCGGATGCTTCCCAAGTGTCTAGGATTGTGTGACAAATTATAATTCTGTCACCGCCAATTATTTTTAAGTGCAGGCCAAGGTCTTTAGGCACTGCACCCGGTGTGTCGATCACCACTGGGACCACCTTTACAGTCTAGTGCCAGAGTCTTTGCATTGTTATTATTATCAATCAAATCAATTTCTATTACTTGCTTAGTCGCCCTCCACCAACGGTGCTCTGGGCAACTTACAGGATAAATCAATAAAACACTTAAATTATCATTAAAACCACTAATCAAACGCTCTGCCAAAGAGCCAAGTTTTCAGTGCGACAGTAAAACATCTCAAATCGCGCATGGCTCGGATGTCGGGTGGCAGAGAGTTCCACAGTTTTGGGGGTGGCGGCAGCTGAGAAAGTTCTTCACCTAGTGGCCTCCAGGTGGATTTCTCTAGGGCCCGATATATATAAGAGATTCTCTTGAGAAGATCGAGGTGACATTGGGGTTGATAGGGGGCGAGACGGTCTCTAAGGTATGTCGGCCCCTGGCCATGCAAGTACCAACACCTTGTTGGAGATCCGGAATTTGATCAGTAGCCAATGCAGCTGACACAGGATAGGTGTTATATGACATTCCACAGGAGTTCCTATAAGGAGCCTGGCAGCTGCATTTTGAACTATATGAAGTTTCCGGGTCACTGACAAAGGAAGACCAACGTAAAGAGCGTTATAGTAGTCCAGTCTCGAAGTGACCATGGCATGGACCACTGTGGCCAAGGCCTCCCCGGAAAGATAGGGCGCCCGCTGCCTGGCCTGGCGAAGTTGGAAAAACGCCTGTTTGCTGACGGTGGAGACCTGGGCCCCCATCAATAGCAAGGGGTCCAAAATAACAGTGGGCGCTCCACTCCCTCGGGGCGGCCAGGCCACAGGATCTCCGTCTTCACCGGGTTCACCCTCAGCCTGCTAGCACGCAGCCATCCAGTCACGGCTTCAAGGCATAAGGTGAAATTATCGGGCACCGAAACTGCCCCAGTCTCCAGACGCAGAAGGAGTTGGGTGTCATCAGTGTACTGATAACACTCCAGTCCAAAACTCTGTGCCAGCTGAGCAAGCGGTCGAACATAGATGTTAAATAAAAGAGGGGAAAGGATAGCCCCTTGAGGTACCCCACAGCAGTCTCAACCAGTGTACCGTGGCACACTAGTGTGCCGTGACGGACCTCCTGCTGTGCCGCGAAAAAAGCTCTCTGCCCCCCTTCCCCCCCTCCTGCCGAACTCCTGCTGCTTGGGGGAGGAGGAAGGGCCAGGCAGTGGCGACGAAAAAAGAAGGGACCGGGCGGCGCCTCCTTCAGCCGTTCCCCAGCCAGCCTCAATCCGCCATGACTCCCACCATGACTCTTGCCCCTCGCTCGCTGAAGCCGCATGGAGGAGGAGCCGCCCACTGAAGCCTGTCCACCGCTCATGCTCCTCTGTAGGAGAGCTGAAGCTGGGGAGGGCGGGGCATGGCGGCCTGGCTCTGCCCCCTTCCCGGCCGGCACTCCCAGCAGCTGCTCCAGCCTTGAGGGGACAGTGCCAAGCCAACATTGTGCTGGCTCTGGCACCGCTGGCTTGGCACTGCCCCCTCAAGGCTGGAGCAGCTGCTGGGAGAGGTGAAGCTGGGGGTAGGGGGCGGGGCATGGCGCAGCCTGGCTCCGCCCCCTCCCCGGCTTCGGCACTCCCAGCAGCTGTTCCCAGCAGGCCACCAACCCCAGCCGTTCTTTACTGTGTTAGAGTGTCATTTTGGTTGGTGGTGTGCCCCAGATTTTTTAATGTTAAAAGTGTGCCGCGGCTCAAAAAAGGTTGGGAAACACTGCCCCACAGTATAGGGGGCACCTCTCAGAGACTTGTCCCGTCCACTCTACTCACTGTCTCCAATTCCGGAGAAAAGAGCTGAGAAGAAGAAGAAGCACAAGGGTGTGAGCAGTCTAAAGCCAAGTGTTGTTGACTGTAGTTTACTTACTTGAACATGGAATTACATCTTTCCATTTTCAATCCTTGCCTGAAATGTTTCATTGGCTTTATCTTCTCCCTGCTGTACACCAACAGAAATCACTGCAACTTCTTTTTTCTTACAAGATGTGCGAAAACATCAATTTAAAATCAAAATGTCCTCTTTCTCCCTTTCTCTCTGTGCTTACCCCTACTCCCTGCAGATCTCGATTGGGTTGCCAAATCTCCTTGAAGAAATACATGAACCAAATGACAGTCCGAGTGCCTGAAGCCGTTGCCGATGCCCGACAATCCCTAGATATGAGCAAGAACCCTTGAAATAAAGCTTTGGCGGGTGTTCTGTGATATTAAAAGTATTTTTATAACTTATTTCTAAAAATGTTTAATTATATAAAGAAATCTAAATATGCATTTATAATTATCAATATTAGTTTTATCAGGAGCTCATCTGTCAAAAATCAACCCTATGTTTTGATTCGAAGATGGAGAATCAACCTGTAAAATGATAGACATGCAGTGCAATACAAGCCTTTTTTCTCTTTTAAAGAAATACCTTTATTCGCCTTTAATAACAAAGATTTTCTAGCTGCCGAAGTAGTGAGTTTTAGAATAATAGTTTGAACATTCCCAGGCATTAGGGATTTTATTTTAGCTCACTGGATGCAGGGTGAAAATAGAAGTCTCTTATTCAAATACAGTTTTATTTCTCAAAACACTTAAAGAATGTGCTACTAGGGGGGAAAAATCTTCTCCGATGTTACACAGCTGTTGTGTGGAATATTAGCTGTATTGCATGCAATCTCTGTTAATCTCGTAAGATTTGAGGGTCAGAAGGCATTTCTATATTGATAATAGTAAGGCTTCATTCTACAATTACTGTTTTGAGAAAGTGGTTTTGCTTCAGCTTTTATTGTTCCTGCAAATAGGTATATAATATAAAGTCAGGTCAACTTTGTGCTGTCAAAGGCTTTCATGGACAGAATCACTGGGTTGCTGTGAGTTTTCCGGGCTGTATGGCCAAGTTCCAGAAGCATTATCTCCTGACGTTTCGCCTACATCTATGGCAGGCCTCCCAAACTCTGCCATTATTATTTTTATTTATTTGTAGCAGGGCTGCCCAGGAAGTCAATCGCGATCGACCAGTCGATCCCGGGACCGAAGGAGGTTGATCCCAGCCAGATTGCTTTTCAGGGGGGGGCGGAGCCAGACTGCCCCAAGTCCCGCCCCCTCCCCTGGCTTCGGCACTCCCAGCAGCTTCTCCAGGCTTGAGGATGGCAATGCCAAGCCAGTGGTGGCATAGCTAGCACAAGGCTGACTTGGCCCTGCCCTCCTCAAACCTGGAGCATCTGCTGGGAGCTTCAAAGCCAGAGGGAGGGGGCGGGGCTTGGCGCAGTCTGGCTCCGCCCCCCCCTGAAAAGCGATCCGGCTGGGATTGACCTCCTTCGGTCCCGGGATCAACTGGTCGATCGCGATTGACTTCCTGGGCAGCCCTGCTGTAAATAAATAAAAATAATTTAAGCCAGAGGGAGGGGGCGGGGCTTGGCACAGCCTGGCTCCGCCCCCCTGTGGCTTCCACTCTACCAGCAGCTTCTCCAGACTTGAGGATGGCAGTGCCAAGCCAGCCTTGTGCTAGCTATGCCACCGCTGGCTTGGCATTGCCCTCCTCAAGCCTGGAGAAGCTGCTGGGAGCTCCAAAGCTAAAGGGGAGGGGGCAGGGGGCAGGGCTTGGCGCGGCCTCGCTCCGCCCCCCTGTGGCTTCCGCTCTACCAGCATTTTCTCCAGGCTTGAGAAGGGCAGGGCAAGGCCATCCTTGTGCTAGCTATGCCACCACTGGCTTGGCACTGCCATCCTCAAACCTGGAGAAGCTGCTGGGAGTGCCGAAGCCAGAGGGGAGGGGGCGGGGCCTGGGGCGGCCTGGCTCCGCCCCCCTCTGGCCAAGCCCCGCCCCGCCCTCTCCCTTCTCCAGCCTTGAGGAGTTAGGTAGATCTTTCTGACTTGATTTTAATATAAGTAGCTCGCATGCTGAAAAAGTGTGGGCACCCCTGATTTACAGTATTTCTACCCTGCCCTTCTCAACCCCCGAGGGGGGACTCAGGGCGGCTAACAAGGCTGCAATTAGATGCCGGAGATAATAGACAATATAAAACCATAAATACAATCAAAGTTAAAAACAACAACTGATCAACAGGTTATCAACAGTCAATTAATTTAAAATAATATTCCAACTATAACCAATCTACACCCAATCGATAACAGTAAGCCGTATTCTCATGTCCATTGTCATATCAGTCCATTCCAATTAAAGTGCTGCATTGAGTTACTGTGCAAATGCCTGGTCCCATAACCACGATTTTACCTTTTTTCTATATGCCAGGAGGGTGGGGTCGATCGTATTTCGCTTGGAAGTGCATTCCACAGGCGAGGGACCACAGCCGAGAAGGCCCTGTCTCTTGTCCCAACCAGCTGCAGTTGAGATGCTCCAGAAGCGAGATCAGGGCCTCCCCGGATGATCTTAAATTACGAGGTGGGACGTAGAGGCAGATGTGTTCGGACATGTAAACTGGGCCAGAACCGTACAGAGCTTTATAGGTATAGATGTGGGTGAAACGTCAGGAGAGAATGCTTCTGGAACATGGCCATACAGCCCAGAAAACTCACAACAACTGCCTATTTCTTGTTTCCAAACCTGAAGAAATGGCTCGGCAGAAAAAGATTTGACTCCAATGATGACATCTTCTCACAACCACATACCTATTTTGATGACCTCGACAAATCTTTATTTTTTGGAAGGGATAGAAAAATTGGAGAAACGTTGGACGAAGTGTATAGAGCTCAAAGGAGACGACGTTGAAAAATAAAATGATTTTTTTATCCAAAAACCTGTGTTTCATTCAAAAAGTCACAGACTTATTGACCTGCCCTCGTATTATAGGAAAGAATTAGGTAGTTCCAAATATTTGCTGGAACTTAAATGATAGGAATTAGAAAATAACATAAGCTAAGGGATAATGATAAAAAAATGTAAATGTTTACTTTGTCTTCCTCCATTGCCCATGAGGACGAATCCGTCCCATAATGTATCTTGCTTTGGCTCTTCTGCACTTGGGAGACGATCTTACCTTGTGCACTAATGGCTCAGAACAAATAATATGGCTTAAAACACTTTTCTCTTAGTGAAGAAGACATGTTTGATTTTTTCTTACACTGGCCAAAACAGTTTGTACAGAAAATTGAATCCACTGTATGTCTACGAAACCTCTGAATAATTTTGCCAGAGTTACAGACAGATGCAATTGCAAAATGTTGAACACCTACATCTTGAGTTTTCTGAAGGTCATTTTGTGATGGTACATCAATGCAGACGACACCTGTGCTTCCTTTGAAATGTAAATGTTTCTTGAACATAGTTACAAGGATTCGTTTTAATATGGCCAGGCAGGAAAAAGTCAGAATGTCTTTCCAGTCTACTAATTGCCATTTAAATGTTGCTGCTTAAACAGCTCAAACTTCGGAGATGTATGTATTTCTCAATTGTTTTTTTTTAATTCTGGAAATAAATCATTTTTCTATTTTTCCTAAGTTTTTTCTTTGAGATCAAGCAGTGTTTTTCATTTTTTGACGTTGGGTATAAATCAACACACATACTGTGCTGGGAGAAACATGAGATATACATTAATTTACCGTATATACTCGAGTATTACTTCGTGAACAAAGATTCTTAGGAAGGACTCATCCCACGCTTTCTACAAGCGCGTTGATGACTAAAAAGGCCAATCTGAGATAGGCAAGTCCGGTTGCAGAAAGCACAGCAGAAAGTCTCCTTGGGCGATGCTGTTTCCAAGCTGTGGTTGTTTCTCTTCTCGACCTGTTTGGCATGTCTTCTCGAAAGAGATCGCAGCATTGTGGATAGTGCGTCTCCATGCCTCCCGATGTGAGGCCAGGGTGGACCATTGTGGGTGATCAATCTGGCCGAGCCTGAGATGTTGTTTCAGGGAGTCCTTATATCTCTTTTTGGGGGCGTCTCTCGTGCGCTGACCTGTGGCGAGTTCACCATAGAGTAGTATCTTTGGGAGGCGATGGTCCTCCATCCTAGAGACCTGCCCTGCCCAGCGCAGCTGTGTTCTCAATAGCATGGCCTCAACGCTGGTGATGCCTGTTTGCTCAAGGACAGCAACATTCGTTACATAGTCCAGTGTACATTTAGGATTGTGCGAAGACAGCACTGATGAAAGCATTCAAGGAGTCATAGGTGTTGGCGATAGGTGACCCATGTTTCAGACCCATAAAGGAGATTAGACAGTACGATAGCTCTGTAAACACTGATTTTGGTGCTTTGCCTCAGATGTTTGTTACTCCCGACTCTTTTGTGAAACCTTCCGAATGCAATCTATGCCTTTGCTAATCTGTGATCTATCTCTTTATCAATCTTGGCATCTGAAGAGATTATGCTTCCCAGGTAAGTGAACTGCTGAACCGACTTAAGCACAAATTTGCCTATGCTGACGTGGGGAGGATGTTGTTCTTCCTGTGGTGCGGGCTGGTAGAGAACTTCCGTTTTCTTCAGGCTGACTTCCAGCCCAAACAGCTCTGCAGCTGTTGGTAAGCAGGATGTGAGGCGCTGCAGGGCTGCTTCTGAATGGGCGACAAGGGCAGCATCGTCAGCAAAAAAGCAGCTCACGGACTAGATAGTTTAGAGTCTTAGTGCGAGCCCTCAGACGGCTTAAGTTGAACAAGGTACCATCAGTACGATAGCGTGTATATATGCCGTCTTCTTCGAGGTGTGCCGTTGCCTTTTGGAGCATCATGCTGAAGAAGATTGTAAATAGGGTTGGTGCAAGAACACAACCTTGTTTCACGCCATTAGTTATGAGAAAGGGCTCCGAGAGAGCATCGCCGTATCTGACCTGACCGCGCTGGCCCTCATGGAGCAGGATAATCATTTTGAGGAATTTGGGGGGACATCTTAGTCGTTCCAGATTCTGCCACAGACCTTTTCTGCTCACAGTGTCAAAGGCTTTGGTGAGGTCGACAAATGTCCTTTGTTCTGCTCTCTACATTTCTCTTGCAGTTGTCTAAGGGCAAAACCCATATCTGTGGTGCTCCTATTAGCTCTGAAGCCACATTGGCTTTCCGGGAGAAGTTCTTATATTATTATTATTAATAATAATACTTTATTTATATTCTGCTCTATCTTCCCGAGGGGACTCAGTGCGAATTACAACATACACAGATAGACAAACATTCAATGACTTTAATACAGTGGAACAACAATGGCTTACAAATACACTGAACAAAGGTAAGGCTTCCCCTTTCATCTCTGGCTTTCCGAAGATGGTGCTCAACTCTCGTCGTGGTCCGTACACACCTCCTGGTTGCGTCGCTGGCATAGCTGCTTGGGCACCTTTATTACTTTCCTGTTGAAGCGGTACCTATTGATCTACTCACATTTGCATGTTTTCAAACCGCTAGGTTGCCAGGAGCTAGGGCTAACAGCAGGAGCTCACTCCAACCTTCAGCTTCAAACTGCCAAACTGTAGGTCAGCAGATTCGACACTTCAAGATTCGACACTTCAAGCAGCTTAACCCGTTGCTTTCTTTTTAGGTGCCTCAGCTTATATTAGGGGTCGGCTTAGACTGGAGTATATATGGTATATACAATTAATGTTTTCCCCTATATCAGTGCTTCTCAACCTTCCTAATGCTGCGACCCCTTAATACAGTTCCTCATGTTGTGGTGACCCCTAACCATAACATTATTTTCAGTGCTACTTCCTAACTGTATTGTTGTGGGGGGGGGGGTGAATTTGTCATTTGGAAGTTGTAGCTGCTGGGATTTATAGTTCACCTACAATCAAAGAGCATTCCGAACTCACTAACAATGGAATTGAACCAAACTTGGAACACAAAACTCCCATGACCAACAGCAAATACTGGAAGGGTTTGGTGGGCATTGACCTTGAGTTTGGGAGTTGTAGTTCACCTACATTCAGAGAGCACTATAGACTCAACAATGATGGATCTGGACCACACTTGACATGAATCCTCAATATACCCAAATGTGAACACTGGTGGAGTTTGGGGATAATAGATCTTGACATTTGGGAGTTGTAGTTGCTGGGATTTATAGTTCATCTACAATGAAAGAGCCCCTTGCACCCTACCAATGATAGAGTTGGGTCGCACTTCCTACACAGAACCCTCATGCCTTGAAGGAACTAGCTGGCGTGAACCTCCATCCCACCTCACACACTCTCCCTCAACCACACATGCACATCATGCCGCCATGCGCCAAGCACGCCTGCTCTCCCCTCCCCGCTTGGCTGGGAGGCTGCCAATCACAGCAGAGGAGAGCTTTAGGTGGGAGAATTCGCAGTCTGTTTCCAAAAAGAAAGAGAAGGAAAAGCAGAGAGATCTTCAACCTTCTCTGCCAAATGGCTTCCTAAGACCATCAGAAATACATGTTTTCTGATGGTCTTTGGCGACCCCTCTGAAACCCTCTCACGACCCCCCTGGGGGTCCTGACCCCCAGGTTGAGAAACCCTGCCCTATATTGTCATACTTGGAAAATAATACTGTATTAATTTTTATAGTCTTGTATTTCTGGAATACCCAGATTGTATTAGGATTGTATTAGGCTTTCAGTAGATGGATAGTTTGTTAAATTAGTTCGAGCTTCTGCGAAATGTTTCTGACATGATTACTAATAGAGACAAAATGAATGCTTAGACATTGATTTATAGCGCTAAGATTGTGTTTATTTCCAAAAAGGGGACTTTATAATGTTTGCTGCCATTGCTGGCCTTAAAATGCCAACTTGGATGGAAAGGACAAGGAAGAGAGATTTTCACAGGGAACTTCAAAGATGCTGTCCAAAGCAACCAGCTGTTCTTTGTATCGGATCAGGGTAAAGGACAACTTCAGACACACCAGGTCAGAGATAAGAGGCACCGTGGATTGCAGTAGTCTCTGTAGATACCGGAGTTTTTATGTAGTCTATATCACAAGAATGCTATGATGCCCTGTACCTTCTTTTCAGATAGTGTCGTAGCACAGAGACCAAGTAAGCCAAACCCAGATGTAAAAGGGGGTAACAAAAAGTTTATTGAACAATCAAATGGAAAGGGGATGAAGAAAACTACCAACTACACCTACAAATTGATGGGGTCAAAGCTTTCCGAGACAAACCAGGAAAGGGATCTTGGGGTTTTGGTGGACAGCTCAATGAAGATGTCAACCCAGTGCGCAGCAGCAGTGAAAAAAGCAAATTCTATGCTAGGCATGATCAGAAAGGGAATCGAAAATAGGTCAGCAAATGTTGCATTACCTCTCTACAAATCGATGGTAAGGCCACATTTGGAGTACTGTGTACAATTCTGGTCTCCGCACCTTAAGAAGGATATAACGGAACTGGAAAAGGTACAGAAAAGGGCAACAAGAATGATCCAAGGGATGGAGCGGCTCCCTTATGAAACCAGGTTGCAACGCCTTGGTCTTTTCAGCCTTGAAAGACGGCGTTTAAGAGGTGACTTGATCGAAGTGTATAAAATCATGCATGGGATAGAAAAGGTGAATAAAGAAAAACTATTTTCTTTGTCACAAAACACTAGGACTAGAGGGCACTCCCTGAAGCTCCAAGGTAGGAAAATTAGGACTAATAAAGGGAAATATTTCTTCACCCAGAGGGTCATTGGGTTATGGAACTCACTTCCAGAAGAGGTTGTGACAGCGGTCAGCCTGAACAACTTCAAGGCAGGATTAGACAGATTCATGGATACCAAGTGTATCGGTAGTTACTGAAATGGACATTCAAGTGCCACCTCTGTGTTGATGGAGGCAGGCAGGATTTCCCTGGGTACTGGTTGTGGGGTGTCGGGAGCAGGTCAGGGTTTTGCCCTCCCTTCTGCTCGAGATCCCCGTGTACAACTGGTGGGCCACTGTGTGATACAGAATGCTGGACTAGATGGGCTGAGGTCCGATTCAGCATGGCTCTTCTTATGTTCTTATGTTAAAAAAGCAGCCAACTTGGCTAAAAACCCTCAAAAATCCTTGGAAACCTAACAAAAGCCCTGAAGCACGATGCAAAGCAAACTCAGGATGTCCGCCTGCGACGTCCGATGTGGGATGATCCAGAAGAGTAGTCGAAAGGTCAAGGGCAGGAGAATGACAGATGAAAGGAGGAGACGGTCCAAGGGTCACAGGAGAGCAGATTCCGCAGAGATAAAACCCCGCCACAGGAATACACAGCAGCAAAAGTAACTGGAACCAGGAACAAGACAAGATGCCAGAGATCACAGGAACACCAGACAAAAGCACCAGATCAACTCTATTGACCGCCGCAGGGCAGCCTCATAAACTCATTCACTGTGTCCGTTCACTGGCCGTTAGTCTGCCGCCACTTCACTATTCAGTTGGCTGCAGCATGTTTTATTGGGAATATGTTGTATTTGGGGTTTTTTTAATGCTGTTTTAATGTGTTGTTTTATTGTGTCACTTTGTGAACCACTCTGGGCACCAGAGAGAGCAGTATACTAAATCGAATCTAATAAATAATAAAATAAATATAGCCCCTTAGGTGTCGGACTCGCCCGACAACTCCCCTTGATCAGGAGCAGCAGCTGTTTCATTTCCTACAGCTGCTGTGCCTTGTGCAGTCCTCCAATTTTGCCAACGTTCTTGGAAACTTAAAGTATCCCAATCTGTCCCTGAAGCCTCAGAAGGCCAGTCTGAATCACTATCGAAGCCTGGGAAGGTATCAGAGTTAGACTCTTCATTACACGCATCCCTTACTTCCTGAACCAACGTTGATTCTAGATCAGTATCACTTTCCTATGACCCCATTTCTTCATCCCCAGAAAAATCTTCAAAGGTTTCAGAATCTGAAGGAGCCCTAAGTATTTGCCGGGTCCTCTTTCTCTGCTCCAATCCCTCAAGGCTAAAATCACTTGCAGCCCTCTTTCTCCTAGCTCCAGTGTCTTGATTACTCAGAGCCGTGCCCCATTCCATACTACTGCTAGATGCTACTGACTCAGCATCGTCCTTATCACTACGAGCAGGAGACGCTGAGGGCTCAATTACAACAGATAGTACAGTAGAGACTCACTTATCCGACATAAATGGGCTGGCAGAACATCGGATAAACAAAGATGTCAGATAATATGGAGTCTCCTTCTGTTACCCATCTGACGTAGCGCTATACACCTAGAATACTAGCAACAGTGACTCAAAAGGGTTAAGGCAAGGCAATTCCTCGGGACTAGAGCGGCCCAGTAGGAAGTGCCCGGATGCGGAAGGGGAGCGTGGAAATCACAGAGGGAAGGAGGGAGGGCACTTTGGCTTCCAGTTCTGCCTCTTTTCCCGCTTTCCTCCCGTATCTCCCTTGTCTTGCCCTTTTCACTTGTTGGGAATGGAGAGAGAGTTGGGGAATGCTCCTTCAATTGAAGGGGAAATGCTGGCAGGAAAACGGGGCGTCGGATAAGCGCATCGGATAAGCGAAGGTTGGAAAAGTGAGACTACTGTAATAACCCTTTTGGTTGTTATTTCTAGAAGTCTCTGTCTTCTAATCCAGCTGTAGAGCATTCTGAAACCAAAATTAATCCAATTTAATGGTGTTTGAGCATATCCATGCATCCGCAGTTTCAAGTAACTGCTCTGGCCAGAAATATATCCCTATATTATTTATTTATTTATTATTAATTCATGCTTATAGACCGCCACTCCCCGTGGGCTCGGGGCGGTTTACAACAGAAGCATGACACAATTACAGTATAAATATAATAGGAACAAATCATTACTTAACACTAAATACAAACACACAGCACTAACAACAACATAGGGGTAGAATCAGTAATTCAGGTGAGGCCCATCGATGTCTAAGGGGCCAAAGGAGGAAGCGAGGTCCAAGGGGGCAGACCACCAAACTTTGTGGGCTGACCCAGAATCCCAAGGAGAGTCGGTCTTCTAGGAGGAGGGAGCAAGTCACTAGGCAGGTGCTTCAAGGAGTTCTCAACCCCAGTAGATGGGGGAGTCACTCGTCTCCCAAAACCCCCGGCTTCAGACTGGCATTGCCGTACGTCTCCAACTCCCGAAACCCACTCCCCAAACAGTTCTGGAATGAAATCGTCGATGGTGGGCCTCACACCACTGGGATCTACATCCGGAGGAAGTCTGTGCTGTTCCCACGGCGTTCTGGGTGGGTTCCACTGCCCTAGCACCAGTTCCCAGAACTCCTCCACGGTGGTCACCTTCCGGTCGTTTCTGCTTCCTCCCTGCTCGCCGTCTGCGCTTGCACAGGCGTCCCATATCCGTCGGGGGGGGACGGGGACGACAATCCAATGACATCCTCCCTAGGAGTGATCTTCATGCCGGCGTCCTCAAGGACATGCGCCATCTTGGGGAAGGCCCTCAGGGCCTCCCTCCTCGCACGAGGGAGACAGCGGCGCCGATAGCGATCTCTAGCTACTCGGGACAAGCAGTGGTCCTTCTCCAGGATCTTGGAGATGTCAAAGGCTTCCGGATCCGGGGGCCTCCCGATCCAGCATGGCCAGCTCCTCCTCGGCTCCCAGATGCTCGACAAAAGTGAGTGACTATAGATATGGGTGTTTTTCTGTTTTAAAAAGTAATATACTCTTAACTCACATTTCCTGTTATAAAGGTAATTTTTGGTAATACTGCATAGCGTGTAACATTTTCTTCTCCCACAATGTAGGGGAAATGTCCATACCTTAAGAAATATCCCTAGTGCCATTTTCAAATTTACTTGGCAAAGAGTGACCCATTACCCAAGTCTCTCCACAATCGCTTATATGTTCTTTTCGCCCTTTCTGCCTTTTCAAAAACAGTTGCAAATTCTTTGCTCGTAAAGGAAGGAAAGGATTTCAGATTATCATTGTGTAATACATAGCAGCAGCTCAATACATCTGGAGTTAATCAAGCAGTTGAAAAGGCATTCTTGGACTCTTGGACACACTTTGCCACTTCCTTTCTTCAATTTGGGAAAGGGGGAGGGGATCATGATTAGCATCAAAAATCCAGCTTAGAAGTTTTTCCATAATTGATAATTCTGTCATCTTCAGTAGGAGGGCAGCACTGAAACAACAACAGACCCGGTTGCTGTGTGTATGGTGACTATGGTATGGAACCTGCCTGGCTGCACCATCCATCAAACTTTCTGCACTCTGCCTGTTGCCAAAGGTCATCACACACAGTTCTGGGAGGAGTGGAAAACTGGATCTGGATTGGTTGGCCTGCTGAGCAATTCCATTTGAATGATTAGAACAAATGTTTATACTAAAGCCTGGTGTTCAAGCAAAGGGTATTGTTTCTCCTGCCGAAGGTACAATTCTGTAAGTGAGAGCCAAATACACATCATCAAATCATTTTAGGTATCAGTTGTCACAAGCTGCCGCTTCGTTGGATTCTTGCACATTGAATTCACCACACCAACCCTGAAATGTGTGTTGGACGAATTACAATAAGGTCATTTATTTATTTATTTATTTAATTTGCAGAGACTGGATTCCTGTTAATGAAAAATGATACGATGTTTAAGTATGCTTTATACCAGTGCTGTCTAACTTCTAACCGGCCAAGAGCCGGATTCCAGGTCACTGATGACCTGGGGCCGCCCGGCCCGCCCCTGACCCGGCCCCTGGCCATGCCCCCGGCCCCGCCCTGGCCACGCCCTGGCCACGCCCCCGCTGCCAGGAAGCTTTGGGAGAGAGGGAGGAGCCACGCGGCACCCCCTCCCTTCCAAGGCATCCTAGCCACAGATGAAGCTGGCGGTTTCGCGGCTTCAGCTGCTGCCGGGATGCCTTGGAAGGGAGAGAGGCGCCGCTGGGGACCCCCTCCTTGCAAAGCATCCCGGCAGCTGCAGAAGCCGGCGCTGGCTTCAGCCGCTGCTGCGATGCTTTGCAAGGGAGGGGCGCCACCGGGACCCCCTCCTTGCAAAGCATCCCGGCAGCCGCAGAAACCGGCGCTGGCTTCAGCCGCTGCTGCGATGCTTTGCAAGGAAGGGGGTGCCGCTGGGGGACCCCCCCTCCCTTGCAAGGCATCGGCGCCGGCGAGAGAGGGAAGAAGAGGGCGGTGCAGGGAGGAGGAGCTAGTCCTCTTCCTCCTTCTTGTACCACCCCTTGTCCCTCTCTCACCGGCGCCGTCTTCCTCCTCCCTGCCCCGCCTCCCCTCCCCCGGCCGCCATTTTTTAAAAAAATTAGATTTTTTTTATTTAAAAATTTAAAAATGGCGGCTGGGGGCATAGCTGGGGCCGTGCCCAACAGGCTGGGGGGCCGGATTCGGCCCCAGTGCCGCCAGTTGGACAGCCCTGCTTTATACTATCACAGTTCACATTTATCATTGTTGCACTCATAGTAAATGAAAGAAAAGTCTTTTAAGTGCCGCTCCTATACCCCTCATGGCCATTTCTGTGTTGTGAAAAGGCAGGAGGATCATTGGAAACAAATACAATAATAATAAGAACAAGAACAACAACAACAACTTTATTATTGTAACCTGCCTGCAGTAGGGGTGGTTGATCCATCTAAAAACTTGTTTCTAAACTCGCTTGGGGGGAGGGGATTGTCATCGGTGGTTCTCTCCTCCCTCGTTCTGTGCAAGGTTTCCTCGGCGGAGGAGGGAGCTGTGGCCATTGGGCTTGTCCATGGGGCTCCCCACCGCCTCCTTGGATCGCTCCACCCCCCACCCCGGGGGCAGTAGTGCCCACTTTGGGAATGATAGATTTAAAGTGGACCCTGCTTTTTTAATGGCAAGTTACAGGGATTGAAAAAATAATGTTTTTTGACTAGAGGCCACAGTATGCTCCAACCAACCCTGTGAATACTGATTTGGGGATTCTGCGGTCTGCAGTGAAAAAAAATATAACTTTTCCAAACTTTAAGAATAGTATGGCAAACTTTTTCTTAAGTTGAGGGAGTGTCTTGTTCAAGGCCATCCATTGGGTTTCCATGGCTGAGTGTCACGATGCAGGGTCTCGGCCCGGCCCCTTAATCACACACACAGAGACGGTAATCAGCTAACTATTTATTGAATAATAAAAAACAGGTGAAAAGGGTAATTGTCCATAAAAAGTATCAAAGTAGCAATGAAGGTAAAGAGTCTTAAGTAAATCCAAAGGCAAAGGCTTGACAAGGCTCCGCAAAACAAAGCGGATCAAAAACAGACTTGGTCCGTGGCAAGGCAAACAAGGCAAGGTTCATGAAAGTAAACCCAAGAAACTTCTTGGCATGGCACGAGCCTAAACCTGGCTCCGTGGATCTTCGCTCGCTTCACTCCCTTCAGAACAGAAGTGGCTGAGCTACTGAGGATCCTTTCCCACGGATCCTATACTTAATTCCCTTGGCGAGGCCCCCGACGCTCTAGGCTTCAGCGCCAATCTGTGCTTACGGGATCTAGCGCTTCTCTGGCGCTCTAGGCTGCGGTGCCAATCTCTCCTGCTGGACTCAATGCTCCGTCTCCTATCAAAGCTCCGTCCTTGCCTCCCAGCACCTGGGTCACTATCTTCGTGAGAGCCGAACTCCCTTTCAGCTTCCATGGGCTCATCCTCCACTGTTTCCCTGATCCTTTCCTGCGACCCGAAACCACCTGGTTGCTCATACTGATTATCGGAGTCAGCACACTCAGGGTCAGCCTGACTTTTCCAGCTGTCGTAGCCGTCAGGCCATTCATCATCCCAGGCCAGGCTCTCTGTGGGAGAGGAAGGCCCAGCTACCTCGTCATCCCCTTCCTCCATGTTCTCATCAGCTGCAACTGACCCTAATACAAGTGGGACCCCCGGTGCTGCCCCCTGCCCCCCAGGCACGAAAGGGAACTGGGTTGCTACACTGAGTTGGGATTTGAATCCTGACTTCTTGGAGCCCAGGTCTAGCACTCAGACCACTGCACCTCTCAAGCCTTTATCGAGTCCCTTAGGTAAGGGTAAAGGTTTCCCCTTGACATTAAGTCTAGTCGTGCCCAACTCTGGGGGGTGGTACTCATTTCCATTTCTAAGCCAAAGAGCCAGCATTGTCCGTAGACATCTCCAAGGTCATGTGGCCAGCATGACTGCATAGAGCGTAGTTCCCTTCTTGCTGAAGTGGTACCTATTGATCTACTCACATTTGCATGTTTTTGAGCTGCTAGGTCAGTGTTTCCCTACCGCTGTCCCGCGGCACACTAGTGTTCCGTGAGCGATCATCAGGTGTGCTGCGGAAGAACCGACCACCCTGCCAGGAGTCATCTGGGCAGCCTGCCTCTCACTCTGTCTCTCTCCCTCTCCCTCTCCCTCTCCTCTCTCTCTCTCTCTCTCTCTCTCTCTCTCTCTGGGGTGCCTGCAGGGCCAATCAACGCCAGCCAAGAAGCAAGCCCCACCTCTCTAAGGGTCTCCCGCCCAGCACCACCATGTTTGTTCAGGGCGGAAGTCCTGAGAGAGGGGAGGGGGTGGGGCCTCAACTTCCTAGAGAAGCGGTTGGTTGGAGGCTGAGGAGGGGAGGGGCCGGGCGGTGTGAGGTCACTTCCGGAGGAGGTGGAGAGCTTCCGGAGAGGAGCGTTGGGCTTTGCTTTCCTCTCAGCTGGCTCAGAATTCCTTCGGGCTTTGGGGCCGAGGCGGCCCCGGGGCCTCCTCCCTTCTTCCTCTCCTGGCCTGGGCTCTGCCTCGGCCTCTCCTGCTCTCAGGCCTCCTTCCTTCCTTCCTTCCTTCCTTCCTTCCTTCCTTCCTTCGCGGCCTGTCTCTCGGCTTCGCAAGGGAGCGGCCTGCCCCTGCCTGAGGGAAACCCAGGTGAGCAGCGGCCTTGAAGCACCAGGTGGTGATGATAGGACAGTGTCGGCCCAGGCCACCCAGTCTGAAGCACACAAGACGGGATATCTATATCCGAAGCACACAAGGCAGGGTATCTATGTTGTGTTCATCAAAACAGGCCCAGGTTTCACGCTGAGTGTATAAATACATTTAAAGACATAGTAACTATATGTATTACTGTGTTAGAGTGTCACTTTGTGTCATTTTGGTTGGTGGTGTGCCCCAGGATTTTGTAAATGTAAAAAATGTGCCG
Source organism: Anolis apletophallus (assembly GCA_030556195.1). Taxonomy (NCBI): domain Eukaryota; kingdom Metazoa; phylum Chordata; class Lepidosauria; order Squamata; family Anolidae; genus Anolis; species Anolis apletophallus. The sequence goes on from JARBWK010000004.1 coordinate 186,077,617, forward strand.
CGGCTCAAAAAAGGTTGGGAAACACTGTGCTAGGTTAGCAGAAGCTGGGTCTAACAGCGGGGGCTCACTCTGCTTCCTGGAATCGAACCGCCAACCTTTCGGCCAGCAAGTTCAGCAACTCAGCGGTTTAACCTGCTGCGCCACCAGGGACTCTTTTGAATCCCTTACATCAGTGTTTCTCAACCAGTGTGCCGGGGCACACTAGTGTGCCGTGAGCGATCATCTGGTGTGCCATGGGAAATTGGAACCTCCAGGAAAAGGGGGGGGGGGAGTCTAGTGTGTTGAAGTATAAAATCCCTAAGAAACCTACCTCGATAAAGGCACAAAATTACAAATACCCCCCCCCCCTCCCGTTGTCTACTTGGTCCCTCCCTCTCCATGCATTGGGAAGGCCCGCCTCCCTTTCCCCAAGTAGAGACCTCCTCATGCCTCCTGGGGGTTCTGTGTGGGAAGTTTGGCCCAGTTCTATCATTGGTGGGGTTCAGAATGCTCTTTGATTGTAGGGGAACTATAAATCCCAGCAACTACAACTCCCAAATGTCAAGGTCTATTTCCCCTGAACTCCATCTGCGTTCATATTTCGGCATATTGAGTATTCATGCCAAGTTTGGTCCTGATCCAACATTGTTTCAGTCCACAGTGCTCTCTGGATATAGATGAACTACAACTCCAAAACTCAAGGTCAATGCCCACCAAACTCTTACAGCATTTTCTCTTGGTTATGGGAGTTCTGTGTGGGAAGTTTGTGTCTTTCTGCCATTCCTGCCAGGATATCTATGTTGAGTTCATCGAAACAGGCCCAGGTTTCACACTGGTTATATAAATACATTTAAAAACATATTAGCTATATGTATGACTGTGTTAGAGTGTCATTTTGTGTCATTTTGGTTGGTGGTGTGCCCCAGGATTTTGCAAATGTAAAAAGTGTGCAGCGGCTCAGAAAAGGTTGGGAAACACTGCCTTACATAGCGTGAAATCAAGTTTCAGTAAATATTAAAAGCATCTCCTATAAAGAAAAGCAACTACCATGCTGTAGGATCCCGGCTTACCTAAGGAGGAAATAACCTCATGCCATCTTTTGCTGTCTTGCCTTATGAGTGAATATTTGTGTGCTGTTGTCTCATGAAGTCTGTCAACATGCAGCCTTCCTCATTCCTATTTTGCATTAGTATCGGTTCCCCCTTTGAGAGGCAGGGGCTACGGCTTGCACGAGAATAGCTTTGGAAACAACAGTCTTCCTTCTAGAGACAGCTGGAGGTTGCCCCTATTCTTACAAAGGGCAGGCTGTCACAAGTCTCTTTTGCACTATGTGGCCGTAGCCCTTTGATGCCACTGAGACTGCCGTGGCTGCGTCCAAGAGAATATGGGATTGGTACCTATGTAAAGTACAGAGATTTCTACATGCCTTCGAAAAGGTCAGGCTCCAAGACCTCATCGAATGCAGCTAGGGAAGTTAAGAGTGTCAAAGTACTGTCACTGTTTCAAACGAAAGACACCCGGGGATTAGGAATTTGCAGTTGTTAATTGGCTTCAAGTTTGCTTACACTGTGACTGTATGAATGGAGAGACCTCCAAGTCACCTTGTAATCCTCAACTGTCCTGCTTGGGTCTTGCAGGCTCAGGACTGTGGCTTCCTTGATTGAGTCCTATCCATCTGGAACGCAGTCTTCCTCTTCTCCTACTCCCTTCTACCCTACCAAGTATTGTTGTGTTTTTGAGTGAGTCCTGTCTCCTTGTGATAGTTTCAGCAGTCTCAATTTAGTCATCTTGGAGTCCCTTCCTTCCTTCCTCTTCCATTCTTTCCTTCTCTCCTTCCTTTTCCCTCCCTCTCTCCCCTTCCTTCTTTCCTCCATTCTCTTCTTCCTTCCTTCCTTCCTTCCTTCCTTCCTTCCTTCCTTCCTTCTTTCCTTCCTTCCCCCTTCCTTCTCCTTCTCTCCTTCCTTTTCCCTCCCTCTCTCCCCTTCTTTCCTCCATTCTCCTTCCTTCCTTCCTCCCCTTCACCCTTTCCTTCTCTCCTTCCTTTTCCCTCCCTCTCTCCCCTTCCTTCTTTCTTCCATTCTCTCCCTTCCTTTCTTGCTCCCCCTTCACCCTTTCCTTCTCCTTCTCTCCTTCCTTTTCCCTCCCTCTCTCCCCTTCCTTTTTTCCTCCATTCTCCTCTTTCCTTCCTTCTTTCCTTCCTTCCTCTTCCATTATTTCCTTCTCTCCTTCCTTTCCCTCCCTCTCTCCCCTTCCTTCTTTCCTCCATTCTCTCCTTCCTTCCTTCCTCCCCTTCACCCTTTCCTTCTCCTTCTCTCCTTCCTTTTCCCTTCCCTCTCTCCCCTTCCTTCTTTCCTCCATTCTCCTTCTTTCCTTCCTCCCCTTCACCCTTTCCTTCTCCTTCTCTCCTTCCTTTTTCCCCTCCCTCTCTCCCCTTCTTTCCTCCATTCTTCCTTCCTTCCTTCCTTCCTTCTCTCCTTCCTTTTCCCTCCCTCTCTCCCCTTCATTCTTTCCACCATTCTCTCTCTCTCCCTTCCTTCCTTCCTCCCCCTTCTCTCCCTTTCTTTCTTTCCTGCATACCTCTTCCTTCCTTCCTTTCTTTCTCCTTCACCCTTTCCTTCTTTCCTTCCTTGTCCCTCCCTCTCTCCCCTTCCTTCTTTCCTCCATTCTCCTCTTTCCCTCCTTCTTTCCTTCTCTCCTTCCTTGTCCCTCCCTCTCTCCCCTTCATTCTTTCCACCATTCTCTCTCTTCCTCTCTCTTCCTTCCTTCCTTTCTCCCCCTTCTCTCCCTTTCTTTCTTTCCTGCATTCCTCTTCCTTCCTTCCTTTCTCCTTCACCCTTTCCTTCTTTCCTTCCTTGTCCCTCCCTCTCTCCCCTTCCTTATTTCCTCCATTCTCCCTCCCTCCCTCTTCCTTCCTTCCTCTTCTATTCTTTTCCTCCAAGTCTTCCTTTCCTTCTCCTTTCTTTCTTTTCACTCCCCTCTCTCTCCTTCTTTCTTTTCTTCTATTCCCTTCATTATTTTACCTTTTCCTCACTCCTTCCTTTCTTTTCCCCATGCTTTCCTTTCCTCCCTTCCCATTTCCTTCTTTCTTTTCCCCTCCTTGTCTCTCTCCTGCTTTTCTTTTCTTCCTTTTCCATAGTTCTTCTTTTCTTTCTTCCTCTCCCCCTCCTTCCTTTATTTCCTCTTTCTTTCTTTCTTTTTTCCCCCTTCCTTCCTTCCGCCTTCTCTTCCTTCCCAGAGTCCTGAGCGTGCCTTTTGCAGAGCCAGGTCTGAAGTGTCCCGTCATTCTGCCGGGGGAAACCTTTTCTCATAGTATAGACTCACATTTAGTTGAACTCTCTCTCTCTCTCTCTCTCTATATATATATATACACACACACACACACACACACACACACACATACTAGCTGTACCCGGCACGCATTGCTGTGCCCTATTTAGGAGATGTGAGAAAGTCTGAGCATGTAAGGGTTGGAATTGATGTTACTTCTGGTCTTGGTGGGGTCATGGCTGTGTCGTTGTGGGTTGTTCTGGTAGGTGGGATGTTGAAGTCCTGTGGAGTTGTCGGTGTGTGGTGTTGCTGGCGTTCTGCAGAGCTTGTGGATATACAATGTTTTTTGTCTTTCCATCTGCTGTGTTGATGTAGAGGTTGATGCTTGTGTGGGTGGGGTATTTTGGGTGTTTGTGTGTGTTTGTAGAGTATCAGTGCAGTGTTGTGTTGTGTTTGGAGTATAGGTGGAGCTCTGTGCACATAGTTGTGTATCTTCTGCATATTGGCGTTGTGTGGTATTTTGTGCTGGCTTGGTCTTTTGGATTGTGTTTATCGAGTGTGGTTGTGAGAGTTGTAGTGTTTGGAGGAGTGTGTGGTGTTTTTTTATTTTGTTGTTGTGATTGTGTGGCTGATCGTACCGTGGTCAGTGGTTTGTGGTGATTACCAGTGGTCAGCACAATCTATCAGAACTGCAGTTCCAAACTCCGACTGCCACTAAGAACCTGCTCCCTCCTAGAGCTTGGTCTTGACAGTTTAACCCACAAACACCAACTGACTAAATTCAAATCACTCAGCATTCTAACCTAGCCTTGGCTGGCTCCGCCCACCGTTACTATGGGAACTCAGCCTCCCTGCATTTTGTGTGGGCCGATGTCGGCCAATGGGATTCGCAGGCGGCCGCGGAGGATGCTGGGAAATGTAGGGTTTTTTGTATCGTTGTTTTGGGGGCCTTCTAGGTTTTGGGGGGGAAAGTTTCTTTGCTAAAAACCTTCCTTGCCTGAGGCCTATTTTTGTTGTCAAGTTTGGTGTCTCTGCCTTGGAAGGTTTCTCTGTCTATGGCAGTCGTTCGATGACGGGTCTTCCTATATATATATATATATATATATATATATATATATATATATATATGGCTCTCACTGAAATAAATTTCCAAATATTTTGCTTTCATGACTCTCTGAGTCAAAAAGGTTCCCGACCCCTGCCCTATTCCTATTTTTATCTGAGAACCATTACATGGTGACCTTTGTTCATCTGTCCCTTTATTTCAGGAGTTTCTGAAAATAGTAATTCCAAACAAAGTTGCCATTGTGAAAAAAAATGCCCTTGGTTTCTAATCAAAGCATTCATTTCACTCGACAGCAGTAAAAACTAATAAAAAGGCCTGCTGTCAATTTAAAATAAACCCTGCAAGACAAATAACAGTGTTTTTTGTGTCTCAGCAAGACTGTACATTGTGGACCAACCTTTCCTTTAACCTGTTCTCTATTCTGTGACAATGACTTCTGTTTTCCTTTCTACTTCATTTCTTGAAAAACACATATATAGACACAGTCGAGCGACAGCTTGCCAATTTGTCTTGAGCAGCCTCATTTGAAGCTGGCTCTCATCCTCAATTTGTGGATCAGTACTGAATTAATATTCTGTTTTTTGACCCATCACCTGGTACATTTCAGAAGTTTTGGCCTATGTAATTCTCATTATCTCCGTGGGAAGCATTGCTGTGCTGCTCAGGAATCGTGGGAGCAGAAGACCAACTCAGAGAAGATGGATGGTGGATGGATGGCCCGTAAGTCCAACGTGAGCATGGTATCCTTTCTGCAGGGCTGCCAGTTTTTAAACTCTATCCACGTCGATTCTGGTTTAAAACCAGAAAACCAAAAGAAGTGGATGCAATGACTGTCAGAAATATCAGGCCCGGATCAACACCTTTTGGCACTCTAAGCCACAGTTGTATTAGAGAGGCCTATCCCCATTCCCCCTCACTCCCCCTCAGCCCTTCCTCCTCTTCTCCCCCGACATCTATCCACTCACCGCTGAGCAGGGGCGGTCTAAGGTTATTTTATATGGTAAGCGAGCATTACTTTGGCGCCCCCCTTTGTCTCCGCCCCCTCTCCCTTTGCCTCCGCCCCCTGTGTGCCAAATACGGACGGAGTGCTGACGTGGTTACAGGCTTCGGCTTCAGCGCTTGCAGGAGCTTCTGGGCATGCGCAGTGGCTCCGGAGCTCAACTTCAGCTCCGGAGCCACTGCACATGCGCGAAAATCTCTGCACATGCCCAGAAGCTCCTGCAGGCCAGGCGCTGAAGCTGACGCAGCAGCAGGGAGATTTGCTACGGCCGCGCGGCCGTCATGACGGCGCCCTTCTCAGAAGATGGCTCCCTTCCCAGAAGTTGGCGCCCTAAGTGGCCGCTTACTTCGCGTATATGTCGGACCGCCCCTGCCGCTGAGGCTCCTCTCCGTGCCGGGAACGTGCGCCCCGCGATCCCAAAGAACTACGGGTCCCAGCATGCCCCACGGCTGAGAAACTGGCACCGCCGCCACATTCCGGCAGCCCCCGCGGCCTCGAAGGCGGCTCTGCTGCCTCGCGCTGGGTGCGCGGAGGGCAGCGGCTGCAGAGAGTCTAGGCCTTTCTCCGCCTCAGGAGCCAATCGCGACCAACATGGACTGAAGGTAGAGGCCTCCTTGGAATCTTTTCCTCAGAGGAGGCCTCTTCCTTCAGCCCATGCTGGTCGTGATGCTCCTCCTCTTCCTCCTCATGCTGCTGCTGCTGCTGCCTTATGTGGAGCCCTGGTGACATGGTGTGCCCTCTGCCGGGTCACGTGGGGGCTGGCTCCCGGCTGTATTGTCTGCAGGGCGCCGAAGAGGGAGCCCCCCCCCTTCCTCCCTCCCTCCTTCCTTGCTTCCTTTTGAGTACCAGGCGGCAGGAGCCAATCGCGGCACGATTTTTAAAATTATTTTATAACATTTTTTTGGACTGTGATCTGCACCTCCTCGGCCCGCGCCCCTAGGCCATGGCCTTGTTGGCCCTATGGGTAATCCAGGCCTGGTCACACTGCTGCTAATAAGGTTCTCTGCTATATGTTTCTGAGGAGGGAATTTGGTTAATAAGCCAACTCGCCCAACAGTGGCTTCCAAATTCTGGGAACTGTGGTCCAAAATGTAGCTTCTCTAATCTTCTGTTAGCGGTAAGATTGTGTTTCATCCTTCTGTCATACAACGATGTCTATCTCATTTGCTTTTTCACCTGACATTACAATCCTATCTCACTGCAATTACCTTCACCCGTTGTCTTCTCTTTTCTCTGAACCAATCGGCAGCGGTTGACCAGTATCCCAGTTTTCTCCCAGGGAGAAAGGGTCAGTGTAAGGACTCACCCATTCTGAGCAGGCCGAAGCCTGTGTGGCAGTTTGGCTCCCTGGTTGGAATAGCTGGCATCCATCTTAGGAAGGGAGATCCACACAGCAGCCATTAGGAGAAGGTAGTTGCCAGAGACAGGGGGCGTGGCTTTAGAGTTTCTCTGGCTAGTTACAAAGTCTCCCAGGAGATTGGCTGAGAGCCAAGGGGGAGGAGTTAAGCTGTCTAGGAGGGAGAAATCCTGACAGGAAATTTTAGTCTTGAGCGAGGTTTTGGAGTAGCAACATCCAAGCCTCAGCTGTTGTTCTGATATAGTCTGTTTCTATAGTGACACATCCAGAGAGTTTGGGGTGATGCTTATAGTTTAGAGCCAGTAGGGCTGACTTGGAATAGTCAGACAAAACACCTTGCAGTCTCTGGGTTAGAGAGGCAGGTGGGCTCTGGGACTGGGGAGTTAGCAGTAGTTAGCTAACCCCGTCAGACAAGACTCAGGGGACTTTTAGTGTAGAAAAGTTCCTGGTTGGAAACACCTGTTCACCGCTAGTTTTAGTATTAGGGTGACAGTACAATATCTTAGTCAAGTTTTAGCACTGACTAGAATTGTTGAAGATCTAAGCTTTAGGAAAACCTCTTCTGTAACCATATGCTCCAGCACATTTTGTTATCCAGCAAACCATCACGCATCTGAACAATCTTTATCTGTAACCATACGCTCGTTGCCTCAATAGAAGTAAACCATCAAGCTCTGTGCCTTATTGTAAAGCCTGTTCTAGTTAATAAATTCTTTCCTGTTCACTTTGAAGAAAGTCTCCATCGTACTTCTTCCTCTCCTTAGAATCCTCTCAGTTAATGATTTCATTAGGAGCCTTGCTGGTGATCATTTTAATTTACAAATCCTAATAACATTAGGTTGGTGGTGGCATTTTAGTAATTAGGGTGGACCAAGTTACTCTAATTGGACCTAGGTCGTTACAGTTGGTGTCAGGTCATTATAATTGGTGGCAGCGGTGAGATTTCACCAAAGCCCTACCCTGCCACAGTGACCCGACGTCCCACGGGTCCGTCACAGTCAGCCTCTGACAAGTCTCTGCTTGTCACCTGTCACTGAAAGAAATAGAATTAATCAATCAATAAAATAAAAGGGCTAAAAGAAATAAGAATACACCCAAAGGCAACTAAGTGCTTCCGACTTACTCTGCTCCCTTCTTCAGATATCCGGCCAGCCACCAGTCTCAAAGAATTGACCCAGGAGGTGACATCTAAAGCCTATGACACTTCATTTTCCTTTCTATTGGAAAGAGCTCGCATATCTACTGGAAATGCTTCCAGAAAAAGACAGGGGTCACTGGGGTGACACTCTCCATACCAGTCGGGAAATTGTGTTAGCATTAACTCCACACCTCCCTGCTTTGCTACAGACAAGGCTACAGACAAGGTCATGCCGGATGCCATTTCATTAGTTACTGAAAAGGACATTCAAGTGCCACCTCGGAGTTGGTTGAGGTAGGCACGATTTCCCTGGGTACTGGTTGTGGGGGGTCGGGAGCAGGTCAGGGTTTTGCCCTCCCTTCTGCTCGAGATCCCCGTGTACAACTGGGGGCCACTGTGTGATACAGAATGCTGGACTAGATGGGCTGAGGTCCGATTCAGCATGGCTCTTCTTATGTTCTTATGTTCTTATGTTCAAATGTTCAGTTTTGACCATCGCAATTGAAATCCATCCTGCTGAATATAATATAGTGTTATGTGAGGTCCCCCAGCACAATAGAGAGTGAAGCAAGTCATATAAACCCAACTTCATTTTGGACCAAAGTAGAGCCAACTGTGGAAAGGATTCGTGGCTTATTTATTTATTTATTTAAAACGGAAGTTCTCTACCAGCCCGCACCACAGGAAGAACACTATCATCCCCACGTCAGCATAGGCAAATCTGTGCTTAAGTCCGTTCAGCAATTCACCTCCCTGGGAAGCATAATCTCTTCAGACGCATTGACCCTGAGTTTGGGAGTTGTAGTTCATCTACATCCAGAGAGCACTGTGGACTGAAGCAATGATAGATCTGGGCCAAACTTGGCACGAATACTCAATATGCCCAAGTGTGAACACTGGTGGGGGTTGGGGAAAATAGAACTTGACATTTGGGAGTTGTAGTTGCTGGGATTTATAGTTCACCTACAATCAAAGAGCATTCTGAACCCCACCAATGATAGAATTGGGACAAACTTCCCACACAGAACCCCTGTGACCAATAGAAAATACTGTGTTTTCTGATGGTTTTTTGTGACCCTCTGACACCCTCTTGTGACACCCCCCCCCCAGGGGTCCCGACCCCAGGTTGAGAAATGTGGCTCTAGAAGATGAATGCTGATCTTAGGTAAAAGATGCAACAATACAGTAATCTTATCACAACCAAAGAGATTGATGGGAAAATAGCGACACCAAAAGTAACAAGGTCTTTGATGCCATTGTCGAGTTCTACAGTCACACCTTTCAATGATGTCGTGCCTGGAGAATTCTGCATTTGAAATCCTGCCTCTTGCATTTCATGATTATTTGGGTTTTTGCTGCTCTTCCACGTCATATTTGATCATTCCCCTAATGGAGACAAATGCATGTTTGTGCACACAAATCTGGAGGGTTGGCTGCAAGCGCTAATGAGGATCCGACTTGTCGACCTTCTTCTGCCTGACGCAAAAGCGCACTCTCCTGCCAGAAGCACCATTGCTGAACGACTGATCCGTGAAACACACAGGAAGTGATTCTGTTAAAAGCTTCATCCCTGAGAGCAGCCCATTGCTCCCGCTTCTAAAATGAGCAAATACAAGGGCGGGTCAGTAAGTCCGTGACTTTTTGAATTTCCCGCCTCTTAACTGAAAGGGCAACACTGCTCCTGTCAACAGGCATCTGTCAGTTGACTCCTGTCAGAATTTGAACAAGCTGCGTCATTTAGTTTGTGTTTGACAGCCATTGATAGCAGACTAACACGTGATTTGAGGAGAAAATGGGAAAAAGTGAATTTCGTGTGCTCATCAAGCATTATTTTTTGCAGAAAAAAACATCACTCAAAACAAGGCTAAGCTTGATAAATACTATGGGGACTCTGCACCATCCATTTCAATGGTAAAAAAGTGGTTTGCTGAATTTCGTTGTGGACGTACTAGCACGGAAAATGCCAAATGTTCTGGATGCCCAGTTGAGGTCTCTACACCCGAAACAATTGAAAAAATTCACAATATGGTGTTGGCCGATCGGAGATTGAAAGTGCGAGAGATTGTGGATCACTTGGGTATGAGAAAGCTTTCCGCAAGATGGGTGCCGCGTTTGCTCACAATCGACCACAAACGCAATCGTGTGACAATTTTGCAGGAGTGTTTGGCGTTGTTCAACCGCAATATGGACAGGTTTTTGTGCCGTTTCGTAACCGTGGATGAAACGTGGATCCACCACAGCACACCAGAGACCAAACAGCAGTCAAAACAGTGGGTTTCTCGAGGTGAATCGGCACCAAAGAAGGTCAAGGTGGGTTTGTCAGCCAATAAAGTCATGGCCACCGTTTTTTGGGATGCACGCGGTATAATCCACATTGACTCCCTTCAAAAGGGGAAAACAATCAATGGCGAATATTATGCCAACTTATTGGGTTGATTTGATGAGGATTTGAAGGGGGGGAAACGACCGCATTTGGCCAAGAAAAAAGTTATTTTGCACCAGGACAATGCAAGGGTGCACACATGTGCAGTTGCCATGGCAACAATCCATGAATTGGGATATGAATTGCTCCCTCATCTGCCCTATTCTCCGGATTTAGCCCCGAGTGACTATTTCTTGTTTCCAAACCTGAAGAAATGGCTCGGCGGAAAGAGATGTGACTCCAACAATGAAATCATCTCACAAACAAATGCCTATTTTGATGACCTCGACAAATTTTATTTTTTGGAAGGGATAAAAAAAAATTGGAGAAACTTTGGCCAAAGTGTATAGAGCTCAAAGGAGACTACGCTGAAAAATAAAATGATTTTTTAAATCCAAAAACCTGTGTTTCATTCAAAAAGTCACGGACTTATTGACCCGCCTCGTATATATGACACAAAGGAAGAGCCATGGAAGTGAGTATCTGATCATAATGGATTGGCAAAGTAGTAGCTTGGTTTCTTGCTATCATTCAAGTCCAATAAGACGGGGACCTGAAGCTTTAACAGGCATTCAGGGTATGCGGTTCATTTGACCGGTCAGAACTAATAATGAACACAATAAAATAATGAACACAAAGGACAAATTCACAAGTTCTTCTCCCATAAGAATTTGTTTACTTTTCACAGTTTATTTTCAGTTCACATTACCACTTAAGTTTTGTTTGGATCAGGCCCGGATTAGCATCTTCGCCGCCCGAGGCCAAGACGCCCCCAGGGCGCGCCCGCCCCAGGGCGCGGGCCACGCCCAGGCGCGCCACGCCCCAGGGGCGGGAAGCCACGCCAGCAGGGCGCTGCTGCGCATGTGTGGCAGCAGCCCGGCCGTGCGGCTTCCCGTAGCCTTCTCGGGCCCTCCTTCCGTTCGCGGGAGGAGGAGGCGGCGGTGCCATGTGGCTTCTGTCGCCTCCTCCTCCGCGACCGGAAGGAGGGGCCGAGGAGGTGGGACGGAAGCCACGCGCACCGGCCCCGTGGCTCCGTCCACCTTGCGCTTCCTTTCGGTCGCGAGAGGAGGAGGGAGGTGGACGGAAGGCGCGCGGCACTGCTCGTGGGGCTTCCGCCTCCGCCTCCCTCCCGTGACCGAAAGGAAGGTGCGAGGAGGAAGGGAATCCCGCCTCCTCCCTGCCCTCCTTTTGGTCAGGAGGAGGGCGCGGCAGACGGAAGCCCCACGAGCAGTGCCGCGCGCCTTCCGTCCACCTCCTCCTCCTCCCGCGACCCAAAAGGAAGGCGCAAGGAGGATGAAGGGAAGTCCCGCCCTCCTCCGCCGCCTGATCTGCCCCCTGCAAAGGAAGGAGGCGGCCAGGAGGAGGAGGAGGAAGGGAAGCCCACTGGCGGGCATGCGTGCGCATGTATGCATGCCTGCCAGGGGGCAGAGCTTCCCTCCTCCTCCCTCCGCCGCCTCCTTTGCAAGGGGATGGCCCAGGCAAGGGAAGGGCGCCATTCCCTCCTCCCCGCCCCCGCGCAGCGCTCCCCCGCCCTCTCCCGAGGTATGATGACTCTCTCGGGAGAGGGCGGGGGGAAAGCGCTGCGAGGGGGCGGTTTTTTAAAATAAAAAAAATGTTTTCGGGGGGCCGAATCCGCTGCCCCCCCAAAACCTGCTGCCCGAGGCCATGGCCTAGTCTGGCCTTATGGGTAATCCGGGCCTGGTTTGGATACAATATGGGAAAAAATCTTCCCATATGAGCTACCTAGAGTTTGGAAGTTGTTTTGAGATCCTTCTGCTCCTCATTGTTGGCCTTCCAACACAATGTAATAATAATAATAATCATCATCATCATCATCTCTCTCTGGCATTACTTTGCCAACGAAGATTCTTAGGAAGCGCGTTGATGATTTCGTTTTCGGAGGTTGGATGTGTCCTTCGAGCCTGTACAGTGGATTTTTCTGGTGGAGCACAGCGTGCACAGAACTGGCGTCGCCCTTTAAATCGGTGATTCTCAAAATGGGCACTACCGTCCCCTGGTGGGCGGTCGTGCGTTACAGTGGGGTGGTAACTGACTCTGATGAAATAGGGGGGCACTGAAGCCCAGTAAGGGGATGGTTGGGTCACCTGGCGTTGGGTCACTACTTGTCCCCGTTGGCGTGGGCGGAGTTGAAAGGAAGAAGGCAGGCGTTGCCTGGAAACCGCAGCGCCTGCCCCCTTCTTCTCCTCAATGCCGCCCACGCCAATGGGGCTATATGGCGTGGGTGGAGTTGAGGAGAGCAAGGGGGCGGTGAGCAAATTTTTTTCTAGAAAGGGGTCGGTCGGTATGCCAAAAAAGTTTGAGAACCACTGTGTTACTGAAATCTGACTAGGGGCCGTTCCCTTAAGGGGACAGAGCCCAGGCCACCCCTAAAAGCGAGGATCGAGGCCCAAATCTGGATGATCTTCCCAGAACTACAAATCCCAAAGAAACCCAGATCAATGCTCACCCAGACGGAAGAATGCCACTACCGAGAGAAGAGTCTAATTCAGCTGAATAGGATGCAATGCCACACCAGGATTCCAAAGGCAAAACATAGTCTTTAATGGGAAAGCAGTCCAATATATAGAAAAGCAGTCATTTACATTTGAATCGGGCGCCCTTCCTCCCACGTAGCCACAGCTGTTTGGGACACAAAGGAAGAGCCATGGAAGTGAGGATCTGATCATAATGGAGTGGCAAAGTAGTAGCTTGGTTTCTTGCTATCATTCAAGTCCAATAAGACGGGGGGACCTGAAGCTTTAACAGGCATTCAGGGTATGCGGTTCATTTGACTGGTCAGAACTAATAATGAACACAATAAAATAATGAACACAAAAGGACAAATTCACAAGTTCTTCTCCCATAAGAATTTGTTTACTTTCACAGTTTATTTTCAGTTCACATTACCACTTAAGTTTTGTTTGGATCAGGCCCGGATTAGCATCTTCGGCCGCCCGAGGCCAAGAGGCCCCGCGCCGCCCCCCCAGGGCGCAGGAAGCCACGCCCCCAGGGCGCGGGAAGCCACGCCCCCAGGGCGCGGGAAGCCACGCCCAGGGGCGGGAAGCCACGCCAGCAGGGCGCTGCTGCGCATGTGTGGCAGCAGCCCGGCCGTGCGGCTTCCGTAGCCTTCTCGCGCCCTCCTTTGTTCGCGGGAGGAGGAGGCGGCCGGTGCCATGTGGCTTCTGTACGCCTCCTCCTCCCGCGACCGGAAGGAGGGCCCGAGGAGGTGGGCGGAAGCCCACGACCCCAGCCCCGTGGCTTCCGTCCACCTCGCGCTTCCTTTCGGTCGCGAGAGGAGGAGGAGAGGAGGTGGGCGGAAGCGCGCGGCACTGCTCGTGGGGCTTCCATCCGCCTCCTCCTCCTCTCGTGACCGAAAGGAAGGTGCGAGGAGGAAGGAAGTCCGCCCTCCTCCTTGCGCCCTCCTTTTGTCGCAGGAAGGCGGCGGAAGCCCCACGAGCAGTGCCTGGCGCTCCCCGTCCACCTCCTCCTCCTCCCGCGACCGAAAGGAAAGCGCAAGGAGGATGAAGGGAGTCTCGCCCCCCCTCCGCCGCCTGGGCCGCCCTTGCAATTAAGGAGGCGGCCAGGAGGAGGAGGAGGAAGGGAAGCCCACTGGCGGGCATGCGTGCGCATGTATGCATGCCCGCCGGTGGGGCGAGACTTCCCTTCCTCCTCCTCGCCGCCTCCTTTGCAAGGGGATGGCCCAGGCAAGGGAAGGCGCCATTCCCTCCTCCCTCCCCCCCTCGCAGCGCTCTCCCCCGCCCTCTCCGAGGGTGATGACTCTCTCGGGAGGGCGGGGGAAAGCGCTGCGAGGGGGCGATTTTAAAAAAAAAAATGTTTTCGGGGCCGAGATCCGCTGCCCCCAAAACCTGCTGCCCGAGGCCATGGCCTAGTCTGGCCTTATGGGTAATCCGGGCCTGGTTTGGATACAATATGGGAAAAAGTCTTCCCATATGAGCTACCTAGAGTTTGGAAGTCGTTTTGAGATCCTTCTGCTCCTCATTGTTGGCCTTCCAACACAATGTAATAGTAATAATAATAATCATCATCATCATCATCTCTCTCTGGCATTACTTTGCCAACGAAGATTCTTAGGAAGGACTCATCCCGCGCTTCCTACAAGCGCGTTGATGATTTCGTTTTCGGAGGTTGGATGTGTCCTTCGAGCCTGTACAGTGGATTTTTCTGGTGGAGCACAGCGTGCACAGAACTGGCGTCGCCCTTTAAATCGGTGATTCTCAAAGTGGGCACTACCGTCCCCTGGTGGGCGGTCGTGCGTTACAGCGGGGTGGTAACTGACTCTGATGAAATTGGGGGGCACTGAAGCCCAGTAAGGGGGTGGTTGGGTCACCTGGCGTTGGCTCACTACTTGTCCCCGTTGGCATGGGCGGAGTTGAAAGGAAGAAGGCAGGCGTTGCCTGGAAACCGCAGCGCCTGCCCCCTTCTTCTCCTCAATGCCACCCACACCAACGGGGCTATATGGTGTGGGTGGAGTTGAGGAGAGGAAGGGGTGGGCTCTGCAAGCTCCCGCCCCTTCCTCTCCTCCCACTCCACACCAACGGGGCTGTATGGCGTGGGTGGAGTTGAGGAGAGCAAGGGGGCAGTGAGCAAATTTTTTTCTAGAAAGGGGTCGGTCGGTATGCCACAAAAGTTTGAGAACCACTGCTTTAAACCAAAAGTTCATCTGCCGGGGCCTAGCAATGTTAGGATGGTGGCAGCGAGGTCCTCAGGTTGTAGGTTTGATTAGAGTTACCTTATCTTAGATGGCAGGGGCGGTCTTACAAGGTAGGCCAAGTAGGCGGCTGCCTAGGGCGCCATCTGGGAAGGGGGCGCCATCCTGGTTGCATGGGGCGCCATTCTGGCCCTGCCGATGTTCCTCAGGCAGTGCCACAGCTTCCTGCTTTTTGACCCCGGCCTTGTGCGCTCGACACCACTTCTGGGCATGCACGGAGGTTTTGCGCAGGCACAGTTGCTCTGGAGCTGAAGTTGGCGCAGGAGCAACTGCACATCTTGCGAAAACCTCCGCGCATGCCCAGTAGCTCCCACTGCGCAGAAGCCTGTAAGCAAAGCACTCCCTATCGGGCAGGCAGGGAGTGCTTCCCCTCTCCCTTTGTCTCCCCCACGCGCGTGCGTTTGCTGGGAAGGAGAAAAGAATCAGTGAAGGAAGTGTAAGTGAAGGAATGAATGAAGGGCTTTCCTCCTCCTCCTCCTCCTCTGTGACCTCTTCTCTCCCTCCTTCCTTTCTTCGGCACTATTTCTGTCTAGACCTGAGGGGCCTGAGGCTATGAGGAGTTGTGGGAGTTGGAGGCCAAAACACCTAGAGGGAGGGGCGGGCCCAAGTTTGCCCAGGCGCGCTGCCTGTATTCGACCTCATTTGAACATTTTGGCTGTTTTTCTATTTACATTTACATTGGGATCCTAATTTTGGACTTATGGGAGACTCCTATGAATTATGAGTCGGGTGGTAATATATTCTGATTTTGATGGATTTACATTGCTTTTCTTGTTGATAATTATAC
Organism: Anolis apletophallus; assembly: GCA_030556195.1. Taxonomy (NCBI): domain Eukaryota; kingdom Metazoa; phylum Chordata; class Lepidosauria; order Squamata; family Anolidae; genus Anolis; species Anolis apletophallus. Next base: position 186,093,362 of record JARBWK010000004.1, read on the forward strand.
AGTTCTGCTTAATATTGTCATACAATATAACACAAATACAATATAACAATAGAATAATGATATATTTTATATTACCTGCAATATTACAAACAATTTTGTATTGTACAAAATAGTAATATATAATATTTTATTTTACTTTATTTTGTGTTATTTGAGTTTTATAGGAGTCATGAAAATATTTGGTAGAGGATAATTTTATTGAAATAAATAATTGTATTTATTATTTTATAATAATAATATAATAGAATGTTATATTGTATTATAATGTCAATATATTATAATATAATTATATTGTAATGTAGTATAATATAATTATGATATAATATAGTATGAGTATGGTATAATATATTGTATATACATTGATACAATATAATACTACTGATGGTATTGTGATATTATAATTGTATATTTGTTTTACATGGGGGGGCAAAATAACCAAAATAATGTTCGCCTACCATTTAAAATTACCTTAGACCGCCCCTGTTAGATGGTTCACCATACAGGGTTAGACGAGCACCATCTGCCCGAGTTTGAAATCAGAGTTTTCCTTCTCTTAGGATGGTTGCCAAAAGGCTAGAGAGCCCATCCTGCCCTTTGTCAGACTTTTGTCAGGTTGTTGTGACCTGCCTGGCATGGGAGGCCCTACCGGTGGCTATTACGCCACCGCCAGCATAGCTCGCAACTTCATTAGGGTACGCAAGCCTCTCCCCCGTGACAAGGGGGCGCCAATGGAGAGGAATAATAATAATAGTTTATTTGTACCCTGCCCTATCTCCCCTTGGATTTCTTGTGAGAACAGCCAAACCCGGAAGCTCCACGTCGGTGAATTGGGCAGTGAGCGAACCTGAAAGCATCGGGAGACTGAAGCATTCACAGGTTTCCAAGAAACAAATTGAGTCTCTCAGCTTGGAAATGTTTTTTTTAAAACTATTTTACTGGATTTTTTGAGGGTTGCCTTCCCCCCACCACCCCAAGGAACTGTTTCACAAGGGTCTGGAGAACAAGCCCTATGAGGAGCGGCTTGAAGAGCTGGGCATGTTTAGCCTGAAGAAGAGAAGGCTGAGAGGAGACATGATAGCCATGTATAAGTATGTGAGAGGAAGTCAAATATATGTTGTGTTCATCGAAACAGGCCCAGGTTTCACACTGAGTGTATAAATACATTTAAAAACATATTAACTATCTGTATTACTGTGTTAGAGTGTCATTGTGTGTCATTTTGGTTGGTGGTGTGCCCCAGGATTTTGTAAATGTAAAAAGTGTGCCGCGGCTCAAAAAAGGTTGGGGAACACTGGTTTAGAGGCACGGTGTTACATTCCTTTCGAGCCAAGACCTGGAAGAGCACCTCTGGGAAGTGTGAAAACGTGTGGGCAGTGATGTTCCAACCTGCACTTTTGCTCAGTACATACAGATCAGGTCGGATTGCATCAGAATCAGCAAAGTGATCTTCCTTTAGCAGCCCTCCTTGAAACTGGAAGATCTCTAGGACCTCTTGCTTTGTTGGAGAGGCCTTTTCCCTTAAGACAATTGGCAGTGTGTGTAATCTGGTGTCAGGGCATACAGCCGCGTCATTTGTAGTTACATGACAAGTTGTCAGGATGCAACCTGACAGGGCATGCCACATTTTCCCGCCTCCTTCAGATTGCTCTCAGCGATGGCCCAATCTGCTGGGTGTAATATTGAATTTGCATGGAAGTAAACATGGGGTTGACGGCTTCCATCAGTTGTGTCGTTCCAGCTGTCTTGAAAACTGTCGCAGCAGAAAAAGAGAGGAAACATGGGAAGCGTCTTGAGTTTATACAACATCCACACAAAAAAATGCTTGGGTTGTGATGAGTTTTCCGGGGTGTATGGCCATGTTCCAGAAGCATTCTCTTCTGACGTTTCACCCACATCTATGGCAGGCATCCTCAGAAGTTGTGAGGTCTGTTAGCAGTGCCGGCCTTTGGCATTCCGCCATGTAAGCGGCCACGTAGGGCGACGGGTCCTGGGAGGGGCGTCGCCGCCTCTAGGGCGCCGCCACGCTGGCGCCCCTCTGCCGCGCCTCCTGCCGGGAGCCAGTGCTCCCCGCCCGACGGCGCCGGCGGTGATGCAGCCCGGCGGCGAGGCGGCGCAAGCGGCGATGTAGCCGCGCCCGGACGTCACTGCGCATGCGCAAGCGTGCGTGACGCACTCACGCAGCTGCGCGTGACGTCACCACGCATGCGCAGGTGTGCGTGATGTCGCCGCGCAGCTTGCATGCAGACGTCACCTCGCATGCGCAGGCGCAGGCGTCATGCACGCCTGCGCATGCGCGGTGACGTCGCCGCGCGGGCTGCCACGTCCAGCAGCCATGGGGGGGACACAGAAATGAGGCTCGCCTACCTCCCCAGGAGAGGTGAGACCGCCCCTGTCTGTTAGAATATATAAATCCCACTTGCCCAGTTTCCAACAGACCTCACAACCTCTGAGGATGCCTGCCATAGATGGGGGTGAAACATCAGGAGACAATGCTTCTGGAACATGGCCAGACAGCCCGGAAAACTCACAATGACCTTCTTGTCCATGTGGAGATTGGGGACAAAGGACAATAAAAAAACATGTCCGAATGTATATCTCCTCTTATGTCCCACCTCGAAATTTGCGATCTGCTGGGGAGGCCCTGCTCTTAATCCCATCTTTGTCGCAAATACGTTTGGTGGGGACGAGGGACAGGGCCTTCTCGGTGGTGGCCCCTTGCCCGTGGAACTCGCTCCCCAGCGAAATGTCAACTTCTTCCCTCCTTTCCTTTAGAAAAAAGTTAAAGACGTGGCTTTGGGACCAGGCATTTGGTTGATGGGGGGGCATCGGACGGACAATTGAGTAATGACAGGGTTGTGGAGGCGGACTGCGGATTTGGCTTGGACAGCGCAACACCAGCAGGGCGGAGACGCGAATTGCCCTACACGAGGCCGAAAAAAGAGGAGCGCTGGGCAGCCGAAGGTGGAGGCTCCGCCTATGGCTGCAAAACTCTCCTTCGGTTCGGCCTACTGTGGAACAATTCGCGTCTCCGCCCTACTGGAGTCGCGCATGAGCATTTGGTGCGGCGCAACGCCAGCAGGCCGGACACACGAATTGCCCTACACTAGGCCGAAAAGGAGGAGCGTTTTGCAGCCAGAGGTGCCATAGAACCAAATGCGCATGCGCGGAACCTGGCGGCCGGATGTGTCCCTGACCATGTGGCGCTCTACGCAGCTGCATAGTTTGCGTAACGTCAGATCCGCCCCTGGATGAAGTCCAAAATACCTGGAGGGCTGAAGCTTGCCCATGCCTGCCGTAGAGTCATCATAGATTGGAAACAACTTCAAAGCAAGCAACAGGGATCACGCATGCGCGATTTACATGGTTCCCATTTCCCTGTTAATCCCCACTATCCTGTAAGGTGGGCTTGCTGAGAGGCAGGTAAGGCCCAAGATCACAAGGCAAACTCCATGATCAAGCGGAGATTTCAGCTTGAGGTTCTGTGCTCCAAGTCCAGAGTATACTGCTTTGCTAATACTAGGTGTAACTGTAAAAAAAATGGCATGAAGTTTGAAAAAACGTACTGCAAAGAGAAAATGAAGCAATTAACATTCTGGATTTTCATAAGTAGTATGTAAATGTGAGTAATGTGTACAATTAGAATAATTTACATAACATGCAAATCAGACACCCAGATTTGAGGAAGTGGAATATGGCAACCATATTATCTCCCCACATGTTTCTAAAAAGGAAAAGAGGACAGGTGAGACGATCTTCAGCCTTCTCTGCCATAGGGGTTCCTAAGATCATCAGAAATATATGTTTTCGGATCATCTTTGGCAACCACTCCAAAACTCCTTTGAGACCCCCCAGAGTCCCAAACCCCAGGATGAGAAACACTGGTTTAACCCATTGCACCACCATGGTTTCTTACCCAAGCTACTGCAAAGTGTCAATAACACCCTTTGTACAGTGGCCAGTCAGCCTGAAGAAAATGGAAGTTCTCTACCAGCCCGCACCACAGGAAGAACACCATCATCCCCACGTCAGCTAAGGCACATCTGTGCTTAAGCCCGTTCAGCAGTTCACCTACCTGGGAAACATCATCTCTTCAGACGCCAAGATTGATAAAGAGATAGATCACAGATTAGCAAAGGCATAGAGTGCATTCGGAAGGCTTCACAAAAGAGTCTGGAGTAACAAACGCCTGAGGCAAAGCACAAAAATCAGTGTGTACAGAGCTATCGTATTGTCTATTCTCCTCTATGGGTCTGAAACATGGATCACCTATCGGCAACACCTACGACTCCTTGAACGCTATCATCAGTGCTGTCTTCGCACAATCCTAAATATACACTGGACTGACTATGTGATGAACGTTGCTGTCCTTGAGCAAGCAGGGATCACCAGCATTGAGGCCATGCTATTGAGAACACAGCTGCGCTGGGCAAGGCACGTCTCTAGGATGGAGGAACACCGCCTCCCAAAGATACTACTCTATGGTGAACTCGCCATGGGTGAGCTCAAGAGAGGCACCCCAAAAAAGAGGTATAAGGACTCCCTGAAACAACATCTCAAGCTCGGCCAGATTGATCACCAACAATGGTCACATCGGGAGGCATGGAGACGCACTATCCACAATGCTGCGGCCTCTTTCGAGAAGGCACGTCGAACGGGTCTCGAAGAGAAACGACAACGCAGAAAGAACCGCAACTTGGAAACAACATCACCCAAGGAGACTTTCTGCTGTGCCTTCTGCAACCAGACTTGCCTATCTCAGATTGGCCTTTTTAGTCATCAACATGCTTATAGCAAGTGTGGGATGAGTCCTTCCTAAGAATCTTCGTTCACGAAGCACAGCATATATACGGCAAACATTCAATGCCGGGACAAGAGTTCATATATGCATACCTAAACATTAAAAACATTTATCTTAATATTAAAATGCACCATTTAAAACCATCTTAGTCATCTGCGTCAAATCTAATGTTGCTGTCCTTGAGCAGGCAGGGATCACCAGCGTTGAGGCCATGCTATTGAGAACACAGCTGCGCTGGGCAGGGCGCGTCTCTAGGATGGAGGACCCCCGCCTCCCTAAGATACTACTCTACGGTGAACTCGCCATGGGTCAGCGCAAGAGAGGTGCCCCAAAAAAGAGATATAAGGACTCCCTGAAACAACATCTCAGGCTTGGCCAGATTGATCACCAACAATGGTCCACCCTGGCCTATCATTGGGAGGCATGGAGACGCACTATCCACAATGCTGCGGCCTCTTTCGAGAAGACATACTGAACGGGTCTCGAAGAGAAACAACAACACAGAAAGAACCGCAACTTGGAAACAACATCACCCAAGGAGACTATCTGCTGTGCTTTCTGCAACCGAACTTGCCTATCTCAGATTGGCCTTTTAGTCATCAACACACTTGTAAAAAGCGAGGGATGAGTCCTTCCTAAGAATCTTCGTTCACGAAGTAATGCCGAGAGACAGTGGCCAGTACAGCTGCCATATTGTCGTCACAGTGGATAGGCAAGGAAATCAATCCACATGGATGCAGGTGCCTCATGGGACACTCCACCCTTCGAGGCCTATCAGGCTTGGCACATGAGTATAATTCCTTAATTTGAATTGTGTTCTGAGCATGACTCTTGCTCAGCACAAGAGCTGCCTGAGGATTCATCACATCATGGGCGTTCGATGGCATGACCGCAAATGTCAACTCTTCCCAAGGGACAAATAAGAGAGGGGAGGGGGCATCATAACTAGCAGCCACTGCCATGTTAAATAGTCCAGAATTTGGCCAAGCAGCGACCTAGGAGTTTCCCTTACAGAAATGAACTCTCATTCATTTTAGAGTGTTTTTGCATACAATGTAAAAATCGTTTTGTTGCATTTTTCCTATAATTAAAAAGCCCGAGCTCTCATATATTAGACTCTACACATTTGCTTCAAGAGTTAAAACCAGCGGTGTCCTACAGGGAAGATGGCGCGGAGCTGCTTGAGAAATAAATTCTGACTTTCGCACACCGATTCCCTCAATATCCGCGGGCAATTTCTCTTAACCTGAACGAAATACGCTTCGCAAGACTGCCAAGAGATAAGGCAAATATTAAATATTGCTTCAAAGATCGAAAAACCCAGACTGCAGCGAGGAAGGTATATCTAAAGATTTCCCTGGCATATTTGCTTTTGGGGGGGAAATTAAATTAACTTTAACTCTGGCTATCGCCGCGTTCAAATTATTGCCTTAGCGAAGAGTGATAGGATGATTGAGCTAGATGCCCTTTTGTTTGGATTTCTAGCTAAAGGCAAAACTAGTTGTGGAGGGGAGTCTCTGGCAGCTACTCAAATAGCAACCAATTCAGTTCTCTCTTCCTATCTTTATATATAAAAATCTCCGTGTCGTCGTTCCAGGCTTAAAAAACAGAAAATAAGAGGGGGGTGAGGCTAAGGTAACACACAAAGGGAGGACTACAACAGTGTTTCCCAACCAGTGTGCTGTGAGCGATCATCAGGTGTGCCGTGGGAAATTGGAAAATCCAGGAAAGGGGGAGTCTAGTGTGTTGAAGTATAAAAACCCTAAGAAACCTACCTCGATAAAGGCACAAAATTACAACCATCCCCCTCCCCACCCGTTGTCTACTTGGTCTCTCCCTCTCCATGCATTGGGAAGACCCGCCTCCCTTTCCCCAAGTAGAGACCTCGTCTTGCCTCCTGGGGGTTCTGTGTGGGCAGGGGCGGTCTAAGGTAATTTTAAATGGTAGACGAACATTATTTTGGTGCCCAAAAAACATTATTTTGCCCCCCATGTAAATCAAATATACAATTATAATATCACAATACCATTAGTAGTATTCTATTGTATCAATGTATATACAATATATTATACCATACTCATACTATATTATATCATAATTATATTATACTACATTACAATATAATTATATTATAATATATTGACATTATAATATAATGTAACATTCTATTATATTATTATTATAAAATAATAACATTATTTATTTAAATAAAATTATCCTCTACTAAGTATTTTCATTACTCTATAAAACTCAAATAACCCAAAATAAAGTAAAATAAAATATTATATATTACTATTTTGTACAATACCACTATACTGCAATATTGTTTGTAATATTACATGTAATATAAAATATATCATCATTCTATTGTTATATTGTATTTGTATTATATTGTATGGCAATATTAAGCAGAACTGTATAATAATCAACAAGAAATGCAATGTAAATGCATCAAAATCAGAATATATTACCTATCACCCGTCTCATAATCCATAGGAGTCTCCCTTAAGTCCAAAATTAGGATCCCAATGTAAATGTAAATAGAAAAACAGCCAAAATGTTCAAATGAGGTTGAATACAGGCAGCACGGCCTGGGCAAACTTGTTTTGGACTCCAACTCCCACAACTCCTCATAGCCTCAGGCCCCTCAGGTCTAGACAGAAATAGAGCCGAAGAAAGGAAGGCGGGAGAGAAGAGGTCACAGAGGAGGAGGAGGGAAAGCCCTTCATTCATTCCTTCACTTACACTTCCTTCACTGATTCTTTTCTCCTTCCCTGCAAAGCGCGCATGCGGCGGAGACAAAGGGAGAGGGAAGCACTCCTGCCTGCCCGATAGGGAGTGCTTTGCTTACAGGCTTCTGCGCAAAGGGAGCTACTGGGCATGCGCGGAGGTTTTCACGCATGTGCAGTTGCTCCTGCGCTCAACTTCAGCTCCAGAGCAACTGCGCCTGCGTGAAAACCTCGGCGCGTGCCCAGAAGCGGCGTCGGAGCGCACAAGGCCGGGGTCAAAAAGCAGGCAGCTGCAGCACTGTCTGAGGAACATTGGCAGGGCCAGGATGGCGCCCCATGCGACCAGGATGGCGCCCCCTTCCCAGATGGCGCCCTAGGCGGCCGCCTATTTGGTCTATCTTGTAGGACTGCCCCTGTGTGTGGGAAGCTTGGCCCAGTTCTATCATTGGTGGGGTTCAGAATGCTCTTTGATTGTAGGGGAACTATAAATCCCAGCAACTACAACTCCCAAATGTCAAGGTCTATTTCCCCTGAACTCCATCTGCGTTCATATTTGGGCATATTGAGTATTCATGCCAAGTTTGGTCCTGATCCAACATTGTTTGAGTCCACAGTGCTCTCTGGATATAGGTGAACTAAAACTCCAAAACTCAAGGTCAATGCCCACCAAACTCTTATAGCATTTTCTCTTGGTTATGGGAGTTCTGTGTGGGAAGTTTGTGTCTTTCTGCCATTCCTGCCAGGATATCTATTTTGTGTTCATCGAAACAGGCCCAGGTTTCACACTAAGTGAGTGTATAAATACATTAAAAAACATATTAACTATATGTATTACTGTGTTAGAGTGTCATTTTGTGTCATTTTGGTTGGTGGTGTGCCCCAGGATTTTGCAAATGTAAAAAGTGTGCCGCGGCTCAAAAAAGGTTGGGAAACACTGGACTATAATACAAATCCGGGTATATATATAAGAGGGATGCCCGTGATAGCGTAGAAAGCCAATGCAAATACTGAAAATATTTACTCACTGCGCTCCAATAGATAATCAACAGTGGTTCTGCACAAACAATGATATTAGAGTCAGCAATGCAATGTCCAAAACAAAAGGTATACAGAAATGCCAGAGTTCACAGAAGGCACTGTTTGTCAATGCAAAGCATGCCGGTCGCGGAGAGTGCATGGCAGAGAAGCCCAGTTCGATTCTCAGGAGCCACCCTGAGAATTGTGGGCTAAGGTGGGTAAATCCAGTCGCTTCCAGACTAAAAATAAAGTTCAAAAGTTCCAAGAATCCAGAGGCATTTCACCATTCAGTGCATGGCTTACAGCAATGCGTGGCCAGGTACTACTAGTTGCTATTAACTATCTACTAGGCATGGTTTCGAATCCAAAAATGGCGATTCTAAAATCAAATGGGGGGATTTTTTTTTGATTAGTAAAGAAAGACTTACAAAAAATTTTCCAAAAATTTCTAAAATGTAACTTAAGTACTAACGAAGTCGTTAGTAATTCGTATGCCAGAGCATGCGCATTCAGATGGTTTTGGCCTACAACTCCCAGAAATCCTAACAGCTGGTAAATTGGCTGGGATTTCTGGGAGTTGTAAACAAAACTTGAATAAACCACACTGAATTCTAGATGGGACTCTCCAAATAGGAAGGAGGGAGGGAAGGAGGGAGGGAGGGGGTTTTCTATTCTTGGAAGCAGCAAAAGAAAAGAAGGAGGAGCCCCCCCTCGCTCCTCGATGCCTCTCTCTCACCCCGATCCTGAGGGAGCGAGGGCCCAAGTTTGCCCAGGCTGAGAGGAAAAGGAAGAGGCCTGAGGCTGTGAGAAATGGTGGGAGTTGAAGTCCAAAACACGTACCTGGAGGGCTGAAGCTGGCCCCTGCGATGGGGCATGGCAGAGCAACGGGGAAAAGAAGCATCTGAGAGAGCGCAGGGAGAGAGAGGAGGAGAAGTGCGGCGCGTGTGAAGCAGGCCCCTGCGATGGGGCATGGCAGCAGAGCAACGGGGGAAGAGAAGGGGGAAGCCTGGAGGACTACACTTTCAGAATGCATTGCCTAGCCTACCTAGCAGCAGCGTCACTTCCAGTTCCTCATAGAAATGCGGGAAAAAGAAGAAGCTGAATGAAGGCGGGAAGGAAATGAGGGGGAGAAGACAGGGAGAAGTGAGTAGTACATTAATTAATTAATTAATACTTAAGAATTTCTTACGATCCTAACGCAAATTGTTGGCCTCAAGGACCGTAAAAGGAAGTCTACTTCCGGGTTCGCGGCAGCGATCCGTAAAAGCTCAAAAGTCCCATTACATACGAATCTCTTACGAATCCTTTTAATTTCCGTTTCATTTTTCTCATGCCTACTATCTACCTGCACACAGACAACTGGAACCAACAACAAAATATCCCAGTGTATCTTCATTAGCATTTTTTCAGTCCTGATCCCTAAAGACTGGGGGCATTCCCGTTCACATTGGTGAGGTTATATCCCTTTCACAACTAGCAGCGATTAATGTTCAAAGCCTTTATCCATTTTTCTGTTTCACCTTTAAAACCATCCAGGTTGACGACCAGCCCTAATCAAATTCCAATGCAGGTTGAGTATCCTTTATCTGGAATTCCAAAATGCAGATCCAAAATCAAAAAATATCCACATGGATGGTTGAGACAGGGACACCTTATTATTTATTTATTTACATCATTTATATTCCGCCCTTCTCACCCCGCAGGGGACTCAGGGCGGATCACAATATCGTGTAGATCAGGGGTGCCCACACTGTTTCATCATGCGAGCTACTATATGAACAATCAAGTTGAAAAGATCACCTGTTGTGCATGTGAGCGTGCCTTCCGTCCGCGTGGGGCTTCTTTCTTGCCTGCCCATGAACTCGCCGCCGCGCGCATCCGGGAAGGGGATCCTCCTTGCCTGCGCGCGCTCTCTCTTAATGTCTTCGTTGCCTTCCTCCTTCCTGCTGCATGCTTTCACGAAGCAGGAAGTCCCCGTCCCGTCCTGCTTCTTGCGTGCACAGCAGGCCCCTCCCATGCACGCAGCAGGAGGGTATTTATAGGCGCACCTGCCACCGCTCCGGGCAGATATGGCTTCGGTGGTGGCTCGGAAGGTGCAGGGCTGGGAAGAGGGGCCTCCTGGCTACTGCCTGGGCTGGGAAACTCAACCGAGAGAGGGACCCACGTGAGGCTGGAGCCTCCCCACAGCAGCCTCACCCCCTCCTCCCTCAAGGCTTCCTTACCTGGGCAGGAGAAGGAAGAGTGGAAGAGGTGCTTCCCCAAAGTGACAGATGCAGCGGGGGGCGCCCTTCCTTCCTTCCTTTCGAGGGTGTCACTCAGAAAGGACGCCCAAGTGGACGGCTGGCAGGAAGGAGGACCCCTCCCACTGGTGGCAGTCCATGCCCACGGAGAGAGAGAGGAGAGAGAGAGGGTGGCTCTTCCTAGCCAGCTCTCTCTCTCTCTCCCGTGGGCCCTCGCCGCCTTTCTCCTTCGAGGGCGAGGGAGGGCGAGGTGGAGAAAGGTGGCGAGGGCACAAGCAGCAGCAGCAAGTGGAGTCTCCATCCCCGCAGCCCCCTCCTCCTCGGGTTCAGCCCCAGGAACACGGCGGAGCCCTCCCTCCGCCCCCAATCAAGGAAAGAAAGCAGCCCCACACAGCTCGCTCGCCCAGGTCTCGGCTTGGAATGGCAGTCCCGAGGGCAGCAGCAGGTTTTGCGGCGGGGCTTGCTTGGCTTTGCCCCACTTTGCCCGGCCTCCTTCGCCTCTCTCTCTCTCTCTCTCTCTCTCTCTCTCTCTCTCTCTCTCTCTCTCTCTCTCTCTCTCTCTCTCTCTCTCCTTCTAGCGCCCACCTGCCTGCCTGCCAAAAGGATCCAAAAAAGTTCTCCAGATTTCTTTCTTCTCTCCTTGGCTCTCTCTCTCTCTCTCTCTCTCTCTCTCTCTCTCACACACACACACACACACATTCCCTCCATCCCTCCCACAGCCTCGCATCCTATCCGTGCGCGTGCCTTCGCCTTGCTCCCCACCCCATCAGCAACCAATGGGCGGTCACCACACCGTGCGTGGCAAGACAAGCGCCAGGGCCCGCCCACTAAAGCCTCATTTTGGCAAAAGAAGCCCCGCAAAGGCGACGGGAGAGCACGTGTGCACGCATGGCAGGAGCGCGCCATCCGGCTGGTGAGGCCCAAAGATCACCTGGAAGAGGGCTGAAGATCACCTAGGTGCTCCCGATCACCATAATGAGCACCCCTGGTGTAGATAATAACCCTCATGTTATTGTATTTCATATGCACTATTTCTAGACCTCTATGAAATTTCAATGATTTGGTGTTGCTGTGAGTTTTTCGGGATGTATGGCCATGTTCCAGAAGCATTCTCTCCTGATGTTTCACCCACATCTATGTCAGGCATCCTCAGAGCTTGTGAGGTCTGTTGGAAACTAGGCAAGTGAGGTGTGTATGTGTGTGCGTGTGTGTGTGTGTGTATGGCCTATGCAATCATGGTTCTAAACGGTTCTAAAGTATTTACGCAACTAAAGGTCTGGTGGTAAACACTAGGTGGCGCTGGTGCTTTGCTTCTACAGTGTTGCTAAAGTTCTGGTGGTGAACATTTCAGAACTCTAACAAAACTTTCATAGAGCCTTCTCGGTGGTGGCTTCCCGCCTGTGGAATGCTCTTCCAAGCGACATACAATCGACCCCATCCCCCCTAGCATTCAGGAAAAAAGTAAAATCTTGGCTATGGGACTAGGCTTTTGCACATTAGCACAATGCAGCATTTTGGATTGGAATTGTACTGGCAAGTTGATGGATATGGCTCAATGCTTATGTTGTGGACGGAACACTGTTTTAACTCAAGTGAATGTGTATTACGTGCAATGTTAACTGTATTTTAATGCTGAATGTTTATGGTTTTACATTGTATATTGTATATTGTGTATCGGCATCGAATACACAATATCAAGCCACTCTGAGTCCCCCCTCGGGAGTTGAGAAGAGTGGGGTAGAAATAATGTAATTAATTAATTAATTAATTAATTAAGTGCCTTAAGGCAGTGTTTCCCAACCAGTGTGCCGTGGCACTCTAGTGTGCCGTGAGCGGTCATCAGGTGTGCCGTGGGAAATTGGAACCTCCAATACCCTTTCTTCCCCCTCCTGCCGAACACTTTTTCTTCTTCACTCAGGCTCCCTTCTTCTCAGCCTCGCTTTGCTCATGCTGCCACTTCTGCGGGAGGGGGAGGGAGGAAGATGTGACCCGTGCGAGCGCTACTGTGTACACTCGCCCCACGTCTTCCTCCCTCCCCTCCACAGTGCTCTCTGGATATAGGTGAACTACAACTCCAACACTCAAGGTCAATGCCCACCAAACTCTTATAGTATTTTCTCTTGGTTATGGGAGTTCTGTGTGGGAAGTTTGATTCCATTCCATCATTGGTAGAGTTCAGAATGCTCTTTGATTGCGGGTGAACTATAACTCCCAGCTGTTGAGCAATTTTTTTTGTGTGGTGTCTTTGGGTTGCCATTCCTGCCAGGATATCTATGTTGTGTTCATCGAAACAGGTCCAGGTTTCACACTGAGTGTATAAATACATTTAAAACATATTAACTATATGTATTACTGTGTTAGAGTGTCATTTTGTGTCATTTTGGTTGGTGCTGTGCCCCAGGATTTTGTAAATGTAAAAAATGTGCCGCGGCTCAAAAAAGGTTGAAAAACACTGCTTTAAGGGGCCTGAGGCTGTTAGGAATTGTGGGAGCTGAAGTCCAAAACCCGTCAAGGGCCCAAGTTTGCCCTATACATATCCATCCACGGAATAGGCTGTCCTTGAATGAAGAGTTTTTTCCATAATGTAAACACAAACACACACTCATTGCGGGGATTACATTTACGCAACTCTCTGCGATCATCTGAACCTCCTGCTGCTTTAAAAAAATGCAGTGCTTTCATGATGATTCCAGCCTGTTTGGCACACATCACCTGTTTGCTATTCGGGGGCAGTGATTATATATATATTGTATGTAAGTTTAAAAGGGGTTATAATGGGTGTATATTTTTTGAAATGTTACCTGCTTTAAATCCGGATGAGATGAATAGCTATAAATATTATAATTGCTGGAAATGTAATTGCTCCCTTTGGCTGATTTGCGGGCACACACCACCGGGGGGCATTCCTGCTGCGCAACCAATCTGAATCGAAGTCTTGCATGAGCATTACATGAATGACAAATTGGAATAAACGGTTAACTTCTTTAATAAAGACCTAACTGTACTCTAAAGGTAGTGTATTCCAGTATCATACATTTTAGTGTGAGATCATGCCAACAATGTGCTTTTCTGTGGAATTGTAGATTGGCTGAAAAGCCTCATGAACAATGTAGCACAGGGCTGTCCAACTTCTACGGGCCCAAGGGCCGGAATTCTGGTCACTGATCACCTGGGGGGCCGAAGGGTCGGCCTCCACCCCGGCTCCGCCCCCCCCAGCTCCGCCCTCCCTGGCTCCGCCCCTCCCTGGCTCCACCCCTCCCTGGCTCCACCTCCCCGGCTCCGCCCCCCCCCAGCTCCACCCCTCCCGCCACCCCTCCCCTGGCTCCGCCTCCCGACTCCAATTTACTTACAATTGACCTTGAGTTGTGGAGTTGTAGTTCACCTCCATCCAGAGAGCACTGTGGACTCAAATAATGATGGATCTGGACCAAACTTGGCATGAATACTCAATATACCCAAATGGGAACACTGGTGGATTTGGGGGAATGTTTCCTAATACCTTTGAGTTATTTGAGTCCACACTCAAATTGGGACACACCAAAAAAACCCCAAGGCAGCACAACAAAGGGGAGGGGCGCGGAGGAGGGGAAGGAAGCGTCGCCAAGGAAACCGCCACTGAGGGACCCCTCCCCCCCTCACCCAACGTCCCACTGTTTTTAGATTGATTGATTCGAGCCAGGCCCTTCCTTACCCATACTGCGGGAGCCCCGCCACAGGGCCGAGCGCCAACGCCGCCGCCGCCGCCGCTGGTGCCGAGGCCAAGCTCAGGCCGGGCGCGGCGGCTCTCCCATCCGCGGGGCGGGAAGCGAGGGCCCTCCACAGGAAGAGGACGGAGCCAGGAGGGGCTTTCCCTGCCTCACTCCCCTCCTCCCTCTCTCTGAGGGAACGGGGCTGGCCTGGAAGCAGCTGCGAGGGGGGGAGGAGGGCGCGCCCAGGCTGGCCGCAAATCCCGTGGGACTCGAGATTTCGGCAGCTATCGCGAGACTACGCAGCCACAGACGGGATTTCGACCTCCCTCAAAATCCCGTCTGTGGCTGGCATAGTCTCGCGATGCTTGCCTAAACCCGGAAGTAGGTATTATTTTATTTTATTTTATTTTTTTTAATTTGTATTTTATTAAAACAAGTTAGGGGGCCGGAGGGAAGGGGCTTGGGGGCCGTATACGCCCCCAGGGCCGCCTGTTGGACAGCCCTGATGTAGCATGGCTATGCAGGCCTGGATTACCCATAAGGCCACCTTAGGCCATGGCCTAGGGGCGCAAGCCAAAGGGGGCGCAGATCACGGACACCCCCCCCCCCCAAATGTTGTCTCAGCCTGCCCCTGAGGGCGAAACGTCAGGAGAGCATGCTTCTGGGAGGAAACGGGGAGAGCGTGCTTCTGGGAGGAAACGTCCAGCGAGGTCTCCTTCCCTCCCTCCCAGACGGGCGCTGGCGGAGGAGAGCGCGCCCGGCTGCAGGCGCCTGCCCCAGAGGCAGGCCTCCTCTACTTGGGCGGGGGAGAGGGCCTGGCGGCGGCCTGGTACAAAAAACATATCTCTCTCTCTCTCTCTCTCTCCACTGAGGAGGCAGCAAAAGGCAGGAAAGGAGGCCACTCACCCAGGATTCATCCCTTTCAGCGGAGGCAGGAGAAGAGACGGGGATGCTGGCGCACACCTGGCCTCCGAGCCGCCACTCTTTGTCCTGTTGCGCCGAAATCCGAGGAGGAGGAAGGCGCGGGAGCCACGGGCGGCGAGGCTGGGGATCTGCAGGGGCTCCTCTCCGCGCTTTGCCTTTCCTTCCTTGCCCGCTGCAAAGGCTGTCGGCGGAGGATGCCGGCGGGGCGGCCAAAACGGGCTGGAGGAAATGGCGCTGATTTTGTCATTTGGGAGTTGCAGTTGCTGGGATTTATAGTTCACCGACAATCAAAGAGTGTTCAGAACTCCACCAATGATGTAATTGAACCAAACTTGGCACACAGAACTCCCATGACCAACTGAAAATACTGGATGGGTTTGGTGGGCATTGACCTTGAGTTTTGGAGTTGTAGTTCACCTACATCTAGAGAGCACTGTGGACTCAAACAATAATGGATCTGGACCAAACTTTGCATGAATGCTCAATATGCCCAAATGGGAACACGGGTGTAGTTTGGGGAAAATAGACCTTGACATTTGGGAGTTGTAGTTGTTGGGACTTGTAGGCTTCCCAAAAGCATTTAATTGGTGACTTTACGAGCAGAACGCTAGAATCGGATGTGGATCTTGTGTAAGAGCCCCCTCCCCTTATGCTAATGTCCACTGGGAGGCAACTCTAATAAATACTCCTAATATTGAACTAGAGTAACTGTCATACTCCTTCTGTAGACAATCTGCTTGTCATTCAACTTCCTTCCTAGCAAGTAGCTTACTCAGCACCCCATGCTCCAGTCCTCAGGACATTTATTCTCGACACTGTGTGTCAGCAACAACCACAAGATGTTCCCTGGCTACACTTCCCTAGCAGCTGTGTGCAAATTAGTTCTGAAAATTCCCCCTCTGTTTGTAGGAAAGGAAATGGGTTGGGTGATGGGCAGGTTGGGTTCATCACAGGTTGGCTGCTATAAACAATAATGGAGAATATTCAAGTGGCCTTCTATGGTCTACAGTCAGTGGTCAGGCCAAACTAAAGTAGACCCATGCAATCAAAGGGAACTTGGTTAGCTAGCACTTATGTGAATACCACTGATGCAATGGACATGCTCTAATTAGGATTAACAGTTGGATTTTGAGTAATTATGGAGAGAAAAAGAAACGTTTTCAATAATTTTCTGCTTAACTCTACTCCTCACCCCGTGCCATATATGCACCATACCACATGTTAATACTGCTCTTAAATTGACAGAGATTACTTTATCTAAAGATGATCAGAAAACCCATAGGCTGTTCAGGAAGAGAACGGGACTGGTAGAAGTAAAATAAATGGTTCAAAACCCGTTTCGGTTGTAGGGAGCGCTGGTGGTTCGGATCTAAAGTCAATTCCGATTTTCACCAAAAAAAGTTCGAAACTTTTCAAAACTTCTGAGACTTCCGAATCCTTCATTAATGGTTTCAAAGTGTTATTTCCTGTTTCATTGGGTGGTCCTTGCTTTGAAAGTAGTTCTTGTACTCCAGAAAAGGGGGGGGGGGAAGCAAAGGGAGGAAATTCATCCACTGGGTTTTAAATTGCTTCCCAGGCTCATACGAGGGGAGACGGGAGAGAGGAAAGCCATCCACTGGGTTATTAATCGCTTCCCAGGCTCATGTGAAAAGACGGGAGGGAGGAAAGCCATCCACTGGGTTTTAAATTGCTTCCCAGGCTCATGCGAGGAGACGAGAGGGAGGAAAGCTATCCACTGGGTGTTTAATCGCTTCCCAGGCTCATGCGAGGAGATGAGAGGGAGGAAAGCCATCCACTGGGTGTTTAATCGCTTCCCAGGCTCATGATGGGAGATGGGAGGGAGGAAAGAAATCCACTGGGTTTTAAATTGCTTCCCAGGCTCATGCGAGGAGACGAGAGGGAGGAAAGCTATCCACTGGGTTTTAAATTGCTTCCCAGGCTCATGATGGGAGATGGGAGGGAGGAAAGAAATCCACTGGGTTATTAATCGCTTCCCAGGCTCATGTGAAAAGACGGGAGGGAGGAAAGCCATCCACTGGGTTTTAAATCGCTTCCCAGGCTCATGCGAGGAGATGAGAGGGAGGAAAGCCATCCACTGGGTGTTTAATCGCTTCCCAGGCTCATGATGGGAGATGGGAGGGAGGAAAGAAATCCACTGGGTTTTAAATTGCTTCCCAGGCTCATGCGAGGAGACGAGAGGGAGGAAAGCTATCCACTGGGTTTTAAATTGCTTCCCAGGCTCATGCGAGGAGACGAGAGGGAGGAAAGCTATCCACTGGGTTTTAAATCGCTTCCCAGGCTCATGCAGGGATATGGAAGGGAGGAAAGCCATCCACTGGGTTTTAAATCACTTCCCGGGCACATGATGGGAGACGGGAGGGAGGAAAGCCATCAACTGTGTTTAAAATTGCTTCCCAGGCTCATGCGAGGAAACAGGAGGAAGAAAGGCCATCCACTGGGTTTTAAATCGCTTCCCAGGCTCATGTGGGGAGACGGGAGAGAGGAAAGCCATCCACTGGGTTTTAAACCGCTTCCTGGGCTCATGAGGGGAGACGGGAGGGAGGAAAGCCATCCACTGGGTTTTAAATCGCTTCCCAGACTCATGCGAGGAGATGAGAGGGAGGAAAGCCATCCACTGGGTGTTTAAACGCTTCCCAGGCTCATGATGGGAGATGGGAGGGAGGAAAGAAATCCACTGGGTTTTAAATTGCTTCCCAGGCTCATGATGGAGGAGAGACGAGGAGGGAGGAAAGCTATCCACTGGGTTTTAAATCGCTTCCCAGGCTCATGGAGGGATATGGAAGGGAGGAAAGCCATCCACTGGGTTTTAAATCACTTCCCGGGCACATGATGGGAGACGGGAGGGAGGAAAGCCATCAACTGTGTTTTAAATCGCTTCCCAGGCTCATGCGAGGAAACAGGAGGAAGAAAGGCCATCCACTGGGTTTTAAATCGCTTCCCAGGCTCATGTGGGGAGACGGGAGAGAGGAAAGCCATCCACTGGGTTTTAAACCGCTTCCTGGGCTCATGAGGGGAGACGGGAAGGAGGAAAGCCATCCACTGGGTTTTAAATCGCTTCCCAGACTCATGCGAGGAGATGAGAGGGAGGAAAGCCATCCACTGAGTTCCCAGGCTCATAAGGGGAGATGGGAGGGAGGAAAGCCATCCACTGGGTTTTAAATTGCTTCCCAGGCTCATAAGGGGAGACGAGAGGGAGGAAAGCCATCCACTGGGTTTTAAATCGCTTCCCAGGCTCATGCAGGCTCATGGGTTTTAAATCACTTCCCAGGCTCACGAGGGGAGACGGGAGGGAGGAAAGCCATCCACTGGGTTTTAAATCACTTCCCAGGCTCACGGGAGACGGGAGGAGGAAAAGCCATCCACTGGGTTTTAAATCGCTTCCCCGGCTCATGAGGGGAGACGGGAGGGAGGAAAGCCATCCACTGGGTTTTAAACCGCTTCCCAGGCTCATGAGGGGAGACGGGAGGGAGGAAAGCCATCCACTGGGTTTTAAATTGCTTCCCAGGCTCACGAGGGGAGACGAGAGGGAGGAAAGCCATCCACTGGGTTTTAAATAGCTTCCCAGGCTCATGAGGGGAAATAGGAGGGAGGAAAACCATCCACTGGGTTTTAAATCACTTCCCAGGCTCACGAGGGGAGACGAGAGGGAGGAAAGCCATCCACTGGGTTTTAAATAGCTTCCCAGGCTCATGAGGGGAGAGGGGAGGGAGAAAGGCCATCCACTGGGTTTTAAATCGCTTCCCAGGCTCATGTGGGAGATGGGAGGGAGGAAAGCCATCCACTGGGTTTTAAACCGCTTCCAGGCTCATGAGGAGGAGACGGGAGAGGAGAAAGCCATCCACTGGGTTTTAAAATGCTTCCCAGGCTCATGAGGGGAGACGGGAGGGAGGAAAGCCATCCACTGGGTTTTAAATCGCTTCCCAGGCTCATGAGGGGAGATGGGAGGGAGGAAAGCCATCCACTGGGTTTTAAATTGCTTCCCAGGCTCATGAGGGGAGACGAGAGGGAGGAAAGCTATCCACTGGGTTTTAAATCGCTTCCCAGGCTCATGCAGGGATATGGAAGGGAGGAAAGCCATCCACTGGGTTTTAAATCACTTCCCGGGCACATGATGGGAGACGGGAGGGAGGAAAGCCATCAACTGTGTTTAAAATCGCTTCCCAGGCTCATGCGAGGAAACAGGAGGAAGAAAGGCCATCCACTGGGTTTTAAATCGCTTCCCAGGCTCATGTGGGGAGACGGGAGAGAGGAAAGCCATCCACTGGGTTTTAAACCGCTTCCTGGGCTCATGAGGGGGAGGAGGGAGGAGGCCATCCAAAGCCATCCACTGGGTTTTAAATCGCTTCCCAGAGGAAAGCCATCCACTGGGAGAAAGCCATCCACTGGGTGTTCTTCCCAGGCTCATGATGGGAGACGGGAGGGAGGGAAAGCCATCCACTGGATTTTAAATCACTTCCCAGGCTCATGCGGGAGGGAGGAAAGCCATCCACTGGGTTTTAAATTGCTTCCCAGGCTCATGCAGGGAGATGGGAAAGCCATCCACTGGGTTTTAAATCGCTTCCCAGGCTCATGATGGGGAGACAGGGGAGGGAGGAAAGCCATCCACTGGGTTTTAAACCACTTCCCAGGCTCATGTGGGGAGACAGGAGAGAGGAAAGCCATCCACTGGGTTTTAAATCGCTTCCCAGGCTCATGTGGGGAGACGGGAGGGAGGAAAGCCATCCACTGGGTTTTAAATCGCTTCCCAGGCTCATGAGGGGAGACGGGAGGGAGGAAAGCCATCCACTGGGTTTTAAATCGCTTCCCAGGCTCATGCTGGGGGAGGGAGGGAGGAAAGCCATCCACTGGGTTTAAAATGCTTCCCAGGCTCATGATGGGAGATGGGAGGGAGGATCCACTGGGTTTCCACTGGGAGATGGGAGAAAGCCATCCACTGGGTTTTAAATCACTTCCCGGGCACATGATGGGAGACGGGAGGGAGGAAAGCCATCAAGGTTTAAAATCTTCCCAGGCTCATGCGAGGAAACAGGAGGAAGAAAGGCCATCAACTGGGGGCTTCCCAGGCTCATGGGGGAGGAGGAGGAAAGCCATCCACTGGGTTTTAAACTGCTTCCTGGGCTCATGAGGGGAGACGGAGGGGAGGAGAGGCATCCACTGGGTTTTAAATCGCTTCCCAGGCTCATGGGGAGACGGGAGGGGAAAAAGCCATCCACTGGGTTTTAAACTTCCCGGGCTCTCATGGGGGCTGGGAGGGAGGAAAGCCATCCACTGGGTTTTTAACCGCTTCCTGGGCTCATGCGGGAGAGACGGGAGGAGGAGAGGCATCCACTGGGTTTTAAACCGCTCCCAGGCTCATGTGGGGGAGACGGGAGGGAGGAAAGGCCATCAACTGGGTTTTAAACCGCTTCCCAGGCTCATGTGGGGAGACGGGAGGGAGGAAAGCCATCCACTGGGTTTTAAACCGCTTCCTGGGCTCATGAGGGGAGACGGGAGGGAGGAGAGGCATCCACTGGGTTTTAAATCGCTTCCCAGGCTCATGTGGGGAGACGGGAGAGAAGACAGCCATCCACTGGGTTTTAAATCGCTTCCCGGGCTCATGTGGGGTGCTGGGAGGGAGGAAAGCCATCCACTGGGTTTTAAACCGCTTCCCGGGCTCATGCGGGGAGACGGGAGGGAGGAGAGGCATCCACTGGGTTTTAAACCGCTTCCCGGGCTCATGTGGGGAGACGGGAGGGAGGAGAGGCATCCACTGGGTTTTAAACCGCTTCCCAGGCTCATGTGGGGAGACGGGAGGGAGGAAAGCCATCCACTGGGTTTTAAATCACTTCCCAGGCTCATGTGGGGAGATGGGAGAGAGGAAAGCCATCTACTGGGTTTTAAACCGCTTCCCGGGCTCATGCGGGGAGACGGGAGGGAGGAGAGGCATCCACTGCATTTTAAACCGCTTCCCGGGCTCATGCGGGGAGACGGGAGGGAGGAAAGGCATCCACTGGGTTTTAAATCACTTCCCGGGCGTCATAAATCAGAAGAGCAGCAGGAAAGTAATGGACATGTATAGTAAAAGCTCTTGTTGCAACAGTGTAGTAACGGTGAGGCCTCGGACTGTATTTTAGTTCTTACAGACCACTAGTGGTCCATGGACCACAGGTTGGGAACCACTACTTTAGTAAAGTGGTGTGGATGAGCATGTGCCTTCAAACTTCCTGTTGGTTTGCTACTTCCTCCCTCAAATGGTATCTATTTGGATTATTTGTGTTTCTTCCTCTAATTTTCACACCTCCTTCCTCTGAGTTTTGTTCCATGTTCCTCCTCATATAATCTGCATATAATTTAAACAGATTGCATGACAAAACTCATCAAAATTAGATCAGGATCTATTGGTAGATCGCAGGTGACTTACAGTGGAATAGCAAAACTTTCCAATGCCTAATATTAAGCATTAAGTGTTTAATATTAAGCAACAGCAATACAAAAATCCTCACTCCTAGATATAGATTTGTTCTGAAAGCCATTGTGTGGAATATGAGATATTATTTAGCTCTCTGAACTCCCATTTTGCAGAGCTGGGCTATAGCACAGCTGGTAAATTACCACCAGCAGCAATAAGATCTACCAACTATAAGGTTGCCAGTTCAAAGCCCAGGTCAGAGTGAGCACCCAACTGTAAGCTCAGCTCACTGTTTACCTAAGCAGTTCGAAAAACAGCGTAGAGCTCTAAGTAGAGAAATTAGGGACTGCTAAGAAGTGGGGGAGGTTTTACAACACCATAAAAGACCGGAAAATGCCCGACGACCAAAAGGAAGAAGTCCTGACGGCTCTTCGTCATCAGGCCAGGATTACCCATAAGCCAACCTAAGCCATGGCCTAGGGGTGCAAGCCGAGGTGGGGTGCAGATCACAGACCCCCCCAAAAAGTTGAAACAAATAAAAACGCAACGCACATGGAGATGAGGAAGGATACCGGAGGTCCTCCTTTTCGGCACCGCCCCTGCCCCTTCCTGAATACCAGTTCTTGCCTCTGCTATTGTTGCGCAAACGGCGTATGCGCAGGGGCTCTCGACACTGGCGTCAACGTCGACAGGAGGAACAATTAACTCCCTCGATGCCGACAGCATCTACTTGCTGGCTCCTTCAGTGCAAGTACAGCAAACTCCATTGCCTAGTCTGCGCATGCCCTAACACCAAAAGCTGGTATTCCTCTTCCAACACAAGGAGGAGACTCCTCCTTACTGGAGAGAGAAGCGCAACTGCCGGCTACGGCACATGTGCAAACCCCAGTACAGGAGAGAAGCCCAACGCAACAAGCCCCGGAATCGGGGAGAAGCGCGGCATCGGTACAGCTGCTGACTACAACGCATGCGCAATCCCCGATACTGGGTAGGAGCCAAATGCCTCAAGCCCCGGCATCGAGGAGGAGGCTTCCCCCCCCATGCCTGCAACCATAGTGCCTGCTGAGAGGGAAGCTCCTGTGGCGGATCTAGTGGGGCCACACCGGGAGAGCTGGATGCGGAACCCTAAGGGGGACGAGCGGATGAAAGGATGGGGGTGGTGTGTGCATGCGTGCGTGCGGTAGAGGTTGGCTTAAAAGGGGCATAACTCCAAAGTGTGGCTTAGGACGCAAAAAGGTGTTAATCCGGGCCTGTTCATCATAGAGGATGGAGTGATAGCAGCCCCCTGTGGCTGGACTGAGTACAACCTCCAAGGCGTGCAAAAACAGGACGTCAACACAACATACCTCCTTTCTGTCTTGTCCTTGTGTGTCTTAACGGAATTGAATGTTTGCCGTGTATGTGTACTGTGATTCACTCTGAGTCCCCTTGGGGAGATAGGGCAGAATATAAATCAGGGCTGTGCAACTGACAGCCCGTGGGCCGTATACGGCCCCCCAGCCCCTTCCCTACGGCCCCCTAAGCTTTTAAATAAAAAATAAAAATTGAAAAATAAAATAAATAAGAAAAATTTAAAAAAATACCTACTTCCGGGTTCGGAGCAAGTATCGCGAGAATACGCAATCCACACGAGAATACGCAATCCACACGGGATTTCTCTGTCAACGCGAGATCACGCCGGCGTTGACAGCGAAATCTCGTGTGGCTTGCGTATTCTCGCGATACGGCTCGGCTACTCTACTACTGGATCGCTGAGGCCCACAGACGTGATTAGGACCTTCCTCTCAGTCGGTCGTCGACTCTCGTCGTCCGGTACTCCTGGATCCTGCGTGTTTGGAAAAGGTAGGCTGAAGCAGGGGGGGTACATTCCTGGAACTCCCCCATGTATTAAATATAAAATTAAATATATTTAAAGATGAAATAAGGAGATGGGATACATTAAAATAAGGGGAGAGGGAGGATGGAATTAAATATATTTAATTTTAAATAAAAATAAAGGGGAGGATGGAATTAAATATATTTAATATTAAATAAAAATAAGGGGAGAGGGGAGGATGGAATTAAATATATTTAATATTAACTAAAAATAAGGGAGAGGGGAGGATGGAATTAAATATAATTAATAATAAATAAAAATAAGGGGAGGGGAGGATGGAATTAAATATATTTAATATTAAATAAAAATAAGGGGAGGGGAGGATGGAATTAAATATATTTAATATTAAATAAAAATAAGGGAGAGGGAGGATGGAATTAAATATATTTAATATTAAATAAAAATAAGGGAGAGAGGGGAGGATGGAATTAAATATATTTAATATTAAATAAAAATAAGGGGAGAGGGAGGATGGAATTAAATATATTTAATATTAAATAAAAATAAGGGGAGGGGAGGATGGAATTAAATATATTTAATATTAAATAAAAATAAGAGGAGAGGGAGGATGGAATTAAATATATTTAATATTAAATAAAAATAAGGGAGAGGGGAGGATGGAATTAAATATATTTAATATTAAATTAAAATAAGGGGGAGGGAGGATGGAACTAAATATATTTAATATTAAATAAAAATAAGGGGGGAGGGGAAGATGGAATTAAATATATTTAATATTAAATAAAAATAAGGGGGAGGGGAGGATGGAATTAAATATATTTAATATTAAATAAAAATAAGGGAGAGGGGAGGATGGAATTAAATATATTTAATATTAAATTAAAATAAGAGGAGAGGGGAGGATGGAATTAAATATATTTAATATCAAATAAAAATAAGGGGGGAGGAAGGAATTAAATATATTTAATATTAAATAAAAATAAGGGGAGAGGGCGCCGGGGAGAGGGCGGAGCCGGGGGCGGGGGCAGACTCTACGGCCCCCCAGGTCATCAGTGACCGTAATTCAGGCCCCTGGGCCGGTAGAAGTTGGACAGCCCTGATATAAATAAAGTGTTGTTGTTGCTGCTGCTGTTGTTGTTATCATTGCATTCAGCTCTGGTTGGCAGCTTTTGGGCTTCTAATAGGAAACTGAATAAATCACATCCTTGAAATCTGTGAATACCTCATACAAATAATACAACAATATCCTAAACGTGGTGCCAATCATCACTGAAAGTAAATTCTGGAGGGCAAACTTTGGTATTAAAGAAAGGTTGAATTCTCAAGGCCGCTTGTTAGTCGACATTCTCTGACTAGAGGTGACTTTTTTCGATACGATTTCATGATATTCTAATGAGAAGCAATAAATAAAAGTTTCTTGCACATGATCCCATATGCTCAGATAAACAATGGATGGAAACATATGGCTTGTGGGCGGCCTGGAGCCTACGAAACATCTTTTTGGGGGGGGGGGGTGGGCCGGGAACCTTTTGATAAAACACAGAATCTCCCTGTTGTTGGTTTCTTTCCTTTCCTTTCTTTTTGAAAGACCACGTTTTCTGAGTCCCCACACGTCCAATAAAATGTCATGAAGCATTTGGTGCCAGGATCGAACGAAGCCTTTCATCTACAGAATTAGATTTTTGCCTCCTTTTTTCCTCTTTCTCTCCATGAACCCCGTTTGCTTTTTGGAAGGCAGGTGCTACGCTGCTTCTCTAGGACTGCAATTTACTTAGCTCCAAGCATAGTTAAGTAATACAGAAGAGAAGGCAGACCTATGCCAATTAATGAAGAAGGACGGCAGAAACAAAGAACGCTTGTATTCGAAACTGAAGAAAAGGAACGGTGGCATCCTTCAAAACTAGAATTCCATGTACATATACCCCTTCTCTGGCATTACTTCGCGAACGAAGATTTTTAGGAAGGACTCATCCTACACTTTCTACAAGCGTTGATGACTAAGGAGGTTGGATGTGTCTTTCGAGCATGTGCAATGGATTTTTCTGGTGGAGCACAGCGTGCACAGAACTGGCCTCACCCTTTAGGCCAGGGCTGTCCAACTGGCGGCCCAGGGCCCCGTATACGGCCCCCAGCTCCTTCCCTATGGCACCCTAAGTTTTTTAATTAAAAAAAATTGAAAAATGAAATAAATAATAAAAATAAAAAAGCACCTACTTCCGGGTTCGGAGCAAGTATCGCGAGAATACGCAATCCACACGGGATTTCGCTGTCAACGCGAAATCACGCCGCCGTTGACAGCGAAATCCCGTGTGGATTGCGTATTCTCGCGATACTCTTCGGCTACTCTACTACTGGATCGCTGAGGCCCACAGACGTGATTAGGACCTTCTTCGACTCAGTCGGTCGTTGCCTCTCTCATCGTCTGGGTACTCCTGGATTCTGCGCGTTTGGAAAAGGTAGGCCGAAGCAGGGGGCTCCTCAGGTGGCTCCTCATTCCCTCCCCCATCTCCCCTCATGTATTAAATATAAAATTAAATATATTTAAAGATGAAATAAGGGAGATGGGATACATTAAAATAAGGGGAGAGGGGAGGATGGAATTCAATATATTTAATTTTAAAGAAAAATAAGGGGAGAGGGCGCCGGGGCGGGGATGGAGCCGGGGGCGGGGGCAGACCCTACGGAATTCAGGCCCCTGGGCTGGTAGAAGTTGGACAGCTCTGCTTTAGACCAAAGGTTTGTCTGCTGGGGCCTAGTAAGCTTGAACAGTGGCAGCGAGGTCCTCAGGTCATAGGTTTGGTTCGAGTTTCCTTCTCTTAGATCAGTGTTTTTCAGCCTTTTTTGAGCCGCGGCACACTTTTTACATTGACAAAATCCTGGGGCACACCACCAACCAAAATGACACAAAATG